>OX421869.1:7121680-7813291 GCA_949127965.1 Pandemis corylana | reverse complement strand
CCGGCGTTGCCTCAATCCGGTGTGATGGGGACGCAGTGGGATGCCACTAGGGTTTCACCACAAACGCCCCAGGGTGGCTACGGCTTCCGCCAGGACCGCGCCAAGAAGGGCAGGGCCCGTACGCTGGGCCCGTCTTCCCTTAGACAATGAGACCGTGCAATGCAGGTAGGTAATGCGAGGATAGACAGAGCCTAAGGTAACAAGACCTGAAGGCCACGTTTAGCTTGATTGTGGGCGTATAGATGGAAAGGGGAATCAAAGTACACTGAAAAAAACGGGCTACTTACGGGTACGAAATTTGTAATGAGCCGGCAGCGAACTACTTCTTACGTATACCGCTATCGTAATAAGGTTGCGACCTACGTATTAAGGAGTCGGACCCATGACGCGTAAGTAGGTTGCAGCATGTTCGATAATGTAAGCGTCACGAGCTACTGATAATGTTGTTTCCTACGTAGGTAAGTATGCCGCATCATGAAATTAAAGAGTCCGACTACTTACGTTATACGTAGTCCGCATAAAGAGCCAGCATACGTATTAACGGATCTGTCAAGATTCCGGCACATTATTTACGTAGTCCGCCTAAGTACACAAGTCTACTGCACCGTTAGTTTAAATATGCCGACACATTACGTAAGGGTGCAGGCTACTTACATACGTTGCACGGCAGTCTTGCACTGAGCATAGATGCCGAAACATTATAATGCATCTGATCACGTGTTATAATGTTCCTGGCTACTTACATAATGTAATTGTATCATATATAAATGGCGATACATTATACGTACTCCACATACTGTCTTAAGTACACGGGGCAAGTATAAAAAGTAGCTGGCTAAGATATTCCGGAACATTATAAGTACTCCGTTTACTTACATAAGATGCTCTCTACGTATATTAAGTAGCAAGCGTACACTAAACTGAATTTAAGTAGTCCGCTCTCCAGTCACGTAATTTAGATATGCAGAAACATTATAAGTAATTTTTTTTTTTTTTTCAGTCAGACAGTACCAATGCCACCGCAGTACACACGTCTGCTGCCACATGATGTACTGTGGCGGCTTCTGTACAGTAGCACTGCTACCGCAGTACACACGTAAGCTGCTACATGATGTACTGTGGCGGGTCCTATTTGCCGCCACATGATGAACTGTGGCGGCATCAGTATAGTACCGGTGCTGCCGCAGTACACACGTCTGCTGCCACATGATGTACTGTGGTGGCTTCTGTACAGTACCACTGCTACCGCAGTACACACGTAAGCTGCTACATGATGTACTGTGGCGGGTCCTATATGCCGCCACATGATGAACTGTGGCGGCATCAGTATAGTACCGGTGCTGCCGCAGTACACACGTCTGCTGCCACATGATGTACTGTGGCGGCTTCTGTACAGTACCACTGCTACCGCAGTACACACGTAAGCTGCTACATTATGTACTGTGGCGGGTCCTATATGCCGCCACATGATGAACTGTGGCGGCATCAGTATAGTACCGGTGCTGCCGCAGTACACACGTCTGCCGCCACATGATGTACTGTGGCGGCTTCTGTACAGTACCACTGCTGCCGCAGTACACACGTCTGCCGCCACATGATGTACTGTGGCGGCTTCTGTACAGTACCACTGCTGCCACAGTACACACGTCTGCCGCCACATGATGTACTGTAGCGGCTTATGTACAGTACCACTGCTGCCGCAGTACACACGTAAGCTGCTACATGATGTACTGTGGCGGGTCCTATATGCAGTACCAGTCCCACCGCAGTACACACGTCTGCCGCCACATGATGTACTGTGGCGGCTTCTGTAGAGTACTACTGCTACCGCAGTACACACGTAAGCTGCTACATGATGTACTGTGGCGGGTCCTATATGCAGTACCAGTCCCACCGCAGTTCAAACGTCTACCGCCACATGATGTACTGTGGCGGCTTCTGTACAGTACCACTGCTGCCGCAGTACACACGTAAGCTGCTACATGATGTACTGTGGCGGGTCCTATATGCAGTACCAGTCCCACCGCAGTACACACGTCTGCCGCCACATGATGTACTGTGGCGGCTTCTGTAGAGTACCACTGCTACCGCAGTACACACGTAAGCTGCTACATGATGTACTGTGGCGGGTCCTATATGCAGTACCAGTCCCACCGCAGTTCAAACGTCTGCCGCCACATGATGTACTGTGGCGGCTTCTGTACAGTACCACTGCTGCCGCAGTACACACGTCTGCCGCCACATGATGTACTGTGGCGGCTTCTGTACAGTACCACTGCTGCCGCAGTACACACGTCTGCCGCCACATGATGTACTGTGGCGGCTTCTGTACAGTACCACTGCTGCCGCAGTACACACGTCTGCCGCCACATGATGTACTGTGGCGGCTTCTGTACAGTACCACTGCTGCCACAGTACACACGTCTGCCGCCACATGATGTACTGTGGCGGCTTCTGTACAGTACCACTGCTGCCACAGTACACACGTCTGCCGCCACATGATGTACTGTGGCGGCTTATGTACAGTACCACTGCTGCCGCAGTACACACGTCTGCCGCCACATGATGTACTGTGGCGGCTTCTGTACAGTACCACTGCTGCCGCAGTACACACGTCTGCCGCCACATGATGTACTGTGGCGGCTTCTGTACAGTACCACTGCTGCCACAGTACACACGTCTGCCGCCACATGATGTACTGTGGCGGCTTATGTACAGTACCACTGCTGCCGCAGTACACACGTAAGCTGCTACATGATGTACTGTGGCGGGTCCTATATGCAGTACCAGTCCCACCGCAGTACACACGTCTGCCGCCACATGATGTACTGTGGCGGCTTCTGTAGAGTACCACTGCTACCGCAGTACACACGTAAGCTGCTACATGATGTACTGTGGCGGGTCCTATATGCAGTACCAGTCCCACCGCAGTTCAAACGTCTGCCGCCACATGATGTACTGTGGCGGCTTCTGTAGAGTACCACTGCTGCCGCAGTACACACGTCTGCCGCCACATGATGTACTGTGGCGGCTTCTGTACAGTACCACTGCTGCCGCAGTACACACGTCTGCCGCCACATGATGTACTGTGGCGGCTTCTGTACAGTACCACTGCTGCCGCAGTACACACGTCTGCCGCCACATGATGTACTGTGGCGGCTTCTGTACAGTACCACTGCTGCCGCAGTACACACGTCTGCCGCCACATGATGTACTGTGGCGGCTTCTGTACAGTACCACTGCTGCCGCAGTACACACGTCTGCCGCCACATGATGTACTGTGGCGGCTTCTGTACAGTACCACTGCTGCCGCAGTACACACGTCTGCCGCCACATGATGTACTGTGGCGGCTTATGTACAGTACCACTGCTGCCGCAGTACACACGTAAGCTGCTAACCTTAAGCAATATGAACGAAAGGGGCGTGTGTTTTTGTTACGACGGTACAATGACAACTGTCAAAATCACTTAGGTACAAGCATACCCCCTTTCCTCATCATTACTTAGCTTTATTTAAAAAACAAGCATAGTTACAATAAATGCCGGCAGATGGTGTTACAGGTAAGTAGGTCTTGTTTTTAGTATTATTTCTATGTCCCACAGCCCTGCGCCGTATGCAGCAGTGTCCAGCGATAACACCCCTGATTTTTTGGCATTCATCATCCCATTATTTAAAGCTGATTATTTGACACCATCAGGCATAAGAGTAAGAGTCAGAATGGCGGATGCACCCCCACAAATATATAAAATGATTATATTCAATATACTAAAAAAAAATACTCAAAATGTGTAACTAGGCAAATTCGGTCAGAGCGAGCATGAGACCTCAAGGCCAAAGGGGCCTACAGCGTGAGAGGCAAGGTCCTTAAATTTAGTAAAAAGGGCGCCTTAGGTTCCTTGCCTGCAAACAGGAATAGTTGCGAGTGAAAGAAAACAAACTTGTTGCTATGCTACACTTTATTGCCTATGACACTTGCTATGCATGTTACTAATGTAAGCTAAGAGACTAACTGTTCAAGTCTATGGTCGAGAGGGAAACTGGACTTAAAATAAAAGCCTTACGATCCGATTGCGGGACCGAGTACATCAACAAACAGTTTGTTGAATACTTAGGTAATGAAGGTATTAAGCATCAGTCCACAATAGTACTCCACAAATCTTCATGAAATGAAATGAAATGAAATGAAATGAAATTATTTATTTCGCAAGAACATACAGGTGTTACAGATATTATAATAAGTAAGTATACCTATTATGTTACAGGAATTTGATCCATGTCATGTATGCTCTGCCACAATTTGGCATGCAAAATCTAAAACTAATTTGTAATTTGAAAAATTTCACACGAACTTATTTAATTAAATTATTAACTATTAATACAATTTTAAATAATCCGACCCATAAATATTTCTGCATAATAATCCTATTCATATAATTTATCAAAATATTCAGTCAAAGTATAAAATGGTCTATTAATCAAGTAGGCCTTTAATTTTCTAGAAAATTCATTAATACTATTACATTGTTTTATGTCCTCATTTAAATTATTATAAATTTTAATACCATTATATTCCAGACTCCTTTTGAAATTCACATAATTGTTAGATCCTGGCAATTGGATGTCATAATTAAATTTACACAATCTACGTGGTCTGTTGTTGCTATTTAATCTAAAACTGGATTTATTTTTATATACAAAAATGCACACCAAATATATGTAAAGTGAAATTACAGTCAATATTTTATGTTTCACAAATAGTGGACGACAATGTTCGAGAGGTTTTGCCTTTTCAACATATCTAAGAGCTTTCTTCATGTATGAGGTACATCCTCATTTTGAATTTCCAAATAGCGTAATCTTGCTTACCGCTTGATAAAATCCCAGCAAGGGAACGCAGACTAGATCCTTTTGTGTGATCTGACATTTCCGCACTTTTATTGAAAATTCGTTAAAAATTCACTTTTGAGAGGTGAATTTAAATTTTGACTTCACACACAACTATACCACACTAAAGCATAAGCTTATTAAATGCTTTTAAGAGACTTTTCGTGCTGTAACGTATTGAAATAAAATAATAAGTGTCTTCGTTGCATGTTTGTATTGAAGTAAATATGATTTTGACACACAGCTAATTATTCTATATATAAATTTGAATTGACATTGACTAGTTATTATTTATAAACTACAACACTAACGGTTAGGTTTATTGGGCAATGCCAACAACAACTTAATTTATAGGATTTTTAGATGCTAGAGTGGCCGTCAGCTGAGAGTAGGTGAAAAGTGTAAGCAGTGTACTTACACTTGCACTTAGGCATGACTGACTTCATCATTTACACTTGTGATGAAGTCAGTCATGCCTACACAGAAGAGACAAAGACAAATAAAGCTAAGCGGAAGACGTCGAGCCGCCTTCCTTCACTGTCCGCCAAAGGTGGTGGAGCGAAGGGGCCACAGGCACCCGGCGAAACCGCAGACACAGGTCCTGAGCAGCCTCCGCTCACTGTGACGTTTTGAAACAATATGATGCCTCGCCTAGCGATGCACGGGCCGAAGCCTAGCCACGCCTAGCGATGAACGGACGAAGCCTAGCCTCGCCTAGCGACCCTGGAACAAAACCGGACCAATCAATCACCTTGTTCATTACAATAGACATAACAGTCCTTTTTATAGAATAAATAACAATATACATACACACAAATACTCCCTAGACATTCCCTTGAAACTTTAGAGAACGCAACGCGGTGATTACATACAGGCATACGCACGTCACACCATTATCCCTTATGGAGTAGGCAGATCCGGAGTCACCAAGACTTAAAGCCACGCTTTGCAGTGACTGATATACACACCTCAGCTTAGAGCTGCTAGTACATTATTTAAATAATTAATAAGAATAGTACATACCACACAGTGGGATTTCATATGAAGAATTTAGTACACGGCGTTCGGCGGGCAGCTGCCCTCACACGGCGCTCGCCGGATTAGAGCATCAAGCTCACCATCAGCTGTAAACGTACTGCCATGAATTTCCATACAATCTCATAGTTAGTTACAATACCCAGTCATAATCAGTTTACTTACAATGATAGCGCGATCATTTAGACCGATTTAGATACGAGACGGCCGCCCGGGACTTGAGACAGGGCTCCGCAGCTCGGAATTAAAGCAGAGCCTCCATCCAGAGATATGTAGGCAAGACCGCCTTGCCGTAAGGCTTTAACTGTCAACCGGCCGCTAATTCATCAGCTGAAATGTACAATAAACAACGTTTAAATACTGCAAAACACTACCCAGTCATCAGCGGCAGGTCATTACAAGGCAATAGGCATACTTACGCTACGTCGGTGATAAATAGACGTGAAAAATCACTAATAAAATCCATAGCCAGCGGCTGCGTGGCACGGCCCGGTTACATTGTCTTCTGGAATAAACCAACGAAAAGATTAGAACACCAGTATTATTACATAAAGAGAATCAAAATACCGACCCAAAAGACTGCAAAACCAACCTTTAAACGCTTGATTAAACTGAAATTTCTCTTAAAAATTTAAATAGCGCGGAGGCCATCTTGTCTCGCATACGTGCCCTGTTTCATTCAAGTCGCACGCAGGATTGCGCAGTCACAGTCATTCGATGTACGACGGCGGCAAAGGCGTATTTCCTCCTTTAACCCCGGCCGGACGCCCCTCGCTACTTGGAGTCTAACTGCAAACATGGAACTAAAATCGTATTTCAACCTGAAACGACCACGAGAGAAATCCTGAAATATAACCAACTCAATGTTATTAC
The DNA here is from genome assembly GCA_949127965.1 of Pandemis corylana. Lineage (NCBI taxonomy): Eukaryota > Metazoa > Arthropoda > Insecta > Lepidoptera > Tortricidae > Pandemis > Pandemis corylana. The sequence goes on along the minus strand of OX421869.1, from coordinate 7,806,498 downwards.
ACATAAAGTTTATTCAGTACAAGATTCATAAAATTTACAATATATACATAGTTCCCAAAAATTGTCAGCATCTTTTATTAATTTATTTACAAACTTTTGATTGTAAATTTTTATTGTGCTTTCAAACTTTGGGTCACAAAACAATCCTTTTGACTTCTTTGCAGCAAACATCTGTGTCTGTATTTGGGCCAGACATTTTTTGCTGATAACATTATTTTTGATATAATTTGCATTATTTTTTCTGTAGTTGGGCATTTCACCTCAACAACAAAACTGTCGCTAATCCCATCTGGGGAAGCACACCTATGAAATTAGTATGAACCCGCTTTTGTTGATTTTTACACACAACTTATCTCAAAAACCTGTCAAAATTTACGAAAAAAAAATGGTTGTAAAGTCGTTTGGACGATAGTTTTACGATATAGCGTCATAAAGAACCATTGATGAAAAATTGCATTTTTACATTTACTACATTACATAATAATTTTGTGTCACAAGCCGACGCTTGGGCCGATCGTCGCTTGATCCGCGCCACAGACCACAGTGACGGATCGGGAAAGGTGTTATTTAAAAACTATATGTACCTATAGTTGCCGGCAAACATCTTGAGCATGACCTTGAATGCAGAAGTGAATTTAGCGTCTCTTTATACCTACTATTTACAATTTAAGACTTTTACAATTTACACAGAAATTTACAACATCTTTTGTTGCTAGGTAATTAATTATGAAAGGCAAAAATAGTAATACCTAGGTAAGTAGTTCCTATCGGGAAGGGTATTAGGCAATGTAATGTATACTCTAAGGATGTTACAATATACTAGGTAACTAGGTAGGTATATCATAAAATTTTACGCAGAAATTTACAACTTCTTTTGTTGCCAGGTAAGTACCTAATTATGAAAGGCAAAAATAGTAATATATAGGTACCTACATGTACCTATTGTATTGTATACAGTAAGTATAATATAGTCATACTTACGTATGTACCTATTTTGTGACGCGCATAATTTCGCATAGGTACCGTTTTTGGATTCTTCCTTTAAGTACCTACCTACCTACCTTATGTTCGAGACCTTTTTGCCAAATTCAATGATTGTACGATTGTATTTCTGATGTCAACGGCAAGTACCTACTTACCTACCCCATGCCTAGATAGGTAAGGCTACAGGTTTTGATAAGGTCAAAGATCCTGTTTTTTCCCGTTCTTGTCAAAATTTCGGGAAATCCCCTCCTGCTTAATGCTCCTCTACACCCCAAGGACATAATAATACATACTTACATTACATACATACGCCACGCCTCTTTGCCACAGGGGTAGGCAGAAACTACTTTGTTCCACTTGTTATGATCCTGACATACTCTTGACATACATACACCTCTTTCACTTCATCGACATTCATCAATCTCTTCATACATAATAGGTAGGTAATACCTCTATGAATCCAGTTTTTTCCTTATCTCTAAATACCTATCCCGTGGGAATTTCAACAAATAGAGGTAGGTAGGTATGTGACCTTAGTCGCTTATTGTTATTTATTATAAACATACTAGGTACTAACCCTTTTTTTATTATTTGGAGGGAAAATGCAAGGCTTACTTAAGTGCTTGTAAAGTAACACTGGGTTTGTATTTTTTATTTTACATGAAACACATTAATTTTACAGGTAATAAGATAAACAGATGTACAAAGGCGAACTTATCCCGTGTAGGGATCTCTTCCAGTTAACTTTCATTTGAAGTCCGAAATAAAACTTTTTTATTTTATTTGATTTAGTGCTCGCCTACACTTCATGTGCGTACCTATCTAGTTGGTCGATGAGTTGTAGGTACATTCTGCTTTTCACTTCGATTGCGAGGAAATTATGAGGCCACATTGCAAATGAATGTAGGTAGGTACTTACCTACAATCAAGTTACAAAGTTTTTGTTTTCAAATAATTTTGTTTCTATTATGGCTCATTAGTATTAAAATTGCCTAGTTTTATTAATTTAGTAACAATACGGATAATAAAAAAAGAAAAGAAACGAATTAAAATAAAAACTTTGTTTTATAAAAATCTAGTGTGGTGAAAATAATCTTTAAGTATGGTCAATGTGTCGAAGACCGTCTACGAGGCAAGACCGTCTGCTACACGCTATAATATGTACCTACTATGACGTAACTTTCGCACATTGATTCATTGATTCACAGCATTGACTTTATTCGAATTTTTAACTTCTAGCCTAGTTCTAGTTTTACGCATTATATTTTTTTTACATTACGTGCTATACTTACGTAATGAGTTTTTATATGGATTCGTTATTTATAATAAATTACATATGATTCTTCAAACAACTTAATTGTTGACTGTTTTAATACAATATATAGACCGTGTTTTACACGTGAATTTTATTTTTAAAAATAATCGTAGCTTTAAAAAACGTTTGGAATCTCATCTCCCAGATATTAGAGATGTCACGAATATTCGGCTACTATTCGGTATTCGGCCCATTTTTTGGTATTCGGTATTCGGCCGAATAATAGGTACTATTCGGCCGAATACCGAATTATGAAAAAAAGACACATCATATTACTCAAGATTATATGTGTGCATTACCAAATTACAATACTTTAGTAAGTAAAATTGATCAGTGTTAAGTTGTGATGGATAAAAACAAGCTTTTTAGCATTTGTTGGTAGCAAACGATTATGCTTTTCGTCGCATACACGCTACTCCCAGGAGAAGAAAGATAAACTTTAGCAAATTTCGAGAGAATTGGGTATTGTTTTTCGTTTGCTGACCACCACTTGTAAGGATCAGCCTATAGACAAGCACGTATTTTGTGCCGAATATTCGGCCGCCGAATATTCGGTATTCGGTATTCGGCCAAATCACTATTCGTGGCAACTCTACCAGATATATGCCGACCTTGCCTCATAAATGAGAAAATGACGATAAATACGGATTGAAGCCTTATTTCAATTTGTTGAAAGCACATATTTCAATGTCTTAAACCGTTCTAAGTGATGAAGTTGTTACCTTGTGCGTCTTGCTTGCTTATCAAATCACTATCAGACGGACTTGCCTCAATCTCAAACAGCGAGGCAAGACCGTCTACATGTCGAGTTTTAAAAAAAGGCTTTTTTTAAGAAATTTTGATAAGCAGGCCATTATCAGTATTTCTAAAATAATAAATTAGTTAGGCAATATTTTTTTATGAAGCGGCAGTACTTACCAACCCAGGTTGTATTGTTTACCTAGTTTGGTTCGATGTTCGATCGAAGTTAATTTTAAATACCTATGTGAAGTCTTCGACACATGGACCTTATCTTAACTATAATAAATAGGAATAGATATTTCGAGTTTGTGTAACAGTCAAGTGCCACGCTTTTTTACTATAGGTACCTACTTACCTAATTGAATTATTGTTTTGTTAATAACTTATTTTTTATTGTAATCTTAACCAATCTAATTAGTTAGTCATAATTGATTATTGGAGTTTCTAGCACTTGACTGTTACACAAATTCTATAGTAAGGTAATTAAAACATATTTTCTAATTTTTAGTTCGGTGGTTTTTAAAGCGTGTATTCTTAGGTTTTTTAAACTATAATTTGCTTTAGGTAAAGAAGACTAACAAATATCACGCTTAGAACGAAGTTATGTAGTTCATGTTTTATTACAGAGTTCCCATGGCCACCTTTTGTCGAGACAAATCCAACGAGCCCAATTTCGATGGGGTTGCGTCGTTTAGTTACAGAGTTCCCTTGGCCACCTTTCGTCTTCATCATCAGGCCCTGGACATCATCTAAGACTAAAGTCCTTTCTAAGACGAATCTAACGAGCCCAATTTCGATAGGGTTGCGTCGTTTAGTTACAGAGTTCCCTTGGCCACCTTTCGTCTTCATCATCAGGCCCTGGACATCATCTAAGACTAAAGTCCTTTCCAAGACAAATCTAACGAGCCCAATTTCGATAGGGTTGCGTCGTTTAGTTACAGAGTTCCCTTGGCCACCTCCCGTCTCCATCATCAGATCAGGTCCATGTCATAATCACTTTGCAATGTCATCAGATTTACGTATGCGTGCAAAATTTCAAGTTAATCGGACTTCTAGAAATAGGTGAAAATTACGTTGAAAGATTCCATTACATTGTATGTATACACACTTACCAAAGAATATAGGTACATAATTATATATACTACTAGCGACATGACACAACTCGAGCTAATCCCGGGAAATTGCTACTCTGGAATAATAATAAAAAAGGACGCGCAACACTCTCTTCTGATTGGTCTGTTATGCGGCGCCAAATTTAAAACTAGCTAATCGGACAGACTCATTATAATGAGGTGGCTACATGCTGCTACATTATAAAACTTAGTGTTGCTATCATATTGAGCAATTTCGATTTATAAGGATTTAGCTGACCCGGCGAACTTTGTTCCGCCTTAAATTTGAAAAATTCCAGTGGTTTGGGCTGTGCTATCCCGCGGGAACTATGCCATTTTCCGGGATAAAAACTATCCTATGTCCTTTCCCGGGACTCAAACTATCTGTATACCAAATTTAAACTAAATCGGCTCAGCGGTTTAAGCGTGAAAAGGTAACAGACAGACAGACAGACAGACAGACAGACAGACAGACAGAGTTACTTTCGCATTTGTAATATTAGTAAGGATTAGTAAGGATTATTACCGGCACACAATGTTCGCACGATATTATTATCCTTACCTATCCTTTGATGAGTTAAGGCTAAATAAACCAAGTCAATTAAAAATAATAAAAATAAAGTTTCTTTCAATATTAATACATTTTTATTATTATTTTCCTATCAACAAACTTCGTAAAAAGGGTGATTTCCTAATATGACGCGGGGAATTTACAAAACTGACTCTGGCAACACACGCTCGCTCGCTGGGCTGGGCTGGTCGCGACTCGCGTCGCTGTGCCATTAAAATTAAGTAATGGGAAGCAACGCGTCTCACTTGCTGTCTGTAAGCTATTTTCATCTTATTTATATCATATTGTGTGTCGATTCGTTGTTGAAACCATGTGTATCCTCATTACAGATAGTAACTGGTAGTTATCGCACCGAAAACTGGCAGATTATTGAACAAGACGTCCGCCTACTTGCCGTGTCTTATCCAACCTCGACATTGGCAGAATCATCAAAAAGTTGATGGAGCCACTTTTTCCTAAATTTAAATGAAATTTAATCTCACTTGCTTACCAATAAGTGTCGTTAAGTTAATTAAGTGTGTGAAATGGATGAAGACACATCGAATATTCTCCGAAGCTTGGGGTTAGAGTCCCTTATTCAGGTGTTCGATGGTAAGTAAGTACCTACTATATAGCTTTACATCAATAGTCTACGAATTTCATGCATTTTAAATTTTAACCCATACTTCATCATTTTACAAGTGTCTAGTACCATCAACATAACTAAGTAGGTCCAAAAACAATCGCCTCAAAATCGTAGCAAAATTTATGGAAACTGGGCGAGTGTTTTTGCTACCGAGTACATATTTTACGACCTACTTGGCCCCACAAAAGTTACAAGTGCTACAATTCGACATAATTGTCACATTTTTAGTACGTATAAAATTTTCATAACAAGAGCGTGATTATTCTGTAAAATAAATAATATAAAACCACAACATAAAGCAGTCGCCATATCCATATCTATAGAGTATTTCATGTAGGTAGCTGTGTGAAATCATTCCCCACAGCTAAAGTACTGAAATTCGGGAGGCTAACAACAGCTCATCTCATGATAAAAACTCAGTCATACTGAACATAATTATGTTCAGTACTTCAGGAAATTGACAATGTTTTCAAAATCAGTCATCGTGCGCCTATTGTGAATATCAGGTGGTTTTATTTTTTCAAAAAGTTCAATGAACTTAAAGGATTTGATGCTTACAACCTGTATTTTATTTTCAGATAACAGAATTGACAAAGAAACTCTTCCTTCTCGCAGAATCTGAACTCAAAGAACTCATACCAAAAGTTGGGCCCCGCCTTAAGTTAAAAAAATATTTGAAATCTGCCGTGCAGCCGCCGGAGAAGAAGGATTTACATGATGCCACTGTTAGATCTGATGATGAAAGGGTGAGTTGCATTACATTGCATATCAATTATCTGCAGTTAGGTATGGAACTAACAAAGCTGAAAGTGATCATCATTTGTAATTAATAGTCATGTTAATTAGAGCTTCATCTCTGTTGTATGCCTACACGTCCCACTGCTGGGCACAGGCCTCCTCTCAGAATAAGAGGGCTTGGTGGGCCCACGGGGGCCCAGTGTGGATTGGGAATTTTATCCTTACTAATATTATAAATGCGAAAGTAACTCTGTCTGTCTGTCTGTCTGTCTGTTACCTTTTCACGCTTAAACCGCTGGGCCGATTTAGTTGAAATTTGGTATACAGATAGTTTGAGTCCCGGGAAAGAACATAGGATAGTTTTTATCCTGGAAAATTGCATAGTTCCCGCGGGATAGCACAGCCTTAACCACTGGAATTTTTCAAATTTAAGGCGGAACAAATTTCCTATAAAAAGCAATTAGAGTACGGAATTGGCAGATTGTTGGTTGTTGTATTGTATTGTCCTTATAATATTTTTTTTTTTCCAGATTTTACATTGTGATAGCGATTTTGATGCAGACAATAATTTTGGAGTTGCCGCTGGTAAGGGCACTGCAGATGAATGCCCAAGGAATAACGTGAGTTGGATATTATATATCTGGTTTAAATTAAATTTAAAGGTTTTACATATTGACAGTGTACGGTATTTTCGTAAAATAGTTTTTTCTGAGTGGTGATTTGTACCATTCTCATATTTTGCCATTTTATTTTTTCATTTTATTTATTATACAAAATACAAAAAATATTTTACGATTTCTTTGTTTACAATGAATGACTTGCGTCAACTTTTAATTTCTTTTTTATTGGGCTCTATTACGAACGACTGTACCGAATTGGATAATTCTTTTTTAGTTGTGTTTGTTACTGTTCGGACAGTTTGTATAAAATAAAATTTTGAAAAGAAAAAAAAATGCAGCAGGGCGAACCCCGGACAACAGCTAGTATTATTTATAGCTGTTACCCATGAGCCCGTGACTTCTGTGCAGAGTGCACCCGGAGGAAATTTTGCAATACTTACATATTTATACAGACACTAATAAGATTTATAGCATTTTTACCCGACTACGGCATAGCTAAAGGAGGGTTATGATTTTGACAGGCTATGTAATGTGCTTTCCTTTTTGTAAACTGTTCCTTTCTGTACCAAGTTAGCTGGAAGAGATCCCTTCTTAGGGAGAAGTTCGCCTTTGTACTATTTTCTGTGTACTTGTTTTTTTTTTATGAATAGGAAGGCAAACGAGCAAGTGGGTCACCAGATGGTAAGTGATCACCACTGCCCATAGACACCCGCAACCCCGGAGGGATTGCAGATGCGTTGCCAACCTAGAGGACTAAGATGCAATGCCTCTTGTGCCCGTAATTTCCCCGGCTGTCTTACTCTCCACACCGGAACACAGCAGTGCAAGCACTGCTACTTAGCGGCAGGATTAGCGAGTAAGATGGTGGTAGCGATCCGGACGGACCTTGTTCAAGGCCCTACCACCCGCAAAAGAGTTTTTTTTTTAAGTGCAATAAGGAGTTTACGTACATACATACATACATGTATGTATGTTCATCTGATCCCTCATAGCTCCTAAGCTACTTATCAGAACTGGACACTGAGGTATCGTTAGAAGCGTCTTGATCGTCCGCTGGTGGCTTGATAGGTTATAATATTTGACGTGACACTAAATCTAATGTATCGCCCTCTAGCGGCCATAAAGTACTCTGTTAATTAAAAAAAATGAGATAAATATACCGTGTTTGGTGTCATTGGAAAGGGCGTTACTTGTACATTTCAAAAATATAAGCATTTCATTCATATTTCATGCGCAGTACATTGAAACACCAAAAGCGTTTAAATAATTAAAACTAAAACCGGGGAGTGCGAATTTGACATTATTTTTTGTATCCAAGATGGCTTGATGATGGTTAACATGATATTTCCTCACATTGATTGAGAAAAGCACTGTACAATCCTTGGCCGGAACAGAGATTGCCGGACTCTCGTTTTATCCCGAACTTGTCCGGCAAACCTTTACTTCACGGCCTCTGCAGTAATGTACTTAGTATATTATATATATTTTTTTATTTGTTGATCAATAATATAATACGTATATCAATAATATACTACAAAACGGCCTCTGCAGTAATGTGCTTAGTATATTTGTATTTGATGATCAATAATATAATATGTTTGTTTATCAATAATATACATACTACAAAACGAACTTCTTTCCAACCGAGTGTTCCACAATACTCACGCGTTTGTTATTTTGGAATTAATGTTTTTTTTTAACATAGGTATGCGAATAATGAAAATAATGCCAACTAACATAGTTGTTTTTTTTGTTGCAGGTATTCAAAATACTAAGTGTAATTTTTTTAGGTTTTTTGGTAGTTTGAATATGTAGTTAGAACGGTATTTCTAGATTAGTTACTTCATATTTGGATGACCCAAGCCAGCTGATTTTGTAAGTAGTTGCTTTACCAAATTATTTTATATCCAGGTTGATCCAGGATTGAAAAGTAGGGATGCAACGATTTGGCTATTACGATACCGATACATACGAATGAGTTAGCGTAATAGCGAATACGATAACGAATGCATTACGATCACGCCGTCACGCCTCTTTCCCACAGGGGTAGGCAGAGACTACTTTATTCCACTTGCTACGATCCTGACATACCTATTTCTTTCGCTTCATCCACAGTCATCAATCTCTTCATACATGTTCGTCGGTTTCGGGTACTCTGCAGTTTTGCAGCCAGATTGCATTTCAAATGCGGGCTGTCTATGTGAATCTACTCGTTTTTGTGTAAGAGGGCTCTCAAAAATGGGCTTCTCTAGGAGTTTTTCGTTTTAGTATCAGCGTCTTCAGCATGACAGTTTAACTAACTATATCAATCTTATTTGCAGACGACAACACCTCAAGTGAAGAAAATTTAATTTGGTTAAGAAACAATGTTGACCCCTGGAGAACCGTGGAAGACAAATGGAGAGAAACTGTAGACTGCCGCTATAAATTGCTTCAGTCTGGAAAAATAACCATAGCTGATTACTTTAAGGAGTTTCCCGCATTACAACAACCAGAGGGATATACATTGGTAAATATTTAGCACCTACTACTTACAGTGCGTTTTTCTTATCACACGGTCTTGGCACACTGATTTCTAAAATGAAACCCAGCTGTGTGGAATACAACGGCTATTTCAATTATTCATGGTTCAGTCACCGTTTGTCGTTTTGAGCAGTGTTTATCTATTATTTAGCACTGATTAATTTTATTTTTTACAGCTTATGAATGATTTTTGCCATCAATATCCCGGAAAAGAAAATTCCTTATTTTCCATGATTATTCTAAAAAGGGAAGAAATCGTCGAGTATGCACAGAAAAAAGTGCTAAAAATACGCAATAAAGAGTTAAAGACGGCGATAAAAGACATAATTGGACTTATAAATGGTGAGTTTTTGTTACTTTTGAAATGTTTTTTTTTCTTTATCTGTTAAAAAACTATTTAGTTTCACGAATAATATTTATGTGTCTTATCCCCATATGAATAAACAACGGAGTAAACCCGGTGTAACTAAACCATGTTTTGTCCGTGTCTGGCAAAACCATATTATGTCATACATAGTGACAGATAAAGATACAACATGGTTTAGTTACACCGGTTTTACTCCGTGTTTATTATAAACTAGCTGTTGCCCGCAACTTCGTCTGCACGGAATTCGTTTATCACTATCAGCTGTCTCGGCCCGATCGGTTTAAAATTGACAAAGTTTCATACAAACTTTCATCCCCTATTTTATCCCCTTGGGGGTAGAATTGATCGAAATCCTTTCTTAGCGGATGCCTACATCATAATCATAACATCTACCTGCATGCCAAATTTGGGCTGTGCGTTGATAGATCACTATGTCAGTCAGTCAGTCAATCAGTCACCTTTGAGTTATATATATTTAGAAGTAGTCATAAAAAAAAAACGTCAAAAATGAAATTTTAGCAAGAAAATTTTCTCTAGTAGTAATTTTGTTTATCTGTGATTATGCTCATTTTATTTTATTTTTATTTTAGAGGATGACCCAGAGACGACTACAAATATCGCGCTAATGCTGCTAGCATAATTGTGGTAAATATTTCTCCAGCTCGGCGACTAAAAGGCAAGCAGCAGCCCTGGAAACCATCTCGTGCGGAAATTTGTGATGGATTTATACAGGTAGTCGCGTCAGAAGCTAACGTTACCGAAACTATTGTAACCAAAAGAGAAAAATTTCAAAGGCTAGGTCGTACATTGCAGCCGTTTATTATTAATGTTGGAAAGAATATAGTCGAAACAAACGCAGTTTATATTGTGGTAAACGACACAGTCTATAAATTCAATAAACTGGTAACGGCAGTAGACTGTGCTTTTAAAATTTATCAAGCAAGTGGTGCATGCTACTCCGAAGAAGCAACTGATGTATGGTTGTTTTTGCAACTGGGATTTTACAATATAAAAACGAAATATGACAGACATACGCAAGCCGTGAATACACTTTTGACTGATTTAGGTGTTTTGTCGCAACATAATTTTGAGTAATCAAGAAACCGTTTAATCCTATTATTTTTTATGTCCTCCAAAATGTTTACTTGCTATTATTGTAAGAAAAATGACTTTGCAAGTCCGACGATGCTAGTAAAACATATACAATTAAGTTGCAAATCAACTAAAAACATTTCAGACTTTCGACGTGGTGAACAAAATTGCTATCGTTATTATTTTTGTTTACAATCTTTTACTGGACAAAGAGATTATTTCATTTTTGTATTAAATGTAGTGGACCCCAGCTACGGCTGCTGTCCGATCCCAAGAGGTTTCTCTCGTAGGGCTGCATTTTTTTCTCTAGAAAACATATGACCAATTAAATAATAAAAGTTAATTATTAGAACACGCACCGGAAATATAGTCCTGCACAGCAAATTTCACATACTTTTTTAACTTAAGACTGGGCCCAACTTTTGGTATGAGTTCTTTGAGTTCAGTTTCGCCAAGAAGGAACAGAGCTTCTTTGTCAATGCTATTATAAATACAAATAGTTTATCTGTTATTTGTTTTGTATTTGCATGCAAGGTCTAATGTTGATTATTTGTTTGCCTTCTGGCTAGGGAGCAAGACTAATATTTAGGATATTTAACAGTTTAAGGGCCAGTTTCACCACTCATTGTTACATTTTATGTGACAGATAAATATGAAGCCGTCTCTGTTTATTCAGACAAAACAAAGCACATTTATCTGTCACATCAATTTTAACAATGAGTGGTTAAACAGGCCCTTAAAGTCGAACCTCTCATTGGACCCCGCATTCTACACACCTGTAGTCATTCATTACTAAAACAACCCCTGTATGTGTCGAGTCAATGTCAATGTAGTGGACCCCAGCTACGGCTGCTGTCCGATCCCAAGAGGTTTGTCACTCGTAGGGCTACACTTTTTCTCTAGACAGCATCAGATCAAATCAAATCAGACCAAACCAAATATTTTATTGAATCGGGCGTTACTTTGCGGAGGTCCATTTCAATGAACAAAAATATTTACCTTGCTACTCCGCTACTCACGTGCAAGATAACTAAGCCTGTGCGAAATATATATGTTTTTTTATGCAATCCTTCCCTCGACTACTGCCACATAAAACACATAAATCTCAGAAACTTAATTATCCATTACACCACATAAACACTGACGCGTTGACGTGAGTAGCGGAGTAGCAAGGTAAATATTTTTAACCTTAATTTAACCGTAACCGTATTTGTAACCGTAATTGAAATGAACCCAAATCAAAAATACTTTATTTCAGATAAACATCTATATCGGGTTAGTTACAGTAAAATTTTATATCTTTGTTTAAGTATAAGCACTTATGTATGTATGTATGTAAACTCTTTATTGTGCAAAATAAACAAGACAAAATACAATTGACAAACACTGCGATACATGCACAAAGGCGGACTTATCCCTTTAAGGGATCTCTTCCAGTCAACTTAACTCCAGTTAACTTCCAGTTAACTTATTTATATAAATTGGAAATATTTCCCCTATCTCTTTGGCTATTGTTTCGAGACATTTGTAAGCTATTACGATAATTGTTGTTCTTTATAATCGTGGATGAATATTTATGGTGTCAATTTCAGTTGACGTCCATTGTAGTTGTAAATATACTGGATAAGTACTTATGCTACTGGATTTATGCTGTGGATTGTAAATATTTTAAGAATTAAAATTCTTGATTCATTTGATAGTACCTGGAAATAAATACTTTTTTATTCTTAACTTTGTTTTATTATTTAAATATGTTTTTCTACATAATTAATTATGATAACTATCTGTTCATATAGGTGCTGTACTGGAGCAGGAAAGTACAAGTGCGGGTGCAGTGAAGCATAGTCATAGTAATGTTCTGTACTGCTGTTGCGCAACACAGGTACTATACTCAGGCAAGTACAGTTAAGTTTGTTGTTTCATTGTTTGTACTTTTGTTGCTACAGGTGCTATACCGGCGTGGACAGTTAAGCATAGTGTATAATTACTTTATACGTATCTACTGCTGTAACATAGGTACATAGGGTCTACAGTGGAAGCATGGTCTGTCAGTAATAGTTTGTATTGCTGTTGCACATGTACCACACTCTTGCTCCAGTTAAATCGTGGTTCGCCATATTATAATCGCGCCAAAAAATACAATCAAGGAAAATGATTCGCCTAGGCTGTACAACTTAGGTACAGCCTAGGTTGTACAACCACAAAACCCTGTCGCTATTGCGACATTTGCCTGTCATTACAGGCCACATCACTCAAAGTTCAGTGATGTGGCGTTTTATACGACCCTATCTATAGTGTCAGGGTTCTATGATGATAGGCAAATCAATTTCCTTAACTGTATGGATCGGTGCGGTTATAATAAGATGGCACCATGCTTTAATGTGGTCGCACCTGTAAAGTACCCGTGCTACAGCAGTACAAAAGTATGCTGGGACATGCTTTACTGTTTGCGCACCTGTATCGTACTAGTGCTACAGCAGTATAAACGTATGCTGCAACATGCTTTACTGTGCGCGCACCTGTATAGTACCTGTTCTGCCCCAGTACAAACGTATGCTGCGACATGCTTTACTGTGCCCGCACCTGTATAGTACCTGTTCTGCCCCAGTACAAACGTATGCTGCAACATGCTTTACTGTGCCCGCACCTGTATAGTACCTGTTCTACCCCAGTACAAACGTATGCTGCAACATGCTTTACTGTGCCCGTTACTGTCCAGTAACGGTGCCGCCACATTACAGACGTATGCTGCAACATGCTTTACTGTGCCCGTTACTGTCCAGTAACGGTGCCGCCACATTACAGACGTATGCTGCAACATGCTTTACTGTGCCCGTTACTGTCCAGTAACGGTGCCGCCACATTACAGACGTATGCTGCAACATGCTTTACTGTGCCCGTTACTGTCCAGTAACAGTGCTGCCGCATTACAGACGTATGCTGCAACATGCTTTACTGTGCCCGTTACTGTCCAGTAACGGTGCCGCCACATTACAGACGTATGCTGCAACATGCTTTACTGTGCCCGTTACTGTCCAGTAACAGTGCTGCCGCATTACAGACGTATGCTGCAACATGCTTTACTGTGCCCGTTACTGTCCAGTAACAGTGCTGCCGCATTACAGACGTATGCTGCAACATGCTTTACTGTGCCCGTTACTGTCCAGTAACGGTGCTGCCGCATTACAGACGTATGCTGCAACATGCTTTACTGTGCCCGTTACTGTCCAGTAACGGTGCCGCCACATTACAGACGTATGCTGCAACATGCTTTACTGTGCCCGTTACTGTCCAGTAACGGTGCTGCCGCATTACAGACGTATGCTGCAACATGCTTTACTGTGCCCGTTACTGTCCAGTAACGGTGCTGCCGCATTACAGACGTATGCTGCAACATGCTTTACTGTGCCCGTTACTGTCCAGTAACGGTGCCGCCACATTACAGACGTATGCTGCAACATGCTTTACTGTGCCCGTTACTGTCCAGTAACAGTGCTGCCGCATTACAGACGTATGCTGCAACATGCTTTACTGTGCCCGTTACTGTCCAGTAACAGTGCTGCCGCATTACAGACGTATGCTGCAACATGCTTTACTGTGCCCTTTACTGTCCAGTAACGGTGCCGCCACATTACAGACGTATGCTGCAACATGCTTTACTGTGCCCGTTACTGTCCAGTAACGGTGCCGCCACATTACAGACGTATGCTGCAACATGCTTTACTGTGCCCGTTACTGTCCAGTAACAGTGCTGCCGCATTACAGACGTATGCTGCAACATGCTTTACTGTGCCCGTTACTGTCCAGTAACAGTGCTGCCGCATTACAGACGTATGCTGCAACATGCTTTACTGTGCCCGTTACTGTCCAGTAACGGTGCCGCCACATTACAGACGTATGCTGCAACATGCTTTACTGTGCCCGTTACTGTCCAGTAACGGTGCCGCCACATTACAGACGTATGCTGCAACATGCTTTACTGTGCCCGTTACTGTCCAGTAACAGTGCTGCCGCATTACAGACGTATGCTGCAACATGCTTTACTGTGCCCGTTACTGTCCAGTAACGGTGCCGCCACATTACAGACGTATGCTGCAACATGCTTTACTGTGCCCGCACCTGTCCAGTAACAGTGCTGCCGCATTACAGACGTATGCTGCAACATGCTTTACTGTGCCCGTTACTGTCCAGTAACAGTGCTGCCGCATTACAGACGTATGCTGCAACATGCTTTACTGTGCCCGTTACTGTCCAGTAACGTTGCCGCCACATTACAGACGTATGCTGCAACATGCTTTACTGTGCCCGTTACTGTCCAGTAACGTTGCCGCCACATTACAGACGTATGCTGCAACATGCTTTACTGTGCCCGTTACTGTCCAGTAACAGTGCTGCCGCATTAGAGACGTATGCTGCAACATGCTTTACTGTGCCCGTTACTGTCCAGTAACAGTGCTGCCGCATTACAGACGTATGCTGCAACATGCTTTACTGTGCCCGTTACTGTCCAGTAACGGTGCCGCCACATTACAGACGTATGCTGCAACATGCTTTACTGTGCCCGTTACTGTCCAGTAACGGTGCCGCCACATTACAGACGTATGCTGCAACATGCTTTACTGTGCCCGTTACTGTCCAGTACCAGTGCGGCCGCATTACAGACGTATGCTGCAACTTGGTTTACATGTACCCACTCCTGTATAATAATGTAAAACAGATTTAATTTGCATACTCATTACCTGTACGTAGGCGGATGCGAACTACGTACGTAAGTAGCTGGGAAAGCCACTCGTAAGTAATGGGCCCGCTACATGAAGCGGGTAATGAGGCCGACTACGTATGACAACTACATTACGCGGCATGTAGCGGGCACAAAGCGTAATAGTGGAATCCTAGCTACGTACGGCACTGTTGAAACCTACGTAATACGTAGCCCGTTTTTCTCAGTGTGTCACAGCTATTTTTAATCCGACTTTCATTACAAACAAGCAGTAACGCTATGAAATTGTTTGCTGCAATAGCGGCACGGAACATTATGGTCATTTCTGTGGTCACAAGAATCCAAGACACTTTCTAAATGAATCATCGGAGCATTATTCCGAAACCTCCATTATTTAAGGTCGTCGATCTTTGCGCGGCCGAAACGCTACATGACGGAACATCCGTGATTACACGACTTTCCAATGAGATATCAGGGCACGGGTTGTCATGCTACCTCTTCGGGGATGCATAATACAGTGAAACCTGGATAACTGGGACTTCAAGGGACCTGCGAAATAGTCTCACTTAAAGAGGTATTCCAGGTACCCAGTGTCTCAGATAGCCAGGTATAAATTAACATCTGTCTCATTTACAGAGGCTCCCATTAATAGAGGTGAAAATAGAGGTTACTATAGTTATAGAGGTGCGACAATGAAATAAAATAATGTGTAGTAAAAACATATACATACCTACATGAGTAAATAAAACAGGTAGTTCACAAAAATAATCAAGAAGTTTTTTTTAATATAAATAGTACAAAACCGCACGTAAAGATAATTACGGCCTTAATTTCGTCATTTTTCAAAAAGACGCCGATTACAACAAAACAAAACAAAACCTGAGGTCATTGAGGCACAAAATTAGCTAAATTTAGTAAATAAAACGAAAATTAAAATATGTAGTGCCAGTTACAGAGGTGATAAAATTTTGTCTCAATTACAGAGGTTATTGCCAGTGAAATTTAAAGGAAACAATTTAGAAAAATTGTTCCTTAAAATATAATCTCAGTAAAAGAGGTAAAATACACTGGATGTCTCAGTTATAGAGGTAACAATGACGATAAAATCGAAACAAGAATCCCAGATATAGAGGTTTGTTTTGTCCCACTAACAGATGTAATTCAGTGCTAAGGTGTCGGGACCACAGCATGAGTTCCAGCTATGGAGGTTTCTCACTTATCCAGGTCCCACTTACTTAACCAAGTTTCACTGTAATAATAAGAATAACAAATATTAATGCTAAGCACGTTTGTTTTTTTAACGATAGGTAAGTAATTTTAATCTGAGTTACTTTAGCCGCACATCAATTAATTTCCTATGAAAAGTTAAAGGGTTTCATGCCCATGCAACCACTTTGGAATTGTATTGCACACTTTTTCTAATTTAATTCTACATTACATTTGTTTGCTTGTTGTTTTAAAGTCAGCATAATGCTGAGTTGGGACCATTTTGTGACAATTAATTCATAAGATTTAATTTTTTGGAACAAAGGGCAAATAAATATTTAAACGCTTATCTGAATACAACATGTTTGAAATTGTGAAAACGGAATCCACTCAGTATTCGTCAGGTCACGGGAGGAGGCCCGACGATGATATTATGTGTATCCTAGTTGGCCTGTCTGTGTTGCGGGAGTAGAACATTGCGACAATTTTATTCAATAGCAGGTGTCTCGAATATGTAAAAAAAATATTTTATTTCCTTGCATTATTAGAGAAAACTACTATACACGCATCGGCGGAAACGGCAATTCTTGGATTCGTATTTATTGACGACTCCGCTACGCGTCAAACTATTATACTCATCCACAGATTGCAATTTCCCGGCCTCTGCAGTAATGTACTATTATTTCCATCCACTGTGTTTTTAAGCAGTCCTAAATAAAATCAAGCCCTTAAAACGTTTAACTTCTTATTTTAACACAATTTTCGTGAGTAACTTAATAATAAAGCTAAATACTTGATGGAAAGAATAAGATTGTCGTAAACCTAAAATTACGTCACGAGTAAAACGTGCCTGTCTTTTTAAAAGGTTTATTGGATTATCCCGAGGTGATGTTAAAATAAAATCTGTCCAACGGAACCGGAAATTTCGTTGAGATTATGAGACTAAAATTACACGTGTAATAAGTTTCAAATACTGTATTTATACAGCATTTAACTGGTCAGTGTCGGTCCGTGCGTGTGGTGCTTTGCGTGTGTCGGGCAAACTTGGATGTTCTCATTCATACGTACGTACGTGACATTTAAACAAACCAAGGTTATTTATGTATTGAATACTGCAACTAAAGGGAAGTAGTAAAGCAAGACAAGCAATCGGCTCAGGTTGAATTTTATACTAAACAACGTCTTCGTTTCACACTTAGTTTATGACACATGTATTGGAACAAAACATGCCCAAAAAGCACCACGATGGTACCAAAAACAAAGTTATTTTTGCCAGAATGAAAGGCCAAAAGCAATATGGACCGGTACCAAAATAATAATACCCAAGGAGCTTAACAAGTTCAGACCTTAAGCGTCGTTTTTTGTGCTGCGGCAGGTGGTCGGAGCGGAGGCGAGTTCCTGATTGGACGAGACGCTCAAGGACCCACCACCCCTAACTTTGGAATAACTAATAATGATACCACGCTCTGTTGGTTCCGTGCATTGTGAATTGCAGGGTACTGGCCATTTTTGGTTGAACGACGTTGACATGGCAAAAAATAGGGTGTTTAGGTGTACGTTGCTTCCTCGGAAGTTTCGTTTAAAAATAATGAGTCAGCGTAATATTATGACGCCAGAATAGTCTTACTCGTAGGTACCTCAACAAAATGAGTATGTCTCAGATGCAACTGTCAAATTGAGGCGATTACAACTTGATTTAGTTAACTAAGTACGCTAATGTTGGGACAACCTGATTCGTGCCGTACCTACTTATTATTTACCTACACATTATCATCTTCACAATGACAGTTAAAACAAGCTCAGAAACCGTTCAGATTTTCTATCCATAGTAAAAGGTGAAAATCGATATTTGTTACCGCATTACATGCATGTAGTCGATACGCAAAGGAAGGTTAGTAAGCTAACACAGCCACAAGTACGCTTAAGGCTTCATAGTTCGCTCGAAGGTAATAAAGGAAACTTGTCGGTTCAATACTTCGATCTCAAGGTATACTCCACTCAAAACTCTGAGAGTAAAAAAGTTTCCCCCTCTAAAAAGGACAGGGCCGCAACTTTGACAGTTCGGGGTCCTTTAACGCGCCCCGCATCCGAATAATACCGTATATTTTTTTTATTGGAATAATAACAAATCAAGGTACCACCCTAAAGCTTTGTGGACAAAGAACCGCTCCCAAACAATACAAATTCCTAAATGATGGGAGCCAATATTCTAGTTTCTTCCACAATTAAGAATATATATACTCGCAACTTTTTAGCGATTATCCGACAAGGCAAATACATGAGTAATCTTAGTGTATTGCGTTACTCATCTACGACGTTATTTTATTGTTATATGCTTTAGGCCTACATTTGAATCAATATTTTTGTTCCCACTATAATTAAGATTCTCGGATACATTTTAAATTATCGAACAATTAGCAGACATAGCAGAATATGACATTAATTATTATTGGTTGCTTTATGCCACATCACTCGCGTATATCGTATATCCGACTATCCTCCTTAAATCGTTCGTCTAACGAGCAAATAGTAAGCCTACGGAATTTCACTCTTCACATAAAACTTAACAATGTCTTCGAACAGAAGATAATTTCAAGTCGCCAGTAATGTTTCTCAAGTATTTTGACGTCATTGACTCACACGATCTAAGTAGAGTAAGTGGAGTGGTCCCATTTCGGTACGTGACTCACTCGCTGCGAAATCGAGCGCGAACTTGCGAAATATTTGGACCTAACTTTCCCGATTACCTTTGTATTGTAGGTTTCCGAGAAACGATACGGTTTGTTGGCTCACATCCTGTGATCGCGTTTGTCGGACGGCTGACTGTGAAAACGACAAAAAAGTTTTACTACTACGAGTATAGTAACTAGAAATTTAATCCTGTGAGGATGTATGGGTGTTTGTTACACTTTCACATCAGAGCTGGCCAGATTTGTATGAACTATTATAGTCTGGAATAACACAGGCTACTTTTTATTCCAAACAATCGTGTAGTTCCATGGAATAGCGATAAACGGATTCATCGCAGACGAAGTCGCGGGCAAGAGCTATTACTTTATAAGCCCAACTCAAAATTCAAGGGTGCCACCAACACCACGCACGTTTGTAGCACCGTAAGTCTCAAACGGATAGACCAATTCGTACATTTCCTTTAATAGGTTTAATCATGTTAGTTTCGTCAAATTCAATTGAGCGGTTTTTGAGATATTGTATTTTGAAAAAATATTCTTGGCCGTTTTTAATTTCACTTAGTATTTACCTAATTATTATGATTTTGTTACGACGAAATTTGGCCACATTGCAATTATGCTCATCTCACAGCCTCGTTTTAGATGAGTGATTATTTTTCTTCGTACTTTCGCTCAGGAAAATCTTTAAATGTCATTTGACTTCACGAATGAGCTAAATCGACGAGTTCGGTTCCTATTGGACGTGCCTGGTATAAGACAGCTAAGTAGTCCTCCAAACTTGTCGAGAAGCCTCCAAAGTTCGGAAAGGAGTTAATAGAATTCCTTACTCGGGGACGAACGTACGCAGGAACTGGTATAAGCCTTCAGCGTTATTTTTGACATCTGTTAAATACTTACATACTATGATGGAAAATGTCTTTAAATCGTTAATAAATTAGACATTTTTAACTCATTATCATTAATTCTATCTCTTAAATGAACACATCATTGTCTTGTCTTTTCAAGTAAGTTAAAAAAATGGAGCACAATCTTTTTGGTTCAGTGCCTACCTAATTATAGGTAATTTTGATTACATTTAAAGTCAAGTTATATTTCTGTTCAATTTTATTCAGCTTCTACGGTTGAGAACACAATCTTAAATGTCATTCAATCAGCACCGGCAAAATACCAGTGCATTTATGCCTTAAAAACCAAAACATACTGAAGCAAATACTAGTATCGTAAAGTAAGTTTCCGACTTTCTGTTCGCTGTTCAGCATAAAAAGGGTTGCCGCAAAAACCGCAGCTCCCGTCAAGGTTTCGCCACGGAAATCTAGCCTAACTAGTCCACCGCACCACAGACTATCTCTATGTATATTTTAAACGTATGCGCCGTGTTAAGAATCTCATTTTTTTTGTTGCTGCCAACAAAGCGTGCCAGCGGTTGCTTAGAATTCGATTCGGTAACTAAAGAGCGGAAACTATATATGTTGTGTGTATGTTCCGGTTAAAAAGTAAAAAGTTAAAAAGTATCTGATGTTTGTCTCCGGGCTATCTACCTTCAAAATTCAATACGCGGGGTTGAGCCGTAAGCAAACGAAGAGACTCACAACATTTTATGGTTAATTATAAATAGGTTCTTTATCATGAAGACAGGTCCACCTAAAACCCAGAGCAGAGATTATATTTTCAAACGTTGATTAGCAACATGTTTATTTTCACATAGCGCACGTAGACTTCGATTGTGACACTCCCTTAGGTTTATCAGCGAATGATAAGAAAGTTATTTACACTGCCAGTAATTTGTGATAAGGTGTCACTTAGCACTGACTATTCTAGCTATCCTGTTTGAGTCATTTACATTTAATGTCATTATTTACTGGCTACCCGGAACAATATTTATGTGGGGTGGTTAAGGACCGTATATCCAGCATGCAATGAAAATAAAATGTATAAAGTGCGTGAATGTACAGCTTTTTGGCGGGTCAGGTTAGATTCGAATTAAGCCAGTTGAGATTTAGGTCTAATCCTGGATAAATACGATTCTGGTTATCTATACATATAAAATTCAAAGTCCTGACTGACTGACTGACTGACTGACTGACTGACTTAACTATATATCAACGCACAGCCCACACCACTGGACTTAGAGACTTGAAATTTTGCACATAGATTCCTTATACAGTGTAGGCATCCACTAAGGAAGGATTTTTGGAAATTCCCACGGGATAAGAAAAAAACGGGAATTATATATTCGACTCCGAGTGACGCTCATCATCATCATCATCATCAGCCTATATTAGTCCACTGCTAGACATAGGCCTCCCCTAATGAGCGCCATAGCGCCCTGTCTTCAGCTTGACGCATCCAGCATCTGCCTGCAGCCTTTCGCAGATCGTCATCCCACCTGGCCGGAGGGCGTCCTACACTACGTTTGTCGAGTCGCGGTCTCCACTCAAGAACACGTATAATAACTACCCTCTTCAAATTTGATACAAAAGTAGGTGATTACAAAACGAAGAAACTAATTTCAGGATTTTTAGAAATTCCCACGGGATAAGGATAACAACGGGATTTATACATTCAGTTTAACGAAATCCTATGAACTATGATTACTAGACTTCAAATTTGGCATAGAAGTAGGTGATTATAATAGTAAAATAATGTTTTAATGATTTTTGGAAATTTCCACGGGATAAGGAAAAAAACGGGATTAATATATTCAGTTCTACGGGATCGAGTTTTCGTTTTACTGGTCGTATAAAACTGAAATTTGGCCTTCAAGTTCCCTTGGGGAGTGTAGGGGAGCACTAAAAAAAAGATTTCCCGAAATTCCCACGGGAACGGGAAAAACGGGACTTTTCGATTTACTGGTTGCAGAAAGCTGAAATTCGGCATGTAGGTTGCTTCGGGAGTGCTGAGGAGCATTAAGAGAGTACTTTCCAAAATTCCCACGGGAACGGGAAAAATATTTGTTTACAAAGAAATACTGCGGTAAGCATAATATGGTTAGAAACTTGAAATTTGGCACACATATACCTTGAGTATCCTAGAGGTGCACACTAAGAAGGTATTTTTCGAAATTCCCACGGGATAGGGAAAAACGGGATTTTTCGTTTTACTGGTCGTAGAAAGATGAAATTTAGCATTTAGCTTCCTTAGGGAGCGTAAGGGAGCATTAACAAAGGATTTCCTAACATTTTTACGGGAACGGGAAAAACCGGAATTTTACGTTTTACCAACTGGACATAAAAAGTTGAAATTTGTCACGTAGTTTTATTCGGGAGTGTAGGGGAACACTAAAACGGGAAAAAACGGGATTTTATGTTTCCAGACGAAACAGCGGAAGAAAGAGACTTAACATTTATAAAGTGTGTTTCTTTAGTGTACCTACTCCGAAAGCACTCCCCAAAATTTTCACGGGAACGTGAAAAAACTTATTTTTTCGTTTTACATCTTAGCGCGTACGAAGTCGCGGGCAAAAGCTATTTAGGATAGGTTAGGTTAGGTTTGTTTTATAAAAATCCTGCAATATTTACAGTTTCAGAAAAATTAAGGCAGCGGGGCAATGCGGGGGCTTGCTTGCATGCTTGCTTGAGTCCTTGCTTTGCATGCTTGATTGCATACTTGCTTTCATGCATGCTTGCATGCTTGCTTGCATGCATGCTTGCTTGCACGCTTGCTTGCATGCATGCTTGCTTGCACGCTTGCTTGCATGCATGCTTGCTTGCACGCTTGCTTGCATGCATGCTTGCTTACACGCTTGCTTGCATGCTTGCTTGCCTGCTTGCATGCCTGCTTGCATGCCTGCTTGCATACTTACATGCTTGCAGGTTTGGGTGCTCGCTTACTTGATTGCTAGCTTCTTTGAAATGCTCATGGTTCACGCGTGCGAAGCCGCGGGCAAAAGCTAGTCATGACTAAAGTGATTCATTTTCAGTTTTAATAATCCACCATGTTTTATTAAAATCGCTGAAACAATTTCGGATATATTTCAATTTTATGAAATGCTGTGACACCCCCGTGAAAGCGAGTCAGGACACATGCCTGGGAAGCCACGTGCATGGATACCCTCGCTCCGTCACGTGTTCTAGTAAGATCCACCAAGGATGACGGTGGTCGCGTAGCAACTCAAACTGAGCAAATATACAGCTCTTGAGGATCTATTTATGCCATTTGTCGCTGAAAAGTTTGGGATCAGACGCGTCAAGATAAAAAAAATTGCCACGCACCTGGTAGATGCTCCAGATGACCAGAGGACCGGCAGATATTTTGGCAAAAGTTATCCTTTCAATTTTAGGCGGTAACGCTGACAGCCTTTTGGGCACAACAAGCTACCACTGCGATCTGGCTGGATGGAGATTTCTTCTTGTAAGTCAGTGTAGGTGTTTGATAAATTTGCACATTTTATACCCTGTTAAAGAATATCACTGCTGGAGCCTGCCACTTGTGTCATGCGGCTGTTGCACAATTTGGTACGCGTTAAAAAACTTCCCGCCACCTTTTCGATGGCCATCCCTCGGGACTCACTTGGCGCTTAGAGCTTAGTAGTCATGGCACCCACACATGCAACATTCTATGTTTCTGATGCGATCAGTTCTACGGATACCCTAAATATTGCGTTCCATTGACCGTTGCTAAGTATGGAGCGTAAACTCTTGGGTTTCGGTTGATGACAAACTCCAAGCACCGTAGGTTAGGAGTCAGGATGGAAAGAACACACGCATATATAAGCTTTGCTTAGTTTGGGGCTGGGTCAATTGGTGTAATTTGTCCCAAGATATTTATTTATTTATATCTTTTTTTATGATAGCTTAGCGTAACATGCTATAAGTATCTAACAGCCTGCACAATTTCTCTTATGAAAACATAAGTAACTTGTCTATAAATATGTGCGTCAAAATAAATACGTTACCGAGATGTTGACACAGTGCCGAGTGCTAATGCCAACAAACTCGAGCATATTGAAAAAGCATTCTCTTGTGTCCACAGGGTCTCGTATAAAATTGCCGGGAAACGAATCAAACACATATACGATTGTAAACACCCTGTGCTTATTTTCTTTTGAATAACAGAGGAAGTAATTTTATCTTCATTGTGATCTTCTTGTACTTACGAATTTTTTGTTTCCAAATATTTTGTTGGTTAAACAAAGACCTATACATAATTATGAACGTTATATAGCGTACTAGACTCAGTCTTTGCGGTTTTTGGAACACGGCTAACATGACATGCTGATTCTCACTGAGTAATTGCGTCTCCGTCGCGCTAATGAAGTTAAAAACGGCATACGCATGAACATCGACATAGTAGAGTTTATGTCTTTACTAACCGCGCGCTTACAAGCGGGCTCGGTCTCGTTTGATTACCGCTGTCCAACATAAAGTGAGCGATTAACGGGCACCAATGATTAACGCTCATTCCCTCTGACCTCGCAATCCGGTTCGAAATTTGAATTTGAATTTTCGAATCGCAATGGCCAGCAGTTTGGCGAAGATATGTTTGACATTTTTAAACTGAATGCATTGCGTTTTTTTTTTCAAACCAGTTTTTACCTGCGGGTTTATCTGCAGAGAATTTGGACGAGCAATTGCATAATAAACAGCAGAAATTAAATGAGGACTTTACTTGCTAATGGTTGAACATGGCAACAATTTCGAGTGTAAATTTGTTGATACTCTTTCGTTTTCCTCTCCTTTTTCGTACTCTAGTACCCCTTTTTTATGTCTGTGCGATTAATTATATTCGATGACGTTTTGGTTCACGTTCCATTCGTTCACGCTTTTATAGCATATATGTATACTATGTACATACTCGTAACACCAAATATTTCATCAAATACTTGTGAAATTACCCCTCATTATTACGTGCAAATAATTAAAGCTTATAATTAATAACCATACGTCCTATTTTTGACATCAAAGCACCTAATAACAGAGCGGCAATTTTTTGGAACTACAATCATACGCACACTAAAACGATAACATTGTTTATGAGTAGGGTTGTCAAACACAGCGAGCAGTTGTCGAGAAGCGGGGCGGCCCGACGCGTGCCAGTGCCAGCCCTACGGGACTAGAGGGACTAGAGGGTGATTCAGGTGATTCTCGATTCAGCCGCTCGGTTTATTAGCACAAGGGATTTGACTAATTGTGTCCAAACCCAATGGCTACGGTTGCTATGGTTACTTTAGGCAGCTGGTGCTGTTTAAGCTTAATCGCAGGGATTTTTCAAAAGCTTTTAAATAAACACTTCGACCACGGTAAGATACAGACTAAAACACTGCCTCAATCTGGCATGTTGCAGTTGAACATTTTGATAACGTTTTTATTGATTGATGTAAGCAAAGGCAGCTCGATAATAGCACATCTCTAAAAAAACAAGAAGTCAGAGGTCGCAATTTGCATGCACCATTTCGTTCATCTAACCGTAAAAGATTGCGGCAGAAAGAGACGGTGAATGAAAGAATCAGCTTCGACAACATGGAACCTTGCAGCTCTACAATCACCTACATACAAGCCGACTACACAAAAATACTTAATAACCTGCCAAAAATAGCAGATGAATACGGAACCATAAAATTCTGGGTAGTGAACGGAAAACCCCTATATTTCGCTTTCATAACGTGTCATAGTTACTGAACATGTCACACCCGAGCGTGAGCGAAACGGAAAAAACAGAGCAACTTAATAAATGAATACACATTTGGGGACACGTGTTTTCTATTCGGCTAATATGTCTCCGTGATGACAAGAGCTGCGAGTAATTGGATGGAAAGTGTTGGATTAATTTGAGCCTGGTTGAGTATGGTTGTTACGATAATGTAGCTACTTTTTATATGCAGTGCTCATATAGGTTTAGGATGTTTTGCATCTACCCTTTTCGAATCTTGGTAAGGGCATATATTTGTGTGATGAGCACGAATATTTTTTCCTGAGTCATGGATGTTTCTATCTATTTAAGTATGTATTTCTCTATGTAAGTATGTATATCGTTGTCTAGTACCCATAACACAAGCCTTACTAGCGCTTACTTTGGGACTAGGTCAATTTGAGTGAATTGTTCCCTAATATTATTATATTATTAAAAATTATTATTATTATATTATTAAAAATACCCTTGTTAAATCTTTTACATACTTGCCTTGTTTATACTGGACTAGCTTTATTAGTACGACACTTTTTTCTACCTTAGAATGAGCATTATTAATTCGTACCCACTTCCATTCACACAACATTTCATTTTGGTCTTCAGATGTTGTCCAGAATAGATCCAGCGACTATTGCTTACCGTTTCTCCGGATATGTTTGGAATTTTGACCTTCCGCCTCGACTCAGATATTTGAATGAGTCAGGACGTTTGACTTACTTTATCGGGCCCTGTATCTCTCTACAATACGTGGAATAATATAGAATGCGATATTTTTTTTAACTAGCGCACTGTTTCGAGTTTGTCTCACTTACTTACTCTCAAAGTTTACAAAATCCCGTCGCGTGATCCAAATCATTATTTTCCCACGTACCTATATGTAGTCAGTTTTGAGCATACCTGAAACAAAGAGTTGAAATAAGTCGACATTCATAATTATTACAAGCCTCAGGCTCGGAGGACATATAATGAGACTTAAGTGCGACGAGAAACAATGTGTTATTAAGTAATTTACTTGTTATTTCTATGACATGACAATTACAATTATCCTCCCCATTTCATGGCTACCATGAGACTTGCAACCTGTGATTATATCATTTTTAAAGGCTCAAATGGATTCAATGACATGAGAGAAAAGTAAGTTTGTATAATATGAGACAGACGACATTAAATTCGACTATTTAATTATTTCTCAGAAGCGGTTTTCGGAAACCACTTTCTTTGGAAATGGTTCATGTTATCAAAATAATTCCATCAAGAAAAACTGGTTGTTATTTTTTTCTAAATCATTTGGATGTATTATTTAAGTTCCTGTATATTTTTTATTTGTAGATATAGCTATACTGCTCGTTTTTACGAACGTAATTAGAAGAAAAAAATGTAGGACCAAAAACGAGTAAATGCGTTTGGCTTTCCAGTCACGGAGGCCCGGTGTATCCAGCCAGAATCATTTACTGCCTTATGAATGATACCGATCCGCTGGTAACGATATTATATTTACTGGAAGGTATTCGACATCCTTAGAAATTAAGGCTAAATGTGATATAGGTACGAGTACATTAATGTAGGATAGAGTGTCCAATGAAACTCTATCACAGAATAAAGAAGAAAGAAGGCTAGACAAAAACTGGTGGTGCTAACTAAGGGCTAAGGAGTTGTAATGATTCAGGCATATGATGCGTAACGAAAAATACAGACTCCTCCAGCTCATTATGCAAGCTCAAAATAGAAAGCAGCAGGAACTCTAAAAGAAGATGATGCTATTGGCATAGAAACCTAAGCACGTTGTGCAAAATGGGCATGTGCACGATGTGGGCCTGTTCCGTGAAGCTGTCTTCAAGGTAAATGAATTGCCTATCTTCGGCAACAGGAGATAGCACTGCAAGAAGACGATTGTGGTATAATGATCTAGGCTATGCGACTATAAAGCATAATTTTGTGGAAGTCTTTGCTACGCAACTCTAATATGTGTATTTAAAAGAATTGCAAGAAAGCATTTAGGTACATTAAAATTTTGACTGCTACTCATTTTCTTAAAACAGAAACATTGACGTCTCTTTTAGAGGAGTTATATTTCTTATTTGAATTATTAGGTTACCACACATTTTATCAAGTAGACGCTTTTTACCACGAGAGGTAGACACAGTTGTTAAATGTGGCAGAAAAAATACAGAAGCTAAATCGTACGTTATCCGGAACCACTGACGACATCAACTCCCTGTACTTGCCCGGTTTTCATATCAATTTGCGCATTCGTGCAATGTATATTCAAGTGGCTCGCCCTGCGCCGGTCTTAGCTTTTTAATGGTGCCATTTATGGGAATGGGGTAAAATATCCGTATAAAGGAAGACGGACGATGAGAATCCAAAATGGTAACGCCGTGAGCTGAATTGATTGGTTGCTGCGGCTTTTAATCAAATTAAAGGGAATTTTGATGTGCTTTGTCAAATATGTTTCGGAAACGTAATGGCGAAATGGATTCTCATTGTGTTTACTGAGCGCAGGGATCTTACACGAAACGCGCCTTGTTTTTCCGTAATATTTCTTTTGAGGTGCTTTGAAACGTATAACGGCATCAAAAGGAGCGGTTTGACGATGATAATTATCATCTTCAAGAGACTTTGAACACCCTATAACATACGATATAACTTTGGTTTCATTTAAATACGAAAGCGAGTGCTTCTTGTTGTATTTTAATATATACTGACGAGCAAAAATAACGAGTCGCTTTTCATACGACTTTGTATGGGAAGTGACCTGTTATTTTTGCTCGGTAGTGTACATAATGTCCATATGTAAAAGATTGGCAGACATAGAAGAAGTCTTATACCAAAACTACAACCGAATTGAGAACCTTCTCCTTTTTCTAAGTCGATTAAAAGTGAAAACGGTGACTAAGGTCGTGAACAAAAACTAACTATGGTACAATATACTATCAACAATTTTACTAAGGCAAGATTCTTTAATAAAATTATATTAAAGTGTTGCCTAAAATATATTTCCAAAGCAATCCGCGAAATTTCAACAATTGCTCCAAATCAACAATTCACTTCTCAAATATTGTACGGTCAGACATTGCCACGTTTAAACGTGTCAAATCAGTACCGCTTGTCTCTTCGTCTGTATCTGACAAAAACCTATTTTAGGCAAATCCAACATCGGGAATTCTTGCCGCGGCTTTGGACGCTGATTGGGCATTGTTGGCACCACAATGAGCAATCATTGAGCTAGTTCTGACGCCTACTTGACAAGCACTTGGTGATGATGATTCATTTTATCGTCAACGATTGAGCGAGCATCGCTGCTCTCGTTGGTTCTATTAGCGTGATGACGAACAATAAGGAAAGAGGTTTCATGAAGTTGATCATTTGGCTTTACACAATATGGGTGGTGTCAATAATTCGGAATAGCTCTGTGTAACTATTCAACTTAGTAGCCCTTACTTCTACATCTATTTCCGTAACTTTTACAAGCCAGACACTTCTGAAATGCCTTCAAGCCACCACGACTTGTTGCTTCCGGAAAACGCCCTAATTGAACCCTATGAAGGTTCCGTTCTTCATCATTTTTCACAGGGCTGAATCTTTTAAACTATCGTATGTATAAATTTAAATTTTTCGCCGGCGTGCGAACTACTATAGCCGCTACAACAAAGAAAACAAATTTTAAAATTAAAAGACAAAATATGTGTTCTAAGAGTATTTTACTCTATCTCAACAATCCCGACTGTTCTATTATACAGAACCCCCTGTGCACGATTCCGACTAGCCCTTGGCTAGTTTTATCCGTGTCTATTTAAGTAAAAAGTTATGAAAGGCCCCCACTCGGATTCAGTTCAGTTGCGATATTAAGGTTGCATTGTAGCAACAAAAGCAATCGGAAGTGATCAGAGCCGAGTCAGCGGAAGCTAACACGTCGACGAGTTGCCCGATGGGTTATGTCAGCGCCAGCGCCCTCTAACGGTGCACAGAAGCATTCACAGCTAATTCTACTACAATCTTTTTTTTGTTTTGAGATTTGGTTAAAATTGTAGTCATCGTTAGGAAGAATTTGGCAACAAAATTAATAATTGGTGAGACATGAGATTCATTTGTTTCTTAATGATAGTCTGACTCACCTTCATGCCGGGATATCGAGTAATTTGTTAAATGTTATAACACGGATTAGTGAGTTTAGTATTATTATTGTTTTGCTCAAATGCCTCAAATCTACAGTCCAGTATGTGCTTCCACTCAAGACACACAATACCATATTAAGTTAGAAGGCATATTGTATTTACTTTAGTAGGTGGGAAAAATTAAGAAATGATTTTTCATCTTAATTGTTGCATATAATTACAGCAAATAGTTCTGAAATATTCTACACAGATAATTCTAGTGGCCAAGCTGTCAGTACAAACAACATACTGCTCCAATAAATCACCCACCGGCATAAATTTCAAACCAAAATAGGCTAGTCCCTCAACACTTCACTTCGGGTTCAGTTTGAAAATCAATTAAAATTCGTCACTGTCTGGACCGCTGTAGTATTTTTAAAACAGTATCAGCTCTTTGCACCCACGGGGGCTCTCCGTCGGCTTAATACGGATCTATTGTGCTATTTGCAGCTTAATTACGGATGCTGTGGAAAAGCTTTCGTATTGACTACTGTTTTTCCTGTATCTGATAGTCGAGTCGGAATTGCAGCTGGGGTAGTTTAGAAGTGCAATTACTCAAATTTATTTGTGAAACATGCATCAACTTTAAATTCTCCTACTAAAAGACTAATAGAATCTTTGGAAAATGACTTATTTTTTAATAGTTCTTGGTGAGTGCAGTTAATTAAAACACTGACATGATTGTATCGCCGTTACATATTTAGAGATGTTTAAGATTGTCTCAGGTGGTCATGAACATGACTGAAAACGTTTTATTGCATTCGATAAACTGAAAATAGCCCAATACTGGCCAGACGGTACTATCAAGTTCATTCCTTTCCAAACATTACACAACAGCACTAACCAAACCCCGATCATAGGGCAGTTCAATCAAACAGAAAGCAATAAAACTGTCCCTTACTTTACTTCAGCGAGATATATTCGAGCAATAGTATCGGAAGGGCTAGGTCAACTCCGGTTTATCACCCCAGTGGCACCCGTGGGGCATATATCGGGTTGCTCCTTAATACAGATCTATTGTACCCGGGTTAATTACCACTACGCTATTATCGTGAACATGTCGCTACGGTAAATTTCTTGGATTACATGCACGTTAATTGTTGATATGTAGATAATTATAATTGCTAATTGCGTTCGGCAACGGCCCCTTGGGAAAATGTTTACACGATTGTTGTTCGATGTTCTTGTTCTTATACGTACGTCAACGTTGTGTGTCATTAGATGGAGATGTAATCCATCCGTTTTATTCCACGTACTAGTACGATGCACTTCCATGGCACAAGCACAAGATATCAGTTTATGTTAAGTCAAACAAAATATCAATTCCATTGTACGACGCGAGCATGAATCTGACAAATCTTTGCTTCCAACTTCAGCTCTTCCGCGAAAGAAAATGCAATAAAACTTACTGCCGCAACTAGTAACAAGGGTGAATCCGAGAAATGTGACAACACACTGCAAAGTTTTATACAAAACTCGAACACCACACACCAATGTACGAACGAGGGCCGTTTTAAGTTTCAATTTCCATAAAAACTTTGGCTCGCGACTTCGCTCACGTACTTGAGTGCTATTTTATTCTAGCATCACGCCTCAATGTTGTCCCGAAGTTACTAGAACATGGGATGCATTCGCAAAACGACATATACAGTATACCATGCTACGCCCTCTATTTTAATTCAAAATGATGACTATTTTCACACCATTCGTGTAATACTTCCACGTAAACACAACATGGCTTGGTCCACAAATAAAATACCCAGTAAACAACTTCCCTCTAACAACGCCGTGCTCAGCAAGCCTTTTAAATTAAGTAATAGAGGTAAACTCCTCAGGTAGTTCCACTTTATCGAATTGGATATAATATCCTTGTTTCCCCTCTAGACTTTTTCTCTTAACGATCCCAAGGCAGTAAAATGGAATAGCCTATTCAGAGAATGGGAAAACATTACAATTTGAAGCGATTTTTATACGCGATTACAATCTTTGCAGACGCAGTTGAACTAGAAATTATGAACTAGATACAGCCGTTATTGTTCGGCAACCTGGCACCAATGTGAGCGCAAGTGGTTGCCACTAAGAGACTCGTTGAAGGCAATTTAAAAGAGCACGGAAACAAAGTCTCATTACCTAAATTGACCGCGCAAAAATCGTGTCCATATCCCGACCAAAAAAAACTTGCCGCGTCGTAACGGAAGCAAGCTTACGATATTATTATACTTACGTACCCATTATCAAATGGACTTTCAAAGGATTACACAGTACTTATTAACGCGGTTTCTTTTTTCTATGAACTCTCTCCTTTAGGCAATATTCAGCCAGTAGTTAACCTTACCATCAGATCAGCCTATTTTCCATCGTAGTATCAAAACATAACTTTGCATTGCGCGATTTTGTTCTGTATTTCCTAATAAACACGCCTTTTCAAAGACTAAGCGAAACAAGGTAGCGTTGGAATAATTCAATTCCTACCGACACCGAACCACCGTACCTCCATAGGTGCGGTCCCGATAAATCACCCGCCGTTGAACGCGTAAAAACGTTACACGTTTAGCGTTATAAGCGTGAACGTATACTTACAGCGGTACATAGCATTTCCATTAGGTGCCTACTTAACTTGACAGTAGCTACTAAGATATAGGCGTGATCGAATTACGCTCCATCGATACTACCTTCAGACGGGGACGATTTTACGTTACTTTGTTGCCGCTTCTACAACTAGAACAAACACAGCAGTTTCGTGTTCCATCTACAACCGTACACGTCTAAGATGTGCGTTGGGATCTATCGTAAGAGCAACGCGGGCTTTCTATAATTCCGCTTTAATAAACCGTAAACAGGTCACTGACTCTTCGGAAACGTGGAGCACAACTTTAAATTAGGTCTGCTTAGAGGGAATTAGTCAACATTCAGTCATCTGAAAGCTAGCCGAACTAAGTTTTGATACGTGGTTTGGTAACAATGCGTGACATGGGTCAGGAATAGCGTTTGAACTCAAGTCCGCCACAAATAGGAGCCCTCGATGTTAGCTGGGGACTGCCGCGCTGGGAAAACTATCGGCGGTTTTCACTCGGGGTTGGCGTCTGGACCATCCGCTTTATTTTGTCATACTTTTGCAGCATTTAACATGGATGTGGCAATTGTTGTTGTTTTTTTTAATACAAAGAAGGCAGGTCAGTGCCACTGCCTTTGGACATCTATTATACCGGAGCATAGTAGAAGCGTTGACAACTTATACATATAATAATTTTACCGGCTGTCTCGCTCTAAGTCGGAACTCAGCAACGCACACTGCAGCGTGGCGGCAGGATTAGCGAGTAAGGCGGAGGTAGCGATCTGTACGGACCCTATACAAGGTTACCACCCACAATTGTTGTTGTAGTTAAGGGATTTAAGGGAGGCGGATATAAACATTTTGATTTGATTCGCAGTTCTTACGTCTAGACATTTTGTAGCGTGAGCACTGTTTATTTCACAAGCGTAATGTTCTGAGTATTGAAGACATACTCAGTGTAATAAGAATAACAAACTCACTGCCCGGTAGTGGAACACGCCGAATTCCAAAATCATCGCAATTAGGTGAAGTTATTCGCGTGACCGTAATCACGTAACGCGGCGGTGTTGTAGCATGCACAATCGAGTCGGACCAGTTCTGTTATCATGCATCGATAACGGACCATCGGCAAACGTAATCGATAGCGACCTTTTTTTCTTTCTCGTTTGGCCATGCTGGCAATGGGTTTGAAAATGGAACGGGCTTTTGAGACTGGCAGTTTATTTTGTTTGTTGTAATGAAATAAAAAACGCAAGGGTGGCGAACGATCTATAGACCGATCGCTTAAATGAGTCCTCGCCCGCGCGCCACAGGGACGCGGGGTCCGACGACAAAGGGAACCAAGAAAGGTGCGGGCGGGTAGTGCGCCTGCCTGTGGGAAGCCATTGACTGTGAGTAGGATAAATCTGATCGACAAGGAGATCCTTGGGCAATGTAGGTACCCTGCAGATTTGATAAAGATGATGATGATGATGAGACAAACGCAATGACGCTCTATTAGCTTAGCAGGCTAAGCTTTTCCCCAAATTTAAATTCTAATCGAGTGAAGCCATGAGCATCTGGCGTACAGTAAAATAAAAATTGCTTGAATTAAATAGCGTAGATCTATCGTGTATTAATAATTATAAAATACCACCGGTGCAACCGGTGAGTCATAATAAATGACAGGCCGGAGTTCTTAGAATAACACACTTGGATTTCATAACGGTAAAGACTATAAAGCCAAGGTTGACTGTTAAGTGCAACGTGGATCAGACTGAGAACGCAGATAAGAAGAAATTTAAGAGTTACGTGTGATGACATGTACTTGCATATTTATAGGAGCCAGTACAACTGCGTCCGGTCCGACAAGGTAAGAACATATTTCACCAAGGGCCAACACTTTCTTCAAACTTTAATACGGTAAATAAGAGACGAGACGCGTTAAGAAACTTTACTGACAAACTTTCAGAATTAATCCGTCAGCTAATAAAGCTCTCAAGCAGAATTTAAAGTGGCCCCTCGTAAACAGCTCTTTGTCTCAATTTGTCATTAATTTCGCATGAAAGCAGCACCGGAATTAATGGGATCGTTATACCAAGGTACTCGAGTAGTTGCAAAATAAAAGCTAACTCTCTTGGATTTCAATTTTCTGAGATTATTAGTTTTAAACGTCATCTAGGTATAAAAGACCGCATGGCTAGCAACATAACAACCTTCGTTGACGGTTGCGGGATGACGTCATGGCAAAGGCAGCCGAGTCGCACCAGAAGCCATATGACTATATGACCGAGCACGCCGCACCACCCGAGCGAACACGGCCTTTCTAACACAGATCACACTGCCGCTTTCCAATGGCCCCCGAGCTTACCCACTCGAGCACACGCCTCGTTGTACAACGAACAAAACAGAAGCGTCATTCAAAATTACAATTGTCAGTGGTAAGGTGAGTGCAACAAGAATAAATTAAGGCTAATGAATGACGTATTGTGTGAGGGACAGGAAATTATTATTGGTGGGTCGGGTTACGAGGGTTAATAATGCATGCGAGCTGGGCGATAAGGCTCGGAGTCCGGTGGCCTAGGCATTAGCCTGCCAAGATTGTCAAGAAGTAGGACGATATAATTAATTGAAACAACAGCACGACAGGGACAGAAGTCACCATGTTATAAACGATCTAATTCACTAAGCACAGATGTGTCCGACAGACACGTATGTGTGTATTGATGTCTAATGTAAATAAAAGTCACGTGCGTGAAATAATTTTAATTGACATGCCGTGTTAAGTGATCCTCTCGTATTAAAGTTAAAATCTCACTGCTGATAGTATATTACAAAAACTAATTGTTCATTAATTTTCCATGAATTTAATTTCAACAAAGGAAAATTATTATTAAATTATTCGTTTTTGTTTCATTGACATGGGAATTTCATCTTCTGGACAATTAATTAAGGACATTAAAGCTTGATCCTGGTCCGTTGGAAAAAACGTTAATTGGCAAACCTTCCAAGGATTTCGTTTGATACGGTTGCTTGGTGAACTAGAAAAGGTAGAATAGGCCGTTGGTCTCGTTTGCTACGTTAAACAAGTTTTAATAAAAGCCAAGCAGGCACAACCAAATGGTATAAAACTAGTTAGTAGAGTAGAATAAAGTTGGTAGGGTACTAAATAACATGGAGTGGAGTTGGGATCATGGAAGCTATTTATAATTATCAGTGATAGGAGCAGTCTTCTAGCTTTTATTCAGGAGTTAATGAATTCGTCTCTTTCGAAAAATTCGAGTGACGGCACCGGGCGTAAACCAGAGACAATAGTTGATGCTATAATCCATCAGAATCAACTCGTAACCAGCCATTTTGCGTTAGACGTTCCGCTAATCAGTCACTCAGAATATTAATCGTCCTTCGAAGCTCATATTGTACTGTTAAAGACACCCCATTGCATTGAAGATTCAGAAACATTAGAGGCCTAAGATTGCCTAGTTGACCTTCAAGACTTAATGTATATTTACAAGATATTAATACTAAAGCATTGTTATGTTTGTTTCCTTCAAATTTCGCGAGAGAATTTCGACCCGCAACTCAATAGTCGAATTGACTTGAAATTTGATACATGTCCGATGGCAAGGCAATAATCAAGTGCTGTGATTACAAAGGCTTATTAAATGAACACGCCTTTTCAAACCATCACCATCTGACTATTGTATTTTAAGTTATTCATATAAGTATGGCCGATGTAACGCCGACGGTTCTGCTGATACTTTGCAACAAAACTTCGTCCCGAGCAAGCATTGTTCTCAATATGGCTAAGTCTTAGTTTAGCCCCATAATAAGTAGCCTACATTTAAAAACTGGATCCTTATTCGGTATTGTGGTTTAAAAGCTTAGTTTTTGTTGCGGAAACTAAACCTTTACGAAGATTTATAACAATAGGGCGTAGACCAAGTTTGAGTTAAT
Organism: Pandemis corylana; assembly: GCA_949127965.1. Classification (NCBI taxonomy): domain Eukaryota; kingdom Metazoa; phylum Arthropoda; class Insecta; order Lepidoptera; family Tortricidae; genus Pandemis; species Pandemis corylana. The sequence goes on along the minus strand of OX421869.1, from coordinate 7,769,923 downwards.
TTCTTGATGAACAATGTTGAGGTTCTTTGAAATAAGGTGCTGCATAGTTGCCTTGGAAATAAGTACTGGAGCCGTGTTCTGGTCCTTTTGTGCACCTCCCAGCTCTGCCTTTTGCTGCTGACGGTACAGGTCAAACAATAAAGGTTACCGCCATTCTCGCAACGAGTCACGACCACCTTTCACCGCAGTCTTGCAAATCACTATCGACGATCTTTATACAACGTTAAATAGATACTTTGTTATAAACTTAATAGCTAGCATTTGAAAGTATTACCTGTAAGTACACAACTCTCTGATGTCTAAACACTAGTCTGAGGCCTGGTTGCCAAGCAATAAGGGATAAATATGTGTTTAAATGCTGAAATACAAAGTTGATGTAGCAATTTTTAGTTTTATCCTCGAATACCTCACGAACCATGGTGTTTTTTCAAAGGTTTGCTTGACGTGGCATTCCAGTTCTCTAAAAGTGGTAATTTTCCATCTAATTTCAAACCCAATTAGTGCAGTTTATATTTTAGTGTTTTAGTAATTATTTGTGTAAACGACGAAACTTTAAATTAAAGTAAGCCTTGTAGTTTTAGACTACTTACTTCGCCTTTTGAGCTCTAATTACTCCTTACGTCTTCAAGTGCCGCTAAGAGTTTGGCGGATACACCTCTATTCCCTGTGTGTCGCTTCACTAATGGAACTTACCTACTTAAGTAGTTATTTAATTAGGAGGTTTTCGATTACCTAGATGGATATTACCCGGGGATTTCAACACATTACTACCTATTTCATCTTATTTAACCAAATATTTTTGCCAAGATTGTGACGCGATGAGGGCTCGCTTATTTTCAATGCAGTGATAATATGAGTGATTGGAATGCAATTTAAAACAAGTTGGATTTATTTTACCAAGTCCCTGTCTTATCCAGTCTTTTCTGGTGTTAGTTTAGTGTTCATGTATTTATTATATTCTATAAGTTCGTTGTCATTATCATCAGTATTTGTTACAAAAACGCTTTATTTGTCGGAGCTCTAAACAAAACATTTGATATCTAATATAATTTCCATCTTTATAGCAAAGGAGATAAGGTTCATTCATGATATGGTCTACTACTATCTACTACCAGTGTTTGCCGTTCACCGTTGTGATTATGAGTCATTATCATACCTACAAAAGATAATTTCATAATCTATGAGCAAATCACTAGATCCTGAGAATTTTATATTTTCATTTGAGTTTGCGATACTATCATTCATAGTATTTTCAGTACTTAAATAATCACTAATAGTATAAACAAAGTCGCTTTCCGCTGTCTGTCTGTCCCTATGTACCTATGCTTAGATCTTTAAAACTATGCAACGTATTATTATACATGCATAATATAGTAGAGAAACAATGGTCGCTAGTAAGGTCTAAAAGCTTTTTAATAGAATGATTCAGAACAGACGGATTTCGTTTGAACTGCAACTGCCGTCTGCCCATACATTTCAATCGCAAATAGCGTGCAGTTGTACCGACTGTACAAGAAAATCTATGGGCAGTCGGCAATAACGTTGTAGTCAGAATTCAGTTCATCTGTGAAGACCCATACCATTCTACTCTCTGTAAAAGTACGTGCGTTAACCTAATTCGAACTCTCAGTGTATCAATTTAATTTCTCACGATCACAGTTTTCTACGATATTGCCAAAACAAAAAGACATCGCATCGCACCAGCTAGCTGCGGCGACCGCCTCGAAGTCACGAAAGGATCATCTTTTAAGCCAGCAGCATCTTTCACAACTTGGCAACTGCCCAGATTTTTGAACCAGTCAAGATATCGTTACTTAAGACTTGATATCATAAACGCTTTGGCACTTAACTGCATTATTCCTTAGCTCTACTTTTGTATCCTAAGTATAATAGTAATAGGTAAGTCCACTAGCTGTCCGAAGGTTTTTCAAAATTCAAGGTTTGTGTGATAAAGACTTGGTTCAACGGTTTGAAAATGATGATGATTTAAAAATAAAGATGGAAAGCAATAAACTGTTTTCATTATAGGCGATGCACTGATGCCAAACAGTTCACTCTTATTATAGCCTGTAGTAGCCTAACACACCTAGTGTTTGCACTGTACAAGCAAGATTAAAGACTACTTTTTTCCACATACAAACCTACCTATAACTATAAGAGTACATAACATTATTTGCAGGTACGAACACAGCGATACCCGTATCTATTGACGCTGATATCGGCCGCGGGGGAAATGCAGTCACTTTGATACTGAGAAGGCAGGAAATGAGCACTTACTGTTGTAAAGTAAACAACATACCTTCGTATGAATACAGTGACGGCTATGGGTGGACCTTTGAAGGATTTAAAACTACGAGACATTATTTTATAAGCTTTTATTGGACTTCATCCGTTTGTAAGTAAGGTAACGTAAGGACCCCGTTAGACCGAGTGCGTTGAGCAGTCAGTGCCGACTGCGATGCCAGCTTCAAGCGGTCACTATTAGGCTATCTGCAATTTTAATACAAACTGCTGGGTTGGGTTGAAGTAGACTATAACCGCATCACGATCACGACTGTTCTGGTGAAGTTGATAGCAGTCCTTAGTATATTTAGAATGAAAACTTTCAAGTCAAATTTCACACGTTTCAGCGGTTGGAAAATTGGAATAGTTTGAAATTTTGTATGCACTGTAGATTAGATGACAATGCAGGTACAGACAGCAAAAGGTACCGTTTCTTCAGCCATCGAGCCTAACAACAACTTTTTAGGTACTGATTAGAACAACTACTTAACAAATTGGGCGCTAGGCACATTGTTTATTCCTATCTTGATTAAAATTAATGATTAATGTACTTAACACGCTATTAAAAAAACTGGCTAAGTAGAATAACAAGTCAGGTAAGTTTAAGGGCATGTTTCATCACTTTCTGTAAAGTTCTTAAAGTATCTTAAGACGACATTATAGATAACCGACACTTAGAATATCAGGGCCTTAACTGAGAGTGGATTACATTCCCTAAGTGTGTAATAAGCGTAAATAAGCCCTCGATCGACGTCTTGCAATTCCTAGGATGGAAACACGAGTGGGTTTGAAATTTAATATGTGTTAGGGATTGCAGCTTACTTCAATGACATGTTGAAATAAAATCATCCAAGTCACGCCAACACAAGTAAATAACCGTTGTTCGACATAAACAATTCATAAAATTAATTAAAAATATATGAATCTTTCAAAACATGAAACTAGAATATCCATGACATCTTTTTGTACAACATTTACTGCGAATAAATATTTCATTTCATTTCATAAGTAAATGATACTGTCAATAATTAAGGTTTAAAAATATCGCTGTATACCAAAGAAATGCCCTAGATGGTTTCTATGAAGAACGTTTTTTGTAGTAAAATGAACAAAAGTACTTACCTATGTAAAGTTTTTCGTACGGAACTCAGTGACCAAGCCCGACTGGTTGCACTCGACTGGTTTTTTTTAACATGCAAGTTGCCAGGATAGCTAGCACTAACGTCATATTAATGCAGGCCTAGCAGATGTTATAGTATAGGGTATTAATAACATGGGAAAATAGTGCTACTGCAATTTGCAACAGCCAATTTCAACATACACATAGGTACTAAACAATTTATGGGTCAACTTTATTTAGATACTCAATTCGAAATTTAATTAGTCTAAAATGTCTTCTATGGAGTAGGTATTCTACCTATGTTTTTGCCTGAAATAAATAATTAGATATTTCATTGAATCAGGCGTCACTTTGCGGAGGTCCATTTCAATGAACAAGAAATATTTACTTTGCTACTCCGCTACTCACGCTCCGCAAAGTGAGTCCGCTTGGGTTTGCATGTGTAACAGTTGTGCTCATTAAACTTTCATAATGATCCCGTAGAGGGATCGAAACATATGTATTTCACACAGGCTTGGTTATCTTGCACGTGAGTAGCGGAGTAGCAAAGTAAATATTTTTTGTTCATAGAAAATTAGGTAAGTACGTAGATTTCACTTTCAATTTAGCCTGCAGGTTAGTTAGTTTTACCTACTTATAGGTAGCACCGGCAGCAGTGTGATGTGCAGCAGTGTGCAGTGTGTTGTCAGGTAGGTATGCCTCACCGTGTGAACGTGTACATAGTATAGTTTAACTAATCAATTTGGTAAAATTTGGATACATTTATGTGCGTGCAGCTGTATGCAATTTTCGAGGCGTAGTTTATCCCGGCCTCACTTTGTCGTATACTTACGCAAAATTCATTAGGTACCTCTACTTTTCTTTGGTCGAGTAACTATGTACAAACATAAACATACCTACTTCAGTTCATTGTACTTATTTAAAAAAAATTGCTACCTGAGTGTATAAGTTAAGTATACCTGCCAACCTATCCAGGTGTGATATGCGAACTTTACCGGCTTCAAACCGCCAACGTGTGCGAAACCGCGAGGTAAACGAACCTTGCCACACGAGGTCACTGTTAACATTCGTACAACAGTGCCGCTTTTACAAAAACAATGAACGCAATGAACGCACTGCTCACTCAAAATTCATGTCAAAGACCTAGGCAACAAACAATAGATCGAAATACGCTAGAGATCACGTTCAACTATTCCCATTTCATAACAACGCGTTCCGAGAACGCAACAAAAGAGCGTAGAACAATGAGGTGCGCCGGCACAGGTAGTGAGGCAGCTTGGATCTTACCTTTACTGAATTCTGCCGTCGCCATGACCAGCGTCCCGAACAGCAGCAGCGCCGCCCAACGCCGCCTCTCCCCACGCCACAACATGTTTCAAGATTCTTTATTATTACTATTCCAAACACGTCGCTAAAGCAACTTGTCACACGCCACGCACTCACCGAGTCTTGTAATCACACAAATCACGCACACTATCACAAAACTCAAACGCACATCCATTTGAAAAATGTTCGTTTATCCGATAAGGTAACCGCTTCGCACGGTCGTGGGACGAGCATGCAGGTAAAGTGGAACGAAGCCTATTAAGTTTCAATATCTTTAAACTTGACGCAAACTAGGGTCGAAGTTAACTAAACATTATAAGACGCAAACGGCACGGGAGTTCTGCACGAGTTTAAGTTTAGAAACTTCACATATTTCCGAGTAAGTTCGAAGTTGGGAGCGATAGCGGGCGCGACACGAGACACGACCTCCCGGCGCATCGTACGCGGCAGACTGGCGCGAAGTGAGTGAACAATCAACAAGTTGCGGTCGCGCGCGATGCAGCCGTTGAGCCGCTCAGAGCATGCGCTATCCGCGTCTATATTCATACCCGACCACGACAAACAATGCTGTTTGTTTGCGCCTGTGTTGGTGGTTTAAGACGGCTCACACCGACGCACACACTCAAGACGACGCCGGCTCACGGCGGCCGGCGAAACGTAACCGGTTTGTTTTCGCGCAAAAAACAAGACGGGATTTCTATCCTCGAGGCGACTTGTCACACGGGTTCAGTCTATATCTAATCGATCCAGGATTAATAATATCTCTTGTCGTTCAAAGTTGGTTGAGGAAAACCATTTAATATACACCTAAGTATGTAGATCCCATTTAACATATTTTACTTACTACCTACATAATATATTGTTATTATAGTAGTGCTATTTATCCACCTATTTCCGGCGTTCACCTTATCCTACATTTAATTAAGTACCTAACCCACTTGATATTGGAATAATTACCTATGTATCGAGACCGATATTTATAGGTATAATAATGCAATATAATAGTACCTATCTGTAAGAAAACCGTACTTTGTAAAAAAATACAAGAACTATACTCGTAGTACCTACTCGTACCTAGCTAAACAATTCAATTCTTCCAATCGACGCTTGAAAGGAGAAATGGGATAAGCGACATTTTTTGTGATATTGAGTTATATATATCATTGAAATCAGCAGATTTGTCTGCGTCGAGGTTTCGGCTCTCCTGTAAAATTACGATTTTGTCGCTTATGACATTTTGCCTTTCAAGCGTCGCAATGGAACCCTGTCTCAGTAAGCAAATACTATACTACTGCAAAATTCCATAATTATATTTAATGTTCCTAATTTGAAAACGCATTACAATAATATCATCTCCAGCCTATATACCTACGTCCCACTGCTGGGCACACGCGTCCTCTCAGAACTATTTTTGTGGAATGGAACGTAAGAGGGTGTGAAGGTGACGGACGATATTATGAGTGAGACGACGAATATTCGATTTGAAGAATGAGATGACGTATGTAAGATGTTTAGGATTTAGTTAGTTCAGTCTGCGGTTCGATTTCGATATGTAAAGAACATTAAATAAATATATTTCGGAGGCTAAATTAGCTTTTCTTAGTAATTTAGTCCCACATTTATTTACTTCGTACTAAAATAACCCTTCTTTTCTCTTTGGGGTTTAACGAAAGTAAGCAGATAGATATTTTTTATACATATATTTTGCAAAGGCAGAAACAAAATACAATTTGAAACACCTTCGCCTTCGTTAAACATAAACAAAACCTTAGTAACACTCGACATAGCAGTCTTTATACTCCGTGTCCACACTGTCTGGATCTTCTACGCACACGCCTGCATGGGAGGAACCGGGATTCTGTAACAATACGAATTAGTTGTATGTGTGCAATCGTTATTCGTGAGGGAATGGGCGAAAATATTAGGAATCATGTTATAGGCGATGAGGCTAGCAAAGCAACCCATCACTATTATGATTCCATTTTCCACCTATGCGCCCACAATCTTGCTAAATGTGGCCTGTAGTTACCTGTTACCTTAGGCTCTGTCTACCCCGTAAAGGATAAAGACGTGATTTGTGTGTGTTTGTGTTGTTGTTGTTATTCGTGCAAATGTGAACTTTGTTTTACGAAGGAGTGACCAGTGTGATTGACCCCTAATCTTAATTGGTGGAAAGTGCAGATGAGGTAAACGGTGTAACTTACTGGTTTTCATTGATACAATTTTATCTAAATACAGTCAACAGCAAAAAACCTGATGAATTAGGCTCCCAAAATAATATAAACATTAAATTAAGTTCATCACTTTATTTCCATCCTTGAAAACAAAGTGGCATGCCATTCAAACAGTTAAAGTCATTGTTGAGTGTTTCAAATTAAAGTGATTATCTATAAAATACGGGTTTATGGGACGCCTCGGAGTACAAGTCAGATGTTCGATTTATGTCGGATATATTCGTGAGACAAACATGCGAAGAGACTGTAACACATCTCATGTCCGCCAAAGTTTAAAATGAGGTCTTATTAGCTTCAACAATCAATCAACAAAATATTATAATATTACTGCGTGTGCAATTGTGCATATTTACGTAGGTACATACAAAAATCACGTCTATATCCCTTACTGAGTTGACAGAGCCTAAGGTACCAAGACCTAAAGACCACATTTAGAATGATTGCGGGCGTATAGGTGGAAAGGGAAATCAAAATAGTGATGGGTTGCTAGCCGCGTCGCCTATAACACGATTTCTAAGATTTTCACTCATTCCCTCGATGGGCTATCTCATGGGCATCTTTGCGCTATGTTATTTCATGGCAGTAAGGAAGACATACATACATAGTGCATTTTTAATAAATATTTTGTAAAGCCAGATCACCGGAATTCACAGTAGCATTATTTTTAAAAATATCGATTAAAACAGCACTGGGTGAAGTGTGGCAACATTTGTGCTTGTCGATCTGCATGTGTCCAGGGAAGTTTTGGTTAGGAAGCTGATTTGGCCAGTTCAGCGCAAAGGGGAACGTCTTCTGGATCATTAAATTACCTTACTGTCTTTACGGTATGGGTTGAAATTAGTCCTTAGCCTGGTTCTGTACTGTCTTCCAAGGCCGCAGTCAGCATCAGGCACGCACGGAGACCAATCACTCCATTCCCCGAAGCCACACGCTGCACGGGACTCCAATACTAGTGGTTCCTCCCTGAAAATGATGTGAACATTATATTTTTTTTGTTCAAGATACCTACTAATGATAACGCGGTAAATATATCAACACCTCGACTTAGTTGTTACTAACGTCAGGTTTCCGCTTTAAGCAGTTATTCTTGTAAGGATATTAGAGTACGCGAAAGTGCCTGTGTCACAATCGTAATAATCAAAATAACTATTTCACAAGGCAGCTATTCACCGTCATCACCTCTAGCTTGTGTACGTGTTACAGGTGGGCACAGGCCTCCTCTAAAAATGACGGCAGCTTTACCATTATCATTAAAAAAATGGGAAAGACTCACGGTTCCTCTTCTTGATTTGCTGCCTCCTCCTCTTTCTCAGCTTTGTCGTCTTATCCAGAAAAAAACCAGCACCAATCAATGTAAATGATAAACAAGAGATTAAAATATACACATAATATATATTCAGCGGAAAACAGTCGCAGGCTAGTCAGAAGAAAGTCAGCTGATAGTCCTACGGTAGATACAATTTTACGTGTCTTTAAGTGTAGGTATAAGAAAGCACCGGTACATACCCGAGTTTGGACAGTTTTCTAAAGGGTATACGTCAAGTAGATGTATATGTAAGTGGCCAAAAGCCTTCAAGTCGTTCAAATTTATTTGGTAGAATGGTGACTCTCTGTCGAATGAGCCCAACGCCACTCTATCCACGTTATCCGAAGGCGTAGTCATTTTTGTTTGACCCTAAAATCGAAATAATTAATAATTATTAATACGGTTCCTTATTCTCTGTGGAATGCAGGCCTGGATAATTCATTTCTACGAGGTAGGTAAGCAAAGCAATAGGGGTGAGGAAGCAATCGTCATGAGCATTTGATTGTTTAGTGGAAATTTTCACTACTTTCTTGAAAAAAGATTCTACATTACCATCTACACACACAATACATGCGTATAATTTGTGGCGAAAGTATCACGGTAACTTCCACTATTCTAAAATCTAACATTAGACATAATTCAAGGATGCTGTAGGTGGCTTCAAATGGCAAGAACAATTTTCAAAATACCCCATAAGAAACTCCGTCCATGGTCCCAGCGTCCCAAGGGTATAGTGGTAGCGTGAAGTTGTCCAGCCACCCCATGTCATTGCACAGCTCAAACTGATACGCTCCCAAGAACCAATCAGGGGAGGGCTGGAAGGCTATCACGACCGAGAACAGGTGATGTACCGAGTCTACTCGGAACAGCGCTTGTGATGGCAGGAACATGTTTGGGTGTTTCGTCCTTCGTCCTCTGATCAAGGTTCTGGTGCTGTTGGTATTCTTACCACGCATCTAATAAAGAAATACTAGTAAGCTTTTGGTTAGGTTTCTTTACCATTTTGCTAACTTTCTAAGGAAAATCGGTGAAGTCTGTGGGTTCTCTGCGTACCGAATTATTTAAACTGATGAATGAAGTAAAGTGTTTCATGAAATGTATCCAGTTAATATTTGAACGATGGACAAGACACCAGAAACAAGAATAGATTTACATGCTTAGCTTAAAGTTCGTTTTAAATTTTGACATGAACATCGTTATTTTTTATGCGATTGATAGTATCCCAGTAAAATTTAAAAATATTATTTGTTGAGTACATCATCTCCCGTCTACAATGAGGTATAATGTGTGATAGGTAAGTGACTATCTGCATTACCACTTACCGCCTCAATGATCTCGTTTTCCAATATGGTGGTGTCCGCTGTTTCAGCAGCACGCTTCAAGCCTTCGGTGGCCTTGATGCCTAACTTCCACAACACGAATTCGTAGTCGTGAGAAGCACCAACCATGTAGCTGTACTTATTATTGTCAGGATTGGTTGGGAAGTTCTGTGGGTGCGTTAGCCGTGACCACTGCCCTTGAAAGATTACCTGGAAATCATAAGGTAGTAATTAAAACGAAGACCCATTAGTAAGCCATCTTGAACGATTGAGTAAAAATAGAAAGCTAGGTTAGCACGCATGGTCGAAAATAAGTTTTTTTTTACTATATTTTTTGTTAAATATCTCTAAGTAACTGTTTACTAGTAATAGAACACCTTCGTACGCGTACCTACGTAACAAAATTTTGTAACTAGCTATGAACTAGGACTTTTTTTCTTAGTTTGTAACCAGGTTAAGAACGATGAATTAAATTTTGATTGTTTTGTTTTCCAGTGTAACTTGTGTACCTATCGAAGAGCAAAAAACGAGTCGAATAAGTTAGGTTCAGAAGGCTAAGGCGGGGGCGAAGCGAAGCGTAGCTCTTCCCTTTCCCCCCCCTTACCCTTCGTTGTTAGTTTTTTTTTTGTCATCCCTAAAGAGAACAAAACAATCAAAATAGAATTAGTTGTTTCGTAACCTTGTTACAAACCAACAAAAAAAACCTAGTTCGTAGCTAATTACAAAACTTAGTTACACGAAGGGAAAAGAACTGCAAAAAAAAATATTTTTCTATTCGTTGATTTTAATCTGTCAATTATGTGTTTATAGACAAAATTGCAATCACATACTTTTTAATCTTGGATAGTCTATGGCACTTCGGACTCAACTATAAATGATTATTATACAATGCTCTAGACGACTATAATAATTTCAAAATTAGAACTTATGTAGTTACTTCGATTGAGCGTCGTGAGCGCTTAGTGGAACGCAACCAATGCAAAGTTGGAAATATCTGGCAAATTTGCTTCCATTTGAACACACTAACTTTTTCTTCTGTTACGTGATTGGTTAGTAATTGAAGTAATTGGCATATCAGAAACAGTCTTATAACGACGTCTCATTAGTTCTTTTTTGTGCTACGAAAATTTAAAAGTTTTGTTTGTTATTTGACGCGAAATCGATGGTGTTAAATAAATAATCCCTAATTCGAATTAAACATGAGTGACAGTGACTAGATTAGTTTCGTCGCTACTCCAGAGGAGATAACTACTATTAATTCACAAGTGGAAGGTACAATTTTCAAACTTAACCCAATGGACTTTACAAAAGGTTATGTATGTACCTCGATAGATGATGATGATGATGACTCGTAGAAAAAGTATTGTATACAATAGTTACATAATTAGCTCTTAAAATCTCGTACCTTACTTGGGCCACTCGGCAAGCCTCGTGGCCTCAACACGACTCGACTTTAACAGCCTTCATTATGCAACGATTGCATAAAATACTATATTATACTATAATTATGCTTCATGAAAAATGTTTAGCTGTGTATCGCCCTGGATCGACGATAACTTGCATATTATCAGCATTCTTACTTACTTCATACCGTGCTTCGCTGCATAGACTGCATTTCTTCTCGGCCTTGTATTTAGGACTGTCAATAGGAGCGCGGTCGTCCCTCGCCAGTACCACGGTGAGATTGGGACTGGTGTACCAGAGATCTGCGTTTTCTGCCACCATGGCGCGTATGCGCACTCTTTTGGCTGGCCCATCGAAGAGTTTTGGCGATAACCAATGCATCTGAGAAAAATGAAAAAGTCTTCTGTCTCTGTTCAACTTTGAACCGAAATCAAGAGAGTACAGTATACCAACAACAAAAAAGGTAGGTAAACGAGAAAGTAGGTTACCTTATAGCAGGTAAGCAATCAAAACTACCCATGGACATCCGTAACCCTGAACAGTTTACAGAATTGTAATTATTGTCTTTAATTTTATCTAATAATTGTAATATATATTATTTCTCTCATTAATAATCTCATAAATCAGTAGGTATTAGTGACTCATTAATCAGTATTTTAGTTTTTTTTTTCAATTACTGGACTCGAAATTATGGATGAATTGAAGTGAAGTGACGTGTCGTTGTGAACATTCGAAGCGGGAGCTCAAAGCGAGTTCTTGCGAATTTGGAAAACGGATAACTTTTTCATATAAACCAACCTCTATTCGTTTCTTTTCCGAGTTGTCAATGTTCTCGACAGAGTTAAGGCACTGCTCGCTGTACCGGCTCTTCCTGTCACCGTCCAAGGTCTTCAGGTGGCCCACATCGCCAGAGTTCTGGCTGAACTCGTAGCTGCTGCTATCCACCTCTGGCTCCTCAATGGTGACCATGAACCAGCGGAAGAGGCGTGACGTGTTTGTTGTGAACAAAGATACTGGAATTTGGTGTTGTTGAATCTTAAACTGGGGTGACTTAAAAAAGTACTTATAATGACGAAATCATTAAGACTCAGGGATATCAGTTAAGTAATAGTAATTTCACATTATTTACGACTTAATTTATTTATTTCTTTTTTAACTCCGAAATAATATTTTTTCGGAATGGGAACTTTGCCTTGGGTGCTGTTATTAGCGCCTGACTAAATTCATACAGCAATGCGAGTAGCAGGCACTTATGAAACAGAATGATTCGGTAGGGTTTTAAATTATCTTTGTTATGTATTTTTAGGCGACATGTATATTAATTGGCATGCTGGCTGTATATACTACAAGCCCATGGACAAAAAAAAAATATGTGAAATGAACCAGCGTGAATGAAGCTTAGAAGGCTGTTACTATATCATAAAATAACTCTGAGCGCTCTGCCGTTATCTCTGAGCGGTACATTTATGGAATTTCTTAGGTACAAGTGAGGAATTATGACTAATTATTAATTTGCGGCGTTTTTATAGCTTATAGATGATTAAAAATAAATGTCGAAAAACCTAGTGGTGCCGGAAGTTAGTGCAATTATCATTTTTTTTTTCAATGTATGAGAAAAAATCTGTACCGCTCAGAAATGACGGCATAGCGCTCAGAATTATTTTATGATATAGTAACAGCCTTCTAAACTTCATTCACGCTGGTTCATTTCACATGTTTTTTTTTGTCCATGGGCTTGTAGTCTAGTATCGATATTTATGCCTCGACTGTGCCGTGTCACTAAGTTTTCAATGGAATCCAATGCACCATTTTTTTACTCACTAACGTATCTCTGATCAGGCATGTAAACTCCTTCGGGGTCAGCGCCCTTATTCTGTACGGTCATGTTGAAAATTTCGTTAGGCGAGGCCGTAGAGTACTTCGACGCCTGACGCGGGGTCTGGTCACACTTCTCCGCAAGGACTAGAGTTGCGCACGCGCACAGCAGCTGTAGACACTGCTTTAAGTACCTGCGGAAACGTTCACAGCATTCCACAAACTATCCAGGTCAATACCACGTTTTTATTATTTGAACTAAACGGTTCTTAATCGCGTACACCTACCTCCCCAAGCCTCGCGTATCAAGATCCGTTAAGTATTCCTTAATTTGACAATGTGCACTGCAGTGAACATGGTCCAAGAATATATTTTTGTATTTTTTATTAACATAGAATTTTTAGGACTCTAAAATGACGATGAGGCTTGATTTTTTTTAATTATGAAAAATTAAGGGTAGTAATAAAATGGGTGCAAATCGTGAAAGTTTAAATCACTTAATCGCTACCATCTCTAATCGTAGGTAAGTTGTAACATCTCGAAGATATATGCGTCCAAAGTAGGTATTTAATTAAAATTTTACTTTTTTGTGTGAGTAACACAACTAAAAAGAATTGGCAGAGTAAAAACAGGAGATTTACAAAAAATAATCAAATGAAACCAAGTTTCCCTACGCTGACTCAGCAAAGGAAACCTAATTCTCCGAATGATTAAATTTTCTTTAAAACTTGTCCAAACTTTTAAACGTTGGCTCTCCACCGCAAATACATTAAAATGTTTGATGCAAATCGAAATTTTTCTATTTACAAGTTCTAGGTCGATGGGTGGGAAATAAATAAATGATCTTGCGCAGGATCCGAACGGATCGCTACTAGTTACAGTCTTATTCGATAATCCTGCCGCCAAGCAGCAGTGCTTGAGTTGAGTAGGTTGGAAGTATAGGTATATTATTGTCTGTTTCTTTGTTTTTGCAAAATTAAAACTATAAACCAACGTGAAAATTTGATGTATTAATTCGTCGTCAACATATACCTATGTAAATACCGAATTTGAAGTTAAAAGATTTGATGACACACCTACTCTGCATTACTACCAAAGGAAGACAGTGAAATTTAAAAAAGCTTGAAACATAATGACCTACTCACGAGAGCACAAGTTCAGAACCGAAAACGCAAACTCCACCAGAATGTACGAAAACCTTCAAAATTCTTTACAAAACATGTAAATAAACCCTTTCAGCTTAAACAATTAATATGTGCTCGAATAAATGATAATCAATTCGATAAATAGACTGAAACTTCAGCGGATACTTATACTAGTGTAATTATGTTGTTGTTTATGAAAACAAATGCAATACGTACGTACATTTTTAAGTGCTGCTTACATAACGCCCGTACAAAACACTAGAACTCCCGTAACACTGTTAAAGATTGCAATATAATAAAGAAAATCCGGGATTGACTACAATTTGGGCAAATCCATTGAGAACTATTAGGTTATAGCCGCGTACGCGGGACGCGGTCACCGACTACTCAAAATAAACCCATGCGTACTCTTGGCACGCGGCCAAACCGATTTTTAATTTTTATGGCGCTGGCTTTTGAGTGGTACAGAATGACGGTTCGGAGCTACAAAGTTGTCTCTGTAAGTAACGCCTCACAATGCGATGTGAGGTCTTATTTTTGAATAGTACTTGATAATTTCACACTAATTAAACCAGTGGGAATTATCTAGTTGTCTTGAGACATATAAGAGTCAAATTTTGTAATCTTACTCTCACTTACGAGTATTTTAAAATTCCAAATAAAATTAGATGATGGTAATCTAGTAAGTTTGTTAATAATGTACTTACATTATTATTAATAATAGTGTTAGGTAAGTTATCAAAAAATAATAAACCTGTTTGAGTTTATGGACAAAAATTTTATTATTTCCGTTTCCGATCACGGTTATTATTATTTATTGGCTTATTATTTTTATGGTAAACTAAACACTACATTGTCTTTATCTGTCACATTTACACTTCTTTAAAAGTTTTTCCCTCTGCACCTACCTAACTTTTGTGATTTAGGGGTTGTTGTATTATGTATAGCTAACAAGCTGCAGTGTTATAGGTTTAAATAGGTATTGATGTGTACATATTTAATGTGTCGTCTAGTCGTTATGAATTATAGTCCAATATAAGGTCATACACAATTCATGAGTCGAGTCAGCCTCACGGGCGACACCCACCCTTGATTACAGATGCTAGGTATCGGCTTACTGGAAACGATAGGAGGTACAGAAATATTAATAATAAGCTAAGTATTTAAATTCGAAATTATGGTTAATCGCCGTGTTATTTCAGCCATTCATTCACATTCACAGATCACGTCTTTATCCCTTATGGGGTAGACAGAGCCTAAGGTAACAAGACCTACATGCCACGTTTAGCAAGACACTGAGGGCGTAGAGGTGGAAAGTGGAATCAAAATAGTGATGGGTTGCTAGCCGCATCACCTATAACATGATTACTATGATTTTCGCCCATTCCCTCGATGGGTTTTTACCATATGCGCGGGAAGAGAAGCAACTGGTACATTCCATGTTTTTTCTTTGCTCCCAGACCAGCATGGAAGTGTCAGCCATGATCTAAGGGAATTAAGTTTAGTAAAGAGTAGGTCCGAAGAGCCAACATAAGTTGATGCCTACATTTGTTTCTTTTAGTCTATTGTAGTGTCCCACTGCTAGGCAAAGGCCTTGCCTTCCTTCTGCCAGTAGTCCCTGTCAAGAGCATGGTTCTGCCACCCTAGTCGATATGCGTGCAAGTCGTCCCGCCATCTCCTCTTTGGCCTGCCTGTTGCCTCAGCGGTACACTCAGGCATTGCCAAGAATTGGTCAATGACCCATCCAACGACGTTCCGAACCTCTTCAGCACAGCTAGCACAAGAGCGCGTGTGAGCTGTATCGTGTGTCGTTCTAAAACGAACAGTAAGAAAAAGACGGGTACTAAGTTTATTTCGCGCGACACAGGTCTTGCGCGCACTTGTTCTAGCCGAGGAAAGCTTTATTGTACACTAGCTTCTGCCCGCGACTTTGTCTGCGTAAAATTTACATAAAAACCTTCCTCTTGAATCACTCTATCTACTAAAAAAAACCGCATCAAAATCCGTTGTGTAGTTTTGAAGATATAAGCATACAAAGGGACATAAGGCAGAGAAAGCGACTTTGTTTTATACTTGTAGTGATAAGTAAATCAGTAATCAGGCACCACGTACCGATGAAGATATATATTATTATTTCTTTTATTTTGCGTCCATGAATCCTTTTACAAACTGAGACGGCATATTTCAACATGATTACCACAAATATTCTTGACTTGAAAATGTTACCTTTTACAATAAGTATTTTTGCTTCTTTCCGGCTTAACCCGTCAAGCGTCCAAGCGAATACAGTAGTTCCTAACTTTTTCGGGACTTTTTTTAGGGACTACTGTAGTCGCTTGGACGTTTGACGGGTTAAAGGTAGCTCGATATCTAGTTTTCTTCTCAGACGAAGCTGCGAACAACAGCTAGTATTAAAGTATTAAATCAAACGCCGCAGTTAATGCAACTACCCATGTCTTTTATTAAGTGTCTTAAAGGGCTTTTAGCGTCTTATGATATTATTGTACCTGGTTTAAAAATCATCCAGTGATAGAAACAGTGAAGCAAATCATGGTAGACCCCCAGAGGTCAATAAGAGGTAGGGTTCACGATCAAATGATTACGTTCCCAGATTGAGTGTGAAAGCACTAGGGGTCGTATTAACTATGCATGGCCTTCCGAACTCCATCATTCCGTTTAGTGGATCGGATCGTATAGTTCCGAGTTATTGCTTTCGTTTCGATCCGCGTCACTATCAAATATTAATCGGGTATTCGTGAAATTGCGTGCGTTTTTAAGATTCGGTGGGGATGGTGTTAACTGCGATTTGATTAGGTGTTTAGGGGAGAGTAAAAGCCGTCTTCGGCGAACTACCAATGTTTTGATATTTTTCAGTCGAATTCTATTTATCTGAAAACGGTTTCTCAAATTGTATTTAGGTACCTAGTTCTCCGTAACTTTGCGACGCCAGAGGTTCGATAACCCAATTACTTTGCCAGGAATTTCCAAATTCAAATCACAACGGCCAACATTTTCCATTAGACAACCCGAATCCTTTCATAAGGTCAATGATTAAACTAAATAATTTCACTTGTAATATTAGAAGCACATTTTGCGAAGTTGTGGTATGTTCAATACAAACAAAATATACGTAAAACATACAATTTACATACATAAATCACGTCTTTATCCCTTATGGGATAGTCAGAGCCTAAGGTAACAAGACCTAAAAGCCACGTTTAGCATGATTGTGGGCGTACTTATGGAAAGGGAAATCAAAATAGGGACGGGTTGCTATTAGCCGCATCGCCTACAACATGATTCCTAAGATTTGCGATAGAAGAAGAAATAGATAGAAACATCCATAACTCAGGAACCAATATTCGTGTACATCACTCAAATACATGCCCTTACCAGGATTCGAACCCGGGACGCTTGCTTCGCAGGCAGTGTATATATAACAACGTTTAAGATAGGTATAACCACATTTTAATATGAACTACCGCGCCTCGTCCCCACAGAATAAAATATAGCCTATGACACTCACAAATAAAGTAGCTTTCTAATGATAGAAGAACTTTCAAAATTGGTTCAGCAGATCCAGAGATAACCTCGCAAACTCACAAACTTTATCTTCTATTTATAATATAAGTATAGATAGCTACATTGAACCATCATTGATTGTTACAATGTTACAAAAATCACAACAAAATCTCTTAAAAGTCGACACTATAAATACGGTATCACAGATATCACAGCATTCATTATGCACTTTATAATCATTGTTGGCACTCAGGCGTACCAGTAAAACAAACACTATATTAAAAAACAAAATTTTAATAAAAGTTACATTTCGCTTGACTGATCGCATAAAAATTGCATCCATTCAGTGGAAGAGTTAAAAAAGGGAATAAATTGAAATGTATCTACATCAGATGCAGTCGATGAATAAACATGGCCGCGCATACCGACTCTCGGACCGTAATGAATTGGAGTTTTGACAAACTTATCACTTCGACAAATTGATAAATGATTGCCGAAGTGATAACTTTGTCAAAATAAAATGATTCATAATAAGGAGCATGCTCGCGGTTAGCTCATGACAAAAGTCACTTTACGGGGCTGTAATCAAAGTTACAATTTTTATGGTATTTTACGTCGCCTCGGGCCGTAAGTAGCAATTTACCGTCTGCTACGCGAGCGGAAACTTCAACTTCCTGGTCAAGGGAAGAAGTTAATACTGTGTGCACATCTCGGGCGGTGATAAAGAAAGCCTCAGGTCGCATGTTTATAGCCCTCGCCTTAGGCTCGTGTGACAAATTCCTATGATCTGAGACATGCTTTATTTTTAAAGTCAATATTTTCCGAGTGTTTGATACCTACGTCAAACTTCTACGCATATATTTTTTAAGCAATAAGGTATCAAAGAAAACTGCGTTTCATATGTGTTGTTGCAGAATCAAGTCTCATATTGCAATTCTTGGACCCGCTGCTTCGCAGATACATATGTATGTTCCTTCCTAGAGCACGCTTCATATGAAACTATTTGCTTTGTTATAATGATAATATTATTACGTGCTGTTATTATTGGAAGAAATGCTGTATCACGTTATGGATAATACGAACAAATAAAACTCAGAAAGGGTTCAAGGGTTGTGAAACGTTCCAACCTAAGGTAACAAGACCTAAAGGCCATGCATTTTAGCATGATTGTGGGCGTATAGGTGGAAAGGGGAATCAAAACAGTGATGGGTTGCTAGCCGCATCGCCTATGACATAATACTCACGATTTATATGTTCATGTGTAGTGTGTGTATTATTGAGTCACAGAAATCAATTTCGCCAAGTATTGTAAAACCATGTCTCTAACAGTACTCCACATCCTATGAAAACATCTTAATTGAGAAAGTCCTTAATAAAGTCAAAGAACTCCATAAGAAGCCATCGCGTGGCGTATCAACTTTATTTTCAAGTCGGCTAGGAACAAGTCAACTGAGAAAATCAGTGTTTCCATGAAAATTTAATGCATCTAGGCGAGCGAGAATTTCATACAAGCGCATGCATACGATATTGTTTGCGAAACAAAAATACGTTAAATTATATAAAGTCGGCGTCGCCTACCCCGGAGCGAGGCGGTTATTTAAATGTATATTTTTACCCGACAGTGCAATGTAACGGAGGGTAATGTTTTAATAGCCTATACATTGTCTTAACATTAATCCAGAAGACCTCAATATGTACACTGACGAGCAAAAATAACGGGGCGGGTCGCTGGTGTTTTAATAAATCGCAATTGGTCCTGACAGGCTTTTTATAGACCTACTTATTTACGTCTATGCGAATTACTTATCTTTTAGTCTTATTCTCACTGTCGTTGAATATTTATTTGTTTCTTCTTTGCGTCGCTCTAGAACTAAAAGCGTTGCTTCCGTCTTTAGTTTTTTTTACTTCCATGCTGGTGTGGGAGCAAAGAAAAAACATAGAATGTTTCAGTTGCTTCTCTTCCCGCGCAGATGGTAAAAGCCCATCGAGGGAATCCGCAAAAATCTTGGAATCATTTTATAAGTGATGCGGCTAGCAACCCATCATTTGATTCCCCTTTCCACCTTTACGCCTGCAACTATGCTAAAAGTGGCCTTAAGGTCTTGTGACCTTAGGCTCTGTCTACCCCGTAAGGGATAAAGACGTGATTTATGTATGTATGTTTAATTTTTATTTATTCCGCAGGCGTGGATATCTGAATACAATGTCCGCTCTTGTGCGTAGGTGTAGGCAGAAATCTGTCCCTTTTCTAAGAACTTGCCGGAATTCCAAGTTAGTTTTCTCTCTGTGGGGATACTTTAGTATTAATGAATGAAAACACAACCACAGGCGACAATTGCGTGATCCGGTAATTCTGAATGAGCGTTTATATCGTACATCCGGATTGTCCGTGTCCGGATATCGGGGCATTTGTCTGTGGCCTGCTTTATTCATGACACCGATTAAATGGGCTTAAAGCATGCTTTACACTGCATTAGTTACGATTCGCCTGTTAAGCTGGTTCACACCGCGTTACAACCCTGGACTATTATAATAGCATTAATGTGCTGGGTTAAACAAATGAGTAAGGATTAGGTGGTCAGTAATTGTGGCCTGGATGGTCCCTATTAATTTATTTAATTACTGGCTATTGCCCGCGACTTTGGCTGCGGAAAATGCGTTTATCGCGCGCCTTCCAGATTTTCTACAATAAGTCATAATGTCATTTTATTCGCCGCTTTCGTGTGTACGAGCTAATAAATTTCCAAACATGAAACCCTGTAGTAGGCCACTGTAACATAACTTAACCTAATAATGCGTTTTAACAGGTAACTATTAATATTATACTTGATTTTTGATCATAGGAATAATGTTAGAGGCGATGCGGTTAGCAACCCATCACTATTTTGATTCCACTTTCCATCTATACGCCTACAATCTTGCTAAACGTGGCCTGTAGGTCTTGTCACCTTAGGCTCTGCTATCCCGTAATGAATAAAGACCTGATTTGTTTATGTATGTGTATGTTGATTTAACCAACTTGTTTATTAATTTTCATCGGTTGAGTTTACGCGTCAAAGCGTCAAAGCGTCACAAACACACTCACATACAGTGTAAAGATAAATAGATATAGATTATGTCTGTCTCACGGTAGTTACACCATCCATGTTAGTCTGGAAGCAAAGACAAAAAAATACAATGCACCAGCTATACAATGCTTCTCTTCCCGCGCAGATGGTAAAAGCCCATCGAGGAACCGGGGAAAAATCTTAAGAATCGCGACGATGTGGCTGGAATTCCATCACTATTTTGATTCCCCTTTTCACCTATACCCCTTAGGTCTTGTCACTTTAGTCTCTGTCTTGTCTACCCCGTAACAGATATTACACATGATTCGTATCATGTATGTATGAACGGTAGTTATATTTCAAAGTGCTATTCGCTTTAGATCGATTTCTTAAGTACCGTGTGAGTTCATGTAATGTGTTCAGCCTTTATCCAATTTGACGGACGCATCGTCGGTTCCCAGTGTAATCCATAAATTAATGTATAATCACTCCGCCGTGGTTTTTCCAAACAGAATGCAAATGAGATCTGATCCTGCCCCTAATTCCTCCACTATCCGTTCTGCTTTTGGTGAACTAGAGCTGGATAGTTTATCAGACTGTATGGTGTTTAGATTTGCATAACCCATATGGATAGAGGGATTCTTTAGACTAACGTATGATGCATTAGGCTTTATGAAACGAGTCTTAGCGAGTTTCATAATAAGATCACACGAGTGTTGTGAGGGCTACGTAATATGATTTCGTTGGTTAGTTATGGTCTGTTTATTGTTATTTTGATAGCCAATAAGTGCCTACGTTTTATCTAATGAATATTTTTTAAATCTGAACTTACAGTTGCAAGTATGCTTAAGCTGTTCTAAGAATACTTATACAGTTTTTAATAGCGTACTACTCGCAATATAGTAATGCAACGTAGTTCTCAAATAAAATGAAACAGTGGAAATTGCCCGTCATCAATTTCTTCCTAATTGAACGGTTAGGTGGGGTACGCGTTTCATTTCCTGCAGTGGAAGAAATAAAAACGGAAAACTATGGAGCCTTTATGTGTTTTTGATAACAAGGCCAGATATAATGGTTCATTTCAAAAGCATCTTTGAAAATTATGGTGAGATGCGAGGTATAGATAACAATGTCACCAACGCTTTCAGAGCTTGATATCTTCGATCGACATGGTGTGAAACTGCTTTTTAGGGTTTTGTACGTCGAAAGAAAAAAATTAAACCTTACCTAAAGGATGACTTTGTTTGTTTCTGTTCGTCTCTCTATCAAGACCCATTTTTTTCAGGAACGCGTGGAAAAAAGCAGCTTACATAATTGAAATTTTTGACAAAACCTTATTTATTTCTATTGAGCTCTTAAACAAATAAATGTCGAAAAAGTTCCAGTCGGCACGAGTTGCTCTCTTGCAAAACTTTGTACTACGCAAGAAAAATAAATAGAGTAAGCAAATAACGTTTTCTGGAGCTGCCAGCGCTCCTATCAGACGCGGCCTAAACTTGTGACGTAGAAATGTATTACATCAAAAAGTTAGATTAAACACCTTCGGAGGGGTGGAAATTCGCATAAATCAAACAGTTCAGGTACGCCTAAACGTGTCGTAAACTTTGCTAGTGGTGGTTTTATAGAAATTTATGTGCGGGAAATCAAGTTAGTGCCACTATGACTTTTAAACAGACTTGATACGCCACAAATAAGAAGAAGAAGACTTTTAAACAAAGTGTTATACCGACTTAGTCATTTATTATTTATACCTACTTTAAAAGTACTATCAAACTAACATGAGCTTATGACTAAGTTAATTCATTCCGTATTTATGATTGTCTGGTAAACATCGCTTTGAAGCGATAAGACCGCTGCTTTCTGTATTATTTATTATGTGGTGTTCAATAAAGAGTCATTGCATTGTGTTGAATATGGTATCGTGTTTATTTATCAGTCTCATTTAAAACGCTACACTTCTGACAAAGTGGATCGTGACTTGAACATTTTAAACAATAATGTCATCATTCTTGGGAAAATAGTGTGATGGTTTCTCCTTGCCTTCCACACCGCAGTGCAAATACTAGGTATACCATCCTACCGACTGCGCCAAGTATTTTTAGTGAACGACCTTGTTGTCTAGCACGTGTCGTGTAGTAGCGAAGTAGAAAAGTAAATGTTTTCTGTTTTAATTCAGTAAATTTTAATTAAACGATGGATAAAATTAATTTTATTCATTTGTAAAATACATAGACAAGTATGACAATGTGACGAACCGCAGGTAATAGAGAAGAGGTCGTGTCCCGTGGGTCAGTGTTGTCACGCCAAAATGTTTTTTTTTTACCTTAAAAAAACGTTCCATTACAAGCATAACTATACCTTGTCTTTCATATTATTCCCTTTATAAATATCAAGTTCTTTCGCGCATACTTATTTACAGAGAATGTTCAAACTACATCAAGGTAAAGTTAAAGTTTATCTTGAGTGAGCTCGCTACCTGTAACTGAGGAGCGGTCAGAAATTTCCTCCAAGAAATCAGTAAATAAGTGAAGTTTGCTCTCGTTAAAACGCACACTTGTATTTCAGTCTTGATTGTATTTCCGTGAAGAAGCCGATGTTTGAAATGAACACCAAGGAAATGCAATACTTGATTACCTAATAAATTGTGGCATAAAGTTTAGTAAGACCAGTTTTTTAAACAATCGATGGATGTATGAGAGTAGAGTGACCACAAAAAACTAAGACTTCCTTTTTCATAGGCTCTTTTGCGTCCTACACTGACGAGCAAAAATTCCCATAGAAAGTTGTATGAAAAGTGACCCGTTATTTTTGCTCGTCAGTATATTACAGCCGTATTATGGCAATGCTCTGGGAGAAGTGGGAGACAACGTTTTTGGTGGCTATACAAACCGATGCGAGAGCCACATACTAGCAGGCAACTAAAGTCAAATAGCAAGCGTCCCTACTTCTTCTGCGTTTCGCAACAGAGTTATTTACATTTCGAATAATAAATGTAAATAGTTAAATAGGAACTTAAACACGATTTAATTGTTTCATTTACGTTGTGGCGATCGTGGTCGTTGTGTCGCGGCGAGTTGGTGACCACAGCCGGTGCAATACGGTCGCAACGTGCAGTTTAATGTAACATTATGTACACAAATTTAGCTTGCTTTACTTTTGTACACCCCAGTTTTATATTGTGCACCTCATCATCATCGCTTCTCCAGTCCCAATGCTGGGCACAGGCCTCCTTCGAGGGGGTTTGGGCTATCGTTCCCACGCGAGCCCAGTGCGTGAAACTTCACAGACATCATTAAATTGCCTCGTAGGTGTATGCAGGTTTCTCACATAACTTACGAAAAACTCAGGGGTGCGAGCCTGGGTTCTAACCAGCGTTGTTTTTAAATCAAAATGAAATGTCCCGCGCAGGTCCCGCTTTTCGGAGATAACTCGACCGGATGACCTTGACTTTGATTTTTGTTTTTTATTTGTTTTTATTCAGAAGATTAAAAAGACTGAATTTTATAGTTATTTTTGCTGTCTACTGTCACATGAACGTCATTTAAAACTCAAATAAAAAGATGAATAGGTATTTATATACTTCTGATTATGTACGCTTTTTTATTACGTTCCGCTTTCGACGAAAGAATCCCGCTATTTCCATTCAAAAAGTTTCAAAATCCCGACTGGTCAAAGAAAACTGGCAACGCTGGTTCTAACCCACGACCTTCTGCTTGGAAACCCATAAAAGGCGTGCTCCAGCGTGGAGAATAAGACAGCCAGTGAAATTACTGGTGCATGGGGTATTCTTTTTAGCCCTCTTTAGCATCCTCTAGGATTGCGGGTGCCAGGGGTGGTGATGCAGTTGACTCACTTGTTCATTTGCCTTCCTAAAACTGGATCAGAAAATGGCAAGCGTGCAGACTTTCCACTTCAAAGCGCTCAGTAGCGAACTGCGAGTTCGCTATGTTAATTAGGGCATTCAGGTTCAGACTTAGCGTTAGGCGCGTGTCGAGTTATGGATGTGTTATGTTATAATTACAAATTAGTGCTAATGCTAACAAACGTTGCGTGAATTTACGTTTCTGTTATTACTAGGCTAGAGCGCAATGAAAATTCTTGTGTTAGAACTTAGAACTCTAGTGTTGCGAGTGTTCTTAATTATGTGTTAGAAACACATGGTTTGGTGAAGTGTTATAAGATGAACCACAAAGGTGTTTTAAACGACGGAGCGAAGATTTTTGTCAAAAGAATCGACGAGGAAAAGATACATATAAATCACGTCTTTATCCCTTACGGGGTAGACAGAAGCTAAGGTAACAGACCTAAGGGCCACGTTTAGCATGATTGTGGGCGTATAGGTGGAAACGGGAATCAAAATAGTGATGGGTTGCTAGCCGCATCGCCTATAACAAAATTCCTGAGCCCATTCCCTCGATGGGCTTTTAGCGTCAGCGCGGGAAGAGAAGGAACTGGTACATTCTATGTTTTTTCTTTACTCCCAGACCAGCATGGAAGTTAAAGTTGGAGGCAAAGTCTATTCGTCGAAAATAGTGAAAGTAGAGTTTAAACTCGTCATACTTAGCTTACTCGTCGTAGCGGCGGCTAACGGATACCAACCCTTTTTTAGCAAAATTATAGTAAACCTATCTATACCTACTAGGTACTTGGCACATCAGGAATTGATTGAACTTTTCGAAAACATAAATGGTAGCATTGTATAGTCTGTCATTTTCTTCCAATACTACATCAACCTTCATTTATTCGAAAATCGATGTTTATTTGTCTGAATGTAGAAGGTTAATGCATTTCGAACGAGTTCAAGTCCATCCGAACTTACTCTTACTCGTAAAGATTTTAAGTAGAGACTACATTTTAAATCACCCGTAAACACTCCGCAAACGCTAAAGCGTGTCAACATATTTCTAGAAAGTTCCAAGTTGCCTAAACTTGGTGTTCCCATGAGCAATTTTTAAATTGTGCTGACGTACGCGGAGTTGTGAGTTCTGCCCGAGTTACCTAAAATGCTGCTCATCAATTCACTGTACCGTGTAGCAGAGCGAACTAGAGTTTATCAGATGCAAAAAATGTATGCTGGAAATCACATTTGATATTTAGTATGATCCTTACATACGAGTAAATGCACATACATATTAATAACGTCATTGTCCTTCAAGGGGTACACAATGCCTAAGGGTATTCGATCATTTGACTGACAAATGTTTGACAAATGTATCGTTTGACAAACTTTTCATTTAACAACCCTTTAATATCTGATAAACCGTTAACTTTTTTTTTAATACTGTGTAGTGAAATTACTTCCAAAATACATTTTAACATGTAGTAGGTAGTGTACACCTATGTTAGAATTTTATGTTTTTTGGCAGCCTAGATTAAATTATCTTTACCCTTTTACTACCAAGAAAGTTACAACCTCGAAAACGAAATCACATTTCTTTACAGCCAAAGACTCTGCGGGTGGTAGGGCCTTGTGCAAGGTCCGTCCGGATCGCTACCACCATCTTACTCGCTAATCCTGCCGCTAAGTAGCAGTGCTTGCACTGCTGTGTTCCGGTGTGGAGAGTAAGACAGCCGGGGAAATTACGGGCACAAGAGGCATTTCATCTTAGTCCTCTAGGTTGGCAACGCATCTGCCATCCTTCCGGGGTTGCGGGTGTCTATGGGCAGTGGTGATCACTTACCATCAGGTGACCCACTTGCTCGTTTGCCTTCCTATTAATATAAAAAAAAAAAATAATAATAATAGGGCCATTAAGAGTTGAAGTGGCGCTAATTTGAAACTAACTTGATCATAATTATAATCTAATACACGAGAATAAAACACTTAGTTACCTTTAAAATAAGTATTTTCAAGAGCGTCTTTACCTTTAGTAAATCCTAATAGAGTAGAGGAAAAAATAACGTAGCAATACGTACGACCGCCAAAGCATGCACAGTAATGTATTAGTTGTGTCATTTTTTGGGGTAATTTTAGGAGGCTTGTCTGAACAAAACCGCCCAAGCTCTAATGTTCCTATCATACTGTCCCTTGCACTCTTCTATTAAACACTATTAATGTGAACACTACAGCACGATTTTCTAATTCTAATTTAATAACTATGCGCAACGAGCGAATTTGCTTTTCATTGTACGGCCGATACACTCATCGCACTCATTCAACACTAGACGCAATGTATTTTAATTTGGTAGAAAGAAGATCATGAAACTTCTGTAAGTTGTATAGGTAGACTAGGTACTTAGTTTTTGGTGTGGTAAATTAACACTTCCCACCGGCACCGCGGGGCGGATACCCACCCCCCAATTATCAAAAATACTGTATTGGTATTAAAAAAATTGTGTTACTGGTAACTCTAGTCGGGTCAAACGGGACTGTCCGCCAAACTTCCCGCAGCGAGGCCTCAGCCTATAGATTTTTATTTTATATCGTCCGTTCAGGATGTAACCCTAGAGTGAAGTGGCAACAATATTTCACGCGTGGAGTACGCGTCAGCGGCACCTATACGAGGCCGCGGCTACTCGAAAGCTGTATTGTATCAAAAGAAGGCTACAATGTGTTTAGAGGAAATAATAAACAATAGATGGTCTCTCAGAATCATTCCGAAATAATTCAGCAAGTGGTTAGGTTAGTTTGAACACCGCTACGAAGATTTTTCATTGATTCTATATTTAGTTACGCCCTTGGATCGTTCCACTTTGAAGTTTGAACATCGATGCTTGGAAACATTTTGTCAACTATAATTCGAAAATCCTGAAAAACATTGATAGGGCTATAAAGTCAAACTAAGAATTAACCCAGCCACCTGGGCAGCTGCTGAAATATAAAGCCCTGAGAATTTGTTTTGATTAAATAAAAGCGGATTTTAAGAACGATTAAAAACTTTATTGGCTTAAAAATACTCGTCTAGACTTTTTATTAGTTAATAGTAACAGAACTGATTGAAGATTTCTTAGTAATTATGAGATTTTTTTGGGATTTTTAGGAAGAGAGGGAGGGTTTTTTGTGTGGTTTACGGTTCTTGAGAAGCACTGTGACTGGTGGACAGACAGAGGGTTAATTTAGGGGTACAGAAGAGCTTCGACCACACACAATTACATCTGTAAAAAAAAATAACACGCAACGCGGACAAGGCCAATGACTTCGATCTACAATTGTTTTTTTTTCCGTGCTTCGTGCGTGCATTTGCAATTTATTTTCGGCCAGGGTTTAAACAAAATAGGTGGACTTAAAAAAAGGTTGTAATAACACGCGCTATGCGTACCCTACAGTTTCAATTCATCATGTAACTTCAAGCAAATTTTCCTAGTAGTAACTGATTATATACGACAACTACTGGTAGTAGGAGTTCGGGCAGAGCCTGGTAATGTTAATTGCCTGGTAGTTTAGGTCTCGCCTCTAACCTCGTTACAGGGATACCCGATACTCCCCCGCTCACACTTCATTATTGTCCACAATGGCAGGAGTTCCCAAACTGCGGGCAGCGGCAAACCTTAGAATCTCTACATGGTATAAAACAGAGTCGCTGCCCGCCGTATATCCTTCATGTACGAGTACGCTTAAAAATCTTCAAAATTATGCAACAGATTTTGTTAGTTCAGGTCAATATTTGATTCAGAATTTTACTGACATCAAATTAGTAATATAATAAGTATCTACATTACAACGTACACAGGTCGCTATTACAGAGTAAACCAGAAACTGCTTTACAATTATCTTCGTGACTAGTGTGTCCAGCCAGAATTAAAGCGAAAAACCACAAAAGTAGAAGACATTGAGAACACGCTCGATTATAAAAAAAAACGGACTTCTAGGACAACTCGAAGTAGGTAACTATTATTGGGAGAAGGGCAAGTTGTACGGAAATAACCTTTCTAATGGCTGTATATTTTGATTGAGTTGACTTAGAGGGTTGACTTTTTCACGGCTCTGAGGGGCCGCAGACCTAAGTTTTTGGTATTAATTTCAACTTTATACCTCTACGTGTTCCTGAGAAAAAGGGTCTTCGCAGATAGGCAGATGGACGGATGGACAACAACATACACAAATCACGTCTATATCCCTTACGGTATAGACAGGGCCTGAGGTAACAAAACCGAAAGACCACGTTTAGTATGATTGTAGGAGTATAGGTGGAAAAACGAATCAAAATAGTGATGGGTTTCTAGCCGCATCGCCTATAACATGATTCCTTAGAATTTCGTCCTGTCCCTCGATGGGCTTTTGCCATCTGCGCGGGACGAGAAGCAACTGGTAAATTCTATGTTTTTCCTTTGCTCCCAGACCAGCATGGATGGACAACAAAGTGATCCTAAAAGGGTTCGGTTTTTTTCTTTTGAAGTACGGAATCCTAAAAATAGTTATTAAATACACCAGTCTACATTAAATGGTAATAATACACTATAGAGAACGGAAGCTGTCGTCAAAGTAGGTTTGGGAACCCCTGGCCCGTTGCCTTCGGTCTTGGCTACTTGGAGAGGGTTTAAGTATCAATGCTTATACATTATGTATACTGTTTTTATCACACGAGACCAAAAAAAACTGACTGGCTTACTTAAGGCAGAATGCGAAAGCAGACGCATTGATGTAATACTTACTCTCTTACGTAAGCAGGGGGTTACTCCGAAAACCAAAAATTCGTATTATATCGTCCCTCTCACACTCAAATAGATGTCAATTAGTGTGAGCGGAATGACACGAAACGAACTTCTGAAATCGGATTTCGGAGTACAAAGCGTGGTGATCAGTGTGCGTTGATATATACAGGGGTCTTGCCATGACGTCTTAATGCGATTCAATTCCGACTCAGTACAGATTTTAGCTGTCATTTTTAGTATGCATCTGACAGCGAGCGAGCCTAAACTGAATCGGAATTGAACCAATACGAGAAAAAGCAACGCATCAAAAATCTACCAGAACAATGCCGTTTGTTTCAAATTTTCCCAATGAAGCCACGTATCAAATCCCAATTTTCTAAGTACAAACTTAGTTGGTCCAACAACGCAGATGCACGTCGGCAAACTTCCGAGGTGTCCGAAGTATCTCGAAGTCTTCCGAAGTGTACCGAAGCTAAGACCACAGCCACGTCAATGCGCAACCGGCGACGCGACATACCATTTCTCTGTCCATTGCGCGGTCGAGACGCTCGCCGTTATGTGGTTACTTGGGATCACACGCAGTGTACTAGGAAATTACTTTCTGTGCCGCCGGTGGCGTATATTCTTGGTCAAGCTAAATGTCAGAGGCTGCAATATTGTGGGGTAGGTACGTGACTCGACGCTTGGTGCAACAGAGGGCGGCTATTGTTTACGATTTCCTCGGACATGTTTAATTAACAAAAAAGAATTGCCTTGCTACTCTGTAACCACAAGTGCAAGCTACCTCTTAATAGGTACATTGCAGTAGTCAAGGAATATTTTTGTTAATTTAATTATCTTCTTGTTTTATTTTTTAAATATTTTGAAAAATCTTTTTGCATCAGTTAACGCACGACTGTGAAGAAAACAACTCTTAAAAGCACATTAGAGAACTGTTTTGCAGTCACACCTTCGAGCGGCTCATGATAACATGTTTTTAAAATGTAAACTTTGCATATTGTTATACGATTATGCCGACTTAAGGGTTGTCACTTGAAGATGTTGGCCAATCAGAGAGGCGTCAAAGTGATAGTTCATAGACCACAACATATATTTTATTATTAACTGTAAAGGTACACGTTTAGTTTTGTTTCAACTATGGCAACGAATTTTTTATTGTTTTATTTTAAGATTACTTTTAGTTAAATTGTATAATTCTTTTTGTTTGTAAAAAAAACATTTTATATATTTATTTTTAGTGATTAAATAAGAATTCAATGGGTATACGCTAAGACCGCCTATTGTCTACTTTGTTCTTTGTTTCTGTATTGTTTTGTACCTACTGATTTGTGTGGTTTGGTGGTTTGAATATTTAATTTTGTATTGTATTGTATTGTAGTGTGATTATTTGCAAGATCTCGCGGTATGGTTACCTATTCATAAATTCGCAGGATCTCGCCTAAGCCCCAACCTCGCGAGATTGGATTCCCTAATACGTACATTACGAGTATATCCTGAATTTTAACATCAATCGCGGTTACTCTACTCCCTATGATATATTGAATTATTAAGATAAACGTCAAAATGTGTATCGCTACTGCAACGTGTTGATTTATCGGAGCGCTACCTGCAGAATACGATGTTTCAGGAATTTTAAGAGACTTTCATAGATGGTTATGAAAAAAATGTTAATTAACTGATGTTTAGTGTTTACTGTGTTTTTAGAGTATCTTTTGTTTGCCCGTGAATATGAACCAGTAATGTGTTTTAAGGGGTTACTATGGCAGAGAATCTAAGTGGAAAGCCTAACATAAATGTATACAGGTCTCTTAAAATGGTTCCGGAATGTTTCAGTGGGATAGTTTAAAGTTTAATTGGACAAGCAGTGTATTGCTAAATCCGTCATTTAGTTATGTGACAGGCGATGTCATTTCGGCAATTGAAAATAAAATTGCTTACATTTTTGAAAGTTGCAGAACTAAAGTAGTTCCATTTGAGTATCAAAACCTGTGTTTTAATTTTTTGCTTCTGTTACAGGGCCCACCCGGTATACATATAGGTTGTTGGTGTTCAAACTGCGAAGCTTAATATGAGTCGATGGTGGCGAAAAGGTTAAAATTGCGGTAACGCATCAAAGTATCGATGATTGTATATCGAGTGGGTATAACGAACAGCTCTATTGGGGTAATGCTCGGGTATGGTAATTATGTTTACGGGTTATTGGCGTGCCCCGGGCGGGATCCGCGCCCGGTGATTTACGCCCGGCTAACCGGACATTATATCATGTCCGTACCGGGCTAGGCTTGAGACACCGGTAAATTAATAATAGGTGCAACTGCGGCTAAGTTAAGTTAAAATACTTTTTTTCTGTAGCCTTAGCGGGCCTTAACCGCTGGTAGCTTGAGCCCTGCCACGCTTTGAGTTGGTTGAGAGAGTTGAGTACAGTCAGCTGCAGAGAAAGGTGACCCCCCCTTGTATCCCGTAATAGCGGTAGGTAACCAAACTAAGCGGTACCTTTTTCTGCAACTGATTGTACATAATATATTTTTTAATTTTTTTATATGTAAATACTGACATAGTTATAGTTACGACAAGCGAACTTGGGGCCTGTTTAACCACTCCCTGTTAAGTTACAGCTATAGTAAGTGTCAGTTATCTATGATTCCGTCTCTATTTATTACTACGAAATAGACAGAGATGTCGTTCATATATAACTGACACTTAAGATAGCTGGAACTTAACAGGACGTGGTGAAACAGGCCCTTAAAATATTAATTACCTGCAAATAACTTTTTTATAATGTTATTTAGTAACTTTAACCAACCCTGATATAAACTCCTTTTAACTTCGCAGTCTGGTGAAAAATTAATAAGTCAACGAGTTTAAGCGAAAAAAGTTAAATTACAAAAATACCATCCATTGTTTGGAACAGAATCTGCGATACAGACAGACTGTCGCTGTCATGTCAGTCGTTCCTCACGCTTCCAGCCCGTGACGTCGCGCTCACGTCATGCGCACGTCACGCACGCGTCATGTCGTCGGAACACCGAAATTGAAACCGCTAATCGAGCTGTCAGCCTGCTAATGTTTTGTCCGCCATTTTGTTTCGTCAATTAATAGGTAATTGGTCGGGGCTGGTACAAAACTATACTCAGAAGCAAAGAACCCGGTCACTTTTCATTCAACTCTCTACGGATAGTGACCTGTAGGCTTATTACCTAACTCGCTCGCAATCGCCATCGTGTTCATTTTGACAGTTTTTGTATGAATGTGACAGCTAGCTGATTCCGATGCCAATTGTCAGCCCATGCATGAACTGTCACAACGAACACGATGGCGATTGCGAGCGAGTTAGGTAATAAGCCTACCGGTTTCTTTGCTCCCGAGTGCAGTTGCCTGGGGAGCGCAAGCTTGAGTTTTGAGTTCGTCACTTCGGGTTCGTTCCGTCCTTACACTTTTTTTTTTAATAATCAGCCCTGTGACAGCCTCACGCACAGCGGAATCTTAGTCGGGTCGGCACGATCTAGGGCTGTATGTACGGAACCCCAAAAACTGACAATTTTAATTAACGTAGCCGTATTATCCCTATGCTTAATAACTAACCCTCTTTTTCATAGAGGCTTCTGCTAACTTAGCAATCGTTTGTCTTTATCTGTCACTATGACATTTACCTTTCAGAGATAAGGACAAACGATTGCTTAGCAGAAGCCTATAGAGCGTTTATGAATAAGGGGGTTAGTACCTTGTACATATACATACAGTGTGTCATAAAAATAATCGGACATCTTTCAGCAGGTGGTGGGGTTACTTTGACAGAACACCTTTGTAAGTGTTTTTTTTTAATTATAGATGTCTTATGCTTCCATACATTGGTCCAAGGTCAAAGTGTACGGCGTTAAATGAAATGAAATAATAAAATCAATAGGTACCTACATCTAATCTATCCAAAGTCACAATAAAAGTTACCTATTGCGGAAATATTCCAGAATAACTCTTAGACACAGCGTAGACGCCTAATTTCCCATCATCGTCATCATCAACAGCCTGAAGTCCACTGTTAAACAAACTCTTAGCACACCGTAACGAACGACAACTCGCCACCTGCAACCACCGGTTTCCCGCAACTTTCACGATGTCGTCGGTCCGCCTAGTGGGAGGCCTCCCAACACTGCGTCTTCCGGTTCGTGGTCGCCACTCTAGATCATTTCTCCCCCAACGGTCGCCTGTACTACGAGCTAATCTTTCCAGGTTATCATTTTTATTGTCACTAAATATTTTTTCGTTCGTAGGTACGACTTATTTTATAAATTACCTACTAGCTTTTGCCCGCGACTTCGTCCGCGCAGATAACGTCAGAGTGACGTCGTAAAAAATATTTTTTTTAAATAAAAAGTATCCTATGTTACTTCTAATACCTCCAAGAAAATGTGTAAAAAATTTCATGATGATCGGTTGAGTAGTTTTCGCGTGAAAGCTTAACAAACAAACTTACATTCGCATTTATAATATTAGTGTAGGATTGGCGATGCATGCTAATCCGCAGTGGTGTGTGGTGTTTGGAGTGCGAGTCCTCCGGCAGTAATGGGGCGTCGTGCCGCGGCTCTTGGAGATTATCATCATTTGTGCTAAAAACGTGCAATAACGGTGCCGGCGCACAGTCAAGCCCCGCCCGCAGTACGACAACTGTTTTAGTTTGGACCATTACAAGCGGCTATCCCAACAAACATTAACATGAAAAAAAAAACCAAGTCTCGCAATGAATGTGGAATATACTTATTTGATCCACTCTTGGTGGTCTGATTGACTTGATATTTGATATCCATAATTTAAATGGCAGCAGGGGAGGCCCCCGATTGCATGAAAAACGCATATACCTACTCGTATC
Source organism: Pandemis corylana (assembly GCA_949127965.1). Classification (NCBI taxonomy): domain Eukaryota; kingdom Metazoa; phylum Arthropoda; class Insecta; order Lepidoptera; family Tortricidae; genus Pandemis; species Pandemis corylana. Next base: position 7,735,946 of record OX421869.1, on the reverse strand, counting down.
TCGCACAGGCTTGGTTATCTTGCACGTAACTAGCAGAGAAGGTAAATCTTTTTTGTTCATCCATAATTTAGGTTGTTAAATGCAGACATGTACAATCAGCTTAGTATTTACACAAGCTTTTGTTAGCTTCACTTATAACATGTTATAACTGCCAAGCTAAGAAACAATAACTTTTTTACTTGAAATAGAACAGCTTCTAATAATCGTACTGAGCTCAAATCTAGCCACCAGATATTATGTAAACGCCCGCAAGGGGGCCGGACGATCTGGTAAAGATCGCGGGAAGCCATTAGCTGCGGGTAGTACAAAACCGATCGTCGTTGAGAATCGAGATTCCTGAAGAAGACCTATTACCAGCAGATGTCTCCCGGCTGATAGGATGATGATGATGTAAACTTGACGACAATGCCATAAAAAATGTTTATTAAAAATTATTTCATTACACAAAATGTATTTATTTAGCAGATAAACGTAAACCTATCTATAAACATAAATCCTCATCATTCTGTGATGTGTGCAACCCCTACACCACCCATAGCAGGCGAGTAAGCCTTCGAATTTTTCTATCTGTACCAGCTGTCACGTGACGTTTTTGCTAAGCTAATTTTTGTCGCGGCGTTGTTAACCTGCTACAAAAATTAAAATAAATAAAAATAAAAATCATTTAATTTAGACCACATAAAACAATATTGTCCATATTCTTGTTAGTAATGTTAGTAACACAAGAATCCTATAAAACTACGTTATTATGGGTGTGGGTATAGTTACGAATGGGTGGAGTGTTTATCATTTAAAAGTCTAATTTCTAACGTATAAAACCGTAAAAATAAGTATAAGAAATCAAAAAGTAAAATTCTTGATTAATTTGATAGCACAAATTTATTAACACTGTTGCAATTGTTCGCCCCTTTTTTTAATAAAAAATATCGCTATTCGCAAACTAAGGCTTTCTTCTACGAGCTGTATTGCGTGTTGAATTACTGCATCGATATTTCACTGTGGCCGGCCCAGTTACCATCATTACGGGTGGGAAAAAATCCCTTTTTACAGAAAATTGGGTAATCGACGCCCGACAGGCGCTTTATTATTTCTGGTACAGCTATGAGTGGAAGTGCGGACTGGTCTTTATGCAGGCGTTGCTCTTTATCGCGGAAATCTCCGGAAAAGCGGCTTTCTCAGACATTTTCTAGCCTTTTTGAACATTTAAATGAGTAAGTTTTGAACACCCCCAAATAATTAAGATTTTTTCATATTAACATTTAGTACAGGCCAGCATGGAAGGCTAAGACTAGATTAATGAGAGCTATAATTATCTTATAATCTACTTAGAATTCTTATTCTACAAATTCACCACAGTTTTTACCACTTTCGAGTGAGTGCTGTCAAAAATTGGGCCTCGGTTTCATATTTACTTTTCTAAGTTAATCCTAGTCATTTAAAATTAAATCTCCTATGAGCAATGCACTTACGGCAATGTGCAATTTAGTATATTGGGCGACTAATCCCCCGTGACGTCGCCGTGTTATGACGTGCAACGTGACGTGACGTGTCTCTGTGCCGGCGCATAATCGCCCTCTAGTTAGCCGACGAAGGTAGAGCGCGGCCAAGTTCTTGAGATCGACAGAGCATTGAGAGAAATGTTGCGTCTTAAAGTTTTCTCTGTATAGGTGTTAATATCCATATTAATGTTATAAATAGCGAAAGTGTGTCTTCGTGTTACTTCTTCACGCGTAAACCGCTGAAATGACTGCTTTGGATTTTGGTATAGAGATAGTTTCACCTCCGGGGAAGGGCATAGGGTGGTTTTGTCCCGGAAAATTAGCATAATCCTTGCGAGTTAGCAATTATAAGCAAAATAATCGCAGGCAATAGCTAGTTATAAATAAGCATGCAAACACAATGTACAAAATTCTCACAAAAAAAAACATCGCAGGTGTACAAACACACTTTCACGCTTGTGAACCAAGCGTTTCTGCCTCATTAATTACATTGACGAATTTTAATGACGACTTCGCTGCTTTTCTTGTAAGTTTTTGTAATTTTTACCGGTAACTATTAAGTTATTGGACAGATGTTTTTTCGTTAACTATACTGAAACTAGAACAGGACCATACCATGATTTGGCAGCTTTACTTACTCAAAATAAAGCACATAAGTAAACACGAAGTCAATGAACGGAGAAGCAAGGTTATGGTTATAATCCCTGTTGATTTATTAACATAAATCAATAAGTTTCTCAATCAGTACAAGGGCGGATTTGTGCGTAAAAATATACACACGTGTCACCGACGTTCCTGTCTTGCACTTGTAGTCACAGAAAAGCAAGGTCACTTTTTCGCGGAACTCGGCCTGTTTTCATAAGTCACACAGATCGGGATTAACCTAGCCGCTCGAGCTCGTGACTGTGGACGCCCATTGAGCCGTTCAGAGCACTACTTATTGCCATGCTCCCGACGATCATGTGAATGATTAAGCGAACAACATGATTAAACATTAACTAGTATCATGCTCATGCATGATTTATTCTGTGTCTATCCTAACTAATCCTAACTAATCCCTACAACTAATATTATAAATCGACGGTGAAGAACCAAGACCTCCTATCTTGTATCTTCGGATTAATGTAAGATAGGAGCTATTGGTTCTCTCAATAGAATTCAAACTACAATAATTAAAATTTGTAAGATAGGAAATCTTAGTTCTTCCCCGTCGAAATGCAAAACGACGGGGAAGAACCAAGGTCTCCTATCTTACAAATTTTATAATTGTATTTGGAATTCTATTGAGAAAACCAGTAGCTCCTATCTTACAATAATCGGAAATTACAAGATAGGAGATCTTGGTTCTTTACCGTCGAAAAGTAGCTGTCTGTCTGTTTGTTACGCTTTTCGGCCTCAACCACAGAACCGAGTTTAGTGAAATTTGGTAGGTGCAGAGATAGTTTCAGTCCCCGGGATGGACATAAAATAGTTTTTAAACCTGAAAATTACAGTTCACACGGGATAGCGATAAGCGAATTGTACGCAGACGGAGTCACGGGCAACAGCTAGTAGGTATTATATAAATGCAACTGGGACTTTGATTGCTTTTTACGCTTTCAAGCGTATACTACCGAAGCGGATCTTTAAAAAGTGTGTACATTTTTTTTTGGACGTAACACATGAAAGGAATTTTGGAAAAAAAAATACTAAGAAAAATACTTACGGTTTCAGAAATAAAACGATTTGTGACTAACGAAAATTATGGCAAACGGTACATTCGGAACTTCACTTTATGGGACAAAATATAGACCCTGTTTGAGATCATGGGAAGGACATAGGATAGTTATCATCCCAGAAAATTGTATATTCCCGCGGGCGCGCTATAGATGATTTCTCCGCAGACGAAGTCGCGGTTAACAAGTAAACCGATGACTTCAGGTATACACGGTAGTGGCAGGTACGTTTTTGGTCTCTGCGGAGTTCTTATAATGAAGATATACACATGGTAAAAATTACTCCGTGAATTCTTAGGAATTGGGCTGTCAATATATTCTCAATGATTAAAGAAATTGCTTTATGGCGTCTATACAGTAGGTTAGCTTGCCTGAAGCAACTAATATTTTCTGTTTCGTCAGAATTGATGTCGGAAAAAAAGTATTGTCACGAGTTTTTACACCCGCCTTCGCTCGTGTGACTATTCAGACAAGATTGTAAACAAGAATGCACGCAATCATGCAAGAGTACCAGCAAGCGAGCATGCAAGCGCGCCGGCCTCCAAGTGAGCAAATAAACTAGGTACCTATAATAATACGCAATATTGGACAAACTACACATACATACAACTTACACAAATCACGTCTACCCTTACGGGGTACACAGAGCCTGAGGTAACAAAACCTAAAGGCCACGTTTAGCATGATTGTAGTGATGGGTTGCTTGCCGCATCGCCTATAACATGATTCCTAAGAATTTATTTTTTTGATTTTTTGGACAAAGTACTTGAAATAATATTCTAATAGTACGAATAAAATCAACAATGTGGCTGTTGTGTCGAAACTCCCGCTCAGTTTTGGCAACGGCTTATTCGTCCTGAAGAGGCTTTGTGCATTCTGCAGTAGACTTTGTCTGGTTAGCTCCAAAAGCCGATGGCAAAAAAATACGAATGCAAGCATTGTGGTCGTGTAGAAAATATTATACGAAATGGGTGATACAAGAAAACATCTCGATGAGAACACTACCTACATCAATACTTCGTTTGCGTGGACTCCACTTTTATGAAAGTGACGTTTTTTTTCCGACTGGGATAAGTAAGAGCTAACTCTTACGTCAAAGTAGGCATCTTAAGCAAAGAAAATTGTCAAAACAACAAGTAAGCCACCGAAACTTTCTCGACACCGGTAAGTACACTGCGCTGCGAATCCTAAGTTGTTGCTGATTGTACAAAGAGGTAAAAATTTACAAAAAAAACAGCGTTCTTGATTAAAATAGATCAACGTAAAATGCGCGTTCATCCCTTACAGGCATATAAGCAGTGCTTGTAAGCATACGTAAATGTGCCCGACACGCTTCGTACCAATACGGATTTTGTTGGCAATATGCCTACCCTCTGTCAAAATCCACTGCACGCCCCTGGGGATAGCCTAGTGGTTGAACTAACGACGAAGTTTGAGGGCCCAGATTGGAACCCCAATCGGAAAAAATATTATTGTGTCCCCCCCTGGCCACTAACCATGTTACCTGGAAGTTCGTAAATTAAAGGATTTTTGCTATAAGTAAAGAGCTGGCGTGTATTTATGTATCATACAGTTTCCGTAGCCTATGGACACTTGCCAGTCCAGCAGTGGCGTGGCGTCCATAGAACTCGATTCCTACTGGCTTACCTATTTTAAGACAGTAGGGCACTTTATTGTGCAGAATTAGAGGAAAAGGCTAGTAAAATTCCCGTCGGCTTGCCTTCTGGTATACTTGACGCCACGCCACTGCAGTCCAGACAATACTCTTGATGTTCCTTTAAGAATCTTACCATTTCTTTCCTAAACAACACAGCTTAGTTTTTCAGTAAATCTATATATATATCTAAGAAAGTCGTGTTAGTTACACTATTTATAACTCGAGAACAGCTGAACCGATTTGGCTGAAAATTGGTAGGGAGGTAGCTTAGAACCAGGAGACGGACATAGGATACTTTTTATCCCGATTTTCCTAATAAAGCTACAGACATTAAATTTAGCATGCCTATACATTATTCCTTGATTAGTATAAAGATGCACTTGCAAAGGAATTTTTCAAATTTAAGGCAGAACAAAGTTCGCCGGGTCAGCTAGTACCTACATAAATGGAAGACCTAAAGAGGACGTTTATCATGATTGTGTGCGTACAGGTAAAAAGGAATAAAAATAGTGATGGGTGGCTAGTCGCATCGCCTATAACATGATTCCTAAGATTTTCGCTAGCGTTTTTTTTTCAGTATATCACAGAGCAATAACAAGTTATTGCCCTGTCAATTGCGACCAATGCAGCTTCGACGTCACGCGAGCCGCGGTTATCTAGTCGCAGGTGACGTGACGTGACGTGACGTGCCCGGCGTGACGTGTCGTGTCGTGTCACGCCACTGCGGAATATTCACCACTAATCACGTTGATTTATGTATTTGTGTAACTGAAAAGCGCGGTATTTGCCTCCGCGGTGATGGATATGACGCGGCGTGATTTTGATTGTTTTATCGCTATTTTGTCAAGCTTAAAGTCGGGTTGCGGTTACGTTTGAAATGTTTTATCGTTTTATTTCACACTCGTGATACCTAAGGTAAATAAAGCGACGTGAAAAGTAATATTTAAACCCAAATGAAATCCAGATCTTAGAATTAAAAGTGACTTTTTAATACAATTAAGGCAAACTAGCAAGGTTGAGTTATAATTGCTCAATCGCACAGAACAGTGATCTAGTGCGTATTTTTTTTCTTTTTCTAATTTCTAAACGTCAGTGAACATTAGAACATAGAAATATTCGAAAAGTAAAGCTATGACCGGAAATCGAACCCGGATCCTCATCATTCCGTGATGCGTGCTATACCGCTACCCACCCATAGCAGGTGAGTAAGTCATGGTTTTTTTTTTAATTTATTTTAAACTTGTCCGACATGTTTCGAACCAATCCATAGTTCTTTTCCGAGAATTGATTCGAAACAGGTCCAGCATACTTCGAATTAAGCAACTCATGTTTACTAAGACACGATAGTTTTATTTCAAAGATAGCGTCCTTAAATCTTAATTCTGCCACTCGATTCAAATGACGGCCATAAGTCATGTCAATTGAAGAGCATTTTGATAATTTACCCCATGCTTCATTACTACATACCAAGACAGGAAACCATTGCAACTTGTTCCGTGTATAACTTCGCAAAACAAATATTCATACAAAATGCACGAGTTAGCCGATTTATGCCCGCTGCGACTTCATATTTCGCCTGCCATTGTGCGCTAGATTCATAGCATTTAGGTATTTATTAATCCGTATCGACTGACTGCAGTTCCACGACATGTCACTAAAATATTCCAGCTTTTAGAGTTCTATTTTCGAGTTAGAACTAACACGTTGACGTCTGGTGCATTATACATACACACATAAATCACAGACAGAGCCTAAGGTAGGGGTGCGAGTCGGGTTACCTCCACGTGTGAACAAGAGCTGCGGTTCGTTTTCGGATCCGTCCGGGGGGAAGAGCAGTGCTTGGTCCGGTGCACCCTGGGCAACGGCTAATGATTTCCTGGCAGTATCTGAGGGATATCATTGACCGTTGGCTAAGAGCCCGACAGGGGGGGGGTAGGTGGGTCTTTGACCGTGTTACCGTACAACGTTGCCGACATTTTGTCACAAGATTTTATAATTAAATTTTTTTACCGACATTGGCGAAGTTGTCGTCGCTATAACGACTTGTAACGCCACAATCAAAAGAAGAAGAAGAAGAGCCTAAGGTAACAAGACCTAAAGGCCACGTTTACCATGATTGCGGGCGTACTGGTGGAAAGGGGAATCAAAATAGTGATGGGTTTTTGTCCATTCCCTCGATAGCCTTTTACCATCTGCGCGGGAAGACCAAACAAACTGGCACATTTAATGTTTTTCCGTGCTACTCACGTGCAAGATAACCAAGCCTGTGTGAAATATATGTGTTTCATGCAATCCCTCCCTCGCCTCCTCGCATCACGCGGCACGTGAGTAGCAGACTAGCAAAGAATATTTTTTGTTTACTAATTAAGTAAGTCCATCGAGGGAATGGGCGAAAATCATAGGAATCTTGTTATAGGCGATGAGGCTAGCAACCCATCACTATTTTGATTCCATTTTCCACCTATACGCCCACAATTTTGCAAAATGTGGCCTGTAGGTCTTGTTACCTTAGGCTCTGTCTACCCCGTAAGGGATAAAGACGTGATTTGTGTATGTATGTATGTATGTATTAAGTAACTGGATCGGCTGCGATTGCGATACTAAACGAATCAGTATGCTTAGGTCTTAGTGTAAGTTTACGGACACAAAATACGCCTCGGACGCGTTTGTCCACACATATCTAAAATACTGAGAACTGTTTTTTGCCGTTTCGTTCCGCTAGTGGCGCTGACGATTTGCCCATAGTAACCGAGACGTTTACGCGAACGCGTTAGAAACGTATTGCGCTTCAAAAACTTACGCTAGAGTTAGCTGCAATTTTCTCAGAAAATGACAACAATACAATACATCATCATCATCATCATGTCAGCCGAAAGACGTCCACTGCTGGACATGGGTCTCCCCCAAGGCTCTCCACTCAGACCGGTCTTGTGCTTTCCGCATCCACCGCGATCCCGCGAGCTTAATCAGGTCGTCGCTCCATCTTGTAGGCCTTCCGACAACTCGTCTCCCGGTCCGCGGACGCCACTCGAGAATCCTCTGACACTAACAACACAACAATACTACAATACAACAATACAATACAAATACTCTTTATTGAACTCCACAAATCAGTACAAAGCAATACAGAAACAAAGAACGAGGTAGACAATACGCGGTCTTATACCTTAGTAGCTATCTCTAAAATACAACCAACAAGAGAAAGAAATAAGTTAAGAGGATTAGAGAGAAGTTAAGTTAGGGGGTAGGTTCGGGAGAGGAGGTTAGAGGATTGTTATAAAATAACTTAACCCAACCTAAACCAAGCTGTAGATTACTTACGCGATCAAAAATGTTCGTTTAGTCAATAGTTTCACCGAAAATTGCATTGTATGTTTTGAACCATTGTATATTCTGACCCATTATGCATATTTTGACCCACATCCCCTTACGATATACCTACATACCATACCAACATACAACCAAGTTTATTCCCTAAGTATTTTCAAAACAACTTATTTAACTCAGATTAAAACTCCCGACAAAGGGCTAAAGTTTGTAAATTACGCCTAAACTTGGCCAATTTATCAATAAAAATCTTTTATATTTTAACCCCTTCAATAAACCCGTTGCATAGGAATAGGAAAGGTAGTCTTTGAAGTTTTCTCTAATTGCTGTTAAGCTTGGGCCACCCACAACTTTGAATAGGTAAAGTAATTTAAAACCAAAATTTAAAAAAAAACTGCCAGATGTGGTCGGGTTCACGTAAGAAGGGTTCCGTGCCACTGTAGGTACCGAAAAAAAAATTATTTCTCTCTGCTAAGGGTGGTGTAGGGGTATAGCACGCGTCACGGAATGACGAGGATCCGGGTTAAATTCCCGGCCATAAGTTTACCTACTTTTCCGATTTTTCTGTTCTAATTTTCACTGCCATTTAGAAATTCCATTATTTTTGTTTTTTTTTTTTATTTGTTACAGCGGTGATAGTAATGCAAATACTAAATCATTTTAACGTTTATCTAGATATTACAGTCCAAAGACACTCGTGTGACAGACGGATGGACATATAGACAGACAAATAGCGAAATCCTAGTAATAGGATCCCGTTGGGCATCCTTAGGGTACGGAACAAGTGTTTTTTTAAGAAATTCAGTTTTGACAAAACCGAACCCTTGAAATAACTTACTCAGACGTCATACGAGTTCAATGTAAATATCTGTTGGAAAACTGGGCAAAACTGGCTTACGACGTGCCGGAGATTGTCCATTTTACAGAGTTTACTGCATTCACTTCTTTCATTTTCCTTACAACTAACAGACCAGCTTCAAATCTCAAGTCTTTATCAACAAGAACAAGGGAACATGACTTAAAGGCTACGTTGAGAATGATTGTGCGCGTATACGAACGAGTAGGTAGAAAGGTGAATCATATTAGTGATGGGTTACTAGCCGCATCGCCGATAGAATAATTGCTAAGATTTTCGTCCATTCCGTCGAGAAATTTTAGTTCAAACGAAAGTTCGACCACACGATACGTTGACCAAAAACTTATTCAAACAAACGAACGGCACCCGTGAACCGCCCTTTAGATCAAGTACACTGATTATTACAATAGAAGCGCGTATTGTATCTCAAAATATTTCCAAATAGGCACCAACTTGTATAAAAACACTTATTCACTGCCCCTTACAATTCGGATCCTAACAAATGACTTTCAGAAATTCAGATTGTACTTTCTTATGAATAATGGAGTATGAAATGCTTGACAATATTAGCTTTGTCGTAGTCTAATATGCGGGCTTTGTGGAGGGGACAGCAGAAAATAAAGCTTGGCCCGCCATTGTCCGCGGAGGGGTGGGGGAGCAGGCTGTGAGGGTTCCGTGGCCGCAATTGGTGTCGAAACTGGATGGAACTGGTGTAATTGTGGATTTATTTATATTTAATTTGGACGATCGGATAGACTAGTCGTTGGTGACCCAGACTATGACACTACTCGTAGAGGTCCCGGGTTCGAATCCCGGTAGGGGTAGGCATTTGTAGGTCGAATATTTATTTAATATTAATATTTGTACCCGGGTCATGGACGTTATATGTATTTTATTTATTTATTTAAGTATGTTTAGCCGTTGCCTGGTACCCATAGTAGCTTTGCTTAGTTTGGGATTAGGGCAAATTGGTGTGATTTGTAAAACTGGCTGTCCTGCATACAAAACAATAAAATAATTGGTCACTCTTAAAAGAAAAGTCCACCGATTTAGTGTCGTTTTGTTTTGGTTATCGCTAACATATCTGAAAGAGGCCCAGCCGGAGCTATTCTAAGATCCGTCCGGATCATACTACAATGTTATTGGCTTATACTGCTGCTAAGCAGCAGTGCTTCAGGCATATTTGGAAGCAAAAACAGCCAAGCGTTTCATCTTATCTCTGTAGGGTTTGCAAAGCAAGAGGCAGATTGGAAAGTTTTTGTACATAGAAAAGCAACGGAACCCTTTGAAAATCTGCTGAAAATAAGTCTATTCTCAAAAAGAAGACGGAGGGTTCTTGTTATTTTACGATGAACGCTATTTAAAGGTCCACAATGAGATCGTTCGCTTACAGCGCTCCTTAATTCTCGCCGAGCCGAAAAAATACGAAATAATACCAGGAAAAATATTAACAATATTTTTAATGTTTGTGTTTGTACGTCGTGTGGGTTCATTTGAACTTAATTCTCCACTAAGTCATGATCCGCTTATAAACAAGTAAACATGTATTTCTTCGGTTGGTTCTTATTCTCAATGGTTATTGTAACCATCGCAGCGTCAGTAGATATCACACTTTACCTTTCCTCTAGGTCACAGCCGCAATGTAGTGGCGGCAGTGACATTTTATTTCAAATTTCGGTTTATCTATAGAACACTTTTATATGATTCAAAGCCAAAAACACTACACATGTTCCCACTGGATACAGACAGCGGTTACATTAGATGAGCTTCCGAATTTATGTAATTTCGACGCAGTCGCTTCCGTCACGCATACATAACTATTGCACAAATCACGTCTTTATCCCTTACGGAGTAGACAGAGCCTAAGGTAACAAGACCTAAAGGCCACGTTTATCATGATTGTGGGCGTAAAAGAGGAAAGGGGATCAAATAGATCGCAGGCAACTACAGGTAGTTTCCTGTACAAAATAAGTCTTTTGTAAATAAGATCGATGATTCCCTTCCCTATATTGAGGATAAAGTACTATCTACGTATCTACTTATACTATAGCTAGCGACCCGCCGCTGGCTTCGCACGGGTGCATTGTGCTTAGATACTAATGTGGCGCTGCCACAATTATCGTCATATGTCAATCAATTAACAAAAAATCTTGATAAATTATATACCTAAACCTTCCTCATGAATCACTTTATCTATTGATGAAAATCGCATGAAAATCCGTTTAGTAGTTTTTGAGTATATCGTAACAGACAGACACGGCGGGGAATTTGTGTATATTAGTTATTAAAGTTGTTCTTCGGTTTCTTTGATGTCACCATTCCAAAGCCACTATGTGCATTTTACGTTTGAAGCGTTAAAACTCATAACATCAGCTCATGTTTTCTTGAGATTGCCAATTAGCCTTCCCTTGCAGTCTACACTCCATTCAAATTTCATTATAAAATTCTACTCCTCGGCATCAAGCTGGACAGCCCTATGCAAGTCTAGCCGGCGAATTAACATATGCACATAATTTGCGATATTACCAACTAAGTGGCGGTAGCCAGCTCTGGCCATATTGTGTAATAAATAACAACTAACCACGCCGCGTATATCGCCTCCAAATGCCACGGGAGTTGCACAAATTAGAACAAATATATGTACGAACTAGAAACTTGTTCACTTGCGTATAACGCGTATCATTCATTTGTTTCATGCAAATGAGAATGATCGCGGTCGCGGTTAGTCGGTTAGGGAACGAATGAAATAGACGAATGGGACGATGCAAATTAAATGGTTTATTTACCCATCGAGTTAGACGCGAACGTTTAGTTAACAACGTGTAATGCTCTACATCTTTATTGGCTGCGTTTGTAACTAATAGCTAATTAAAAATGTTATCTAATTATCTTTATCTACACCCGCAATGGTCCAATTGAGTTGAGGTACCTACGTGACAGCGCGTTTATTGTCTTCATGCCTCTCGGTGTCATTGGACCTCTAAATGTTTTCAATTAAATTTCATTTCGAATGTCTGACCTGCATACAGAGGCAGTCGAAAAATTGTGTAGCCATATTCTTCTATTAGGCGGTCACTAGCAACCTGTGCATCTGATCGCAACCCGGCATTCGAAACACGAAATTTGACGAAGGACATTAACAAAATAGACGCACTGTACGTGTTAGAGTCGCTGACTGTGAAAACTGTGTGTTAAAATAAAATAAAAATACATACTGAAGCTAATTATTTTAACACCCGCAACACTAAGAGTCTAGAGGGCTACTGGCGCAACTAACTAAACTGACGCATTTACCTTCACCCACTGTTAACAAAAACTCTTACTCCATTTTTAATCTTGAAAAGTACTGCCACTAGGGCTTTTTCCATGACATTAATTGCAAAAACCTGTATTGATTCGAATTTCGGAACAAGAAACAATAAGGTGAATAAAAAACACGAAAATGAATTCGTCAATACGCGAGACGTCCGTGACGCTTTGTACGTCATTGAAAAAGCGTGAAAAGCGTCAGTCTCGAATGAAGAACGACGCAACTACAAACACCAACGAAACCAATCAAGACCTATAGGATAAAAGAAAGGCCAAAGATATTAGCGTGTTAAATGTAGCATTTGTAACTGGATTGGGCACAAATACTGGGTAAAATACAACCTGCATTAAAATATAGTGTAAACCTTTCTACCCTTCATTTTGAACAACTGTTTTCAAGTTTTCAGTAGGTTGTGTAATGAGCGTTTTCCAAAAAAAGTCCACATGTACTTTTTTCTCAATTTTAATTATTTTTGTTTTTATTCCTGTTCGTCACGTTACCTATACAAAAAAGTGACGAACTGGAATGGAACTTTCAGGATAATTTTTTTCTTGTATAGGTAAGGATCGACAGGGTAAACGATTCTGAGTAAGAAAAACCCAAAATAGTTAAATTCAGCTTTATTTATGTAATAGAATTTTTAATTCTGGACACAAATTAGACCAGCCACAAATTTCATCAAGCAACAACATGGTAAACAAAATTGTTTTGCCTTTCGCTATCTAGCACCATAATCTCACTCGCCATCGACTCCTAACCCAATTTAGTTCCTTAAAGGCTCGTTCGTTAAAAAACGATAGATAACTCGGTAAACTTTGAACTTTATATATCGAATGAAAGTTGAGCGACACAAAAATATCCGGCCGATAAAAGTTATCCAATACCATTAAAAGTTGAAGAAGAGTTCACCCCTCAGTGACGCGATCGGTGAAACCGCAACACTTTGTTGCGAAACGTAATGCTTTTAATAAACGATTTATAAACATAAACAACGTAAACAAAACTCGTTTATTCGTTGAACAAAAACCGTTGTTATGTAATTATAGCCCTTTCTACGTTATAGGGCATCGCAGAGGGATTCTTTCAGAAATGTCTGAATGAAGTGTTAAAACACGGAGTACGGTAACAAAGGTGTGACTTAATTTTGAAAAAAAGATTACAATGAATCTGTTAAAATATTCCAAAACAATCAAAGGCACCTTGTATACAGTCACTGCGATTTTTTTTAGTTCTAAAAGCAAAAGGTTCCCTTACTTGATTGCTCCACATATAAGGCGAGTTTCACACTTTTGATACACGAATTAAATTAATTGTAAAACACCGTGCGGGTGTTACATCAGTTGTTGCAACGCGATGCCCGGCTGCATAGTTTAGCTTCCACTGCGCTATGGTGTAAAGACACAGTGGGCTTATATAATAGGTCATCATCATCATCATCATCAGCCTACGCTGATGATCTATTTTTCATGTCTATGTTTTTTTTTGTTATACCTTGTTTATTTTCTATAAAATTGTGTATATTATCTTATATTTGTGAGCTCCCCTAATGAGCGCCATAGCGCCCTGTCTTTAGCTTGACGCATCCAGCATCTGCCTGCAGTCTTTCGCAGATCGTCCTCCCACCTGGCCGGAGGGCGTCCTACACTACGTTTGCCGAGTCGCGGTCTCCACTCAAGAACACGTCTACCCCAGCGGTTGTCGGTTCTTCGCGAGATATGGCCGGCCCACTGCCACTTCAGGTTGCTAATTCTTGGAGCATGTTATAATAGGTAGTTGCAGGTAAAAAGCAAGCATTAAACAAGCATAAATAAATAAGACAAACCAGGCACGTCTTAATGCGATTCAATTCCGACTATGTTCAGGTTTTAGCTGTAATTTTCAGTATGGATCTGATAGCGAGCGATCCATCTTGGTTCAAGCGCACAGAAGGCCTCCAATCAGTCTCGTCAGTTTTCTATCGACGGTGTATTGAGTCGGCTGTCCGTCTGTCTGCTGTATGCCGTATTTATATGTTAATAATTAAACGGAGCTACTGAACAGTCAGCTCGTAGTTCTCGACTGCCCGAGGTAATTTATTGGTTCCTAGCTGTATTATGAGCCAGCTCTTAATATATCTCTGCGGTCTAACTACTTTATTGAGTTTCGTTCTTGTTCATGACTATAACGGACGGTTTTGCTGTTTGATTGAATATGATTTAGTAATTATTATACACAGTGTCCCTGCCTTAGCAAGCAGGTTCAGTGACAGCTCTTGATGGGATGCTCGATGGAGTGTTCCTCGGTCGATGACAAGCACAAGTAATGGACAAAGGGGTGGCTCATTGTGATTACTTACAGATTGCCACATTGCAGAAAATGAGAAAAGAAAAAAAAAAAAAAAAAGTAATTATTATGACAATTCCTTAGATAGATAGATAGTATTTATGCGTGTGTGTAATGATATTTAGTAGTTTATATTATGATTTGTTTATTGTACTTAGATATGTACGCTCTATTGTGGCTTTCACTATCTGGAATTTTAAACTCACACTTTGTCGGTCCCTCGTTTAATGCTCCTCTCAACTACTCAAAGGTTAACTGGTAGAGATCCCTTATAGGGATAAGTTCGCCTTTGTGCATAGTTGTTTTGATCAATGTGCTAAGTGAACCGCCTCATAGGCGGGACTAAATTTGGAATGGAAAATCTTTGTAGGGGTGTTCGTTCAAACTAACCAAACCATGCTGGAATTTCCGGAACAAAAGAACCTGTAAGTCGCCCTGGAAAATACCCTCTTTTTCGCATATTCATAAAATACTTCAAGCATTTCAAAACCTTAACGATACTACGAACGAACTACATTCGATATGTTTCTTTTAGCACCAGTAGATATAGTTACATGTATCGCAACACGCCAAAAATGTTTTTACTTAGTTCATAACCATTCATAATTAACGTACTTCTAATAACTGCACTTCCACGCTGGTCTGGGAGCAAAGAAAAAACATAGAATGTACCAGTTGCTTCTCGTCCCGCGCAGAGGGTAAAAGCACATCGAGGGAATGAGCGAGAATCTTAGTAATCACGTTACGTGTACGTATACGCCTACAATCAAGCTAAATGTGGCCTTTAGGTGCACCTTAGGCTCTGTCTACCCCGTAACGGATATAGACGTGATTTGTGTATACACATGTATGTATGTATTATCTGCATCTATATAATGCAACTTTAAAGTAAATAAAAGTAAACTAACCGAGGCTCCTTTCAAATAGTTAGGCGTACTTCCTTTGAACAGAAACGCTGATATCATTCCGAACTCTGCGACACGCTTTATTCAGTACCTAATATCAATCTGTTCATTAATCCACCAGCTAATATTCCTCTACGATCGGCAGCGCAAACTTGACAGCTCATATGTTTGTGTTGCGCTCGATCGGCGCCGGCGCCATTAACTTCTAATTGAACCGCGATGTCTGTTACGGCCACGATTCACCGCAGTATCAATAACTCAGACAGCCAGAGAAGTAAGCCTTGCTACTGACCGAGCACACCTTTTTTTATGGTGTGGAAAATGCGCCTTATGCATCCGCCCGGTACGGGTTTCACGGGGGTATGTGGGGCTCTCCCGCGACGGCAGGCATACCCACTAAACACCACACGGATTCCCTATTCAGTCGTTTGTGAGGTGTTACGGGAGCACTCGGTGTCACCGCGACGCCCCACGACCACCCGGGATGGGGTTCCCTCTTCGCGGCACCTGTGCAATGCAGGTTTGGGAAATCCCGCCCTCCCCCGCTGGTGCCGCTTGGATTTTTTATAGAGGTTGTCTCCTCGTGCACATGGGAAGACCTACTGCATTATTTTAAAACCGAAATTCTTTCATGAAGAAATCGCTTCGCTTGGTCATCACCATTATTAGCTGGAAGACGTCCCCTTTAAAGGCTTAATGGGTGCTACAGATGCTAAAAGGAAACAACGCAATCCACAATAAAAGGGAAACACTGAAGAATAATATATACGAGAAGGACGCTAGATACACAAGGAATAGGGAAACTAGAAAACAATAGGAAATAGCGTGTGGTAACAATGACAGTTTACAACGGCAAGACATGTTAGACAGTTTCTCTTTGAATCCGCACATCACTCGACCTTTGAGGTCGGCTGCCCTCGGCCGGCGCTCGGAAGCGCTCAGTTTTGCCCACGAAAATAGTTTCCACTAAAAAGTCTAGCTAACCAATTAAATAACAATCACCTAGGTACAGTCCCCACAGCTCTCGCAATGTTGTCGATCCACCTAGTAAGAGACCTAAACCTACATCTTCGGGTTGGAGGTCGCCACTTGCGAATCTTTCTCTCCGAACGAAGGAGCTGTGCTTATTAGGCGACCATAAACAGACCTGTTCGCTCGTAGGCATTATACGGATATAAGTGTCTAGACTCTAGACGTAGGTCAATGATAAAGTCAACGGGCAACCGACGTTTGTGGCACCTAACTCCGTACAATGAATACGCATGAACAGGTCAAGTTATTAGGTCAACTGTCATTATGGTTGATTGCTTCATGGGGGAGGCCTATGTTCAACAGTGGACGTCCTATGGCTGATATGATGATGGTTGATTGCTTCACGGAGGACTTTCGTTTTAGAGAATCACGCCCTTTTTATGTGGGAAAAGTCACAATGTTGTGCATTATTGTACCCTCTTATATTTGTATATGCTTGTACATTGTCACACACACAAACGATCAAAGACAAACGTCGAAATTCAATTAAAATTAGTCAACAATAAGTTTGTCTTTATTACTCACGCTGAAGTTTGTGTGGCGAACTGGTGGACTGTATTTAGAAATGGAAACGAATTATGATAATGAACTGGTATTTAATGAATATAAGTAAAAATAGGAAAACATGAAAATGAGCGGCCTCGTGGCAGCAGCACCTCCTACTGTGGTTCGTAGAGAACTGCCATCCAATATAAAAAATGAGATGCTGCTGTCACGAGGTTTACAGCTGCCAGCTACCAAAGAGTACAAGATTTGGCACTATAAAAGAGTTTATCCTTCACTTCAGACAATAAATATTGAAAAAATTAAATTAGCTGTTCCTTAGTTGCAGTGTTTAGCTCACAATATCGCCTGTCATTTCTTCTACTGTTTTAATTAAACTAAGGTCTAGCCTCTAGCCGTAACGTTGTCTAGCAGCAAACTGTCGCTAGTAAACTGGCAGCCTTGCCTCCAACAGGCTTTTTTATGAAACAAAGTGTTTCTAACCTAATTAACTTTGTAGTCAGCGCTCGAGTGGATGCAGGGAATTTCTTATTTTCCTTAACCCGTTTAGCGCTTGCTTGTTCACAGGGAAATTGCAAGCGGCCTTTGTTATTGAAATGTTACTATTTAAAGTTAATTTAATTAGTTCTGTATTTCTTGATAATTCTGTACCTACCCTTTTCATGATGACTTTTTTAAAATGATATGAAATGTATAATTATTTTTTTGTTGTGTTGTTTGTTATCGAAGGTAAAGATGTTATAAAACAATATTTAAATCGGGAATGGAAGCCGCTGGCAACAGTTACTTTTAATTAAGATTTTGTAAAATAAGGGTTTTGCCATAATTGTGTAATCAACAATTTCAACTTGAATCGAACAACAAAATATTTCTTAGTGTGGCCACAGTCTCGTACTAGTAGCATCTATAACAAATTAAATCTTGAAATGCAAATAAAATAAATATTTTTGAGTGTTTATTTAGTTATTTTAATTTATTAGTAGTTTTAGTTTTGTATTAACATTTTAAGTATCTGTTTTTTCATACTTACATGAAATAAAAACGTTGAGTAGAGTGTACTTTAAAAGTCCCACCAAACCAAACTGCAATTGCAACCTTTGAAAAAAAGGAGTTCTTGCTAGCATACACCGCTATCATAGATTCATCATATAACCTTTACGCCAGTTCCCAAATTAAGGTGGCTTTGACGGGCGGACCGCGGAGAATAGAGTTGCGTACATTCGTCAGTTGTTGGAGACTCCGACGTAATATAAGCCAAGTGCCAGCTTGATTTGTGCATGCAAAAACTGCATTGTTTGTTAGCGTTTCTCCCATAGTAACAAAATTTCTTTGACTATCTTATATCTGACCGTCAAATGGCATGACGTATGAGCCATATTTGTATTTGTTTGAAATTGGAATCTATTACTATACCCGTAAGGTTTATTTTCCACAAAAAAATGTTCCGATATTTATGATCAGCCCGACTGCGTCGATACCTTTGGCGATCTGTGCCTTCTGATTTTTTTACCTTATTGGACGTCCCGAATTTATTGAAAAGTCGCTGCTCTTATATTTATGACGAATTGCGTGTTCTGATGTTATTAACCTTATCGTGTTAAGAATTTATTAAAAATTAATATTGCTCCGAATTATTTGAGAACCTCGCCCGCTACGATATATCTGATAGCGACTGTTCAAAGGTGTTCGATTTGACTATCTTTATCTACACTAAAACTTATTGTATAAAAATGAACAAAAAAATTACCTTTCTACTCCGCTACTCACGTGCAAGATAACCAAGCCTGTGTGAAATATCGATCCCTCTACGGGATCATTATCAAAGTTTAATGAACACAACTGTTACACATGCAAACCAACGTCGTACTGATTCGAAACCGTATAAATGAAACAAAATATATCGAAACGCGTCGGTGTTTGTGTGGTGTAGGGATAATTAAGTTTGTGGGATTTATTATGTGTTTTATTGGCAGCAGTGGAGGGAGGGATTGCATGAAAACATATATATTTCACACAGGCTTGGTTATCTTGCACGTGAGTAGCAGAGTAGCAAGGTAAATTTTTTGTTCATTGAAATGGACCTCCGCAAAGTAACGCCTGATTCAATAAAATACTTATTGTATATTATATTGCGTATTAGTTATTATGTTCAAAAAGCTACAGTAACGTTATCCCTGATGGACGCAGGGAATTTTTGAATGAATGAAGCAACAAGGACACGAAGCTAAACTATCGACAGGGCTTCAATTATATAGGTATGATCTTAAATTTAATGATACAGAACACCGCACAGTCGAATGAGGGCCTCGTGAGACGTAATTACTTCCTAGAAGCATTTGAATTAGAGTAAATTAATTAATTTCACAAGCGTGGAGCTCACAAAGGGATTTATTTAGCGAATAGACTTTGTATGACGGTTCTGATTCAGTGCTACGCGTTTATTTCTCTGTAATATTGTGATAGATTGCAGTTTGACTTAAGCTATTCTTTGGTTCAGATATTATTTGAACAATGACATGCACTAGTAGGTACGGTCTTGTTTAGGTATATTAGAACAAGGTCCGTCCAAATCGCTGCCACCGTCTTACTCGCTAATCCTGCCGCTAAGCAGCAGTGCTTGTTCTGTAGTGTTCCGGTGTGGAGAGTAAGACAGTCGGTGAAATTACAGGCACATGAGATATGTTACAAAAAGCTTAATGCATACAGAATAAATCTTACAACCGATAACCGATGTGGGTACCTAACTCAAATGCTACCTAAACATTAATGGTTTCATCAGGAAAATCGCCGTAATCATCTCCATAAAGCACCAAAAATTTAACGGCAATTCGTTACTAAAACCTCCACGCATATGAGTAACAAATGCATGTACAAAATTACCAATACACACGCGGTCTGAAACAGGAGCCGAGCGCCGGCTAACTTCGTTAACTCCACTCTGTTATTACACTCGGTGGCAAAAGAAAGTGTAAAAACAACTTCCGCCAACACTACAGTGTAATTGCACTGAAACTGAATAAAATGTTAAAAAGTTCCTCAACATCTAGGAGAGCAACATGGAATTAAATTGCGTTGGATAAACAAGTTGTTATTACGGGCGGGGAATTATGGTGTTTGAATCGGTGGGGAATGTTTGCGCATTTCTTAATAGCAGCTCAGACCAGAAAAAAGCCCACGGGGTTCTACGAACTGCAAATTGAGGCGGGTTTTACATTTATATATAGGTAAATTGTTTGCGGAAATTATAAGTTATAATCTGGCAACACTTTGGATCTCGCTCGTATTGAGGTTTCGTGTTCCAAGTTCCTAAGTGAAATCGTAACGTTTGTTTACTAATCGGTGTTTCAGGTAAATAGTTATTCTATTGTTCTTTCTTTATTTATATGCTGTTTTTGTGCCTCTTTACTACACTGGACGGCAATTATGTTTTGTTCAGATGTTAACTCCACGATGCTGCGATACGTACTAGGTGCATGGTTTGGAGAGTTTGTGGCTCTATAAATTGGTCACAGAACTTTTTTATCATATTGATTTATATGAGTTTATATTGTCTTCGAAATAGCCGATCGCATGTCACCATGGGCCAGGTAGATTAACGACAAACAGAGCGCCAAGCTTGAATAAACGCCGCCCCTAAATACCTACCGATCCAACTTTTAACGCGTAGCACTAAAGCGAAGATGTTTTACGCACTCCACTCTCCTTGTTTCAACCGCCACTTTGTATTCCCCGTAGATGGATATCATAGAACATTTAAAGGTTTTTACGATGCCAGTAAACTTGTGAAGAAAACGCTATCTCACTTAGTTCACGCACTCGTTTGCGCTGCCGTAAAATATGAAGGAAGCTACCGAAATAAAGGTGTTACATAAAACTCGGCCGGTGATAACAATACCGAGCACGTAAAGAATTTAAGACCCGTTCGCATAAAGTTTTATTATGTTTGCGCTGATCCGAGCCGCGACACTTGGCGGAATCTGCTCCTATATTTATTTTATTTATACAGGGTTACTAGACTAGCTATTAGCACGAGAAACGCGAATCATTTTGTCGCCATGTGCATTTGTAATTCAATAGGAAAGAGATGGAGCATGCGTAAAGATAAGCTTGCTCTTTATGCCAAAGATCACAGTAATATAACAGTAGCTATGACTAAAAGAACTTTTTTTATTTATGTGCAAAAAAAGTTTACACGGCATTACAGTACAACGCCAATACACCGCGAAACTCAGAAACCGTAAAGATAAATAATATGTATTTATATCATTTAAAAATGCTAGAGAGCCTATCATCCATCATCTCACAGTATCTCAAACTGTAATGACCTCGAGGAGTTCAAGAGGCAATGCTCACATCAAACTACCAATCATACTTGAAGTCGATGGGCGAATTCCGTGGTATTAGATTCACATGTTCAATGCATTGACACCAGATATGCACTTGTATACCTACTCGTTGAGAGCAAGATAATGAATATGCTAGCCTACACTTACAAATACCTACGAGTTACCTGTAAAAGCTAGATAAATAAGTTAAAAAGTTTGCTGCCTAAGTGTGCTTTTTGTTGACTTACTTGCATTGTCTTCCATCAAATATACCAAATATCAAGTCAAATTGGCAGCTAAAAATGGGTCAAACTTGACTTGTACGCTTTGAAGGCAAACATACACACAAAAATTACCATTTGAACATTTCAAGTGAAAAGATGGGAAATGGGAACCTTTGAACCAGACACGAAACAGGGGGACATTTTTTAGGTTAATTTTTAACATAATTTACTTTAAATCAACTTTCCTAGTTTTAGTGTTCCTTATTGTTATTTAGTTTTTAATAGTTTGTATATTAATAAATGATTACTTAGTGAAAAGATGAATTTATTCAATCCGACTTTATACTTTGCGGAGGTCTATTCCAATGAACAATAAACATTTACCTTCCTACTCCGCTAAAAATGCAAAAATAATAGCGGAGTAACAAGTTAAATTGTTTTTTAACTAAAAAAAAAATTGGATATTTTTTCATAGATTTGATTTCAGACATCAGCCTATATAAATAATGTTAGTAACAAGTAAATCTTACTTAATGACTCCAAATTAGCAAGTGTCACGATTATTTAAATTCGTGTTTTTCATTCTCTAGAAGTCTAGAATATTTACGTAGGTATAGTGCGTCTATTTTCTTAATGTCTCTCGGCATCATGTCAGCATCAGACTTCCAAATATTTTCAGTTGTATTTAAATACGAATGGTGTATGTATACTTATCGTAATTATTATTCCGTTAAACCTTGCTTCACAGGTAGAAAGGCATTACTGAAATAGACGCACTATACTGTTTTATGCCACAATGAAAATATTGCGTTAAATTATGGAATCATTAGACATCAATGTAGCAAACCGCCGACTTGTTGTAACCCGATCGCCAATCAATTTATATTATTTGGTTGCGATCATTTGGTTTACAGGAAACGCATTTGTTTGATGGCAACATTCTGTAGTACAACCGCAAACGACCGGTATTGAATTCGGTACAATCGAATAGTTTAAACCGGGATATGTTGAGCATATCCAGTTTTCTACAAAATGGAATAAGGAACGATGGAACGCCACCTGCATCCGATGCAAATGGCCGACAAAGAAGTTAAAAGATGGACCACTTATTAGGGCCAACGCTGTCTCTCCTGGTCTGTGGTCATTGGACCATAAATTAGTTCACTCACTATAATCCATTTTAAGGCTTTTTCACTTTTCATGGTCTTCAAATGTTACTTTTAGTCTACTCCTTTTTGATCTCTAGGGATTAAAGTATTTTTTTTTATTTGGAACTTATTTGTGTATTGTGAAATGAATTGATGTATTTAGCGTTTGATGCCTGCTATTGTAAACAAACAAATTCCTCACAAGGTCACATAAAATTCATATAAATCATAGTATAATTATTAAGTTACAACTGTGATCCTTTAACATTCCGGTGCATGTAATTAGTGTAATTGCATGCAATTAGTGATCGTGTCGGAATTTAGAGGAAATTTGTTTGTTTACAAAGTAGTTAAAATGGATTGGAATGGAGAATATGTAAGTTAGTTTATGAATTGTGTTGTATGTAATACTGAGTAACACGTCCATGTGTGCGTAACATGAACGCACCCTTAATCGCCATGCACGAGTTGTAACGAACTATCGCACATCGAAAATTTTCTTTATCTTCTCCCAAAGCCTTGCTAGCTCCAATGTTAGGTACTCGTACTCTCACTTTATACGAGGATGTTTTGTTCATATCGAAGGTGTCGAGTGTGATTTAGAAAGTGAAATTTAAAAATAACCCAAACACCCCTACTATCAAAAATATCCGTATATTTGCCAGATGGTTCATAAAACTTGACTTAGAGCTAGCCCTCTTCAGACATATTGCCCTCCTATATTGAAAATCTGCGTCGTGCACCCCGTGTTTGGAGACCACTCGAAGCCGAACGAATGAAAACGTCACCCGAATTGAAAAGGTAGAAACTATTGACACACTGCAAACATAGAACATTAATTCTACTGGAACTTTTAAATAAGGTACATGGAAGTAAAAGGGTACGCTCCGGTGTTATTGAGATATTCGTTGAGACAAAAACAATTGGACGTGATTGCGACTTCAACTAATACTTTCAGTCTGTTGTTTGTTTTGGAGCAAAATTGTTGAGAGACGGTATTAAGGAAGAGTTAATAACATGTATTCCAAGTTATAGTTTTTCATATTGTTATTTTTATACATGTAATTTGTAATTCTATTCACATAAACCGTCTGATCGTAAATAAACATACATAAATGGTTATTCTAGAGGTTATAGAGGTCATCTAGGGCTAGGGTAGGGACCCCATACACTCATAAACAAACTGTTTACTTGTTAATTACAATAGTTGGTGTAAAAACATGACTTTGAATATTACAAGGTTTTGTTTTCAGTTTAGGTAGTTTGTAATTCCATATTAAACTTAATCGTGGAAGTCATAATGCCAGGAAACCACTAAAGATTCCGTCAACCCCAAATAAAAGTTAATGTTCATTATTATTTACCTGTTTCAAATAGAAAACTTGCCAGCGGCGTGTATGAATAATTTAGCTATTTGCCAGCACTTCCAATTTCCCGGGAAGCGACTTTGTTTTGATAACAATCTGTAATGTCAACAAAATATCACCTTTCACATTTATGATTTCCGAGTTCATTTGTGCTATTCGCCTGTTCATATTTTTTACCCTTTATTTGGCCGTTTTTTATTCTGTACTACTTGCTACCCGCGGTTTCGTCTGCTCAGAATACGGCTATCGACATGCCACGGAAACCATGCAATTCTGTTGTTTTCACAATAGAAATAATCATATTATTTCGATAAATACTATAATATAAGTTTGGATGGAATGATTTAATGATTTACCTACTATTTTTTTCAGCATGTTTTAGTGTCATCATAATTATATATCACGCGTTGCGTCGCGTCAGTTACTTAATGGGTAAACTGGAAATAACTGGGCAGCGATTTTGATGATTCTTTTTTATATTCGATTGAATATACAGGGTGAAATTTTGAACGTGATACAAAGTCGATGTTTTCGATACATCTCTAAAAGACTAAAAGGCTCTGCTAAGTCTTGAGTTACCAAAGTAATTAATTAGAACTTAGTTAACGATTTTATTTATCCCATTTTTTATTGGCACGTGTGGTTACCCCACCCTTTAAATGACAGAGCAAAAAGTTTAAATTTGTTTTATAATAGGCACTCGCCTCTTTGGTTCACTTTGACATAAAAATAAAATAATACTGCTAATTCGTGACGTGAGTTGTCATAACAAATATCTCTCGGTTTATTAAAATTTAACTGAAAAATGCCGCCTGCTTATCCTTATACGCACGTTGAGCGTTTAGATATGGTTATTTTTTATCACACATCAAGTAGTACGGTGCGGACACAGACATTTTTTCCTTAAAAGTATCCACACTCTCCAATCCCGTCTCGTCGTTTAATAAACCACACTGTCCAAAACTTGAGGGATTATGGACAATTTTCCGTTCCATCACATGCACAAGGTAGAGGATCTCGAGCACGCTACTCGGATGCGTTTCGTACTCGAGTACTTCGTTATTTCAACCGCCACCCTCAAGCAAGCACAAGGGATGCAGCCGCACGTTTTGGAACAACACAATTTTTTATGTGGAAGCTATTGAATGCTGAAGGTCTACACCCGTTCCATTTCCAACGCGTGCAAGATATTGTTCTTGCAGATTACTCCAGAAGAGTTCAGTTTTGTGAGTGGTTTTTGGAACACTTGCATTTAAATATCATGTGGTCAGACGAAGCAAGCTTCTCCAGGATAGGGCTATTCAACGTCCATAATGAACATTGGTGGAATAATGTGAATCCCCATGTCACACGCAGGGACTCGTTCCAAACCCGATTTTCATTTTTCAGTCAATGTTTGGGCCGGAATTCTGAACAACTGTGTAGTAGGACCACATTTTATTGACGGTAGGTACATTAAATGGAGCTAAGTATGAAGACCTGCTGAGGAACGTCTTACCAACATTAATGCGTGAAATTCCGGAAGAAAATCAAAACGACCTACACTTTCAACAAGATGGAGCTCCAGCCCACTTTTCTCGTCGGGTGCGGAATTATTTAGACCAAGAATTCCCCGATAGGTGGATTGGCCGCAATGGTCCAATCGCATGGCCTCCTCGTAGTCCCGACCTAACACCGCTGGACTTCTTTTTATGGGGTGAAATTAAAAGGCGAGTCTACAAACGTGAGTCCCATACAGTCACAGAACTTCGGCAAAAAATCATACAGGCGTTTGATGCTGTTAAAGCCAATGTGTTTGTGCTTGGAAAACTCAAAGACAATCTAAGACGTCGAGCAGAGCTATGCCGGCGGGAAGGTGGTGGTCATTTTGAGCATTTATTGAAGTATGTTTGAGAAACCCATTTTGGTTTTGATATTAAATAATGATTATTACCACTCTGTTTGTTATTTACACCAAAATAATACATAAGAGCTAGGGATTTAAGTTATCTGCGATGTTGATATTACTCGTATTATCTGACACTATCCACTAGATGTTAATTACAGCGACAAAACCTTTCAAGTGTCAAATGTAGGGTAGCAATACTTTCAGTTTCTGAATTATTTTTTTGTTAGGAAATTATCAATATTTAATTAAGACAAATTTTAACAAATGAGTTAACTCATCTAATTATACAGCATCTGCTGAGCAGGAAACACGTAATTTGTATCACGTTCAAAATTTCACCCTGTATAGAGTCAAAAGATATCAAAATTTTATTTGCGTATACATCTGAAGTTAAGTAAGTATTTTAATTAGGGTAATTCGGATTTTAGTTTTTTTCTAATAACACTTACGCACCGCAACGCTTTAATGTTGGTTATTTATTTTCCAACTAAATTTCGGAACATTTCATTACTTACCCGTTAATTACCATATACGCGTATATGCTCTTCAAGTCGAAGTTTCTCGCATATTTGAACACAGTGTTATCTAATTTCAGTTTCCTCAAAATATTATCTCGTATTCGGTTAAACATTCCGTATCGCGGTGGAACGTCGCATGCACAATTAGGGGTTGCCATCTTTAACAAATTACAACATAAAATATCTAAAAAACACAGCAACTTTTTGCTTAACTGGCGTGAGTGATTTCTTGTCGCATACGCGCATAGAAAGCCTCTAGTGTAAATTTCAATTAATATCATTGCCAGTAGCGGCACATAACGACAGCAAACTGTAGGCTTATGGCTTATTCTTCTTCTTCTTCTTTTCTAATATGGCCCCATCGAGCCATGCGATGATTTCGCCAATGTCAAGGTAATAAATACAGTATTCAAAAATCTTGTGACAAAAATGTCGGCAACGTTGTACGGTAGGACATGGTCATAAGACCCCCCCCCCCCCTGTCGGGCTTTTAGCCAACGGATAATGATATCCCTCGGAGACCGCCAGGAAATCATTAACCGGTGCCCAGGGTGCACCGGAACAAGCACTGCACTTCCCCTCGGACGGATCCAAAAACGAACCGCAGCTCTTGATCACACGCGGAGGTAACCCGACTCGCACCTCTTATGGCTTATTATCTAACTCGCTCGCATTCGCCATCGTGTTCATTTTGACAGCTCATGTATGGGCTGACAATTGGCATCGGAATCAGCTGGCTGTCACATTCATACAAGAACTGTCAAAATTAACAAGATGGCGCGATTGCGAGAGAGTTAGGTAATAAACCTACTGTTCTCATAGTATTTGACGCTGCAACTTAAACGCGTTCGGGACCTATATTCTTCTTCTTAAACTTAAGAGCTAGGCTCTCGTCAGTGGAGAATCTTGTCGGCAATATATTATGGTCTTAATGTATTCGTCGTATCGTAATAGATACCACATATTAACAACAGGAAGCAGTAACTAACACTTTCCGTTGTGAACCTTGGAGATCTTTTGAAATGATTAAAATCAGTCAGAATCTTCCCGAATTAGAATCGTGAGTTGAGTCATTCCATTATCACTACATAGTAAACAAACAAACAAAGTCGCTTTCTCTGTCCCTATATCCCTATGTATGCTTATATCTTCGAAACTACACAACGCATTTTGATGCGGTTTTTTTTAATACATAGAGTGTTTCAAGAGGAAGTTTTTTATGCATAATTCTACGCAGACGAAGTCGCGGGCAGAAGCTACTTAATAATAAAAGTTAAAAATAGTTAGTAAGTTAGACCCTGCGTATCGTATCTACACATTGACTGTTGACTTTAAAATATTTGATGTTGACCTATATTTTAAACGCCATTGCCCCAACCCGTAGACTCGAAAGCCCTGTTGGCAGCCCTATGCACAATTCGGTAAGCGTGCAACTGTTTTTAATTAAGTTAAAGAAGTGCCGAGAACTTTTAATGAAATTATCAACAGAGCATGGAGCGCGAATTCGCTTGTCTACACACACTCAGCGGTTGTTTATCATGTTTCATTATTGTTTTGGAATAAGAGGCGAATATTTGATGAAGCAGAGTTTTCTCATCTAATGGCGTTAATCGAGTGGACTTATAAATTTGATGTTTGTGCCAACCATGACCGCTTCATGCCCGGTTTTAGAATAGGACCCATCTTTTACCGTAGGTGTGGTAAAGGCGACTGAGAGCCTGACGTGAGAATGAACAGCAGCGTGCTCTATGGCCAACTACGAACTACGGCCTCCAGCACTGCGATGTGGAAGGCAAGGGAATGATCAGATCATATCCAGCCTGTATACGTCCCACTCTCTGTTGGGCAGACCTCTCCGAATGAGAGACAGGGCTATAGTTTTCACGCGGACCTTTACACACCATCTTATCTTATCTTATCTTCGCAGTTTCGCAGGTGTACACAGTTTACCTCAAGAAGTTTTACTTCCCGAAAACTTCATGGGAAATTTCTAATGTTATTTCCAAGTAATATTCCACTACAGTACCTACTTCCATGCTGGTCTGGGAGCAAAGAAAAAACATAGAATGTACCAGTTGCTTCTCTTCCCGCGCAAATGGTAAAAACCCAACGAGGAAAGGGCGAAAATCATAGGAATCATGTTATAGGCGCTGCGGCTAACAACCCATCACTATTTTGATTCCACTTTCCACTTCTACGCCCTCAGTGTCTTGCTAAACGTGGCCTGTAGGTCTTGTTACCTTAGGCTCTGTCTACCCCGTAAGGGATAGACGTGATTTGTGTAAGTGTATGTATGTAATATTCCAAATTAAACTCAGAGTTGCGAGCCCGGAATTTGAGCACACGACCCTCTGCTTGAGAGACCATAGGTCACACCACTGAGCTACCCTACACTAAGTAATTTCCCAAAAATTCTTCATAAGGTTTAAATCTTCAATGACGATCACGACTCTGTCAAGAGCTTAACGACTTAGAAGAAGTCAAGTAAATAACGTCTTGCGCCACACATTCAAGAATGGCTTAGAGATAGGGCCTTGGATGGACAAGTTGGCCTCAGCATTTGTAAATTTAACAAGAAAAACTTAAGTTGCAGCACAAAACAAATAAAAACTGAGTAAGTAAGTAAATGCTTTATTGTACAAATATAAAGAAACAGATACAATTCACAAAAAAATAAAAATAACATTAATATACGCACAAAGGCGAACTTATCCCTATAAGGGATCTCTACCAGTTAACCTTTGAGTAGATGAGAGGAGCATTAACCGAGGGACCGACAAAGTGAAAGCTTAAAATTCCAGATAGTGAAAGCCACAATAGAGCGTACATATCTAAGTACAATAAACAAAACATAAAAAACTACTAAATATCATTACACACATGCATACATACAAAATACAATAAGAGTACACACACAATATCTAAGGAGATGGTGTGAGCCATATCTTCCTCAAGCCTTCCTTGAACGACGCCACGGAGGCAGACTGCCTGATTTAGGTCGGTAACCGATTCCACAGACTAGCAGAGTGAACTGTGAAGGATAAGTAATAATAATAATATTTAATAATAATAAAAATATATTTATTTATTTAGGCATTAATCCCATTACAAAATTTAATTACAATTACAATTATCAAAATTAGTTAATAGGTGTATTAAATTAAATTACATTAAATAAAATGGATTAGATTAACCTAAAAATTTAAATTCAATAACATAAGTAATGGATGATCATGGAAAGGTTTCGTAGCAAGTGGATTGAACAAAAACATTTGACACAGATTATAAACTTACCTTTTCGTAGTTCACACGATTTAATCCTGCATTATGACAACATAATGTTAATCAAGCGAAGGGATTAAAACCGATTCGAATGTTTTCCTTCAACAGATTGAAAGTAAGTGTAAATGTTATTCTGGAACCTAAAACAATATCACTGACTACCCCTAAAGCGAAGGCATGCGTTTTACATAAACAAAAAGAAAAATCCATCCGACCCCACAGGCTTAACATTTGGCCATTTTGTAATTAATTTCCACGTTACCCATATCCAAATCGTACACGTGGAATTAATTTCCTAAAAAATACTTCTAAATTTTGAATATGTATAAGATTCCAATATTTAGTGTAGGTACCTACCTAAGTACTTGCTTCCTATAATAATATGTCTATATAAATAAAAATTCTTTTTTTCCAAATTTACTGTTTCTTTTTCTCTGGGTATCGAATGTGTGTGAATAATTTTTTCTCTCTCTCTCTCTGTCGTCTCAGACGAATCATCACTTCACTACATAGTATAAAACAAAGCCGCTTTCTCTGTCCCTATGTCCCTATGTATGCTTATATCTTCAAAACCACACAACGGATTTTGATGCGGTTTTTTTTTAATAGATAGAGTGATTCAAGAGGAAGGTTTTTATGTATAATTCTACGCAGACGAAGTCGCGGGCAGAAGCTAGTTAATTAATACATATGAAGTTCTACGAGCTGCCAAGTGGGGTTGGTCTAAACTACGCTCTCGCGCGTTTGCGCAACTATACTAGTTCGCTTGGCAATGTTTGCTGCTGTATGCATACTCGCACACCAGAATGCACTTGTAAAAAACCGGCCTCACTTAGGTGTTCGCTAAACTCCGACTACACTCATTACTTGTGAGATTTAAGTCTTGTAATTTTGTATTTTCTTAAATCGTAGCTTGAAACAGTTAAGAGCGTGTGTAAACTTGTTCAATCAAAATTTAAGTAAATATTGGGAAAGTTGGGTAGAGATTGATGGAGATTGCACCGTACAAGACTTGGCGACGCCAGCTTAGATATACGACGTTTTCGACGGTTTACCCCGTCTACTATCTTTTATATGTTACTAGCTTCTTCCCGCGACTTCGTCTGCGTAGAATCATACATAAAAAAATTTCCTCTTGAATCACTCTATCTATTAAAAAAACCGCATCAAAATCCGTTGTGTAGTTTTGAAGATATAAGCATACAAAGGGACATAGGGACTTTGGGACATAGGGATATGGGGACAGAGAAAGTGACTTTGTTTTATACTATGTAGTGATAGTGAAGAATGAAGAATGAAATGTTGCTATAATATCTACAGCTTCTCTATGAATAGTTGTGAATATGTAACGATCGCCACTGTATTAAAAATACGCTATTAGTCAGAATAAATGGCCGTTTTCAAAATTCATTTAGTCGTAAACTAATTCAGGCTTAATGTAACATTGGTGTTAGCAATGCCAATCCGACAGTAATGGATTGTAACAAACTTCCCAGCCTAATGGTCTCAAAAGCTGGACCACGGACCACAGTATGTTCTGGTCGCAGGATTCGATTAGTTGAATATCGAGAGTATTACGGACTACCATAAAAAAGGCTCAGTCTACCCCGTAAGGAATAAAGACGTGATATATGTATGTATGTATGTATGTATATTTCTGCTTGTGGTTGGGTTAGTTTCATTGAAGTGAACGCTCTGGAATTCCAGAATATCATTTATAGGAGTGTTCAAGGTGCTTCCATGTTGGTCTGGGAGCAAAGAAAAAACATAGAATGCAGCAGTTGCTTCTCTTCCCGCGCAGATGGTAAAAGTCCATCTAGGATTCTAGGGAATGGGCGAAATTCTTTAGAATCATATTATAGGCGATGTGGCTAGCAACCCGTTAACTTACATACATACCTACATACCGTCACGGCTCTCTCCCACAGGGGTAGGCAGAGACTACTTTGTTCCACTTGCTATAATCCTGCCATACCTCTTTCGCTTCATCCACGTAATCTCTTCATACATGCTTGTCGGTTTCGGGTACTCTTGACCTGGCCTTTTTTAAATTTTAGACACGTGTGTAGAGCGTGGGTTCATGGGCATTGAGCACATTTAAGATCACTTATCGCTGTCACTATTCAGTAAAAATTATGCCAATTGGCACCTATTTTTCGGCATGATAGTATGAAACTCTTCGTGTGAGGGTTCGATCCACACTTGGCCAGTTTTTATGCGTCCCGGACAGCCTGCCAAGCATGGCACGGGACGTTTTGCATTTCCTTACTTTAGACATGTTAATGTCGTTACACAGCTAATAAACCTCAATGTTTTGAATTATTGCCGTGCTTTAGGGTTTATGTTGGAAGACAAAAAGTTTTTGTTGCATTAAACTAGTTTTTGTTCACATAAAATAGTTTTCGCTGCGTGCCCGTGGTGGCAGGAACTTTAAGTAGGATTTTCTGGATTTCTAATTATAAAACTGTGGTTGCGATATTATTTAGCTTAATAGGTACACTTTGTAGGTTTGCCTTATTGTTTTATAATTTAAACAGTTTTTCTACTGGATTACCTATTACTTGAAACTCATCAAAATCGCGTAGAAAAAAATACGTAGCGTAATTAACAGTTAATCTTTTGAAACGGTTGTTTCTATCAAGTTATTGTCCAACTAGCACAAGATGGATGTTTGTTTTGTTCTAATTTTAATCGATCTAAGATTTTGTTGATTACATAGCACCGCGGACAGAAGCAGCCTTCCTGAAACCTAAGTTATAGACTACAGGCCCATGACCAAAAAATGTGGGTCATATGAACCACCAGGTGACATATATAGGACGATATAAGAGCATAAAATAATAAGATTCAACACTATGCCGTCACTTGTAAGCTGTCCAACTGAGTGCTGGTGAGAATTCAAAAGTGTAACCCTCGATTTTTTCCCCTTGTCGCATGATTTTTGTACGGCGTTGCGGAATAATGGATTAGAAGCTGTATTGAAACAGTATGAAACTGATGCCGTACAGAATGAAATGACCAAATTTACCCTGGAAATTGTCAGAAAATCAAAAAAAAATACCGACTTTGTGGCGCACCATTTGTACGGTTGTATTGGACGGCACCAGTTGTATTGGACAGCTTACAAGTGACGGCATAGTGCTGAATCTTATTATTTTATGCTCTTATATCGTCCTATATACGTCACCTGGTGGTTCATATGACCCACATTTTTTGGTCATGTGCCTGTAGTCTATTAGTGTCTGCACTCTCTCATTGTCTATCGAAGAAATCCCCAATAGTAGGTGTCACGTGTTTTTTATTTCAAATTAGTATACACGACCGATTTTCGTCTTCGTATTGATACGTCAGTTTCAGACCTGAATAACTAATTGCCTTTCTTTGTCTTGCTTCAACACAATGCATATCCATGAGTGAGTATTGTCTCAGTCGAATTAATTCAAATTATCCAACGTCAGTCGAGGCGGCGTCATCGAGTCATTGCTCAAATTGATGAATACTGTTCTAGAGCGCGGTTCTATGGCTCAATAATTCAATGAAAATAAATTTTGAAAGGATTTTTTTTCAGTAGTTGTACGAAATACGGAGGTCAGAGAGAATTAATCACTTAAGAGAGCAAAGATTAACTTACATAGGGCACTTAAACTTATTCTGTCGCACACATATCAGCGTGGAATTTTTCAAAGCAGACGAAATTAATTATGAACAGTTTCGCCGCTTGTTCCCCAGCAACAATTTTCATCAAGGTCCGATTTTTGTAATCACATCTGTAAAAGCACCTATAAAATCCGGAAACTGCTAATAAATAAAGAGCGGCTTAAACCTTCGACAGGTTGTCATAATGATTCAGAGTTGCAGTTTTCTCGCAAGTTTAGCCAATTACATTAAGATGTCAGAAGACAAAAGTCAGCACCTGGTCATCGTCTTGTGGGAGATTATCTCTAAGAACCTTCATTCCCAATCGATAATAACTTCTAGAAAGGTCGGCATTTACACTTTAATGAGTCATGTTATTTAATAGTTTTATTAGCAAATGGAATATTAACAAGAATTTTTACTTCTCGATTTTAATGTTTCATTCCGTGACGCGTGCTATACCCCTACACCACCCATAGCAGGTAAAAAAAATGCTATGGCCGGGAATTTAACCCGGATCCTCGTCATTCCGTGACGCGAGCTATACCCCTACACCACCCAATTTTTCTACCCGTTACTAGCTGTCACGTGACCTTGTTACTATGCGATTTTTTGTCGCTAAGCGTCATCTGTTTGAATGATGTGTCTGTACGACACCATTACAAACTCCCGTGGAACATCTACTGCTCACCAGGGACGAGAGAAGGCGCAAAAGGGGAAAATAGAACTAGTTCTGCTCCCATATAAACCAGTGCTAAAGGCAATCAGTTATACAGCCGCTAGCTCAGAAGCCACGGTATCAATTAGCCTTAGCATTACAAATAGATTAGCTCTGACAGCTTACTTAGGCACCCAAGATTTTAATTGAAGAACGATAACCACAATCCGTTAAATTATCATTGTTTTTTTTTTATATGAATAGGAAGGAAAACGAGCAAGTGGGTCACCTGATGGTAAGTGATCACCACTGCCCATAGACACCCGCAACCCCGGAGGGATTGCAGATGCGTTGCCAACCTAGAGGACTAAGATGAAATGCCTCTTGTGCCTGTAATTTCCCCGGCTGTCTTACTCTCCGCACCGGAACACAGCAGTGCGAGCACTGCTACTTAGCGGCAGGATTAGCGAGTAAGATGGTGGTAGCGATCCGGACGGACCTTGCACAAGGCCCTACCACCCGCAAAATCGGGAAATTGCTTCTGGTGCAAAAACTTGTTGATTTTCGGATAAAACCTGAGATGGGTACGTAAATATCATGATGGTTGGTTTTTGCTTGTAATATTTGTGTAGCCAAACGACATATGAGTGGTTAAAAATATTTAGATCACTAAATTACATTATCACTGGGAGTAAAAAAAAAGACAGAATGTACCAGTTGCTTCTCTTCCTGCGCAGATAGTAAAAGTCCATCGAGGAATGGACTAAAATCATCAAGAATCATGTTATAGGCAATGCGGCTAGCAACGCGTCACTATTTAGATTTCCCCTTTCCACCTATACGACACAATCATGCTAAACGTGGCCTTTAGGTCTTGTTACCTTAGGCTCTGTCTACCCCTTTAGGGGTAAATACGTGATTTATGTAGACGTGAGCATATTTAAACTCTGACTGTATTATAAAATGACTAGCATACGATACGAGTACCTATAGATTTTGACCTCCACCCCACCGAAACAGTGCACCATTTTCCAATGAAAATAGACATCGAAGAGACATCTAATGACTCGCCCCTGCCCGAACTTCCAATGCCACGGATACAATGACACAAACAAGCGTCAAAGCTAATTCAGGAGCGTTGTCTATAATTAGGAGCCAGCCTGGCAAACTTCGTTAGGACCGAGAGTATTTTGAACCTCCCGTTACATGCACTCGCCCAGACTATGTACCTTGACCGTGCATTCAGTAATTAGGGATACAATGCAACAATATCTGCAATAAGACAAGTAAACTGTATCAAGAAAGAATGTTCGACGCGGTATGTTGGCTTACATTCAATAAGACTATCACTTTGTCCCAAATAAGATTTTAATTTTGACTACCACCTACTTATACTTTTTTTATGGATAGGTAGATGGATATTTAAAAAAAAAATATTGTAATATTTTAATAGACATCTCGCAGTATGGACAATGTTATGTACTCCGTTATTGTCGTGTATATCAGACTAATGTACCAATTAAGTTTCTATGGCTCACACTGTAATATACATGATGTGGATGTGCTGAATAAACAAATAACAAATAAGAGAAGGATCTTCATCATCATCATCTCAAGGCCTTTCAGCAGTGAATGTCTTCTGCATGGGATGATGACGATGACCTAACCTAACAAAGGAGAAGTTCCACAAATGGAGTGGACGGGTGCTTGAGTAGACGGTCCCAGATTGGGACACCGGAATGTGGGAGTAGAAACAACAAATAATTGTAAAAAAAAAACTGAAAACGGAACTAAAGATATCTTAAGAACAATATAAGTTAGATGAAGTTATTTTCAGTGCATCAATGGTACTTTACTAGCAGGGTTGTTGCTGGTAATTATTGTAGGGGTGGAGACAGAAACAACTTTTGCAGTCCATTTCAAATCTAATTTTAATGTAACAATTTCATGCTTATATACTAAACTATATCCTACTTGAACAATCTCCTCATCGATAACCTAATCAGCTAGACGTGATCAATCTTGTAAAAGAGAAACACGTACAGTCAAGTGTAATAATATGTATCTAGTCAAAGTTTCAATAATAAGTACCATACGCTCTTACACCGGCGTAATAAGGTCGTGGGACATATTTTTGAGAAGTTCGTATCGATACTTATTTTTGCACTTGACCGTACATACATGTTTAAACTAATGTCACGCACAGTGACACGCCATGACAACCATGTGACATCCGTCACAGGTATAAAATTGCGAGTGAAAAAAAAATTGTGTAATAATAAATAGGTATTTCAAAGAAACGGCGAACGAACCTTGACAATGGCTAATCAAGTCTGATAGGCACATCGGACAGCTATGTTTTAAAAAGAAACCTTAATTCGACTTTTGTGAAGTTGAAACGAAAGCAGCTTTTTATGATTTCATAATTCACGAAATACTTTTTTAAGACAAAAGAAATCAGGGCAATCTTTCTTAAAATATTTTTATTAGCAACCAAAGTCTGTTGGCGCTGGCTTCCATTAAAATAACACGTGGATACAAGAAATTTAAAAATTAAGTCTTTTTAATTCTATCGTAAATGACCGCTATTCAGAATTATTAACGCAAATAAACAGCGTGGTTTTAATCAGCTAGGTATTGGTTATTTTTTAGTACTAAACAGTATCAGTAAATACATATGCGTAAGGACTGTTTAGGTTTCTTCTGTTTTTGCTGTCTTTGTATGACAGCATTGTTTAGGTTCAAGTATAAAAATTGATAAGTTACAAACACCAAAATCACCTACCAAGCCTTTTCTTTCATAAAGATAATAATAATAAAAAACGAGTTGCCAACTTAACTTTTTTAAATATAACACTGAAATAAGCATGCTAATAATTCGGTCTTGTTTAAGCGAGTACATCAAAGACGGGAAAACTTATAATTATTGCTAGGTAGGAAGGAACAAAAAAGGTCAAAAAGGACTTAATTAAACGTGCCGATGGGCCGTGAAGAAAATTAGCTGTTAGCCGGCGCCTCACTTTTATTATTAATTAATGGCTTAATAAAAATAATATAAAACATGAACCTTTAGCACTTCGTTTACGGCCTCGACTTCGTTGAAAGAAAACGCGGCCGGTTTTAATTATAATTCTTATTAGGGCAAGCGCGCCAGGTTATATTTCTTCTGAAGTCAACGCAACTTAAGGAATGTAGATTAAAGAAAAGTTTCAGTTGTTTCATCTAATGATGCGTAACAAACAGACTCCATCTACAAAAGTGTAATGAGTGACTGACACACAACGCACACATTTCTGGTAAAATTAAAGTTGATATAAAAATGTAAAAATAAAGTGAAAGGTTACGCTAACAGCTTAGCAAGGTGTTGCAATATTTTTCCACTAGTTGCCGCCTCCTATTTGCATGTGTGTGTAAGACCTAGTATCTGTATAGGGCCGTTAGTGACACCAGCGTTTGTGCAGCTATTCTCCGAATTGGTGCATTATTACCATCTGAGTGTAGTCTCAAAAAATCGGCCGTATTAAATTGTTTGTGCAAATCAATTGATAATCTATACCTACCTAAGTGTTCTGAGAATCTTCTAAAAACTACAAAAAAACACACATTATTGATTATATCTAGTGCCATCTAACGGGACTTCTTCAATGAGCTAACGCGAGCATCCGCCTTAAAACACTAGAGATAGACATAAGTAAATAGTTAAAAAAATGAAATAAAATTATCTCAAATGGTACTTCGTGTGGGGGTGGATTTTCGGAGTTACATTTTTACTTTAACAACTAGAGCAAAACACTTGGGGTTTGACCATAACCGACAATTTTGACACATTATTCGTAGGTTTCTTGTCAAATATAGATCAAAATCGTCGGTCATGATTAAAGTTACTGTGTTGCATTTTAACTCCCACTAACATGTCTATTTGTTAATACATATATACATCAATCACGTCTTTATCCCTTACGGGGTAGACAGAGCCCGGAAAGTGGAAAGGGGAATCAAAATAGTGATGGGTAGCTAGCTGCATTTGCAATAACACACTTGGCTATGTCTATGCTTTGACGTTAAGCCATGCTGCCTTCTATTTATTTATACGTGTTATGGCTGTAGTGAACGTGGTACAGGCTTATTGAAGAATAACACAATGGTACACGAACAATGCTCGCTTGCCCGCATTAGGTAGGTATTGTACACGGTTTAAGGGTACATTATGTGCATATATACTCTACTTGTAAATACTCAACCGATCCCCGTCCTTTTCATACCAGCTGTTCAGGTATTGTATGAATAAAAATGTACGAGATATTCTATGAGAGTTTTATTTTCGAACAGCTTGTATTTTATTTATTAAAAGTAAATCTTCTTAAGGGCTTGGGGCTTTGGCTATTATGATACTGAGCTTTTTAGATAAGTCAGACGGATTATATCTGATCACGTCGCATGTAGATGTTGCGACGACGACAGAGGCTCTGTTATATATAGTTTCTTTATAGGACAAAGAAGGCAAACGAGAAAGTGGGCTACCTAATGCTAAGTGAGCACCATCACCTATGGACACTCGGAACACAGGATTGCAAATGAGCTACCAGCTTAAAGAGGGCTAAGATAGAATACTTCATACGCCAGTAATTTCACCGGCTGTTTTACTCTTCACGCCGGAACACAGCAGCGCAAGTACTGCTGCTGGCGGCAGGATTAACTAGTAAGATGGTGGTCTTTGGTATCTGAAATTTTAACTCACTCAAAGGTTAACTGGTAGCAATCCCTTATAGGGATAATTAATTAATGTTTTTTTATGTAATTTGTGTCTGTTTCTTTATA
The DNA here is from genome assembly GCA_949127965.1 of Pandemis corylana. Taxonomy (NCBI): domain Eukaryota; kingdom Metazoa; phylum Arthropoda; class Insecta; order Lepidoptera; family Tortricidae; genus Pandemis; species Pandemis corylana. The sequence goes on along the minus strand of OX421869.1, from coordinate 7,696,955 downwards.
TTTGTACAATAAAGCATTTACTTATATTATATACTAGCTTCTGCCCGCGACTTCGTCTGCGTAGAATCATACATAAAAACCTTCCTCTTGAATCACTCTATCTATTAAAAAAAACCGCATCAAAATCCGTTGTGTAGTTTTGAAGATATAAGCATACAAAGGGACATAGGGACATAGGGACATGGGGACAGAGAAAGCGACTTTGTTTTATACTATGTAGTGATGATGTTATTTTTATTGAATGAATATAATCTAATCTAATCTTACTTATTACCAAATTGCTATAACTTGGACACCTTTAAAAGGCGAGTGTACCACATTGTAAGGTCGGCAAGGCACCAGCAGTCTATGGTACGAGAAAGTGTCTATGAGCGGCGGTCATCACTTGACATTAGGTGAACCGATTGCCCGTTTGTCGGCTTTAATACAAAGGACACTGTTAAATAAGAACAAAATAAAGTTAAAAATTAAAGGGGGTCCCGAAACAATAAACCTTTTTTGCTTTTCATTTTTCGGTACAGTGGTACAGTATCTTACGTATGCGAGTCCTATTCGCATGCGGCCAGATTTAGTTATGAAATTGATTTGTTTTTTATATGCTTTTTTTATTTTTTTGTTGTAGAATATAGTTAGTTTTCAATTCAGCAGTTGTCGGTTGATTTCGAATAGCTCGCGGTTTTGTGAAACCAAAGTCTGGAATAAACTTGTGATATTTTTTGTGCAAACGAGTTTTTTTGCAATAACTGATATCATATGCATTGTTTTCCAAAAGGCGAATGATTTTTTTCGATGAATTGTTTACATCACCACGTTCGACGTTATTTTAATTAAATTCATCGATTTTCATACAATCCCATTTTGTTCGGTAGAAATGGATTGAGTAAACATTTTGTAGGTAGATGGAAGTACGTCACAACGACATCGAGAAGTCATTTTACTAACAAGCAAGACCAAGGCCTTGTTTCTCCTCTTGGTAATAACTTCACAATATTATGTCTGACCGATATATATGATACGTGAAGTCTGTATTTATTTTGTTGTATTAAACAGGGAAGAAGAATAGAGCAGGTTAATACGTGCGTCCGTTACTTACCTTTATTATTTTTATTTATACGAAAAGCCATGTTAGCCTAGAGCAGGGTTTCTTAAAGTGGGGTCCATGGATCCTTCAGGGGTCCGTAACGTGTGTGCCAGGGGTCCGCAGTAACTCAGTTAACCCTTAATATTTATGTAAAATCGAGGGCATAAATATCTATACAGCCATCCATGTCAAATTAAATGTGTCACCGACCTTATTGTTTGTGGCATAAAGGTGTATAGATGTTTTTGACGTTTTGGTAACATATATAATATTAATGCCCTTGTCTGTAATTTAAGTGATTCTTTTTCTGTAATAAGCTTTGAGAGGGGTCCATGGACTTTTTGAAATTTTGAAAGTGGTCCGTGGCAGCAAAATGTTTAAGAAACACTGGCCTAGAGGTTTAACCTGTGGCGTCTCAAGCTCGCACCTCTGAGTTTTCGAATAAGTGCGAAAATACCTTTGAAATTTTTAGGTAAAGGTATAAACATCGTGAATCTGCACACATCTGCGAAGCAATTCACTGATGTGTGTGAAGTTCCTAATCCGCACTGGCCCCGCGTGGGAACTATAGCCCGAGCCCTCCATCCTGAGAGGAGGCCTTTGCCCAGTAGTGGGACGCTAAAGGCTGGAGATGATGATTTATACGACAAGGAAGGCAAACGAGCAAATGACTCACCTGATAGTAAGTGAGCACACCCTTGGAACTCACAGCAATAGAGGATTGCAGTGTTGTCAGCCTAGAGGGCTAAAATAGAATATCCCGTGTGCTAGTAATTTAACTATCGTACTTACCTAACGTACATCCCTTACGGGGTAGACAGAGCGTAAGGTAACAAGACCTAAAGACCACGTTTAGCATGATTGTAGGCGTTTGGATGGAAAGGGGAATCACAACAGTGATGGGTTGCTTCCCACATTGCCTGTAACATGATCCCTAAGATTTTCGCCCATTCTATTCGAAGAGAAGCAACTGGTACATTCTATGTTTTTTCTTTGCTCCCATTCCAGCACGGAAGATCTACCTAACGTAGCTGCGAATAAAACTGAGTTAGACGTCGAAGGTTAGAGTAAATCTTCAATATTATTTTTGTCTATTAGAACAAAGCTCCTTTATAAACTCTTCCCAGCTTACCCGTGATTGGGCCTTCGAACTATAGCCTTAATTAATTAAAGCTCTCCCGTTAAATAACAAAGTTGGCAAGAATAAACATCTACAAGTTGGTAGTTTGTTTATCTTGAGCTTGTATTGAGACGCAGCCTGAGCCAAGCGATCCAGGAAATTTGTGGTATACATGTTGGCTTATACTTCGACAAGGATAATAGCGAGATGTTTGCAAAATCATCACTTTACTCTGCTAAAGCGCCCGCGTGGCGGCAGGTCAATATATGACCTGACTTACTACTAACAAAATAGTTACCTACATATACAGCTTTTTGTGAGTTTGTTTATTTATTTTAACAGTTTTTAATTTTCAATTTATTACAATTGAATCGACTTTGTATGACAGTTTATTACATTTAATGGATTTTAATTTCAGTTGAACTTGTAGTGACGTGACGTATTTCGAATGCAGGTAATTTGATTCACTTACTATTACTGGATCATCCAGTTTGTTAACCCTTTTGTTTTATAAAAAAAATCCTTTTAAATTAAATTTCTAACGGTAAAACCGAAAAAGTGAAACATAAAAATCAAGAAATAAAAATTTCTTGATTCATTTGATAGTACCTTTTAAATTACACAGCAAACAAAAAACGTCGTGTTTATAAACTGCAACCGCGCTATTTTCCCCACGTCAGGTTTATCAAAGGAGACAAAAAATCCTCTAAATTTGCCGTGCTAACTCAAGGAAGATCAATTAAGTACATTAGTGGGTGTTGGTGCACGCTCTGATGACAGGAGAGGGTTTTTTGTACTATAATTAGCAATTAGTGACCTGATCCGGGAGTGCGGGGCCATCATTGTAGACCAGGTCCGCTTTTGTTTTGAGATGCAAGTGATTTTGTTCTTTTTAAAGTTTCGTACATCAGTCTGGAAATACAGAAACATGATCACTTTGTTGTCCTTCCCTCCATCTATCAAAACCCCTTTTCTCAGAAATGAGTGGAGATATCAAGCAAAAAAAAACTTCTAAGTCAATGCAATCGGTAGACACGTCGTTAAAAAGGTGTTTCTATACAAATTGCCGTTAAATGCAAATGGATACCATCAGTTGTCCCAGAAATTTGAAATTTGATATAAAAATAGCGGCAAAAGTCTAAAAATCTTAATGGATGTGCCTGTCTGTCCGTAGGTACATATAAGTGACCCTCAGAATAATTTTATGACACTCCGCGCATAAGGTAAAGAGAAACACATTTATATTGCTGGCCACATAAAGACCAAAGAAAAACAAGCTATTCTCACAACATGACTTTCAACTTCTTTGGGTCTTGATACACGTCTTTCGCCCGTTCCTTTCGGTGCACGAAACGCCTGAAAAGGCAATATTTACCGAATAATGTTACTTATTGTCGGCACGTATGTACATACGGGCAGCAATTGACGGGGTCGGAACGTCCCACAAACACGCCAGCCTCTTTTGCATTGTAAATGGGCGTTTCTAGCGCAGACCGAGCAAAAAACAGTCCGTTTTACAACTGAGTAAGTCGCTAACAAGAGACTAAATAAAATAAAAGCGATTTTGCTGACTTTATTTTCTTTGCAATACATTTCACTGCCTGATTTAAAAACCAGCGCAAAGTTTCGTTAAGCCAACTAAATTGACACGGGATAAGTAAGATATTTTGATGTAAGTTGCAAGAATTACAAGGGTTCGTTGTTTATTTTAATTTTAAACAAATAAACATCCTTTTTTTTAAATATACATCTTATGTATCTGACTAGCGACCGACTATTGAGGACGATTTATCTGCCACTGACTGTTCCAAAGCTTCCAGCACTAAAACAACAAGGTTCGAATAGTTCGAAGGCTGCATTGTTATGTTTGGAAAGAAGAACTGTGTTCGAAATTTTGCTCATCATTTTGTTAATTTTACATAATTATACGTATTTTACTTAAGGAACGTTAAAGCCCCGTAAGCGGTTGTTCAGCTACTGTCGCGTTACCGATATATGAACCGATAACTCCGTAATTCTCTCTGCCTAATTAATGCGTCGTGACGAGGTACAATCTAGAGAATGACCAGATCTATTAAAACATTTAAGCTCCGGGATCAACTGCTAAAACTCTTACTTTAATAGAGACTGCATAATTTAGATTCTACCATTAAAACTTATGCCGTGGCTATTTTTATGCTAATCCTGACTAGAGCTGGTAGCAGAGAAAAAAGTGTGAATAGAATTTTGAGCGGATTTTTACTACAGTGTTCTTTATATTAGGGTTGCTAACTAGGATTGAACGTAATGATTTAGTAGAGGCTGAGCTGGAAATACGCTGGCGTTGCGCAATTTAAGATGCGCTGAAATTGCAAAAATGACATGAAATTTTTACTGCGTAATCGTACCGCTCGGCGTCAAAAATGCGACGTAATAGACGCGTAATTGCGCAACCAAATCATCTTATTTCACAGGTCTGTGTTGGTGGTGATTGATTAACGTGACCTTTAGTGTTCAGTAAGTTTATGATAACTAGCAAAACATGTAAGCGACTAAAAGCCCCGGTTAAAAATAATACGATTATAAATTGCCATTCAATATTATTTCATTTACTTACAAATTATTTGAATAAATTTAAACTTTAAATCGCTCTTCCACACTTTAAAGTGGATTTAAACAATATTGATTGTTCATGAACGCATCCCGTGCTCACTAGGGAGGATATGGTGCAGTTGACAGCCCTATTTATTCCCCTAAAGCCTTTTCCCGGATGGAATAGTCAATGACGTGAGCCTATTGTTACAAGCGATGTTAGTTTTGTTTTTTTAAACATGTCCGGATTTCCCGCTGAGAAGTGCCCGCGCTTTACTTTTTTTTATTCCGCTCGAGAGAACCTAGTTAGGCCTTTTGCCAGTTATATTGCATCGGCCATTGTTGCTGATATGCTGTGCTATTTGTTTCAAAAACAAACCGGGGTAATGTGTTTCACATAGATACATAGGCGTAAAACCATGGTTCTATATGGAAATGGACGAAACTAAGTATGGTGTGGTAGGCGGCTCCTTGAGCTAAGTCGGTGCGCCGCTCTCACCGTTATATTTACTAATCCTGTCGCCAAGCAGCAATGCTTGCGCTGCTGTGTTCCAGCGAGGAGAGTGAGAAAGCCAGTGAAATTAAAACTTAAACTTTGTCAGATACGATAAACATACATTTTGCTGTACCTAGTACATTTTATGAACAAAATAAATAAACGAAGTAAGTAAGTAAAGCTAAATAAAAATAGAAGCGTTGTAATAGGTGAAGTGAACAATATATTCTACTCTCAATTACACGAAATATTTTATTACCCCGCACTGATATAAAAAATGCTGCTTGATATAATAAACGTTGCCAGGAAACGATATTTTTCACTCGTCTCCCCTCGATGGGGCGTAGGGAGTGTAATTGTACTCACTATCGCAATATTGTACTAGAAAATACCTGATATATTTTGGTCCCCTAAAGACGGGGAATTATTGCTCGTTGGTGAATATACTCGGATGAATACAGCGGTGAGAATCTCCAGATCAATTGACCATGTCTCATTAATTTGGTCTTGCTATGTTACAGACAGTGTTCGTGTTCATAGTACTCGTAGATGCCTTTTAGGGTCAACGAAATGTTAATTCGGATATTGACGGTGTAGAGGGAGAACCACTGAAGCGAAATTTTAAATTTTAAACAGTAAAGTCGTCAGATTGTCTTGAAAGCTCAATCGACGCAGGAAAATCCCCTGATTGTAACGATACTGTGAGCAACTCGATTTCGACCAACATGTCGCTTCAGTTGCTTTGTTGTTCCTTTCTACCGTCGATATGACCAGGGGCTCCAGAATAACATTTTATTTTTTGTATATTACTACCACCACTACCACTACCACTACTACTACTACTTACTACTTACTATTATTACAGTTTGACAACAAAAATAATGCTCCACGATGTACCTGCGCAGTATACCAATTTTAGTAGCGCGGGAAACTCTGGCGCTGTTATTGGTCGATCGATTTCGTACCAACAATGGCAAAATCGTGTAAGCGGGACAGAGCTAAGAATGCAAAGCAAGCAATACTCTGCCAGTTGTGCTTGCAAATAAAGTTCAATATAGATTATTTACACGTTCGGCTACCATCGGAAACTGGTCTGCGCTTCTCTGCGCAAACGAATACTGCCGATGCGCATTATATTTGTTGTCAAACTGTACTATGTACCAGTTGCTTCTCTATCCGTGCAGATGGTAAAAGACCATCGAGGGAATGGGCGAAACTTATAGAAATCATGTTATAGGCGAAGAGGATAGCAACCCATCACTATTTTGATTCCATTTTCCACCTATACGCCCACAATCTTGCTAAATGTGGCCTGTAGGTCTTGTTACCTTAGGCTCTGTCTACCCCGTAAGGGATAAAGACGTGATTTGTGTGTGTGTGTGTGTGTGTATATTACTACTTAAATGTGTATTAAATAAACGGTTTGAAATATCCGTCACAGTGACCCTTCAGTGCTCGTTTATTTTAAAAAGTTCACACGAATCGAAAAGTTTCCACATTCAAATGGCTTTAAAGGCAAAATTATAATAAACTACATAAAATACGCGTGTATATTATAGTAACAGAAATAAAAAATCTTTTTGAGTAAAATTGAGGGTTTATTTAGGTAGTAAGTACATTTATCGTACCTACATATCAGGTTCTGGGAGCCATATCCATCTAAGGATATCCCTAGAGAAACTGCGATACAGTTAGTTGATTATAAAGAGCAATTATACGGCATGAAATGTGATTCCCTCTTAATTTCCAAAACAAACATAACTACCAAACTAAATATGTTAAGCCGTCAATAACATTCTACTTTGCTAATATTATATCTTATGCAATATTTTTGCCAAAAAAGTAGTTCGCTCGTAATATGAGACAATCGCAGTCTACGGTCCCATATATTGTGTTCTAAGCTGACAGCTTCGCTGGCACGGAAAATGATTGCGTTTCAGGAGATATATTTTGCAGCACAAAAACTGTATGAAAAAGTATCATTATGTTACTAAGTTTTGACGCCAATATGACGACATACCCTCGCCTAATTGATACTCATTCAATTCGTGCCGTACCTACCAGTCTTTATACTCTATATCAGGGTTTCCCAAGCTATGGGTCGCGAGCGAATATTAATGGGCCTGCAGAACGACACACCAAAAAAAAAATTATTAACACTTCGTTTGTTATTTGACAAGTCCTTTCTTCATTGGTGACGGTTGAATTTCTTAGATGTGGGTCCCAAGTTTGTAAACTTGTATTAGATGGGTCGTAGCCCAGACAACTTTGGGAACCCCTGCTCTATATAAATATCGGGGTAAGGCAGAAAAAAATCCACTTTGGCATTTATGCAGATGGATCCCCAAATCTCGTTTTCTTTTATTGGCTAGTAGTTAGACGCTTACCCTTAAATTGACATAATTAAAAAAAACACGGTTCAAGCCTCATCATAATTTTAAAGTCCAAGAGATACTGTGTTAAATAAAAGGTATTGTTAGAACTTGTCCAATGTACTGTACATTGCCAAATTAAGAGACGAGGCATCATTGTATGCCAACCGCAATAAAGCAGGTATTTTATTAAAACCCATGCATTTCCGCAACACTCTTCCCATGCCTCGACGGTGAAGCCTGATCTCCAACTGAATGGATCGGTCTTCCCCCCACCTTATCATCATCATCAGCCAAAAGACGTCCAGTGCTGAATAGGCCTCCCGCCAAGAGCGCCATGAAGACCGGTCTTGCGTGGCCCTCATCCAGCGGGCTCTCGCGACCTTCACAGGGTCATCAGTCAATTTTGTGGAGGGCCTTCCCATGCTGCGTCTTCCGGTACGTGGTCGTCACATCCACCTACCAGCAGTCCTAAATTCATTAATAGGTATAATTCAAGAGCACTGATTGAATCAATTTGAAACCCTTTCTTATGTATTTACACACGCACACACACACACACACAAATCACGTCTTTATCCCTTACGGAGTAGATAGAGCCTAAGCTAACAAGAACTAAAGGCCACGTTTAGCATGATTGTGGGCGTATAGGTGGAAAGAGAAATCAAAATAGAGATGGCTTGCTAGCCGTATTGCCTATAAAAAACATGATTCCTATGCCCATTCCCTTGATGGGCTTTTACCATCGCGGGAAAAGAAGCAACTGGTACATTCTATATTTTTTCTTTACTCCCAGACCAGCATGGAATTACTGATGTACTTATCGTGTTTTGACGGGTGGTAGGACCTTGTGCTTCGTCTGGGTACAAAAAATATTTCACTGATGCAATTTTAGGCTTTGATCATTAACACCCGCCACCCGCGCCGGACAAGCGTCTCGTCGCCGGACAGCGTCTAGTCGCCGGACAGCGTCTCGTCGCCGGACAGCGTCTAGTCGCCGGACAGCGTTTCGCCGCCGGACAGCGTCTCGTCGCCCGAGACGTCTACATGCTGTGTCCGTAAATGTTTCGGAATGGACGTTCTCGCCTACCGCGTTTTTTACGACGCACAAAGCGTACAAGAACGACCAAGGCTTCACAATCTATTTACCTAACTAACATAGGTTACTTTTAATCCCGGAAAGTGAAGAACTCCCACGGGAACAGCTAGTTTCTATTATGCCAGTTGCAAGTCAGTTAGCTAAATGATCCCTGAAGGTTTTTTTTGCTCTTTAAGTTTCAAAGTTGCAAGCCCGGGTAAGAACCCAAGATTACTCAAGAAGCGTCAGTTCAATCCATTCAGCTACCACGGATATTCGAGAAAATAGTAAAAAACAGGCTAAGAAAGTTACCCTGTAGCTAGAAAATGCTTTTTTCCTCGTCTTGAGTTCACTTCTCATCGGACTCACCGCATAGCGGCCTCACAATGCCGCCAGACCCAGGCTCCTAGCTGATACTAAAGACTTCTAAGCCGCTTACCCATACAAACTATATGACCTGAGCAGTTTTACATACTTTTATTCAATTTGTAATAGGTATTTATTTTCTTCCATGCTGGTTTGGGAGTAAATAAAAAACATAGAATGTACCAGTTGCTTCCCACGCAGATGGTAAAAGCTCATCGAGGGAATGGGCGAAAATCTTAGGAATCATGTTATAGGCGATGCGGCTAGCGACCCATCACTATTTTGATTCCCCTTTTCACCTATACGCCCATAATCAAACCATTAGCAAACGTGGCCTTAAGGTTTTGTTACCTTAGGCTCTGTCTACCCCGTAACCCGTAAGAGATAAAGACGTGATATATGTATGTATTTGCTTTTTTTTTATACGACAAAGAAGGCAAACGAACAACTGGGTCGCCTGATAAGTAAGCATGCGCACTTATAAACATCCGCAACACTAGAGGATTGCAATTGCTTTGAAAGTATGGGCTAAGGTAGCATACCTCATGGGGCAGTAATTTAACCGGCTGTCTTAGTCTCCACTTCGGAACACAGTAGCGCAAGCACTACTGCTTGGCAACAGGATTAGGAAGTAAAACTGTGGTAGCGATCCGAACGGATCTTGCTTTGCGCGAAGTCCTACCACGCGCGTTTCTATGTTGGTTTACTTAGGTCAAATATGGCTACAATTATGTCTACTCCCTGGATCGAATTAACTTAGAATTTGATATTTGCAAAGAGCTTTGGAATTATTTAATATTACAGCCGGTAGTCGGGGTAGTTCAATTGAACAATTCAGTAAATGTTTTTCAGTGTAATTGTTGATTAAAAACTATATTATCCCTCTACGCCGTAGACTTCTAACGACGACTATATCAAGGTACGAAAACAATTGTCGACCAAAATTTAAAAATGAATAAACAAAGAAGGTCTGAAAAAGGGGGATGCAGGGACAACTAATACTTTGACGTTTGAACAGTGTTTTTCTGTGTTCATATTTTGATAGTAACTTAAAATTAACTTTCTAGGCTAGAGGGTTGGATTTTTTTCTTTTTAGAAAGTGGGCGCGTAGTAACTGAGTCAGAAAACCCCTAGGGGCTACTCCAAAATTCTATTTTCGAAATTCCTATCGTACCGGCCCTCTCACTCTCAAATTATTATCAATTTGTGTGAGCAGAACGGCGCGAAACGAACTTCGAAAATCGAATTTCAAAGTATAAAGCCTGGCCTACAGTTTTGTATGGGAGCTCGGGAGAGCAACCACCCCCGTTATACTTATCACGTAATGACATCCCTTTCTTTCAGTTTATTTTTACAGCCTGCTAAAGCGGCAAAATATAACTAATACTGTTGCCATTATTCCGGCCGAGTATTGGAAAAATGCTGTAATGGAAATTTTAATGTAAAACTGTTTACGGAAAAGCAGTATCCCAGTAAATAGGTATTGTGGATAACCGGTGGCCATTATGATAAGGATAAAAGTAGCTGTTTTAAAAGGAACTAAGGCGTTACAATACACGCCGCACTCATTAACGTTAAGCTTTTGTTAGCTACATTCAATTAGGTAAAATCAAAAATATATCTGACTCCACCGCAATTAATTTCTGCAAATTTCATTTTAACTTTTCAAACGGCAAAACGTATATTTTGCTTATTCTTCTGTGAATCAAGGGACAGAAAATACTAATATTATGTGTAGGTAATTGTGTATGTACAGTCAGCGTCATACAGTATGACACCTCCAAAGTGATCAAAAAGGTCGGCACACCATACTATTGCCGAATTATTTGACCGACTTGGATGCTTCAAACTATATGACGCTGACTGTACGATATTTGTGGACCTATATAGAAGTGGTGACGTAAGTAGGGCGAAATTAGATCCGAAAGTCCCAATTTTTTTTATGTCATCGGCACATTATTGCCGGTAAAAATATCTATGTGTAACTATCGTGTCTACCGTTTCTGCTTGAATTACTCAGCACAATTTAGTTTTTCCGCTTCTATTAAACGAAATCGCCGCGTGGGGCAGCGAGACTTGACACAAAACATACAAAGTTATGAACTTTTTACGACACGTAAGACCTCGTAGGTTGGATTTCGTTGTCTATTTCAATGAAGGTTTATGATATTATGATATTATGAAACAGAAAGCGCATAATTGAAGATGACACAGAAAAATACATTTAATAATGTAGTTTTCTTATAAAATAATACTCAACTTACCAAACCCTATGCGTCAAACTGCATTTTATTGCATTGAATTTTTCTTAGCCGTTCATCCATGATATAAAGAGTTTCACAGAAAAATATAAAATGGGATAATCAAGCATTGCGCACAGCGCAGCTAATACGTATTTGTTTTATTTTTCATACATAAAGCGTTCCTCTTTTATTGTCTAAATAAACGCACTGTCTTTACTTCGCGGACAATAAAACTTTTTATCGTCAGAAGAGATGAACACATGAGTTAATACTCAAGAGAGACAGAGCTTCCTACTACCTCACGCTTGGGCGCGCTTTCTCTAAGTATACTTATCACTTATCATTTCAACGTTGTAGTGTAGGTACGTTCTGTATAACAAGCTACCTATTATTACCTATTATTACTGCATTACTCATGGCTTTTCATGCGAACGGAGAGAACGGTTTTCTACCTCTACACGTTAAACGATTTTGGCTAATCTCGGATACGTTTTCAGTCATCGCGAAAGCTACGTTAGTACGTATCGTTACTTTCATCTATACTAATATTATAAAGAGGTAAATGTTTTGAGTTTCGACGTTGTACGGGGTACTCTCTGGATCTACAGAACCGATTTTTTTTCCAATAGAAAGCCACAATATTATAGGCTATATTTAATTCTGTGCGGATGAAGTCGCGGGCAACAGCTAGTTTGAAATAAATTCAACTTCATCCTTCTCTATTTATTTTACAGTTAAATTAATTGCAATTGCATTCGTGTATGAAGATTTGTTTCTGTGGAGCATCCAGTCATGTAACGCAACTGAGTGGGTTATCTATTGCGGAGTTTACTGCCGGGTTCACGATTTTAAAGTTTTCCAATAATTAGCAGAAGCGAAGACGTAGTACCTAATAGTAACTGCGCTCGAAGCGAAGTAAATAAACGTAGAATGTTAGTATAAAGCCGTTGGAACTTTTCAATTGAATCCGAAGTGTCAATTATCTAACCGTAATAAGTATTTCAAAATGATTACTTACAATATACTCAATGGCAATAAATATGGTGCTCATAATGATGCAATGTTGGTAATTTATTTATTTATATGTATATTTGTATACTATCATCCACCCACATTTACTTATCTCTATATACAAATCTTAATATAAGAATACGTTTATAGCAGGTGGTTCCATAAGAACTTCACTGAACACCCCTTGTAAAGATTTTTCAAGATTTTTTTAGTGTTTCCATACATTTTATGTCTCAGTGTCTACGGTAATGTTTTATTTGATCTATCTGCGACCCTGTCAAAACAACCAACAAAGCGGCACATTTGGTTGCACTGACGCTTTTCGCTCTGATAAGCTACACTTGTATAACTTCGCTTCAGCATTTATATCTTAATCACCTTTCCTTCAACGTTGCAGGTTTCTAAACACACCCCGTAACACACTGCTATTAGCAACATAACGTTCGAAATGCAAAGCGCTTTTGTTCGCCATTGTGCGGGGAACAAACAAAGAGGTTACTTATGCATTATAAATCTAAGTTCATTGCTGGCTTCGTAATTAGCCGCGTAATGCCTTCTAATTATATTAATCGTGCCGAGCCTTAGGTGGCAGAACTGTGCCTCTGCAGTTCGCTAATTTTTGGAGTAACGAATTGGCGATTGACTCTGAAGTGAGACACAAACTCGTTCCATACTATGTCATCCTATTTACAATACAATACAAAGAATCGCAATCGCAGTTCAGCGCGGGAATGCTGCCTGCGTGATGGGCACCCTGCCAAGAGGCCCACCTCTCTTGTATAATTAATTTTAAAGTTTATTTAGTTATTTTAATTTAATAGTAGTTTTAGTTTTGTATTTACATTTTAAGTATCTGTTTTTTCATTAAGTTTATTAACAATAAACAATTTTATAATACAATACAATTATTCTTTATAACTCTACTAATCAGTACATTAGCATCACATAAATAAAAACAGGTACACAATAGGCGGTCTTATCGCTACATATACAATTTAAATGCGAAAGTGACTCTATTTCTCTGTCCGTTTTGAACCTCATCGTGGCAATGACAAGCCGCTTGATAAACATGAGTAAACAGACAGAGATACCGGTCTTGACTAAATTTTGTAGAAAGCATGGATCGGAATGTAATATGAACATCGAGAAATAAAATAGGCTACTTTTCTTCCGAACAATGGCACAATTCCCACGGGATTGCAAGAAAAAGATTCTTCGCCAATGGAGTCGCGGGACACAGCTAGTTGTTAATGTTTAAATTGTTTATTTTTATATTTCATTGACTCATTGTGACGTGAAAATTCCCTACTAAGTACCTAATCCACTTAACATACTAAGGTATCACTTTGATTTTAATGTCTCTTATAAACTAACTGAATTTGCCCGCTTAAAAGCAACTTTCCGGCGACCGCGGCCATTCGGGATCAGGGACTCAAACCCTTCCAGAATTTTACCGTGGCAAATGGCACCAATAATATTTAGCCCTAAACAGTGATAAAACGGACCGATTGCGCGGTGAAAAATGTCCCACCCGTCACTGTAACGACCAGCATTTGTACGACTGACCCGTGGTGTTGCCACTTGAGAGATTTTAATGTGCGCCGGATTGTTATTTTGCTTATAAAATGTAAATTCTACATTTTTGAGAAACATTTTAAAAGATAACATGGCCTTTATGGTTATATTCATACTTAACTACTATGCATATAAGACTCGAGGGAATCGGCAAAAACCGAGGAATCATGTTATACACGATGCGGCTAGCAACCCATTACTTTTTTGATTTCTCTTTCTACCCACAATCATGCGAAATGTGGCCTTTAGATCTTGTTACCTTAGGCTCTTAGACTCTTAGGCTAGATTTATGTATGTATGTAGACTTAACTAAGTTTTAAAAAAAATGGTGCGTGCTTCATTTTAAGCTTTAGATACGGGCGACTTTGATACGAGTATGATACATATTCATGGGTCTATATTGAAGGGGATACAGATACGATACGAACACTACAAAGTGTCTTAGGTTCTGATATATTTAAACAGGTGGCTGGGTTAGTTTAAGAGAACACTTCTGTAGGTAATTAATTTTCATCTTAATTTTGGATTCATAATTAAGTCAGCCCTTTGACGCTGACCCTTTGAACAGCGACCAATTTATGGAAACATTTTTTAATCGCAGTTAAAAAATCCTGACAAACATTTACTCAGTTGTTCAGTCAAAATAATCCCCCACCTGCTGAAGTACTCTGGATTAGCTTTAAAACAGTGTCATCATCATCTAAAGCCTAATGAGCGTTTTCCAAAAAAAAGTCCACTTTTTTTTCAGAATTTAACTGTTTTGGCTTTTTCTTACTCAGAATCGTTTACCCTACCGATCCTTATACAAGAAAAAAAAGTGTCCCAGATTTTACTATGGATTTTTTTTCCTATTCGTCACCTTCCATACATATCTGTATGAAAAAAAAGTGACCAGCTGGATTGTAAATATCCTCTCAGTGTATTATAGCGAGTCAATTTTGTAATGTCTTCGGCACATTTAAGTCCCAAATAACAATTTGGACGACCGGATGGCCCAGTGGTTAGAGAACCTGACTATGAAGCTTGAGGTCCCGGGTTCGATCCCCGGTCGGGGCAGATATTTGTATGAAAAATACGAATGTTTGTTCTCGAGTCTTGGATGTTTAATATGTATTTAAGTATGTATTTATCTATATAAGTATGTTTATCCGTTGTCTAGTGCCCATATTACAAGCTTTGCTTACTTTGGGGCTAGGTCAATTGGTGTCAATTGTCCCAAGATATTATTATATTATTATTAATTTCAAAACTTGGTTCGAATAGGAATTTGAATGGCGGTTGTAGGTACACTCCGACTGTAATTCTATTTTATTTCTGATACCGCTGATACTATAGCTTAAAGTCTCGCATGGCAACACCGTGCCCGTTTAGCGGCGGTTCTCACGCGTAAATACGCCGGGAAATATTGGAGTGTAAAATCAGGTATTAGCCTGATACACGTTTATGAGCGATTACTCTGTTTGCAGCGAATACCGTTTCGCAGAAATGCAGCGGATATGCGCAAGCTCGTTTACTATGACTTTTAATGGTTTTGATAGTGAAATGTAGCTTACACTAGTCTTGATAAAATTTCTAAATATCAGTGAAAATTATAACACATAGAAAAATCCGAAAATTAAAGCTATGGCCGGGAATCGAACCCGGATCCTCGTCATTCCGACGCGTGCTATACCCCTACACCACCCATAGCAGGTGGGTAGTCTCCGATTTTTTCTACCTGTTACTAACTGCCACGTGACCTTTTGTTACTATGCGAATTTTTGTCGCTGAGCGTCATCTGTTTGAATGATGTGTCTGTACGACACAATTACAAACTCCCATGGAACATCTACTGCTCACCAGGGACGAGAGAAGGCGCTGTTTTTCAAATGATAGGTTTTTATTGAATTTCTAACGGTAAAACCGAAAAAGTAAAACATAAAAATCAAGAAATAAAATTTCTTGACTCATTTGATAGTAGTCTTGATAAGTTTGACATACCGTCTCTCGCCGACTTGGGCTATGTAGCTCATGTAAGTAATATGTTACAGGGCTGTATGTTAGTTACGAAAAAAAAAAAATACCTCTGTAACTTATTTTCAAGACTTTTCGATTGTGTTTGACAATTTTTTTCATTTCGATGTTTAAAGTGTACGACGTCAAAGGGATGACTTAAGTTTGAATCCAAAACTACGATGTAATTATTTGTACCAGGGGGTCGTGGGTTCGAGCCCGGGCTCGCACCTCTGATTTTTTCGGAATTTATTTGCGAAATTACATTTTGAAATTTACCCTGAGCTTTTCGGTTAGGAAAACTGCACACATCTGCGAAGCAATTCAATGGTGTATGTAAAGTTCCCAATCCGCACTGGGCCCGCGTGGAAACTATATCCCAAGCCCTCTCGTTCTGAGAGGAGGCCTGTGCCCAACAGTGGGACGTATATAGGCTGGTGATGACGATGAGATAATTCAATCATACTAATACATCCAACCACCTGCTCAAACCCATTGAGGGAATGGGCGAAAATTATAGGAATCACGTTATAGGCGATGCGGCTAGCAACCCATCACTATTTTAATTCCACTTTCCACCTCTACGCCCTCAGTGTCTTGCTAAACGTGGCCTGTAGGTCTTGTTACCTTAGGCTCTGTCTACCCCGTAAGGGATTAAAACGTGATTTATGTATGTGCGTAATGTACCTGCTCAAATATCCCGGAATAAGTCTGAGCGACCTCGTTTTTGTAAACAGGAAGGTACTAAACGCGGTGCTTCTAACGTGTTCGCAATGTACAGTCTAGATTATTACAGCTCTTCGTAACAAAATACCTTATAAAAGTGCCTAGTAGCGCTAACGCCACACAGATATTAAACTAAGCGTAATATGCGCTAAATTCGCTGTTATTTCATGCGAGGGCGGCGAAACATATTCATATTATTACTTTTACGCCGGCAGAGGGCGCACGTGGGCTTTACAGTGCTATTGTGTGTAAACACGAGGCGCCTACGCCGACCGGCGACCAGCTGTTCACACATTCTAAATGTTAACGCTTGAGAAAAGCATTTGCGGCTTCAAGTTCATGTTATGGCGTGGAATTTTACACGATCATTGACATACGAGTAAATCCATAGTTAAAGTCGAAGAATGGTCACTCACACACACGTAGATGAACTGTGTGGCTGTACAGAAGTAATTTTTAACTCTCGATAACGGTAAGAGATACGCTTCGGAGCGTATGTTACTTGGTTAGCCACGCCGACTCTAGTGTAAGTTTTTGTGACAACAAAATATCTCTAAAGCGTCAATATAAACGTCTCAATCACTAGGGGGCCGTCCATTAATCAAAATATCACGCCAAAAATCACTAAATATCACAAGAGGGGGGGGGGGGGTGTAGTAAGATATCACGTGTATTTATTTATTCGTCAAACGCGCGATTTTTAAACCGAAAAGCGGCGTGTAGTGTGACCTTGACTCGCCGTTGGATGGGGAAGGGAGGGGGTAGTTTTAAACCTCACCACGTATCACCAAGGTGGGGGTTAAAAGCAGAGATGACACGAATATTCGGCTACTGTTCGGTATTCGGCCTATTCGGCCCATTTTTTGGTATTCGATATTCGGCCGAATAATACGTACTATTCGGCCGAATACCGAATACCGAATTATGAAAAAAAGACACGTCATATTACTCAAGATTATATGTGTGCGTTACCAAATTACAATACTTTAGTAAGTAAAATTGATTAGTGTTAAGTTGTGATGGATAAAAACAAGCTTTTTAGCATTTGTTGATAGCAAACGATTATGCTTTTCGTCGCATACACGCTACTCCCAGGAGAAGAAAGATAAACTTTAGAAAATTTCGAGAGAATTGGGTATTGTTTTTCGTTTGTTGACCACCACTTGTAAGGATCAGCCTATAGACAAGCACGTATTTTGTGCCGAATATTCGGCGCTTCGGCCGACAGCGTTGCCGAATATTCGGTATTCGGTATTCGGCCAAATCACTATTCGTGGCAACTCTAGTTAAAAGTGCTAAAAAAACATCACATGATTAATAGACGGCCCCTAGGTATACTCGGAATAATTGGTAACGCCACCAGCGGCTCGTATTTAATGACAACAGACTAATCTCATATAATTTAACACTTCTTTGCATAATTTTGAAATTGTAACACCAACGCGTTCGAGACGTACCTACTTGTGACCGAAAACTTGCACTAGGCACGCTGACCTCGTAACTTCATAGACGTAGACAGCTTCTGAATAAGTTCGTTCATCATTGATCCCATTTCTCTAACCACCGTGAGTTCTAGGTCAAGGTCAACGACCGTCACGCGTTCCTGTACGAAGGTCCATATTAATAAACAAAAAACGATAACCTTTGCTTCTCCGTAACCAAACGTAGTACGAATGCGTCTCTACAATAACTCTACAAATTCCATCTCCAAGCTACTATTGATCACACCGTCAACGCTGAGCACAACTGTTCCTCGTACAAAAATATGTATGTGTACATACATATATCACGTCTTTATCCCTTAGGGGGTAGACAGAGCCTGAGGTAACAAGACCTAAAGGCCACGTTTAGCATGATTGTAGGCGTATAGGTGGAAAGGGAAATCAAAATAGTGATGGGTTGCTAGCCGCATCACCTCACATGATTCCTACGACTTTCGCCTATTCCCTCGATGGGCTTTTACCATCTGCGCAAGAAGAGAAGCAACTGGTAAATTCTATGTTTTTTGCTCTCAGACCAGCATGTAACAATGTATGTGTATCTGTGTGTAAAACATTATGTGCCGCATAGACGTAACGGTCTTGCAGAAGTGGTTGCGGAGTAGCATTGTCAGCATTTTTAGTTTAACAGAGGTCATTGTCCGCCGTTGGGTTAGGTTTACGGAGTGTCAACCGCTCACCACTGCTGAAAGACGTCCACTTCCGACTGCTAATGATGACAATGGAGGGTAATTGTCACTACATAGTATAAAACAAAGTCGCTTTCTCTGTCCTTATGTCCCTATGTCCCTATGTCCCTTTGTATGCTTATATCTTCAAAACTACACAACGGATTTTGATGCGGTTTTTTTTAGTAGATAGAGTGATTCAAGAGGAAGGTTTTTATGTATAATTCTATGCAGACGAAGTCGCGGGCAGAAGCTAGTTTAAAATAAAAGTTCCCAGTCACGGTAAAGTTCTAGTCGGTGTAGCTCTCACTAAAAGAGTAATGGCCGATCACACGCTCTCTCCGCGCAATCGTCGCGTCTGATTAATGTACTGAACTTTCCAAAAACTCATTATTCGCTAATAAAGATTCATTAAACTCGAAACTAATCCACTAGGTCGATGCAATGGAAATTATGGAGTCCCGATCGAGGTCTAATGGGCGGGGAAGATGGATGATAACCCCCCGAGGAACCACTGAACGTTTTAACTTGCAAATTAAAACGATTCCCCGAGTTAAGTTGGGTACAATTTGGCGACTGGAGGTTACAGATTATCTTGTAAAACTTTTTGATAACGCAACTTCAAAATTTGGAGTATTTCATCCGCTCTCGATTATAATCGACCTTTGGTTGTAATTAACTTAAAAGGGTTAACCTTCGCGGCCGTCTCAGGTAAAGGAACTAGCTATTCTGCGAAATTTGGGAGGAATGGTGAACGTTTGTGGCATGCGATGTGGCTGGAAACTTCGCTACGTTAAACTTGAACAAAGCATTTGTATAAACAAATACACCGATTTTGTTTAGAAGGCCAAGCAATACCGGAACGTGGACAATTAGGGAGCTCCCATTGACATAAGACGACATGAGACGAGTTGACAATCGTTCAAAGGCTAACTGGAAGAGATCCCTTTTAGGGATAAGTTCGCCTTTGTGCATTTGTGTTGCCCTGCATTCATCTTTTTCTTGTGTTTTATGTAGGTACAATAAAGAGTTATACATAGGTACATACATCCCAAAAATTCGCGACAAGAACAGTCAGTGGTGGATTTACAAATTTTCAAGGTATAGGCTGAATAATAGTTTATGCCGCCCTTGCCTCAACAATTCTCATATCATACATTATTTTTACAATGCAACAATTTCGTGAGGTAAAAAAAAAACATTTGTTCCCCAAATTTGCCGCCCCCAAAATCTGCCGCCCTAGGCTCGAGCCTACTCAGCCTGCTAGTAAATCCGCCACTGAGAACAGTCCAGACCTCAGGTAAAACAGTATTTTATCTATTCCTCAGTCAATTGCAGGCGAATTCCCAGTATTTTTCACTAGCATTCCTAACCATGAATCAACTCAGCACCATAAATACGGAAGCCGCTACACGACGCAAGGCCAGCGCGTCGCATCTCAGCAAATTATACAGCATTTACAGTCCTCACTGCCAATGTCTTTGTTGGCATGAATTATTATGAAGTTTGTACAGAATAGTAAGGAAAGCGATATTTATAGCGACGGTAAATCACGTCGGCTTATAATGTATCGGAGTGCCATTCAGGGCCTGTGCAACTTACCACGGCGTTCTGAGATTTACGACACCATATTTTTACGGCTAGTTGTTGGAGCGGTTTTTCATTTCGTTATGTTTTCGGGTTGCTTAATTGTTTGTTAAAATTGCGATCATTATGAAATTTATTGAAGACTAGCTGTTGCCCGCAACTTCGTCTGCATAGAATTCGTTTATTGCTATCCCGCAGGATAAAAAGTAGCCTATGTGTTATTCCAGACTATAATCTATCTATGTTCCAAATTTCATCCAGATCTGTCCAGCCGTTCTGGCGTGAAAGAGTAACAAACATCCATCCATACTTACAAACTTTCGCGTTTATAATATTAGTAGGAATTACGAATAAAGCATGCTATACATTTGTCTTATGTTACATCAGAACACAACACATTGTGGGTGTCAGACAACTGTAGTTATATCTATGAACAAACATTTTTTACCTTGCTACTAGCGGAGTAGCAAGGTAAAAATTTTTTGTTCATTGAATTAGACCTCCGCAAAGTAACGTCTGATTCAATAAAACTGTATATCTCATCATCATGAGGTCAACCGATACAGTTCCGACATGATACGATACGTCAGACAAATACGTACAAATGCGGCTTAATCTTCTTGTACGTTGACATGAACTCTGTGGCTAACCTTCGTGGCTAAAATCAAGATACCGTAAGCGACAACATTTGCTGAAACGGTGGACTATTCCAAGTACAGAGGATTGCCAGCCGCCTTGTGATTAGCCGTTTTGATTGATATTAACGATTTCTTATTACCTAATAAAGTCATGGCACTACAGTCACACACAGTGGTGAGTTTAAACTCAAAGCGAAACCGAGTAGTCTAAAATGTGCCAGTTACGTACCATACGAGTATTCTCTTTTATTTGGTAGTTTAGTCCTTAGTTCAGGCAGAACACGATCGCCAAGCAAATGCCCGTTCACATGCAGATTAACGGAATATATGTATTTTACCTACAAATAACAGATTCAATACTAGAATTCGTGCGCTGAATCAATTGTGAGGGTTAATTTCGTTCCGCGTGTCTCTCGCGTGTTGTCCCTGCTTCGTACGCTCATCCCCGCAAATTAGATTATCTTGTCTAAGTGTTAATTTGTCTGGGTTAATCTCGGTGCGTATTACTTTATAATGAGCTCGGGTACAAGTGGAATAGAACTGTATTTGTGCGGATGTAGGCCATGTATCCTGGAACTCGGTTAATTTAATCAAACAGACATTTCACGTATAATGTTAATGAGATGTGTAAACAAGGACGTTCGGACTTAACGGCATTGTAGTTTGTATATACTTGTAAAAATGTTGCTACGTTTCTTGCTGCTTTTTCTTCGCGTTGTTTTGGAATGCGGGGTACGAAATTTAATGGCATTATTATTTCTCTTACTGGCCTTTAGGATGGCAGAAAGTAAGTGTTGCTGGCAACACAAAGTTAGCTCTAGTATGTTGGCAAAGCGTGCCTCCCCACTACTCTACTTCCGTCTATCGGCGAAATTAATGGTTTTAATGGTGTCGTGAAACCCCTTACTTGCTTTATTGTACTTAATAAAATAATAATGTGTTAAGGTGTCATATTACTAATAAATAAACTCAGTGAAACAGCAAATCTTTGTTTAACCGACCAGCCAAAAAAGCACCCACAGTCCACGCTCTCAACAGTAAGTAGATATTATCACCATCATTATAATATCAGCGGAATACGTCGACATAGGCCGTCCTTAAAATCATCTACGAAAATCGGTACCCGCATACCCGCAACCTAATAGCCAATAGCTATCCGCAATCTTTACGAGATCATCCGTCCATCTTGCGGGAGGCATACTAATATTTCGCCTTCAGGAATGCGGTCGCCACTCCAGAACCTTACGGTCTCAACGCAAATAATTACCTTCGAGGTAGAGCATAATTAATTACAATTTGTCTCTGTATCGCTTTTAGTTATCAGCCACGAATTAGTTTTCGAAAAAGCATGAAATCCAAGTTACAAATATTTTCAATCTTTGTTGTTTAAATTATTGCAGGCCTCGCAATAAATATAACCAAAATTCTTCAACGCTGTCAAATACACGAGTCCAAAAACATCGCATGCATCCAACAAATAAAATATAACGTCTAGACACCGCGTGATACCATCTCATACCATCAACTAAACTTAACACTGAGAATTACACTTTTGCTCACGAGTAAGAAAGGAAACTCCGATCAGTGTTACCAGCCATCTATTGTAACGGGACATTTGTAACTTTTTTAATATAACATGTGTTATTTTCCAGATCCAAAATATATCCTATTCCTTGTACTATAAACGAGTAATTTATGTAAACAAACGTCGCGGGCAAAAGCTAGTAAGTTAATAAAATAGCTTCTTTCGGATGAAAAATTTACCTGAATTGCAGAAATTTTATCAAGTACAGAAAGTTTGCATTAAGTATGTGAAATTTGTTAAAAATAAGCCTTATATTTTGTACCTACCCCGTAAGGGATAAAGACTTGATTTATGTATGTATATACATGTATGTATATATTCAAAATGGCCACTTTACGTTTTTTCCATTTTTTACGAGCGGATAAGCTTTGCTAGTGAAAGAACAATGGTTTTGTATAGTTGTCATTTGTCTTTCACTCACTTTTTGTAACCGAATTTATTTTAAAATTTGGTAACAGTATACATAAATCTACACATACATTGTATTAAAAAAGTGTTACAACAAAAACTTGTTTAATGGTAAATTACTGCTTTTAGATGGCAACACTGCCTCCGATGGCAGAGCAGGGAAAGCACTCAGCGTATTTCCCCGGACGCGCCGGCGACGCCACGTGATTGACACTGCAGGATTTATGTTTCGCCGTATAAATATTGCCAGTTTTTAACATATTCCGTGCTATATAGGTATTGCAGACATTGGTAATATTCACGGCGAGGTGTGGTATATAGGTAATGTAATATTAAAGGATAAAAATGTTAAGGTATTGCTTTGTTTATCATAAAAGATAAACAGTCGTATGGTTTTGAGTAAAAATATATCGAAGAGACGTCAATACCCCTGTGTGGTGTATACATCAGTTATTACTACGGGGCGAGTGTTCTGACAGTTATGTTTACTCTGTATATGTTTCTATAAAGATAAATAAAATCTTTACAAAGAAATTTAATACCGCGTTTAAGTATTCAAAGTAACATCGATATCAATATATTTGGCATGCTCTTACATATAATGTAAACGAAATTTTGTGGCAATTTGGTCACTAGAAGTGGGTCAAAATAGAACTTCAAGATTTAAAAAACATGAATGGCAAGCTAAATAAAAGCAAGTTAAACCCATGTACAATTAAGACCATAACTTGAAATTGATTTAGCCAAATGGAGCGTGTGTGACCTTTTCTTTAACACAGAGCAATGGGCGTCCATGGTAATCAGATTAAATAATTTAACTGACCCTCATCAAATATTCGGGCTTATTTTACTTGGACCGTTTTGTAACATCGTGGCGGGATTCGCTCATTAAAAATAAATAAAATAAAGTGAAGTATTCATGAATTTGTGATAAAAGGAGCACTATTAGTATTATCAAATGAATCAAGTTTTTTGTATTTATTTTTAAGGTTTTACTTGTTAGAAATTAAATTTCTAAACGACACTGAAAATTAGAAATCATAAAAAAAAGAAAGTCTGAAAAGTAAAGCTATGGCCGGGAATCGAACCCGAATCCTCATCAATCCGTGATGCGTGTTATACCATTACACCACCCATAGCAGGTAGGTACAGTTTGACAACAAAAATAATGCTCCACGATGTACCTGCGCAGTATACCAATTTTAGTAGCGCGGGAAACTCTGGCGCTGTTATTGGTCGATCGATTTCGTACCAACAATGGCAAAATCGTGTAAGCGGGACAGAGCTAAGAATGCAAAGCAAGCAATACTCTGCCAGTTGCGCTTGCAAATAAAGTTCAATATAGATTATTTACACGTTCGGCTACCATCGGAAACCGGTCTGCGCTTCTCTGCGCAAACGAATACTGCCGATGCGCATTATATTTGTTGTCAAATTGTACCACTATTGTGGCCCCTACTCACTAGGTATTGTTTAGTTTATTTTTGTAGGTAGGTACTAAACTCGTCACGTCGTGTTGACATTTGTCATATTTCAAACCATACGACTCGGTACTCGACACTCACGGTAAATCGATTCAAGTTTACATGAGTATTTGATCGATTTAAGTGCATTGGATCAAAGTTCTGATTCGAACATTTATCTTAAAACGATATTGTAGTAAGTGTTACGAAAGGTGAATTTTCTTTTATTTCATATTTTTGTTACAATAACATTCAATCAATCTCAAGAGAGAGACAAGCCATTTTATAGAAATCAGCGTTGCCATTATTTACGGCTTTGAGCTGCAAGCTCATAATTTTCAGTAACGACAACTGGTGAAATTCAGTAATTAATTGGTACACTAGTATTTAAATAAATAAAACCGACCAAGTGCGAGTTGGCCTTAAAAAAATATCTTGATCGATTTATATTTTTCCTTAACCGATGATTATTAGTTATTAGTCTGTGGATAATATGAAAAAATCGTTATGCACAGCACTTAGCCGCGAGTGGGCGGCACCCATCAATGAAAAATGTAATTACCTCCAGAACATTTCGGTCGGTAAAAAGTAGAGAACTTCATGGGCGTGAACTGTCAAAACAGGCCTTTTATTTTGTGACGAGTTTAGGCACTTAATTATTTTTTATGACAAATTACCAAAAAAAAATCAACGAGTTTTACATATACCTAACTAGTGGTGGGAGGTGCTTGTAAGCCTTAATTAAGTTAAAATATATTTACTTTGAATTTAACTATTCAGCGGATTTTGTAATGACCATTTTCAATTGTTTTGGGTACGTCCTAAACGCACAAAAGCACACGATACGGGAGTAACATTAAAACTAAACGTTCTATTTCCTGACCGTTAGAACAAAGTGTGTTGATTATTGCTAACGGATTTCCCTGCAAACAAAAGCATAAGCGTACTTAATAAAAGGGGAAATCAGCTGTAAGCAACTTTTGAAAAGCGTAGGCGGGTCCAACATAGAGTTCAATTTAATTTAACTAATTTTTAGGACGAAAGCACGCTTTGGTCGTTTGGCTGCGGCCGGGGCGAGCGCAAAGCGAAGGACTGCGAATTAGTCCGAAACATGTCGAGCATTACTCGACTTTTATACGTGAGTTATCCGTTTGTGCAACTATGAACTTATCGTTCGTGCATTAAGCTATTAAGAATCATTTCAAAATTAATTCAACCTTAAACTTTAATGGTCACTTTTAAATTAAAATCTGCGGTTTAATCCTATGTCACTTTGACATTTGCTTTTGTCTGACACAGACAAAATTTGCATGTTGCTATAAGTTTTGTAAATTTGATGATTAATGCGGAAAATGTTTCTATTAATTGGTTAAATATAAATCTATCTTGGGTACCTACTCAATGTGCTCACATCGCATTTGAATCCTCCGCACACCACCTCAATCAGAGATTAGAGCGTTGAAAGAGCTAAACTTGATTGCCGTAATCCCGGCCTCCACAGAAAAACCCAGTATCCCCATTAGCAAGATCAACAACAGCTGGATGATAAAACCGCCGAATCCCCCTCAATACCAACTGCACACTGAAATGATAACCGTATAAAGCAACTTTAAAAACACAGTCAGTCGTTGCACTGTTTAATATTCAGTGGGCTCATTGTGCGTCGCATCTCTGTTTGCAATCATCACAACGCTTTGTTACTGTTCATTTTCGTTTACATTTTATTGAGTGGAACGATTTCTATGGTGATCACGGGTAGACGTAGTTTTTGCTATGATTTCGGTGGCTTGTTGTCCCTTAATAATGGCAAAGATAAAGTAGAATTATTGGTCGGACGTCATTCTTAAAGGTATTTTTATGCTTACTAATAAATTTAAACATGGTTTTCCAAGGATTTATATATTTTAATTAATTATATTCAATACAACGAATGTTCAGGGTGACATTCCTCATCTTGTTGTTCGTTATACTCTTCTTGACAGTGAATGTTCCGCCTATTTTGTGCATGCGAGCAAGAGTCCACCAGCCACTACATCTGAGAAACTCCACATTAACGTTAAAGAGATTAAATTAAGTAGGTCCTTACATGGAATTTCAGTTGTCCAAAAGCAGCAAACAAAGCACACAATACACTTTTTTAATGATTAACACTTTATTGACTCCATTTTATCAATAGCAAACAATATATATGTGGCACACGTATTGTTCATTTTGGGTGAAAATCAATTTGAATGTCATAACAAAACTTCGGCCGTAAACAAAATTCTTTACAAAAAAGTTATTAAAATCTCTCAATTTTATCGGACAGGATAGGCCTGGGCGAAGTTTTAATTTCATCGGAAAACTTCAGCTCAGCACTGGGGTAAATGTTATCGTCCCATCAGATTAATTCGACTTTTGATACGGCTTTGCCAAGCGGTCACTTTATGCATCGCAATTCTTTGCGAGCGTCGTTAAAACTTGGTTGCCGGTTATTGAATACGATCGACGATGGAGACTTGGCCTACGAGAGAACATTGTATTCATTGCCAGGCCAAAAATGACACGAAACATATTTAGTTGACTCCTTACTATTTTGTTAGTAATTACACTTTACCTCTAAAACTATTAAAACTGTTAGTTAACCCGTCTTTTTAGAATAATTTGGCTAGAAGCTGTTTTTTCTAACATTTACCTGCTATTTTTCGTATTACTTTTGACTTCCGCCAGGAACGATATAAGGAATAAAAAAGAGCTTGTAAATAATAAAAGCCAAGTATTCTTAAATTCCCTCTCTCTTACGACTTAGGGAGCTGTTGGAAACTTTTAATTTTATTGACGACGCGTAGATACCTCGGCATTCGACAGGGGATTACGGTAATCTTGCGATTTACGACGTAATCGAAAAGTTTGCTGCGACGAGTTAAGTCTTTTTGAGTGTGTTGTTTTGTCCGCAGCCAATCTGCGCTGCGTCTTCATTTAGAATACTATTAACGAACACACACAGCCACACTCATGTTCACATACACAGACCTAAGTCCAATCAATGAAGTGAAATAACCTACCTCATGAGAAAAGTTGCAGGTGCTTTAGAAAAGAGGAAGCAGGGACCCTACCATGACATCTTAATGCGACTAAATGCCGATTCAGTTTAGGTTCGCTCGCTGTCAGATCTATACCAAAAATGACAGCTAAAACCTGAACTGAATCGGAATTGAATCGCATTAAGACGTCATGGTAAGGTCCCTGGCAATTTGTCACAGTAATTTCTTACATACAGTTTCAAACAAATACCTCGCCTGCAATAACACGTAAGCCTAATTCCTACTACTTTTCCCCAAACAAATACTGAGGTCGCATCCGCTGTTATGCGTAACCTTTACAAACCAAAACTATCCTTTATCAATTTATCCCGTTGCGATTATGAAATGCTTGCAAATTGTTCTGATTTAACATGCAAATCCCCAATAGTGACTCAATTGGTTTGATAATTGACGAATAAATTCGCGGACCGAACTAAATTTAGCTTGGTGATCTGACTATGAGAACAGGGTGCAGTCTATCGGCAGTCGAAGCGATACCGCCTATAACTACAAGATAACCAGTGGCCGAGCCGTAATACCATTTTTTTGTACTTTTCAGGATGTACGGCGGCCCGGGCTTTTGAAATAAGAAAAAATATCAATCATTAATAAACATGCAGTATTTTTTTTGCGTAAATGTCTGTAAAGACAAGATGTTTGTGTTAAAATACATGCATTCGGTCTTTGTTTTCTATACACGAGTATTCCCAATTTACGTACCTATGTCCAAGAAAAGTTGTAAAGATAGCATTCTATTGCGGCGCCCAATCGATTACTTTTACGTACGTATAACTCGTCAGACCACGCAATATAATGATACTAGCTCGTTTTTTATGACAAAAAGTGGTAAAACCGAGGGTTGTGCTGGCTTGTATTCTCTAGTCACAAACGGTCGTATCTTAAACCTAATTCAACGGAGGTACGCTGACGTGAGACGTCGGAATAAGAATAGCACCCTTTTCTTCTCGTCTAGTGTCGTAAGAGGCAACAAAGGGGAATCTAGAAGACGGGCAACAGCGTCCTCTGCATACATTGCCCAAGCTGCCTGCTAAGCGTGATAACTTTTTTTTTTTTTATATGAATAGGAAGGCAAACGAGCAAGTGGGTCACCTGATGGTAAGTGATCACCACTGCCCATAGACACCCGCAACCCCGGAGGGATTGCAGATGCGTTGCCAATCTAGAGGACTAAGATGAAATGCCTCTTGTGCCCGTAATTTCCCCGGCTGTCTTACTCTCCACACCGGAACACAGCAGTGCAAGCACTGCTACTTAGCAGCAGGATTAGCGAGTAAGATGGTGGTAGCGATCCGGACGGACCTTGCACAAGGCCCTACCACCCGCAATAACTATAGCAATCATAATCGTATTGATAGTATTCTAAAGATGACACCTTTATTCAATAGTCGAAGTTTTCCAGCTGATGATCATGATGTCGTCGACTGAGCCATTTACGTAAACTAGGCTTCAGTATCTTCATAAATATGTTCATCGAAACGTGAAAATCACTGCGTAAGTTTCTCAAGAAAGTACAGGAGCTTGAGCTATTAAACTTTACCGAATGACGTGATGTAGACGGTCACAAACTCACGTACGTAAAGCCGACAACGAGCCGGAAATTTGTAGCGCTCCAGACGCAAGTTGCGATGGAGTCAACATATTAACACGGAGAATATTCTGGAACTATGCAATGTGCTCTGAATTATTGTACGAACACTTGTAGTTGTGGCGCATTCTAGGGTAAACAAAACGAAGGAATACCGCATTGACGTCTGCAACTTAACTTTACTTGTCTTATAGGGGATTATTTGCCTTTTAAATAGAATTTATTTAAATAGTTTATAGCTTATCGAAAGAGGTTTATAAAATGTATTTTTCATTAGATCCTTTGTTTAAATATATTCGACAACGTTATAGTAAAGTTAGTGTTACTTTTAAAGCTGTAAAGTTTACAAAAAAACCTTGAACACCATTTTGTTTTTCTTTTATTATCACACCACGTCGCTGCTCCTTTGTTTGAACATGCAAAACAAAACACTAGCTACGTTATCGCGAATTTTAAATTGGAAGCGTTATTGTTAATTTGTTACATTAATTCAACCCTTCTAATGCACGGGAAACAGATTGATTATTTATTAGACAATCATAATATCAGGGATATTTAAAGCGGGCCGTAGTCCGTTTCATAAATCATCAGAATTATTTGGCAATTATAAACGGCACGTTTCGACTATTATTCATTTGCGGATTAATTAACAATAACAAATGATAGTGTTTGTTGGGTGCGTTGTCCGAGGGACAGCCAAATATAGCGCAGAAAAGGACATTCAGAGTACTCGAGATAAAAGGAACACAGAAACAATTTTATTGATGGATTGCTTCTGAGAGCTATTCATTTAATTCCAGATAGAGACTTTACTCCACGCAATTTACGTATCGTCATTATGTAGAAATCATAACTGTCCATTTAAACGTTTTTGTCTTTGTTTACATTTGCTGCTGGAGGACCTATACTTTTAAAATAAACAAAGCTTAAAGTATTTAAAATAAAAAATAAGAAAAAGTAATAACTATCTCTCACTTCAAGCTCCTTAATGACTTCATTATTTTTTGTGAATTTTCATCTAGTTACTACATTGGTAACTATAATCCTTTAGAATGTAGTTCCGAATCAATGCAAAGTTGATCTGTAACTACCCTGACCTATCTACTAGAAGAGAGTAGCGTTTGCTGACTGCGTAAAATTGAAAACACAACTGTAGTCGACACACAAAGATTGCCAGTGACTATTTTTAAATCATAAACAGGTAGTTTTCTTTTTAAAAGTTAGAAAAAAACATAAAATAAGCTTTTATCAAACTGAGTTCCGACAATCAATTCAGCGGCATCCAACAAAATGGACACGCAAATGTCTTGTCATTGTTTTAACAAGTGCGGTCGCCGCTAATTAATAATATTAATTGTACGTGTACGAGCATTAACGGACTGCGAATTGTTTATTTACGTCATTACAAGAGCATTAATTAAAGCCACCTCGTTCATTATGTTGCTTTATTATTCAATACGGGTTAATTGTCACGTATCCTTGAATTCCTTGATTGCGGCTCGTTTGGAATCAAAAGTTGCGAATGTATTGTATTAGCGTTTGGGGGAGATTTTTGAAATCACATCTGTGAAAATACCACTCGAAATTGGTTTTTACCAATTATAGGTATTGAATTGGAAATGCGAGTAGTACTTAGTCTACCCAGACAGAGCCTATAGGTATCAAGACCTAAAGGCCACGCTTAGCATGCTTGTAGGCGTATAGGTGGAAAAAGGAATCAAAATAGTGATGATTCCTAAGAATTTCGCCCATTCCCTCGATGGGCTTTTACCATCTGCGCGGGACGAGAAGCAACTGGTACATTCTATGTTTTTCCTTTACTCCCAGACCAGCATGGAAAGAAAGAAGAAAGAAAGAAAGAAGACATTTATTCCTTTTTGCAAGACACAGAAATATAAGAGAATATACACAATTTTATAGAAAATAATCAAGACATGAAAAAATAGATCATCAGCGTTGTGTGTGTCTTCGCAAAAGTGAAACGGTCGCTGGCTCAGCATTACGCTGAGGTGTTAGACATCTGCATCACTGATTTTCAGCCAGAACCGTCTATGACTCACGAAACGATACACAGATAAAATAAACTACAAACGTTTATGTTTACATTTCTAATGTCAGTGAAAATTAGAACATAGAAAAATCCGAAAAGTAAAGCTATGGCCGGGAATCGAACCCGGATCCTCGTCATTCCGTGACGCGTGCTATACCCCTACACCATCCATAGCAGAATTCTGCTACTTACTTTTCGGATTTTTCTATGTTCTAATTTTCACTGACATTTAGAAATTTAATTTCTAACGGTATAACCGAAAAAGTAAAACATAAAAATCAAGAAATAAAATTTCTTGATTCATTTGATAGTTTATGTTTACTATCAAATGAATCAAGAAATTTTTTTTTTTTTTTTTTTTTATTTCTTGATTTTTATGTTTTACTTTTACGGTTTTACCGTTAGAAATTTAATTTCTAAATGTCTGTGAAAATCAGAACACATAGAAAAATCCGAAAAGTAAAGCTATGGCCGGGAATCGAACCCGGATCCTCGTCATTCCGTGACGCGTGCTATACCACTACACCACCCATAGCAGGTGGGTAGTCTCCGAATTTTTCTACCTGTTACCGACCGTCACGTGACCTTTGTTACTATGCGAATTTTTTGTCGCTAAGCGTCATCTGTTTTGAATGATGTGTCTGTACGACACAATTACAAACTCCCGTGGAACATCTACTGCTCACCAGGGACGAGAGAAGGCGCTGTTTTTCAAATGATAGGTACTATCAAATGAATCAAGAAATTTTTTTTTTTTTTTTTTTTTTTTTATTTCTTGATTTTTATGTTTTACTTTTACGGTTTTACCGTTAGAAATTTAATTTCTAAATGTCTGTGAAAATCAGAACACATAGAAAAATCCGAAAAGTAAAGCTATGGCCGGGAATCGAACCCGGATCCTCGTCATTCCGTGACGCGTGCTATACCACTACACCACCCATAGCAGGTGGGTAGTCTCCGAATTTTTCTACCTGTTACCGACCGTCACGTGACCTTTGTTACTATGCGAATTTTTTGTCGCTAAGCGTCATCTGTTTTGAATGATGTGTCTGTACGACACAATTACAAACTCCCGTGGAACATCTACTGCTCACCAGGAGTTTGTAATTGTGTCGTACAGACACATCATTCAAAACAGATGACGCTTAGCGACAAAAAATTCGCATAGTAACAAAGGTCACGTGACGGTCGGTAACAGGTAGAAAAATTCGGAGACTACCCACCTGCTATGGGTGGTGTAGTGGTATAGCACGCGTCACGGAATGACGAGGATCCGGGTTCGATTCCCGGCCATAGCTTTACTTTTCGGATTTTTCTATGTGTTCTGATTTTCACAGACATTTAGAAATTAAATTTCTAACGGTAAAACCGTAAAAGTAAAACATAAAAATCAAGAAATAAAAAAAAAAAAAAAAAAAAAAAATTTCTTGATTCATTTGAT
This sequence comes from Pandemis corylana, assembly GCA_949127965.1. Classification (NCBI taxonomy): domain Eukaryota; kingdom Metazoa; phylum Arthropoda; class Insecta; order Lepidoptera; family Tortricidae; genus Pandemis; species Pandemis corylana. Next base: position 7,664,317 of record OX421869.1, on the reverse strand, counting down.
AGTACCTATCATTTGAAAAACAGCGCCTTCTCTCGTCCCTGGTGAGCAGTAGATGTTCCACGGGAGTTTGTAATTGTGTCGTACAGACACATCATTCAAAACAGATGACGCTTAGCGACAAAAAATTCGCATAGTAACAAAGGTCACGTGACGGTCGGTAACAGGTAGAAAAATTCGGAGACTACCCACCTGCTATGGGTGGTGTAGTGGTATAGCACGCGTCACGGAATGACGAGGATCCGGGTTCGATTCCCGGCCATAGCTTTACTTTTCGGATTTTTCTATGTGTTCTGATTTTCACAGACATTTAGAAATTAAGTTTATGTTTACGTTCCATGGAAGTTCAAAAGAGCATGATTTCAATAAAACATCAGCAGCACTAACTTTAAAGAATACCTGATCTTATCCGCTCCTATTACTTTCATTTCCATGTCAATCTCATAGCCAACCTATTAATCATTTTGCAATTAGTGACACTTGCAATGATAACAATATCAGCTATGACATCACAATCAAAACGTAATTATTAACCGTGCTCAGCTACAAAGGGTGTGCCACACTGATGTAAAATTCATGTCTAATATCACCTAATCCTGTGCATGATGCTCTGACAGGATTGCAGTGTCGGATTAGCTGTCGTTTCCATTATTATAATTACTGGGTTATGCTTACAGTATTAAAGCAACCGGAGACGGCAACTCTTTTACATGTCTTTTTGAAACTACCAGCACATTCGGAAAGACCATCATTGCCAAGAAGAATGCGCCGCAAGAAACTTGACAGAAAGTCATTTTTTCAAAATAAAATACAGTAAGAATACTTAAATTCTACTTAAATTAAATACATTTATAAAAGGGATGTATAAGGTCTTAAATTATATTAATCTATAAATAGTAGAGATGTATAAAGTCTCTACTAGTCAAAATAAAAAACAATAATAATAGTAAGTTCAGTGGAGGTGTAAAACGCCTCCACCGTCAAATAAACTAATTGGAGATGTCTCCAATGTCGCAGGAAAAAAGATATATAAAACAAAATTATGAAATATCTATCTCTATATTAAACATCCCTCTTTCTCAGCTTTAACCTCATTGGTGAATTAGAAGCGAGTGTTTGATTGTTGCATTGCTGCGTCTGTAGCGACGTGATCAAGAATTGCTTCCCCTTCTAAGTAACAAATTCGCAGTAACTGTGGAAATTTGTGAGTATAACGACTCCAGTTGGTTTAATGCTCTAATATCAATGCGTACTCGTATAATGGACAGTGTGCTAATGATGCGGGCATTGGTTACAGGTACAAGCAAAGATTGCTGGCCTATTAAGGACTAGGACAGGGGCTCCCAATCTTTTTCAACCTGCGGCGCAGTTACAAGTTTAGTATTTTGTAACGGCGCCCTACCTTGGCTAAGTTGTATTGTTGCTATATTATTTACCGATGCGAGCGCTCAAATAGGTACCCGCGAATATTTGTGGTTTCGGGTAGTGATAGAACTCACGGCGCCCCTCTTTACTTTCTACGGCGCACCAGGGCGCCGCGGCACACACTTTGGGAACCCCTGGACTAGGATATTAAAAAATCGTTTAATCGCTTGCTTGGATTGTGTCATAGATTGGTGCCTCTTTTTACCCGACCGCGTGACGCAAAGGAGGGTAGTGTGTTCATCACCCTATGTATGTATGTATATCTTTTCTTTTTTAAGTATACTTATCTAATGCCTGTGCTAAGATAAGCCGCTCATCAGCTAAGGGTATTTATTTTTACAGTAGTGCTTTTTATTTTAATAAAACAAAGTGAGAAAAGCAAGTAAATTTTTATAAAAATAAGTTCATGGGTAAGAGGTGCTTAAACTTATCTACACCTAAAGAAGGTTCGGTCCGAGAGAAAAATAATATCGAGCAACCAATATTGCCTGTACCTAATGTACGTAAAAAGTTAGGAAAAGTTGTTACTACCATTTTTCGTTCTTTTATCTTAATTTTATTAGGTTTGACAGCAGAGGGTCATGGGTTCGAATCCTGGGTTCGCACCTCTAAGTTTTTCGGAATTTATGTGCAAAATTACATTTGAAATTTGCCATGAGTTTTTCGGTGGAGGAAAACATCGAGGAAACCTGCACTCATCTGTGAAGCAATTCAATGGTGTTTGTGAAGTTCCCAATCCGCACTGGGCCCGCGTGGGAATTAAAACCCAAACCCTCCAATAAATGGAGGAGACCTATGCCATGAGGCACGTCGAGTTAAGCGATAATTTATACAAAAAAGAAAGACTACACAATTTACTGAAATTGTAGCGAAACGGAATAAAAGGGGCTATATTATAAATATCTTGCTAATTGTGGCCTGTAGGTACCTGTTGCCTTAGGCTCTGTCTACCCCGTAAGTGATAAAAACGTGATTTGTGTATGTATGTATTTTTTTTTTTTATATGAATAGGAAGGCAAATGAGCAAGTGGGTCACCTTATGGTAAGTGATCACCACTGTCCATAGACACCCGCAACCCCGGAGGGATTGCAGATGCGTTGCCAACCTAGAGGACTAAGATGAAATGCCTCTTGTGCCCGTAATTTCCCCGGCTGTCTTACTCTCCACACCGGAACACAGCAGTGCAAGCACTGCTACTTAGCGGCAGGATTAGCGAGTAAGATGGTGGTAGCGATCCGGGCGGACCTTGCACAAGGCCCTACCACCCGCAAAAATGTATTAAATTATAAATACAATATTAACTAATATACAATCGGTACGCCTTAAATATGGTTTAGAGAAAAAAATAATTGTTGATGTATAGGTAAGTACTCAATTATTTCTATTTTATCGCATCTACTGAATTATGTAATTCTATCTGAATGAAAGATTTCCTTCGCAATCTGGCCGACCTCCGCAGTGTGTTCACAGGATGGCGCTTTATATATTATTTAACATAATGCTAGACTAAAATGAAGCGGCGTTGAATACATGTCGCTACATCAGACGCCAATATACATTATTCACTTATAAAAATTTAAGTAAAACAACCCTCTGAATACTAACGCGTTTTCTTGCCCGTTTATAACATAAGCTTGTATCCACTTTGATAAGTAAATCAATAAAGTACCTAAAAGACAATTCATTCACATATCAATTAAAAAAATATATTGCAAAAGTGGAGGGCTCATCTGTGCTGCTGCCTTTGAATACTGATCTTGGAAATAAGATTCGGTGGCAGACAATTACGAAACCTGACCTATATTTATTTAAAATGTAGCAAAACAAAATACTTTTAAATTCAACGCGCAGCGGGAAGTCTTTTGTTACGTTTAAGCAAGACCAGAAAAAAATATATGCATTCGCTTGTTTTGTGGAGTGATTCTCTTTGTGCCGCGTCTATATCAGATGACACGAGCGCCTCGTGTGCACAAGGCCTTTAATTTTCTTTACGGTACTTATTTATCTCTAGGCACAACATTAAGGTGGCGTGCACACTGTCGTTACCAGACGCGACTCTACCCAGCCATTCTAGAGCACCTAATTAAATTATTTGTAAACAGGATCCGCATAGCCCGTATTTCCCTCTTTCTTGTGTATTCAAACAATTACCGTTCATTAGAATGCACAGAGAGCGAGGCTTTTGTAATGCAAATCCATTGTTTTTGCGAAAATGTACAGTGCAGTTCACACACAATTACATATGTACGGGCCCGGTCGAAAAATAATACCGGCCTCACGGTTCGTTACTTGTTTTATTTAGCATGTTTTTACAGCACTTATGCGGAGTGCATTGTATCGGCGCCATAATTCGGCGCGCGGTGAAAACCAATTCCAGAAGTGCGACGTGACCGCGGCCCGCGAGCTTAAACTTTATACAACATTCAATATTTCCCAGGCCGCGACCGAACTCCAGTCAAACAGTATGAATAGAGACTCGACAAATTTAAAAGAATCCGGTGTAAAAATAGTAAACACAATTTTCCGTAGTACGTGAAAAGATAAATCTCAGTCCCGCAAACACGCGCTCGAGGGGAGGAATTCCGCGCAAGTTTGATTCGATTTTGTGAATTTGGTGGCGTATTGAAAATATTGCAGATGCCTGGGCGGCCGCGGGCGCCGGCGCCGCGCGCACAGGGAGCGATCATGCTCCGACAAGGCTTTTGTTTACCTTGTCCCGTATATGCGCCTGGACGATTGACTGGACGTTGATCATTGTTTGGGAGCGGCGACTTTAACTGTATAAAGGTAAATTTTCAAGAGTAAAAATAGTCGGTTCCACTTTTGGCCATAGATATTAAGAATGTTATAACTAATATCGCACTCGGGACACGCAATAAATTCGTATCTAATTACCTCGAGGTTGCGACCACGACTGTTTAGCCGAGCGAGTTTTTCAACTACCCGCACTTGATCAATACTTTTTTAATGTTGGGATGGGTCATTTACAATACATACTTTACAACTCCAGCACAAAACCGCATGTTCTTCTCATTCACATATTATGTTTGAAAAATGTTTGAGGCCAATTAAAGAAATCGCGAACAAGTAAAAACTACCCTCAGATTGATTGAAGTTGCAACGGTACAACACATTTCCGATTCAATGACTCAAACGAAACAAGAAACTTTTTTAACGGGAGCGGATCAGAATACATAAAGTTTAAAATGTATAATGGGTTAAAATACAATGGTTCAAAATACGCAATTTTCTGTAAAACTATTAGCTAAATGAACTTTTTTGATATTGTAATCTATAGATTGGTTTAGGTTAGGTTAGGTTTGTTTTATAACAATACTGTTAATTTGTAACTTTCTGAGAAAATCGCATTATATATTATAAACCATTATGTATTTTAACCCATTATACATTTTAAACTTTATGTATTTTAATACGTACCCTTTTTTAACTCCATCTACAAAAGAAACCACATCCAATCCTATATCGCAGTCAAAAGATTAAGGCTATCCTCCAACAGTTTCGTCTGAAGGTCTAAGACATTACTCGCCAATTTATGGCAGCCGACAAGCGATACAAATAGGTGGACAATTGGCTTCCATCCACCGCGTATGGCCACATTATGCATCTTATCTCGACCAGTAGACATCTCGACGCCACCAACAAGCCAAACTTGTCCGTCAATTGTTTAAGCACGGCATATATGAATACAATAAAGTGAATCCACCCAGTCCGGGAGACTTTATCATGACGTCTTAATGCGATTCAATTCCGATTCAGTTTAAGTTCGCTCGCTGTCAGATCCATACTAAAAATGACAGCTAAAACCTGAACTGAGTCGGAATTGAATCGCACTAAGACGTCATGGTAAGGCCCAGTCAAATGTTAGTACAGTCCGTGAGCTCTTAAAATGCCATTCGGGTTTCACTTGTTGTCTCACTCACTCTTATGGGCTTGATACTTGAATCGGCCAAGCGAGGGAGAGAGCAAGACAAACGAGCTCACGAACTGTTATTTGTCACTCAGAATACAGTGTTAATCAAGTGCTGGTAGTTAGAAAAACTAGCTCGGCCAAACGGTTGTGATACCCGGCAGTCTACTCTTGACCATGGCCTCTGCTGCGCGGCCGAAACGTCGAAGTAAATAAACATTAAATAATTAAGTGAATAAGTTCCGAGTGGTTATCACAGTCGTAAGGACAAATTTTTAACGCTGGTTTTTCGGATTAAACGGTGCAAAACCTAACACGTGTAAATACTAACACGGCGCTACCAGAACTACCTTCATATTTCGGCCAATTTAATAAAAACCTTGACAGATTATATACCTAAACCTTTATCAGGCACCTCTCAATATATTCAGGTATCACTGATGAAAACCGCGTGGAAATTCGACCAGTACTTTTTAAATTTAATGCAAACAGACAAAGGCGACGGAAGACTCGTATTTTATACTGTTTTTCGATACATATATATTTATTATTGATTAACGAAACGTTAGTAGAACTATCCAAGCTTTTGCTTAAAACCGTTACTTCATACAAAATCAACACCAGATTCGTATATTTCAAATTTCAAAGTTGAATCCTTGCCGCAAAAGAGCTTCGATAAATGAATTAAACTCTAACGAAACACCAATTAAACAAAGTTAAATTCTGCGTTCTGTCCGTATTCCGTTTGAGGGCGAGGGCGACTTGCGCGAGAGCCGACGTCGCCTTGCGCGAAAAACCGCAAATTGATGTAAAGGGTTGCCGTTTCGCACGTAGATACAGGTCAAGAGTAATTTAGACCGGCAATTCCCTAAAATCCCCCCCTTATGGCGTTATGGTGACATATATTTTTCGTATGGCATTTAATTATTTTTCTTCAGAATCCTATCGTGTATGGTGTCAAATGAAAGAACGCCACAAGACGGTTCTAAAAATAGATTTTTAGATATCCAAAAAGTACTTTCGAAACATTTCAAGTTTGGATTCCTCAAGGTTTTGTAAAATTTCGATACGTGAAGTGTCTCATGATATTCCTATTTCAATGAGAAAAACCAAATTCAAAAGTAATAACATTTATTCCAAGTCCAAAAGTTTATTAGTACCTAAAAGAAAAATTTATAGCGTATAAATGTCTTACTAGTTAATGCCCACTAATATTATAAATGCGAAAGTTTGTGAGTGAGGATGTGAGTGAGTGTGTCTGTTTGTTCCTCCTTCTCGCTGAAATGACTGGACGGATTTGGATCAAATTTGGAACGGAGATAGCTGATACCCTAGATTAAAACATAAGCGTCTGGAAAAATGCGTAATTCCTGCGGGAAAGTGATAAATATGTCAATATCTAACTCTACACGGAAGAAGTCGCGGGCAGAAGCTAGTAGTGAATAAATCTCAAAAATTGCACAGATAAGAAACATTTGTATAATCACATCTGATGTATTTTTACGAAATCAATTTGGCTTTGTAAGCGCTTCTGCACGGGACTAGCGTAGACGGTGCTACGCGACTGCTACGCTGTGCTACGAGCCTACGTCATAAGTCTACGACTGCGGTACCTATGCCAGTATAGAAGTCCATCCGTTTCAATATTCAACAGACCATATCCTGCTACCATCTGACCGTGCGCTATTCAATTTCTGTATGAAAATTTCCCCGACTTAGTTTGGAAATTCTTTGCATTCGTAACAACCACTCTTGGATAACAAAGTAAATTCTTTCGCAACTGCATAACGCTGCGTTTGATTTCACAACTGCTCTTTGTGAGGATATTTGGACTGAGGAACTATTTTGCTAAACTATTTGAACCAAAGTATGTTATCTTAATGTTTCGCACTTAACTTCGAATTTCTCTGCTAAAACTACAGAGGAAGGATATCAAAATACATCCGTAGTTTTGTTTTTTTAAGTTATCGAAATAACGCGCATACTATTTTTTATTAATTACACTTTTATTTCGCAGTCTTTACCTACCTTGCTTGACTATAGTCTGGTGGACCTTGTCTGTTCTACACCGAGTTGTGACATAAAATTGAACCGGATTGTTTCCACCATTTTTGGGTAACTTTTATTAAACACCCCTGTAAAAATACCTCTAAGTTTTTAAATATTGAATTTGCAGGGGCCCTTTTAAAGTACTTTACTTTTGGCAGTACCAAATAAACGTTTTATCTATCTATCTATCTTTAGTAGTGGGTAAATGTTTTTGTTCAATTCATATAAGTGTATCTGTATTTCCACACCTTATTCATCCAGTTGTGACATGGGACCTTTTGCTGGTTCATATGCGGATTTCAGTCTGCTCTCTTGTTGCTGATGCTGGAGCCCATGTAAACAATTGTGTGTAGTTTCCGAGATACCAGCCACAAGATATACTTAACCACAAAGATCCAACATGCAGATAAATATCGGAGGTAAAAAAAACGTAACAAATGTCCAAGTCTTGGTTTTTGTACGGCAGCTATTTATTTTGCGAATGAACATTAAAATCTAAGCCGCAGCCACTCGGGGGAAATCAGATCGTGGGTTCTCAAAACGCCGACGGCCCTTTATTCCGTCGGTGGGAATGATAAACAAAATAAAAATAATGCTTTATCGAAATAAATAGTAACGAGAACGAAATGCATAACTCTTAAATACGATTGAAACTATGTTTATTTGGCAAAAGAAGTAAGAAAATCACAGATACACAGGTAGGTAGGTACATTGAAGTTTAGTGTGAGATTTGTTGCGTGCTGGGTAGTGACGCGCAGTCGCTGGAGTGGGAGAGTTGTCTTAGTGACTTGAATTCATGTCGTGTGCCGCGGATGCACAAGCTTGTGTGTGGCGCGGATTATGGATCTAATAATAAATACGCTGAGTATGATGAGTTACAAGTCCATTAAAATTATACTAAGGACTAGTTTCACCACTCCCTGTTAAGTTCCAGATATCTTAAGCATCAGGTATCGGTGAAACAGGCCCTTAATCATCACTTTGACAGTTAATGTTGACTTGACTATAGTAAAGTTTTGTAATTATGACCATAAACGCATCGATCATTTAATGCGATAATTGGCTGACGCTTCATGAGTAGTCGTGGATTCATCATTCACTACACATTTGTATCATGACATGACTAACTAAGCGGGCCATCTGCGAGGTAAGACCTCGGTCGTTCTCACTCGCTACCCGCGGCGAGGAGCAGGCCTTCGCCCGTGGCGTCTGAATGCTGTGTTCGTAAAAGTTCGGGAGCGATCGTTCTCTCCAGCCTTGTGGAAAGCCAAAAAAGCGGCGTGTGGGGATGACCGAGGCCTAACCGCTTTAAACCTTGAGCCGTTACGTAATATGACTTATGTGGCGTTATCATGATGTTTTTAATTGTACACGTGAATCGCTGAAAAAAGCGTTTAAAAAAAAAAAAAAAAAAAAAAAAGTTTGAGGAACGCACTTGTCTTTAGGTTAACAATTGCATTGTTTAGATACTTACACCTAATGTTTGTATTGCACGTTTTTCTTTTGTAGTAAGATATACACTTAAAATGTATAATGCTTTGTGTATTGGCTACGTTTTCTTTGACTTATACTTTAAGGAAACTATAGGTCTATTTGTATTTATTGAATTACCATCACTTGATTATGTATGACTGTTTGTTTCTTAATAAATTAAAAAAAAAAAAAAAAAACAAGTTTTCACATTATTTAATATTGATAATAATATTTTTCAACACAGTTGCTCGTAAATTGAGTCTTATTGCACCGCATTTAAACTCATAATACAGCTTATTACGCACAAGTGCTGTAATAATATTACCACACGAGTGCGGTAATATAAACTTTTTTAAATCTCAGCAAACGGTTCAGTATCAATAGGAACAAGGAATATTTTCGTGAATATTAAACTATTTTAGTTTAAAGATGATAAATAAACATTTAATTTCGACAAATTATTCATTTTTATCTAAAAGGGACCATAATTTGCATATTTAAGACATTGATTAATTATTTTATTATAATTTTAATATTAGGCTGTTTAGCAGTCTGTTGTCAGTGTCTTCGCCACGCGCGTGCTAAGTGCACAGCGCGCATGCGCGAGTGCTGCGTGCGGATTGGCGCAGAGAAATAATATCTGCCGCCATTTTTCACTGATATTGTTGATTCAGACTTTGTTATTTTATTACTTTAAAAATTACTAGTTCAATTAATAAAGAAATGTAGTGTCCGTCGCTGGAAATACTAAAATATGTTCGGACAATGTTCGGACAGTTATATCAGTAAGAAATCCAAGGTGTTAATTACCAAATGATAAAGTAAAGTTCTAAAGCAGCTCCAGGTAAGCAATGTCTGGTAACAAAGGTAAACTAAAGTTCTTAAAGTCCTTTTATTAACTAAATTTTATTTATTTTTCCTCGCAAATGTGTTGAAAAACGTCGTATGCGACGCGTGTGCTTTGGTAATTACACAACTCGGCTCTCTTACCCGCGCTCGCTCGCGCTCGCGCGTACAATACGCCTCGTGTGTAATTACCAACGTAGCACACTTGTATCATAATGTACTAATGATGAATTGTTGATGGTAATATTTTTTTAGTAAATTAAATATGAAGGACTGAATATGATAAATATTATTTGACCTTTTAGAATAAACGAAGTTGTTGTTATTGTAAAATATTTAATCTACATCGTTGAAACATTATCGAAGCGCCGCGAGTACCTGAATAAGTAACAGTAATGAGACCTTCCTTTGAACTCTTGAAAATATTAATTTCATATTCCACGTTTATTTACTTAAGTACTTAGTTGTTGGAAATGAACTGGTTATAGCCCACCTAAGATTATTTTTCGGAAATCGATTAAAGAGTAGAATATTTTTATTTCACTTTGGACTTATTAAAGCTCTGAGAAATCCGCATTCAAACTCATTAAGCAGGAATTCTAGTTTTAGTCTCTCGTTAACTGTCTCATTTGGAGGTGTTTTAAGAGTTCATTTTCTGCATTCAGCTGCTAGTAAAATTATGTCGTATGTGCCACAGAAGCCTTGAAAGTTTTACCAATCATACTTTTATTCTTTATGTCCTGCATTTTCGTCTGATAATGTCAATGTTTATGAAGTATTTCATAACTTACCTCTAGATTCACGTACCGTTGCACAGCTTTGTATTTAAGCAGCATCGCCGTTTATATTTCAGTAGCTACTCCACGGTAACTGGGGAAGGGATTACGTATAAATTGGAAGTCGGTGTCAGAAGCAGCTTGCAATTGGCAGCGGGTCCCGGCAGCTGTGGCGACCCATTTGATGGTCAAACGGGTTCGGTGGATTGATGCAAATTTTACGGGACAGTGTTCAAAATAAAGTCGATTTACTTACAGTTTTATATGCAGATTCGATACCCAGGTGCTTCGATTTATACTTTGCTGTTGTCTTCCTTTTAGAATACCGTAATTGTACTCGTAATGGCAAACATTGAACCCTTATAGTTTACTTACGCCGTGCTCGTTTGCCCGTCTGACTATCTGCAGCTTAGCTCCGAGCTTCTTAGTACTAGATAGCGGATTAGCACGGGTATAAATAATAGTACGTAGAATTTTAAGGATACTCTCTTATACTACGTAAAGTGGAGATTAAATTTATTTTTACTTTCTTTGTAGTCGAAAGAAAAGCAGCTTGTTAATCAAACTGCCAGAGATATCTGTCTCTGCTAAGGCATTTGCGCAGATTTAGGATTTTTTTTTTCCTTTTTTTTTGTAATTTTTGCGAATTCTTGTTGAAGCAGTGGTCGGCCTGACATAAAATTTGGTACCTGTGTAGAACTCCAACAGCGACACAATAATCACGTTCACTTTGAATGTCTTTTTATCTGTTAAATATCTGTAAAAAATCTGACATGCATGCGAAAAAAATGTTTACTTTAATAATCTTAAACGACGAAAGCCATGTGCTGAAAAAGATAGGGAACAGCTGGTGCATAATAAAGATCGAGACGTCTTCATTATGAACTACACAAGAATATTTAAGTGCAGCTTTACATATAGCGCTCAACAGCTAGCTGCAGCTAACGCACTCGTTGAGCGAACTTTATCAATAAAATGAATAAACGCTCTCGTTTGCAAGTTTATTGGCAAACTGTCGAATGTTTATGGCAACAATCAAGTTGGAATAATGGCGGCCAACTCTCTCAACCCGCGGATTTATTCTGAACATGGCTATTTCGAATTACAGGAATCGATTTCAATTCTGGCTATTGCATTTTCAACGTTCTCGTCTATAAACTGCCGCTGTAAAGTTCGTCGTAACAATGGGCACTCTATTCAAGACCTTGAAAATATGTTGCTGCTATTTTATTACGCCGGTATCAGAATTGACGACCGGTTAGCCTATAGTGGTTAGTGACCCTGACTATGAAGCTAGAGGTCCCGGGCTCGAATCCCGGTAGGGGCAAACAGTTGTATGATTAATACGAATGTTTGAACCCTAGTCATGGATGTTGTATGTATTTATCTACAATTATATAAGTATGTTTATCCGTTGCCTGGTGCCCATAGTACAAGCTTTGCTTAGTTTGGGGCTGGGTGTATTGGTGTAACTTGTCCCATGATATTTATTATTTATTTATTTTATTTATAAGTTAAATATATTTTAGGTATTAACCGTCTGATTGGGTATCTTTTCTAGAATAAATTAAGCCTAAATTTAAATGACTACCAGACTTAGCAAATCGGGTAGTACTGTAAGGTAAATTGGAGTTAACGACGCGAATGCTAATCGACTCCTCGACGTAGTCTAGGGACATCACTGCAGTGGTTGGTAGTCGAACGTGAACGGTGCATAGTCTGAGACAATCTCCGAAATATGACTAATAACATCCCAAACCCATCCATCAAACAGTCGGCAAGGCCTGCAGTCTAGGTTATCATATAGCACAAGCTTCTCAAAGCCAGACTCCGGATTTCCCCCCTGGTCTCTTTGTGATGCACCCGGTTAATGCGCCCGGGCAAACGGGTCCGGACATTCCGGGCGCGTGAGCAATTATACCCGGGGTGCATGCCTCGCATGGAAACATAAGGTGCCTTTTGTGATCAGAGAGACGGTCATTTCAGTTGGTTTTAATTTCACATTGTGGGCTCGTCTGTGACGGTTGAGTGAATTATGATAACTAGCTTTGTCTGCCTCTGCCAGGCAGGATCTATATAATGCTATCGTTCTGTATTTCGATAATTAAAAAGAAAACCCGTCAGTGGTCTCTGCAAGAGCAATCGAACCGGGTAGTTTATCGTTGTCACCGCAGCGTCGAGGTCTAGTTGGTTATTCACTTCAAATAAAGTAGGTACTTTACTACAAAAGGGCCCTATAAATAATGAAGCTTCCCTAACGAAAAGACGTAAATATTTCGTCTTTTGAAAGTGTTCGGTAATATTTATCTTTCGAGCCGGGCTTATATTTTACCAGACGCCACTGATTAAAACCACAACTCAATAATAATTACTTATCAGCGGAGGTCCCGGATTTGTTGGCACAAAACATTAGGGAACAAATTGTGCGGCCGGCGGGGCACGCAACTAGAAAGTCAAACTCACAATCAGACGGCCTATTTGTTTGTTTGTTGTTTGACGTAAGACTGATCGGTGGCCGCGCCGTGGACGGCGGCGAACTTTGAGGGCTGGCCGGCCAATTGTATTTACCTTTGGAGTGTTTTAACAGAGGATCGTTAAAAGTTTATAACAAGAGACAATTCGATACAATTTAACTTGTAGGCACTCGCCGAGCGGAAAAGCGTGACTAGTTGTTACGACTCTCGTCCGTTTGCAAGTTCGCGTTCACAGTTCATGGTTTTTTAGAAAGAGATTCACGATGCGCAATACCTACTGAGCGCTCTTTTGGCAAATTTAAGCAACAATTAAAGGGATATTCACTGGCCTCTACGCATTAAAAATGTACTTAGATTACTATTGCATCAGTACTTAATTAAAAAGTCAGCCAAGTGCGGATAGGGCCAAATTGCCAAGTGGCCAGGTTAAAGTCGCTGCCAAACCTAACGCTGGCAGTTATGTGGATAAGCTAGGTCCACTCTGGCCACGCCTACCATACATTACGATGCCATGATGGTGAGAGGCTCAGACAAACAGAAAAGAATTTCAAAAATCATTGTTTTGGATTCCATTGCGGTATAAGTACACACACACACACACACACACACAAATCACGTCCTTATCCCTTACGGGGTAGACAGAGCCTAAGGTAACAGGTACCTACAGGCCACATTTAGCAAGATTGTGGGCGTATAGGTGGAAAATGGAATCAAAATAGTGATGGGTTGCTAGCCTCATCGCCTATAACATGATTCCTATTATTTTCGCCCATTCCCTCGATGGGATTTTACCATCTGCGCGGTTAGAGAAGCAACTGGTACATTCTATGTTTTATCTTTGCTCCCAGACCAGCATGGAAGATATAAGTATTTTTACATAAATATCAGCCGCAGCTACAGTTTTCGTTATATTTATGGAAGATTATGTAAACCGTTTTAAATCTCGGATATCCCATTTCCTGGTAGGTAGTTCATATTTGAATTCAATTTTCACGCCGTATGAGCCGTTTCCATGAAATGAAGTGACTCTGTGGGGAAATCTCTGACACAAATTGTTTTCAAATGGCCCGGTTTAAAGTTCCCAGGGTGAGTAGAGGGTTAGACGTGTAAAGAATGGGCACCATCGCCTGTGTACTGAAAGCCGAACACCTTCAAGCAAATATTTCACCAACCCGACTATTGTAGGTGACAAATGACAATTTGAAAAGCAATGCGTAGTCAATATGAAGCCTTCCGGGGTAGATTCTTGCCGATTACAATGTAAACAGAATCACTTGTTGCCGACAGTTGTCGCATTGGTGAAATAGTAACTGTTATTATTAGACTATGATCAGATTGTAACTTAGATCTAGATCATACACATTTTGTCAGAAGTAAGTCGAATGACAGATCTTTCAATCTTATCCGTCGTGATTGTTGTTACATAAAATATGATGACAGACAGAACTCACACACACACGCACACACGCACAGACACACAAACTCGCGCGCGCGGTTAGCGCGCTCGCACACTAGTTAAGTACCTAGTTAAGTTAGTGATAGAATTGGTTTTGGTTCTGCTTGGTTTTTGTTAACCGTCAAGTTAAGAAAGAGCAAAACATTCCAATACAAGCATTTATCTATACATATAAAATTCAAAGTCCTGACTGACTGACTGACTGACTGACTGACTTAACTATATATCAACGCACAGCCCAAACCACTGGACTTAGAGACTTGAAATTTTGCACATAGATACCTTATACAATGTAGGCATCCACTAAGGAAGGATTTTTAGAAATTCCCACGGGATAAGGAAAAAACGGGAATTATATATTCGACTCCGAGTGACGCTATCTCAGTAACTATAATAACTAGACTCTTCAAATTTGATACAAAAGTAGGTGATTACAAAACGAAGAAACTAATTTCAGGATTTTTGGAAATTCCCACGGGATAAGGAAAAAAACGGGATTTATATATTCAGTTTAACGAAATCCTGTGAACTATAATTACTAGACTCTTCAAATTTGGCATAGAAGTAGGTGATTATAATAGTAAAATAATGTTTAAATGATTTTTGTAAATTCCCACGGGATAAGGAAAAAAACGGGATTTATATATTCAGTTCTACGGGATCGATTTTTCGTTTTACTGGTCGTATAAAACTGAAATTTGGGCTTCAAGTTCCCTTGGGGAGTGTAGGGGAGCACTAAAAAAAGGATTTCCCGAAATTCCCACGGGAACGGGAAAAACGGGACTTTTCGTTTTACTGGTTGCAGAAAGCTGAAATTCGGCATGTAGGTTGCTTCGGGAGTGCAGAGGAGCATTAAGAGAGTACTTTCCAAAATTCCCACCGGAACGGGAAAAATATTTGTTTACAAAGAAATACTGCGGTAGGCATAATATGGCTAGAAACTTGAAATTTGGCACACATATACCTTGAGTATCCTAGAGGTGCATTAAGAAGGTATTTTTCGAAATTCACACGGGATAGGGAAAAAACGGGATTTTTTGTTTTACTGGTCGTAGAAAGCTGAAATTTGCTAAGAGCCTTCCTTACTGAGTGTATGGGAGCACTAAGAAAGGATTTTCAGAAATTCCCACGGGAACGGGAAAAACAGGACTTTTCATTTTACTGGTTGCAGAAAGCTGAAATTCGGCATGTAGGTTGCTTCGGGAGTGTGGAGGAGCATTAAGAGAGTACTTTCCAAAATTCCCAGGGGAACGGGAAAAATATCTGTTTACATAGAAATACTGCGGTAGGCATAATATGGCTAGAAACTTGAAATTTGGCACACATACCTTGAGTATCCTAGAGGTGCACTAAGAAGGTATTTTTCGAAATTCCCACGGGATAGGGAAAAATCGGGATTTTTTGTTTTACTGGTCGTAGAAAGCTGAAATTTGGTAAGAGCCTTCCTTGATGAGTGTCTGGGAGCACTGAGAAAGGATTTCCAGAAATTCCCACGAGAACAGGAAAAACGGGATTTTTCGTTTTACTGGTCGTAGAAAGATGAAATTTAGCATATAGCTTCCTTAGGGAATGTAAGGTAGCATTAAAAAAGGATTTCCTAACATTTTTACGGGAACGGGAAAAACCGGGATTTTACGTTTTACCTACTTGACATAAAAAGTTGAAATTTGTCACGTAGGTTTATTCGGGAGTGTAGGGGAACACTAAAACGGGAAAAAACGGGATTTTACGTTTCCAGACGAAACAGCGGGAGAAAGAGACTTAACATTTATAACGTGTGTTTCTTTAAAGGCTTTAAATGTACTCCGAAAGCACTCCCCAAAATTTTCACGGGAACGGGAAAAAACTTATTTTTTCGTTTTACATCTTAGCGCGTACGAAGTCGCGGGCAAAAGCTATTTGGGGTAGGTATATTTTAGGACAGCCCTTTAGGTTAGGTTAGGTTTGTTTTATAAAAATCCTGCAATATTTACAGTTTCAGAAAAATTAAGGCAGCGGGGCAATGCGGGGGCTTGCTTGCATGCTTGCTTGAGTCCTTGCTTTGCATGCTTGATTGCATACTTGCTTTCAAGCATGCTTGCATGGTTGCTTGCATGCATGCATGCTTGCGTGCTTACTTGCATGCATGCTTGCTTGCACGCTTGCTTGCACGCTTGCTTGCCTGCTTGCATGCCTATTTGCATGCCTGCTTGCATGCCTGCTTGCATATTTACATGCTTGCAGGTTTGGGTGCTCGCTTGCTTGATTGCTAGCTTCTTTGAAATGCTCATGGTTAACGCGTGCGAAGCCGCGGGCAAAAGCTAGTCATTCTTAAAGGAAGGATCCAACCTATATGACTGTAAAATACGAATGTAAAAAACCAAATAAACATTTTTGATTTATGGTGGAAATAAAACTAATAGAACGTTATTTTTTTTTATAAATTGACCACAGTTTGATATAAACGTATTTAAAAAGCATACAAAATTTAAAAAGCCTCCGTATATAAATCTCTAATTCGCACTAGGTAAACTATATTTTTTGTCAACCCCTACCTCTACAAACTCCATTCCTTGCATCTGGCTTTGTTAAATTGCGAGTGGAGGATTTCAGTTCATAAAATACGTCTATGAAAATGATTTGTAGGAGTGGAACAACACTGAGCGGAATCTCTCATAAACCAGCTGGGTGAGCTCTATTCAAAGCATTTTAAAGTTATTGGATTTGGATCGACAAATCAAAATCTAAGTACGTATTCATAACTAATCTGATACAAAAAGCAATTAAAGAAATAGAGTTAATTAGTAGTAAATTACATCCATGCTGGTCTGGGAGCAAAGAAAAAACATAGAATGTACCAGCTGCTTCTCTTCCCGCGCAGATGGTAAAAACCCATCGAGGGAATGGGCGAAAATCATAAGAATCATGCGGCTAGCAACCCATCGCTATTTTGATTCCACTTTCCACCTATACGCCCAGTGTCTTGCTAAACGTGGCCTGTGGGTCTTGTTACCTTAGGCTCTGTCTACCCCGTAAGTGATTAAGAATATGAATATGAATTAATTAGTCGACACTTTGGACATCGATAAGATCAATGTTATACATACATAACCGTGACGCCTCTGTCCCATGTAAGCAGAGACTATTTTGTTCCCTTTGCTCCGATCCTGACATACCTCTTTCCCTTCATACATTCATCAATCTCTTCATGCATGTTAATTGCATAGTTCAGGGTACCGTTGAGGTGGACTTTGACCAAAGTTGTGGAAACATTAATTTGTTAACGACAGCTAAAAACTTCTGAAAAACATTTAGGTACAGGGGTTTTCTGTCAGACTGAACTACCGGTCGAAGTATTCTGGATTAATTTTAACACTACATACGTACATAAATCACGTCTTTATCCCTAAGACAATGCCTAAAGGTCACGTTTAGGTCCTTAGGGCCTAAAGGTCATGATTATGGGCGTATAGGTGGAAAGGGGAATCAAAATATGATGGGTTGCTCTGCCAGCCGCATCGCCTATAACGTGGTTCCTAAGATTTGATTCGATTTTCACCGAAGACTCATTGTAGATATTTTTAATGTACAACGTTCTTCTTCTTCTAGTGCCTCTTCAATCCTGAAGGTTGGCCGTCAGCTTCCTATATTCGCCCCTATTAGCAGCCAGTCGGAACAGCTGTTCGACGGAGGCAATACCGGTCCACTCCCGGATATTCCGGAGCCACGATTTCTTCCTTCGCCCAGCGCGTCTCTTTCCCTCCACTTTGCCCATCATTATCAACTGCAGCAGCATGTATCTTTCGTTCCTGAGCACGTGACCCAGATACAACGTACAACGTTATGCAGGTCTAAATAAAGCACACAAACGAACGATACACTGTAGGTACTTAAATAGATACCATCACGACTAGCACAAGTGCGCGTTATAGTATACCTACTAGCCGTATGTCTTCTTCTTCTTTTTTTCATATGGTCCCATCGATCGATGCGATGATTTCGCCAATGTCAAAGTAATAAATACAGTATTCAAAAATCTTGTGACAAAAATGTCGGTAACGTTGTACGGTGGAACACGGTCAAAAGACCCCTCCCCCTCTGTCGGGCTCTTAGCCAACGGATAATGATATCCTTCAGAATCTGCCAGGAAATCATTAACCGATGCCCAGGGTGCACCGGACCAAGCACTGCTCTTCCCCTCGGACGGATCCAAAAACTACTAGCCGTGTGAATCACCACTTTGTCACAAATAAATACGTCAGTCATAAATAAAATACAAAAATATTATTAAATTTCTAAATGTCAGTGAAAATTAGAACGCAAAGAAAAGTAAAGCTATTCCCGGCCATAGCTTTACTTTTCGGATTTTTCTATGTGTTCTAATTTTGACTGACATTTAGAAATTTAATTTCTAACGATAAAACCGTAAAAGTAAACACAAAAATCAAGAAATAAAAATTCTTGATTCATTTGATAATAAAAATGTTATTGTTATAAATAAATGACACACTTCAAGAAAGTTTATTTTTTACAATATTTATTTAACTACGTGCAAACTATTTTGCAAAACAGCGGACGATCGCTGCCGTCGATGGATACAGTCGGCAGGTGGCGCCACCCTTTGTATAGAAGCCCTTAATGTTCCAGACTTTTAATCATATTGTCGATACCGAGGAATATTGAAATTATCAACGAAGTGGCCTAACTTCGGTATAATCCGGAAACTACTGGATGGAAGGCAGCCACGAAACTCCTGCGACTCGGATTAAACTAACTTCACGAACAAGCACACTCTAAGTCGGAACATTGAATTGATAGTTGATTTTGGTATCACGTAAGCAACGAATCACAATGCAACGACTCGCTATAAAAAAATTATTACCAAGTCATTTAAGAATCATAATCTTCCTGAGAAAATGTCTTTCCGCCTGTTTGTTTGTTACTCTTGCACGCTAGAGGCGATAGATGGATTTGAGTGAAATTTGGCATGTAGACAGTTGAATTTATGGCCTAATACATATTTTTTATTCCGATATTTCCACGAGACCAACGGTTACGGCTGTTTCATTATTAAGTTCACCTTGATACGTCCACGTGTTCCTGAGGAAAAGGGTCTCGACGGACAGGAAGATACCTAACTTTCAGCCACATAATTGACACTAAACCTTAGGGTGCTAATTGAATAATTTAGCCGACCAAGTATATCAAATGTAATAGGGGTCGTCAAAAAATTTAATTTCAAGTGCGATTGACAACAAAATTTCCGTTAGTTTTGAGTTTACTTGCTGAGGTTTCAGTATATAACAATATAATAATATATAAAATTAACAAGCTGAATAAAATGCCAATGTTTCAGGGATAATAAGCTTAATGAAAGACACCAAATAATTATATAGAAGTTGTAATAATGGATCTTTAAATTAAAATCTCGACTTAAGTTATGATTATGACTTAGCAAATTGAATAAATAAAGTCAATAGCTTTTCTATATCTAGTAATTTTAATCATTTCTATTGATTTTTAATAAGAATTCAATGTATTATAATTAAAAATAAGGACATTGTTGAACATTTAGTATTTTTTTCGACAATGAGGTTTATTACTCTTGAAACATCAATACAACATCAGTAAATACAGTGCTTATTGACGTTGTTAACAATCTAACTAGCTCTCATTCCACGATGTTTTTCATTCAGAGCAATATAAATAGCATTTCAATATACACGGTAAAAAATATCTGACTTTTACAAATAAATACGACACAAAAATACCTAATTTACCTCACCGCAAAAGATTTCAATAGCGCTAGTACTAACGACCTGCGGGGCCTAACAACGCCGGGAAAAACCCGGATAATTTACCCACGTCTAAATGGTTAATGGTAAAAATGGTCCAATTCATTGGCCTTCGTCATTGAATTATGATTAATAGGTCGGAAGTAACCGGGAGATACATCACGGCTCTGGCGCGCCGCCAGCCGCCGACGTCCTCCTAAAATATGCTCCTAAAGACACAATAATGCGACTTAATCATGTCCATGCGTCTCGCAAACGGTCCGGAAACACAAAAGTATGTTTGGTATTATGTAAACGCGATTTTGCTCTCGAGCCGTTTGACGGCGAATCGCCTGTGAGAATAAAGTGGGATTTGCGGAGTGATTAATCTTGGTTTTTGCAGACTTGGTGTCGTCACTGCAAGTGTTACGTACTCCAGTCCTTAATAATATACTCAGTGGTACAAGATGTTGCCCCTTACATGTATGCTAAATGTATAAGTAATTTTGTATGGAGTCTGAGCCAAATGTTTTGCCGCTGAGTTTATCAGGTGACCAAACCTTCTACACTACATACATGGAGTCTTATTATATCTGAAAAAACTGGAATATTTCAGCGGGTGGTTGGGTTTGTTTAATTGGCCATTCTTTAAAAATTCATCATAAATCCTGAAAAATATTTACTTAGAGGGGTGTTCAATCAAATTAACCTGATTACCTGTTGAAATACCTGAAAATGCAAGAAATGAATCACAATTTGTGTAAAATTGACACTTCATCTTTTTCTAAAGAGACTGTCTATATACTTCTATCTCAAACGCTTTCTGAACGGCGGGAACCAAACTCATGTTCAAAACGAGTCATCGAAAGTCTTCTAAAGTTCCCCCCATTACCCACCGTGCAAAAATATGCACTACGTATCACTGGGCGTAAAAAACTACAGTAACAAGTACCTATCGCCTAATAACCGCCCATTCAAATTCGGGCAATTTGACTGTCAATTTTTGAATATTTGTGGAAGCTGATTCGTGAAAGAGGAACGTGCCGCCACTCCTGATCGCTGCTAAATGCCGTTTAAACTCCGCAGTTGCAATGGCCTTTTTGTGTAGTTAAATAAAATTGGTTTGTTTATGTTGTTCACGAGTTTTTCTGTCTATAAAACTGGAAGAGCTGTTTTAGTTCTTTTTGCAATTTGTCTTTGCTTTGCTTTAATTAACTTGGTGGTTTGGCCAGTTATGTCATAAAATAGTTAAACGCAGAAAATAATTTAAAGTTCAAAAATAAATAATAAAAATAAAATAATTTCAATCGTAACTAGGTAGATACCCGCGACTCCGGACTATGTTCCGGGATAAATACTATCCTCTGTCCTTCTCCAGGACTAACAGTATCTGTATGCCAAATTTCAAGTATCGGCTGCTCGTCAGTATGGCCGTGTGGGAGATAGGGTAATTTTTAACGATATCTGTTTGAATTTTAACGGTATCAATCGAGTTCGTAAACAAGTTGGTCGCTCACCCGCTCCCACCGGCTGTGACGTCATTTGTTTGTGTAAGCTAATAAGAAGGCGCTGCCGCCTATCGATGGGGCAGAAGTTGTTCAGTTGCGAACACGGTACGATCTGTGCTCTGAGCTGTCTACAAATCCCAGGTGACGCTATTTTTATAAGCTAACATTGTTATTGTGCCTATTATGCTGTGTTTATTTAACTATGTGATTAAAGGATGTCACCTCTGTCTATAATAGTAAGATATCTGTAAATTAACGCCAATATGATTTATTCTGCCTTGCCTACTTACTATGCTTAATTACAAGGCTAAGTAGTAGATATTTATATTTATTCATTGTGCTTTCCACGCAGCTTTGCTTGTGATTATTTATTATAAAATAAACATGTGTTGATTATAATGCTGTTTACCTGGTATTTTCCCTTGATCTCCCACATACTTATCCGGAAAAACAGACGACGGAAGCGTATTCTATTCCTTAGCAGTCCGCAATATAAAGGAGCGACCACACTGCCGCATATACGCAGTGACGTATCGTAGGCGTCACTTTTTCTCACCGATTTTTCATACATTTTGTTGCGTAAACGCACCGTCAACCTCTTTTACGCACCGGTGTGGTCGCACCTTAAAATACGAAGCGAAGCGCTTCTTGCGAGTAACCGGTAGGCTTATTGTCTAACTCGCTCGCAATCGCCATCATTTCATTTTGACATTTCATGTATGGGCTGACAATTGGCATCGAAATCAGCTAGCTGTCACATTCATACAAGAACTGTCAAAATGAACGCGATGGCGATTGCGAGCGAGTTACATAATAAGCCTACTGCATACTGACAACATAAGGGTGAAGTGGCTCGCCTCTTCTAGTCGTAAGTGGTGAAAGGGAATTGGTGGAATAAGCTCGTGCAATTATAATAACAATAAATCATTTTCGCATTTATAATATTTAGTAGGCATAACACATGTACATACACCCTTACAACCTTTGACATAACTTAACACAAAGTTAATTAATTGAAAATTTAACAAATCTGCACAAAGAATATGGTAAACTACCTATAATATTTTAATGCCGGTCCGTGAGTAGCCTTTATCCGTGTCAATAGAGACTAAGCGACAAGCAGAGATTAAGGAGATGCACTGAAATTTAAACGTTTATTTATTTATTTATTCATCGTTAATATGATTACATTTCGCCGTCGGAATCAGTAAGGAATAACTCCGTAATACTTAGAACAAAAACAAACATTTGCAAACCTCTGTTTGCTCGCTAAACTTGGCTGCCAACCTCCGAACTTAATGGACTGGCGAAGATGTGAATTAAATATTTAGCTGCGGTACTAAGGGTTTTGAACAGCAGTAATCTTATACTCAAGCAGATAACTCTGTAAAAGGTAAAGCTGTAATCTTAGTTTGAAGCATTGTATATTACTAAAGTCCGTTGAGGTTATCCGTTAAGACCCTGCCCAGTTCAATCATTTAACAATAGGTAAATTCACCAAAAATCACTGGATGCATCGAAAACAAGCCTAATAGTCTAGAAGCAGACATCGAAAACAAGCTTAATAGTCTAGAAGTTGAGCGAAACCAGTGAAATAAGTTGGCCAATTACGGATATTTAGGAACATTTGGATTAAAAAAGTTACGCGCCAACGTCGACGCGTAGGGCGCACCACGGGTTGTCTTATAAAAAATAGGCCAGTGGCCTTATTGTCCGACGCGCGGACGCTTGCAATCGCATGCACCTTCTCTTTCTACCATCATCCTTCATCGTTTGACAAAAAGAATAGTGACAATAGTGAATGCGATTGTGATTCCAAGTGCGTAAGATAATAAGGCCTCTTGGCCTTATACTCCGAAACTTGATTTTCGAAGTTCGTTTCGCGCCGTTCCGAACACACTAATTGTCAATAATTGGAAACTGAGTGGCACGGTATGATACGTAGTACTTTGAAAATCAAATTTCGTAGCAGCCCGCCAAGACCTTGGGACACAGGAATTTGGGGACCAAGAAGTAACAAGATAAAAAAGTTACGTAATATTCGATTTATCAGACTTTTGGAGCCCCTGTAAGACCGGAGGTCGAAAGCTGAGCACAAACCTTATTCATCTTAAGTACATCTAAGACGGAATTTGTCTCAAAATTCCTGTAGGTCAACTCAAGCACGTCTTTTCAACTGAGAATTCTTTCTCTACTTAAATAAAGTCACTAACTTCTCTTGACAGACGGCTGGCACCTTCCTTGCCCACTAAGTTAAACTAGTTCAAGTATATAAAATTGCATTAGATGAGACTCTTAGCTTATTGCTTCTCCGCGATGCTACCACACAAATCAAATTATAATAAACCTGTCTTAGGATGTGCTTTCATTGAAGCGGAGAGGTGCCCGAAATTGGCCCACATTTTATTATAACTAACTTTGAAGCTGCGGTTCAGTCACGTGAACCATCAGGCCATAATTGCAGGATTTTACTGAATAGAAAGAGTTTACGAAAATACCATTATGGGAATTCTCAAAAAATTTATAGGTACCTTCTTGTCTTCATTTAAGTACATTGGGTACCGCTTAGCCCTTAAGATATCGGGATTTGGCATTCATAAATCTCGAATCCGTGGGAATATCGGGAATAGAAGTAACCTTTGTGTTATTCTAGAGATCACTTACTTTTGCTCTTGACTATATTTTTAGATAGGTAATACTAAACCTGCAATTATTCAAATTAGGAATGGCAACACCGCAGTCGTATCTAAGTAGGTGAGTGGATTAACGGGAAACTGTCCAGGGCCGTCTTGCGCACCCGACGATTGGATTAGAACTTAATCACAGGAGTGCTCTGAGATTTAAGCTTTAGATATTATGACCGCAAGTGTATGTGCCAACTTAGACGGTAGCATTTTAAACGCGTTCTTGGAACGGCAACGGAAATACGTTGCGGCGGCGGTGGCTGTTGGTGAACTTAGTGTTGCTGCTACAGGAACATTAATTCCGGTTGCAGGATCAGTTCCAGATTTTCCCACCGGGTCGGATAAGTTTATGGCGGCGCTGATAAGTTGACAACGGTAAAATTATTAAAACATTTCAACTTTGAAATTCTAGGCTGTGCATTGATGAGTCAGCCAGTGGAGACTTTTTTTCGTAGAGGGATTGAAACACATCAGTTAAAATAGTTAAGTTTGAGGGATTTATATGTAAAAAATATATGAATATGAATATGTGCCAGTAGTGGAGGGAGGTATTGCATGTAAAAAACCGATTGTCTGCAAAGTCGGTTTACGGACGATAGTTTTACATGATAACGTGATAAAGAAACATATTCGAACTGCTAGCTCTGACGTCACGCGGAACGTGACGCAATGAGTCATGCTTTTTCGTGAGTGCAGCCGGCGTTCATCGATTTATAAGACGTTATCATGTCATAACATATATATTTCGCGTGTTTGGGTATCTTGCGCGTAAAGTTGCGGAGTAGTACCAAGGTAAATATTTTTATTGTATTTTTAAGTGTGTTACATACGACGTTTTTAAGTGATCACGGCGTATGCACCTGCCGGGCCACCCGCGATACCATCGATGGCGCAACACCGCGGGAGCCGCCGCCGAGTTCCACGAAGTGCAGACGCAGCATAAGGAGAACCGCGGGAAGCTCATCGCGCGACTGTTCGGCTCGGTCACTTTTGGTTCTCGCATCGGCCAATCGTCACCTACATCTTAGATTTAATTATTTTATAGTAATCTTTAATAATTAAAGTTAATTTAAGACTATTGGTTCCCACATCGACCAATAGTCACATATATCTTAGGATTAATCATATAAATTAAAGTTAATTCAATAATTTTGGTCTCTTTAAAGTCCTCCGGCTGTAGCATTCGTAACTAGTGTTCAAATTGCTTAGTTTCCTTTTCTTCTATGTTAATAATCAATTTTTCTCTATAAATTTCTGCTCTCTCCGCCCTGCCCTGCTCATTGCTCACATAATTTTTCATTTCAGATAGCTACTAATTACGAATTCTCATCTTTTGAACAATTTTTATTTCTCGCATTCTCTACTACAGCCGTACTTCCCTAGATGATTTATTAAAATACACAATAAAAGGAACTAGGTGTATTGTGAAATCTCGAAACAAAATGTTAGAAATTAAAAAGCTTTGTGTTGGCAGCGGAATAATTAAATTTGCCAAATAAAGAACACGGGGAATGAATAGACTAGAGAACAACTATTTGCAAGTTCTCGCTATTACTGTTTTAATAAAAAGCGGTGCTGTTTTAAATAGAAGCATCTAAAAGTAGGGAGTTTTGTTTAACGTATATGTACTTGTAGGTATCAGGTACCTACCTACTTGCTACGAAGAGGGAACCCCATCCCGGGGTGGCGATATCGAGTGCTCCCGTAACGTCTCACATACGGTTTTTAGTGGGTATGCCTGCCGTCGCTGGAGAACCCCACATACCCCGTACCGGGCGGATGCATAAGGCGCATTTACCACACCATTAAAAAAAGGTGTTATGTATATTGACATTGACATTATTTTAATAGTGACCTACCACCAGAAATATTGAAATCGCATTTCCTGATGAAACCTCACTGATTGAAGCATTATCATCCTCATCATTATCACCATCATCATTTGACGACCGGATAGCCTAGTGGTTAGTGACCCTGACTATGAAGCTAGAGGTCCCGGGTTCGAATCCCAGTAGGGGCAGACAGTTGTATGATGAATACGAATGTTTGTGCCCGAGTCATGGATGTTGTACGTATTTAATTATATATTTATCTACATCATATAAGTATGTTTATCCGTTGCCTGGTACCTATAGTACAAGCTTTGCTTAGTTTGGGGCTGGGTCAATTGGTGTAATCTGTCCCAAGATATTTATTTATTTATTTATTTATTTATCATCAGCCTATAATACGTCCCACTGCTGGACAAAGGCCTCTTCTCAGAATGTGAGGGCTTGGGCTATAGTTCCCACGCGGGCCCAGTGCAGATTAGGAACTTCACACACACCATTGAGATGCTTCGCAGATGTGTGCAGGTTTCCTCGCGATGTTTTCCACCGAAAAGCTCATGGTAAATTTCAAATGTAATATCGCACATAAGTTCCGAAAGACTCAGAGGTGCGAGCTCGGGCTCGAACCCACGACCCTCTGCTCGAGAGGCCGCAGGTCAAACCACTAGGCTACCACGGCTTTTTTAATCATTGTCATCCTTCAAGTAGGTGCGAACCTATAAGCAAATTATATGAATGACATAGGTAAGTAAGTATGCTAAAATGTACAAGAGAACAAACCGCATACATTTTTGAATAAGTACCTATAGCATCGCCAATATCGCCATCTTAGTTGAAAATGTTCTGTCCACCGCCGGCGCCGTTTATCGGTGTAAGTCAGCGGCTGAATTACTTAGTCAGATTCACACAATTCACCATTTTGCTAAGCAGTATTTGGCGTCATTTTGCATTAGTCCGTAACGGCCGCGTGGCAACATGCGAAACTGTTTTATTCAAACTCAACTCAACTTTAGCCAAGAAAATCAAAGACGTTTTGTTTAAGTAAGTAAATGCTTTATTGTACAAATATAAAGAAACAGATACAATTCACAAAAAAATAAAAACAACATTAATATATGCACAAAGGCGAACTTATCCCTATAAGGGATCTCTACCAGTTAACCTTTGAGTACCTAGGTACGTTTTAACGTTGGACGTTTTGTTTACCTATAAATAATTTTCATACCCAAGGTCTTGTCATCTACTTAATTACTTACAGGTCTGTGTTATCTAACCAATACCTACCGAATTTAGGTAGGTAGAAAGGTTTAGGTAGTTAACTAAAGGTAAGCACTAAGCAATCTTGACATGTCTTTTTATTGAAATATATACTTTAAAAATCTAAATCTTTACACTCTGCAAATTAATTACCTGAGATTAAGAAATTACAATTCGGAGCATGGTTTCGTAGTCCATGCTGCGACCTTCCGTTATGAAAGCTGAGAACAAATGGCAAAATTGGCAAAACTTGCGGCTGTTCAGCCGAAGTGCGCGTGGCAAACTTTCGCCGCACGGTTTTGAACGCAACCGCAACTCGCCGTACCGCAATGCGCGCTTGTCCTATCCTCGATCAAAATTAAAACCTGTTCTTTGACTTTAAAGCAGTATTGCCATGAACCAACTTTCGATTTCTACTGTTGTCAGTTCATTGCAGAGTTATTGTAGTCGACGCTACCTCATTTTCAAAGTCAAAAGATCGAGCTAAAATTGCTTCAGAAACACTTTTGTTATATCCAGTATCTACCTATTTCACACACACACACACACAAATCACGTCTTTATCCCTTACGGGGTAGACAGAGCCTAAGGTAACATGACCTACAGGCCACGTTTAGCAAGACTGTGAAAAGTGGAATCAGAATAGTGATGGGTTGCTAGCCGCATCGCCTATAAAAGTCACGATTTCTATCAATGACCATTCCCTTGATGGGCTTTTACCATCTGCGCGGAAGAGAAGCATCCTACCTAAGCAGGCTACCTATTTCAAAACTATTAAACATTACAGACTTGACTGTGTGGCGTTAAACCTCATTGTCTTTTCAATATGAAGATGAAACAAACTTAATTTTAACGTGAAAGTGACAGCACAAGTGACTTACAAAAAACTACCATGAAGAGAAACTACTATAATGAAGACTTGGCTGTATGGTGTAAAACCCTCGCCTATTCCCTTGCGGAATGAATTTTAAAAACAACAACAACAGCACTGACAGTGACAGTGGCAGTCCGACAGCTGAGCCGAGCTACGTTCGATACTTTCGATTGCAAGGAAGATCGCAATACTAAAAGTCTCATCACACACAATTTAATATTAATAAATACGGGAGTATGACTTAACTTCATGATAATATTTATACAGATTATTGGCAAAAAAAATGGCGCTGAATATTAAACGATATCGAGTGTATCGGTCATTATTCATAACCTCTAGACACTATTGCGAAGAGAAATCTATTTACCAGCGCAATGAGGAGGGCCCTAAGCCTCGTATGGTTCACGGCAAACCCTACCCGGACTGGAGGAAACCTTGGGCACAGCGAGACGGAGAATGGACGAGTAAGCTGTCGATTTTCGTTGAGAAAAATCCCAATCCAAATATAGTAAACGCATTATCGAACATCCCAAATTTAACCTTTGCCGATGTTAAAGTATGGTGGAATAGTATGAAGGAGCTGCAGGAAATAAAAAACCAGGATTACATACCGCAAAGAGTAGCCACCCTCGGAGCTAATTTGGCAGCATTACATTTCTTCAGTTACAGAGGATGTTCAGTCAGGTAAAATGAATAACATATTTACTAGAACTATTTGGCTATGCTGTGTCTCTTTTGGATCATTTTTTATCTGTTACGTTTACTTCCACTTCATTTGGTGTAAAACTCATAGAAACTGTATTAATTTTGCTTTCTTTTTAGGATGAAAGGATCTAAAGATTGGATTTCTGGTGATCCCTTATCACTTGATCTGCCAAGTCAATATGAAGAGGGCTACCAAGTAGAAGCAATAGACTGCACTAACTTTATGCGCAATGGTATTCGCTACGAGGGTATACGGAACTTATCAGGCCTCAATTTTCTAAAGTGGTTGTCATTAAAAAATAATAAATTTGTTGATGTTTGGTGTCTTGATAGGCTAGCAGGCCAGAACGGTAAGAGTTTGGAACACTTAGACATCCGGGGATGTAAGTTATCAGAGGGTTGTGTTCATGCTCTAGCAAGAATGGGATCACTAAAAACCCTGTATTTGACTGATCCTGGTGACAATATAGAATTGCAAGCAGCCCTCGCTGCCCTAGAAGAGGAGCATCCTAATCTATTGGTTAATGCTGTTATAGAATAACTAAAACTTATGTGATAGAATTGAATTTTTTATAGAAAAATAAATTAATTTTGTTGAAATACCTTTTTTCAGTTGCTTAAATATTAGTTAAAATCATAGTAAAATTATTAATGGCCATTAGTTGCTCGTCTGGGTTTGAATTTATAGTTATACAGTCGCTACTAAATACATATAAAGGTATTTGCTTAGCACTAAGGCAGTATGTCAGTGGCTTTTCCAGGATATTCCGGTTAGGGGAGTTGAGTTAAATAAAATACAAAAATGTTTTCGTGGTTTTTATGTTTTAACATAAGTTCGTACAATGATCCAATATGCTTGAACAAACTGTCCACATTGCTATGGTAGTTCCAGTTTCCTGTACTGTAAGTTTGTCTTGATTCGTAGATATAGAGTCTAAGTTAAAGGTGTCATTATTGGTCCATAAGTTGGATTTGAAAATCTTCCACGCAAATGATTACTGCATCAAACATTAGCTATTAATGATTTGTTTCTCTAATTCAATCTATCGACATTAAATTGAACACTTAAATCTAAATAAAACTTCTAAACAAGATATTTACAGTTACATTTTGACTAAAAATTAGACTAATGCCTTATGTAGAAGAAATAAATAACGAATTATGAAATGCTTCCATTTAAAATGTCGTTTTGAAGTAATTGCTAATATTTCCTAAAGTATAACATTAAAATCGTTTTATGCAACATACATAATTCAGTCTAATAAAAAATCTGCGTATTATCCGTTGATTATTGACTGACAAAACCCAGATGACACAAATAAAACGAAAATAAGTTCTGAGTAACTTTGACTTTGAAAAGCTTATGCAAGTTTTGAAAGTCAATAAGGCACTAGTAATAATATGCAGAGTACTTTAAATTTGTTTCTTATTTAATTTGTTAACATACACACAGAAAGACATCCACTCCCAAACTCAACATAACTGTGGAACTCTCATATTTTTAGATGAGGCAAACTTAAACATTTGGACAGTATTAAAACAAATTGAAGCATTTAGTACAAACGTCACAAGCTATATCATTAAACAAAACTGATAAAATTCATGTTACACACTTAATAAGATATTGCAACACAATCTAGTATAGATATTAATTATAATTGCATATAATAAAATCAACGCAATGCCGTTGAGCTATTTCAAAGTATAAATATACAGTTTAGGCACTGGAGTATGTTCTTAATCTCTTTAGTGAGTTGACTATACACTGATCTACAGTCTCGGGAGTCTTGGACCAGTAAATGTAGTTGTTGATTGAAACACTTGTTCTGATAAAGTACAATTGAGAGCATCAAATATAAAGAAGCAGTGGCCCTGTCGTCTATCACGCGCGCTGCTATCGCAACCTCTTTCTAGCCACCGCGTTATAAAGGCGGATAGACAAACATGATTAATAAAATTGCTGTAGTAACACCGAGTGCGAGTCAGCGGAGTCCGAAAATTATTTAAACAAACTATGGGCAAGTCATGTGTTCATGGATTTTGAGCACTTGTCATCTCAAAGTATTTGATGCTGTACCAACTGCGCTTACTTTTACTCCAGCTGATTTAAATCGTTTGTTAACCCTTTCACTGTCAATTAAATGTATTTCGAAACCAGTGAAAGAGCTAAAACGCCTTATTAGTATCATAATTGCAAATTATGGCCTAACATCTATTAATTTATCGTTATTGTGTTATCGAATGTATTATGGTGATCCAATGGTAATTGATGCTATAAGAATATTTCGAGACACTAGCACGCACACACAGAATGTAATTAAGACTACTTGCTAGGATGACTATCTCGAAATATTCATATTGGTATTGTGAACTATTTGGACAACGCTAGGCCCACTACTTTCGGATTGATATGGGGTCTAGTTTATCAACTTTACTACTTTGTAGCCAGACTTCGATATAGATGCTAAAAGGATCGACAGTGTTAAAAATGTTTTCGTCTAAATTGTTTTTGCACTGGCTACAACTGTCTGGTACGATCGCCAACTTTAATGGTTGAGCATGGAACCATGTCATAGTGAAATGATTGCTTGTCACTGGTTCCTAACATGCTGCAAGTGGAGATGCAGTCAATGCAAGACTATACGGCCTGGAATGTACGACGTGATACACTTACTGTTAATTATCAAGGCGTGCATTATTGTCTTCCATTGCGGACTGTACATTTAGAGTCGTTTATTGACTGCAGCCGCTAGTGGTTGTTGGAAATGTTAATAGAAGTGTTCTATGTATAGTGCCTCATTAATAAGACTTGGCGACCGTAACAGCAATGCCAATGGAATCCAGTTCAGAAGACTTGCGCTAAGAGGTCGGCGTCAGGTTTGTGTATAAAAGTACGTGTACTGTTTATGCCTAACTGGTAACGACGGTACAACTCTGCACCTGTGTATGGTATGATTATGACAACAATTATTATTTAAGATCAATTGACTACGCGACTATTAAGATAGATTTAACAGTGCGAAAATATTTCTTACGTTTATACTTTTAATAAATTCATTTCACTTCCGGACTCCTAAAGCAATTACCTAACACTATAACGCCGAAGAGATCATTTAAAAAATACAATTTTGATATACATAACATTTGTATTGGCCGAAAATTCTCAAGTATAAATCTTATATTCTTTTTTTGTCTATATCATTAGCTTTCTCTAAATAAAGACTTAATTACTTTGAGAGCCGGGAACACTTAGCACTAGTTAAACATAAATCTAATATTTACAGTGAGATTATAATATAAATATTGATTTATCTAGTGTCGTTATCATTTGAGCTGTTTTTGTAAACCATTTCGGTTGTTTTAAAAATGACAGAATCACTGCGTCGCCGTCCTACAGATACAAAACGTATGACATTAACTTTAGCACTAGTATTATGTTATGCAGATCGCGTACACTGCACGCGACACCTACTCCTCAGTCATGCGAAACAATCAAACATGGCATCAAAAAATAATCCGAAATCACTCCACTTTATAGCTTAAAGTAAGTCACTGTACATAAAGAAATTATTAAATAGATATTCATCTAAATAAATGAACAATTTCAAACACATGGAAGACCAAGATCACAACATAAATATAAAACGATAAAATTAAAGTGTACCTAAATAATAATGAATTGGTACGCACCAGTTTCGTTAAGATTCACATTCGCCTATCACACGTGTCCGGTCAGCAAAAACATCGTATCCCATAATTCACAAATAATAATAATCCTTACAGAAATACTATTTGAGCCGACCCTACTCACACCATATCAACATAAACACTATACCAAACTATATGAACGGCTGGTCTACATGTACATAATTGTAAATGCAAAAACGAAATAGATGAATTCTATATCTTTGTGTTAAAATAAAATATTGTATGTAACTTGCCACCAAAACGTTCCTGGCGTAACTTTATTTAAAAAAGGATGGAATGAAAATTTAAATTACCAATGTTGTGGTTTAGAACGTTTCGGCATAAAAGCTCTCACCTGAGAGGTATTCGCACTTTAGCTTGTAAACATTTCCTGCTAAATGTGCTTTTATTATAATCGGAAAATTTGGCAAGACATCGTTAACGTAAGTACCTATAAGCAGCTGCAAAAATGACAACCAAATAGAATAAATAAGTACTCAGCAGGAAAGGTGTTCAGGTATTTTAGCACCAAACCAGCCATCCCTTTCACACTCACCTACTCGTTAGAAAGTGATAAGAAAGGGCAGAGCGCTCAGCGTTCAAGACCGTAAACATATCACTGATTTAGACCAAGGCTGCTCAACCCTATGCCAGCGGGCACGCGCAAGCCTGAAACTACCGTCAAGTTGATGGTCCGTGTACGATGTACCTTAAGTCCTGGCCTGCCAGAAATATCTGATTTTTCCGTTTGGCTCGACTGAATAAACAAATAACAAGCTTGAACTAGAATAATGTGTTGGATTCGACATGACTTGTACGCGGCAAAGTATTACAAAAGTTATGCACAATATCTATTAGAGACTTGTGATATGAAAAATCTAATATGGTGACGGTGGACTTTAGAAAATTAATATTTTTTGTTTTAGTGTTATATCATTTCAATTACATTGTCTAGCTCGATTATAATATGTCTTACAGTCAAGGCCGTTGTTAATCAAATCATTGAGAACAAAAACTAGTTCTGAGGCCTTATTTTCTAACGCGTAGACGCTCGCAAAAGAATTCCCCATCTCTATCTGCCTTTATCCTATCTAT
This sequence comes from Pandemis corylana, assembly GCA_949127965.1. NCBI lineage: Eukaryota > Metazoa > Arthropoda > Insecta > Lepidoptera > Tortricidae > Pandemis > Pandemis corylana. The sequence continues at coordinate 7,630,500 of OX421869.1, read as the reverse complement.
ACCGTATGACAGAAAGAAATGGTAAATGCGCTGCGATTCCCATAGCGTGAGAAAATTTTGGCCTCGGGTCTCTTGTTCGTAATAAAGAACGCTGTTCACTCTCCGCACGGATAATAATATCAAAACAAATAATACAAACACAACGTAACCGATGAACAAAACACGACTTATATACAGATAAATATGTATTGAGATCGCCCCACACTGCGTTCAAGTGCTAGCTATATTGATGTAAATAATGTGCATTTGCCAGTCTGTCTACTACTACAACTTTTCATAGTATTTGTATGGAATCCAATGATTACAACGATCAAACAGGTAAGTATATTGATAATTAATATTTGGTTGATAGTCGCCATCTTTAAAGCAGAGGAGTTAAGAGCGTCCCTTTCTTACTGGATCAGTTGGAAAAAGATGCCCTTAAAAGCAAGTGGTGGTTACCCGTACGTGCAATATTATCTGATGGAACGTTGTCACAGTACGGCTATCCTTTTAGCAACACGTTGCTAGAGATTGGCATTGTTAATGTAACAATATTTAATTGTGGCTCCGGGTTTTTTTTACTGAATACCTAGTTAAAGTTGGAGTAGTTGAACAGCACTCGCCGATAAATAAGTATGGGTGAATGAAATGATAAATGACAAACGGACATGTCCCAGAATTATGGCTTGATCATACCTATTAGACAGCGAGTGTGTTAACTCACTTATTTACTTAGTCTACGCGAGAGACAACACACTCGCACAGTGCGGCTACCACAGTCCCATTTGTCCCTAATTGCCTCTCTTTCTTTTGAGGTTAAATTAGACAAATGAGTGCAGTGTGTAGGTATGAACCATCCATTTCACGTAAACTCGCCAATTTTTTTCACACATTATCAAATATTTTTGAATATTTTTTTGTAGTTTTATTATGGTTTATTTCTTATAATGAAGAATGAAGTTAGTCCGTAATAATAGAGTCCATTAAATGCAATATAATGCAATTGCAAACTGACAAACAGTCGAAAGTTCGAAAAGCCACTTGCCACAACCAAGTCCTTGTAAATCTCCATTGTACGCACATGTCGATCTTTTTCATTACCTCACCTCTTAACATGTTACTTTAACAAAACATGTTTTTTATATTCATACAAATTCTGCAAGTATTGGCAAACTGAAGTTGCTTGTAATCATATGAATGATGCTACAATTATGCGCCGAACCGTCCGTTGCTTCAATTCACCAATCACGAAACGGCAAGCTAAGAACACAATTCTAACATATTTTCTATGAAAGCTCACTTTTATCGACACGTCAAATAAAATATTAACACCGTCCGAAAATATTAATTCTCCCATTCTTATTATTTTCGTATTCAAAGTGTATAGGCCTGAGAGCTAACATAGAGCAGTTACTTCAGTTAGCCAATACTTTACAGGTGACATAAAGTCGTCACTATACAGGGTGTTAGCAAACGTGCTGTGCGCGGGTTAGCTCATTCCTGCACAACAATGGAGATGGTGAACCCGCATCGCTAACTGGCCGTGGAGGTCGGCTGCAGCGCCGCCGACATGGGGGAGTTCACGTCTGTGGGCAAAACACTGATATTCAACTTTAATTTGTCAATTTCGCACCACGCCAACACTGTTACAGACCGTTGCTGGACGTAAGTATTCTCAAGCCGCACGTCCTTTATAGGTTTTGATTGAAAAATTATTTTTACAAACGTAAGAAACCGAAAAAACTGAGTACCTAGAAAATTCTTCGTACATTTCAACATATTGTAGGATTTTGTTTCGCTTGCATTACTTTCATTGTAGTGGCCCCTGGGCCACAGACAGACACATAGGTTTTAATGTGTCGCTTATCCTTTTCGCTTCATCTACATTCATCAATCTGAAGAGATTCATTCTCGTCAGTTTAAAGTACTCTTGACTTTGCCTGAGCCTTTTTTTCCCATGATAGGTAATACCAAATTAGTGTTTCTAGATAAGCTGAAGCTGGAGAATTCAATCGTCTAGATTACTCTTATTTAATTATTCATATTTTTGTCACAAAACATTTGAATAACTTTCACATTACTTGTCAAGATACTTATTTAGTAAAGAAGGTTTACTGAGAAAACAAATTTAACCTTTTTTTTCTATCACTGAAGTGGTAGAGTAACCAAACATTGTAAAAAAAATGAGATAAAACTTAAAAAAAAAAAAATTTAATTACTATTATGAGACGAGGCCTAGCATTGGTTCTTAATATTGGAGAGATGTATCGCAAACATTTACATACTTTGAATGACGTAAAAATTTCATCCTGAGTCAATGAATGAGATACTGACTGGTGGGCGTGTTGAGGTCGGAGTGCGGCGTGAGGCTGTTCTGCGCCATCAGCTTCTGCCGCACCTCGCGTATCTTCAGCTGCAGCGACATCTTGTTCGGGAATATGTCCATGTGAGTCGCCTGTCAAGTCAAACATAGCACATGACGACTGCGAGGTATCAAGGGATTCGCGAGTTCAAGTGTTGTAGCAAAATGGAATGGTTGAAATAGCAACCGTGTAGGGCGTATTTCTGAAAAGGAATTCACAGCCTTTTGTTCTCGAATTATACAACTTCGATGGTGGTTTCATTCCAAATTACGAGCACTAATTGTATTATGTAATTAGGATTTTGATTATATATTTACTTTTTGGCTTTTATTAAAATTAATCGAGCTTCTTCCATGCTGGTCTGGGAGCAAAGAAAAAACATAGAATTTACCAGTTGCTTCTCTTCCCGCGCAGATGGTAAAAACCCATCGAGGGAATGGGCGAGTCTTAGGAATCATGTTATAGGCGATGCGGCTAGCAACCCATCACTATTTTGATTTCCCTTTCCAGCTATACGCCCTTAATCATGCTAAACGTGGCCTTAAGATATTGTTACCTTAGGCTCTGTCTACCCCGTAAGGGATAAAGACTTGATATATAAATAAATAAAATAAATAAATAAATAAATATCTTGGGACAAATTACACCAATTGACCAAGCCCCAAACTAAGCAAAGCTTGTACTATGGGTACCAGGCAACGGATAAACATACTTATATAATGTAGATAAATACATACAACATCCATGACTCGGGCACAAACATTCGTATTCATCATACAACTGTCTGCCCCCACCGGGATTCGAACCCAGGACCTCTAGCTTCATAGTCAGGGTCACTAACCACTAGGCTATCCGGTCGTCAATATATATATACGTGTATGTATGTATGTACGTATGTAATCGAGTTTCACTCCGCCACGCAACAACTATACATAACTATTCATATGGATCGTAACAGCTGCTTGCTTAACCCTTACTCTTTTGACCTTCTGCTGGCCAATCATAGTGCAGTAATCGCCAATTTCGGTTTGGCGCAATTTTATTTCATATAAATTGTATGACGTTCGCAATGTATTCGAGTCCCCACTGCACGCCACAAGTGACGACTAGCGCCGCCGCCGGCTGTACCTGGAAGTTGGTGGTGGCCTGCGTGGTGGGGAACATGCCGTGCTCCTTGAACAGCTTGAGCACCAGGTGGCGGCGCTGCTCCAGCACGCGGCGGTGGCCGGCCTCGCCGCGCGCGCCGCCGCCCGGGGTGCACGGCGTGCGCGGCGACATCTCCTCCATGCTCTCTGATACTGGATAAACAGAATGACACGGATTAGACAAGTGATTCTTAACCGATGCTCCCTGGAAGCATCCAAAGTGGTCCGCGGGGCCAATCAAATAAATAATTAGATAAGTGACAACCAGACACAACGCGTGGAGGTGTAATTCCGTCCATTGCGGTCGAACGACGCCATACGTTAGACATGGCAAAACAGAAATTTTGTTAAATGGTCCCTGGTTGAGAACCACTGGATTAGACCAACGGTCGGCAACAGGCGGTCCGTATGCGGACCGCGGAAGGTCGAACCTCGAACCGCCGAATGTTGTAATTTATTGTATACCATGTTTCAATTGATATGTAGATAAGGTATAAGGTTGTTTTTTCTGGATCACGTTAAAATATTCCCACAGTATCCGGACCCCACCTAAAACTAATTGCCGAACGATGGATCAATATTATCGCGATACCGGTAGGTCAATATACGATCGTGGATTTCAAAACAACCGGATTCGCTGCGATACGTATCAATATTTCGTGATAAGGATCGCGATATGCGTGGATAAAATAAATAAAAATAAAATAAATAAATGTCTTGGGACAAATTACACCAATTGACCCAGCTACAAACTAAGCAAAGCTTGTACTATGGGTACCAGGCAACGGATAAACATACTTATATAATGTATATAAATAAATACATAATTAAATACATACAACATCCATGACTCGGGCACAAACATTCGTATTCATCATACAACTGTCTGCCCCTACCGGGATTTGAACCCGGGACCTCTAGCTTCATAGTCAGGGTCACTAACCACTAGGCTATCCGGCCGTCAAATCACGCGATTATATTGCCCGTGTCTAATCCATGCTATGAATGTATGAATTCGCTAGCGTCCCATATTTTTTGATCGAAAGCACTGAATAAAAACCAGGTTTTTACCATGGATGGACAAGACAAGCGCGACCACGCGAAAATAATATAAAATTTCCCGAAAGACGTCACTACAAGTATCAATCAGTGCTGGCGTTAGGGGAGGGCGCGATGGGGCGACGGCCCAGGGCGCCAAATTTCAGAAGCGATCGGTGGGGGCGGGATGCTTCCCTTTTGGTTTCCTTAAGTGGGCGCCACACAATATTCCTGCCCGGGGTGTCAGCGGTCACTAGTCCTGACGCCGGCACTGGTATCAATCACCAATTTACGAGACTATGATCTACGTCACTCAAGTTTTTATTCTACTTTGTTACGTACATATGTATATATCACGTCTTTATCCCTTGCGGGGTAGACAGAGCCTAAGATAACAAAACCTTAACCCTAGAGTAGTCGCGCCTTCTCGTGAAACGCGAGTGATCGCGCGGGAGCATTTTGCCGCCCGTACTTAATACGATTTATTTTTGTTATTACGAGTCATACGCATTTGTAATTATGTTTCAACGATAAAATATAACACCAACTATAAGAATAGGAAACATTTATTAAAGTTTTATAGTTAGAAATTAGAAAACAATGCTTTGGGAAATCTTAGGTCATTATTTTTGTTTTTTCGGAACTTCTTCATTATTATTTATACAAAAAAATTAAATATGAAACTTAATAACTAAATTATGCGTTTTCATCATCTACAGCATGTATTTCACCAAAACAATCCTAGCACATGTACATGCAATGCTCGTTGCACAGTAACTTTGCACATCTATTGCACCCTTTTTTTGTCCTTCTATTTTTGTTCGATGGACATACTGCGCATATACCTTCTCGAACTATTTTGTTGTTCCGGTGGCACAAATCGAGCAATTTGGTACCTCAGATGTTTCTGTAAAGTGTTCACGCCGGATCTTCTAATGATATGGTGTTCTAGTCATAGCCAGGGCAATTTCTTTCAGAAATTTTCGGCGTAATAGTAATTGGCCAGTATTGTATTATTGAATGCCCAATAATTAATTAAAACAAACTAAAATTAATATCATACCATATTTACATTAAAATAATACTATACGCAATGAAAACAAATAATATTTCAACGATATTAAAAACTAAGACCCACAAACTTTACTAACGTGAGCAGTCGCGCGCTGAGCAATTTGCCGCCAAACGCGACCCACCACCAATAACCTTTGTCTCCTGCGGTCATCCGCGCACCGATTTAATTCTAATTTCTAAAACAAGAAGGCGAGGGACGGGGGGGCAGCTACACGGACGCTTGACCTTGACAAATGCATAGTGTATAAAATAAAACGAAAATTGTGCCGCGGGCGGCAAAATGCTCATAGCGCGAGCACTCTAGGGTTAAGGGCACGTTTAGCATGATTAAGGGCGTAAGGTAATTTGTTACGTAGCTGTAGTTAAATTACATTACATTATTATAGTTGGCAAATGTTTCCATACATTCATTGATATTCAAAGTGAATGACGAGTCAAGGCCCTAAATTATTAATCAAAAATTTTAACCGAAAAATCTTCGTAGCGGCTTGCAGTCGAACTAATCCAAGCCCTATTGCAATATTCCTAAATAATTTTAAGAGACCTCGTACAAGGTACTTACCCCTGAACGTATCCAAATTGAAGTCTGGCCCGAAGAACGTGTTCCCGACGAGTCTGGTGGTGGTCTGCGGCGTCCCGTAAGAGTGCGGCGTCGGCATCGCGCCGCCGACCATGCTCTCGGGCTCTATCGCCGGCGTCATCACAGAACTGTCCTCCTCTGTAACCATAAAATTAATCGGGTTCAGTTATTACTTTCTACCCTCGAATTTTGATTGACGTTTCAACACTTGAATAGTTTAGACGACTTGCATGCTTTGCTTTACGTTTACGTCGGTCTTGAGACAGATCTAAAGATAATGAAGTCATCAGACCACGTTAGTTCTGATATTCGACAATAGACAGCGCTAGTAATTATTAAGCAAGAAAAACATTTATTCGTGATATTTACTAGGGTGACGGCACCTGACAAGGGCATACTAATGCACAATAACTCTTATTTTACAACTATATTATCTTTAAATTAAGAATGAACTGTCCACTACTGGTGCTTGTCAGCTGAAAGCGTCCAACACGGGCGCCATCAGAATCACTCCAGAAGAGTTATAACAACAAAGAAAAAATGTATAGGATAGAAACATAGGGACGAAATAGTCGTCAGTGGTCTCTGTTAAGCTTAACACTCACCCATCCCGATCTTGTTGTGCTTCTTCCTCATATAGAGCTGCGGGCTGGACGGCACGACGACGGCGCTCGGACTGCAGGCCTCCGGCTTGAACTGAGGCAGCGTGCTGAACTTCTGCTCGAAGTTCACAGTCTCCAACACCCTGTAGATACAGATGGATGTAGCAGTGGCGTAGCGTCAAGTATATCAGAACCAAACCGAAGGGAATTTAACTATCCTTTTCCTCTAAACACAATACACAATAAAAGTGCGAGTTCTATGGACTCCACGCCACTGGGATGTAGTGAGGTTTGAATATTGATGTCGTATCATTGGCCCCTTGTTCCCCATACATAACCGAGTTACATAACTAGCACTATACAAAGACTAAAAAAATGTACCAGAAAACTAGGTTTTGTAAAAGGATTTTTACTTTCCTACTACAAAACTAACGTCACGGGCTGGTTATATAATGAGGAAAGAAAATTCCTACTGCAATAACTAGTTTTGGAGTAGGATTCTTTTATCTTGGTACTACTATAGTGCTGGTTACGTACAGGGAACAAGGGGTTATTTAGGACATTTCAGTTAAACCAGCCCAACAATCTGCTGAAGTACTCCGTGCTAAAGATAGTGTCAGTTCGATACGGTTAGCACAAGTGCACGCGAGATCCTACCCGCCTTTTCACTGTTCATTCTAGAAAGGTACAGGTAGCCTCTCTCGCGCTCTCGTCGTGCTAGACGTGCAGGTGGTGCACTCTTAGGTTATTAGTTTTTATAGGTCTACAGACTGGCTGGTTTACGGACTGGTTGGTTCGTGTTTGTGCTAAGTTTTATAAATCGAACACTCGTTCGATTTTATTCGCATTCTGTTTTAGAACTTGAGGGCAGACGAGAGATCCGCTTGAACCAGGAACTTAACCGTTTCCCTGGTATATTGTAACGTTCAATTTTATCAAAACTGAATAAACAAAGTATTATAGTTAGGGAGCTGGCGAGCAAAATTTCGATATGATCAGTACACAAGGCACGTTATTAATAGTGATATTTATGCCCTAAGAAACATCAAGGATCTTGTCTGCCACCACAGTGGCGCTGCGTTGTAAATTTACAGCGTTTCAAAAATGACAAAAAAAAAGGTGTGCTATATTATGCGCACACGTCTGCTTCTGGGGCTGATGATCAGTCATCCTGGAAATACAAAGAACCGAAAAGGCAGACATCCCTGACTTTTGTAGTATTCAATTTTTTTATTTATTTTTATGATTAAAAAAACTGTACATGAAGTGCACATTAGTGTAATACAATTGCATTTCTTTTTCAAACATTTAGGCCTTAAGCAACTAAAGTTTGTTCGGGAAGCATCGTGATCCGTGCTTGCTACACCGTCCGATATAGGTAGTGCTTTAACACAGTACGTACTTGTCGCGGCCGTCCTCGTTGCCCTTCTTGAAGAGGCTGCGCTTGAGCGTGGGCGAGGCGTCGCGCGGCGAGTGCGGCGAGTGCGGCGACGCGCGGCCGTCCGAGCGCGCCGCCTCGTTGCTGCCCGCGCTGCCTGTCGACGTGCCTGCACCAAGTTCACACTCAGACCGAATCAAAACTCAAGGAGCCCTGTGGACGGCGAAGTAGGGCGATTTAAATTACGCCATAGGGTGTGCGTGCACGTGCGCGATCAAACTTTGCCAAACAAATAATAGTTTGCCTGAATTTATAAGATTTCTAGAAACTACTTAAAGAATTTCAACTTTGCATGTGCTTTCATAATTTAATTGAATAACTATTTATATATTGTACATCCGAAATGGACGAACTGTTGAAACTCATAAAAATCATAAAAGTTATCACTTTTTTATTGTACACGGTTTTAAACAATAAACGTTTCTTATTTAAACATGAAACTACCGTGTGACTCAATCATAATTGCACAAATGGATAACTCACGTATAAAACAGTGTTCGTTTCGCTGCCGCCGGGGCGAGCGCTCCACGAGGAAGGGCTACGAACTAGTACGAAACATGTCGAGCATCACTCGACTTTAATACGTGAATTATCCATTTGTATAATTATGTTTCTTATTTCTTACAAATCGTTTGAGACACGCACACGCACACGCGCATAGCAAGACGCAGTTTAAACTGAGGCCGGTTTTGCGGTTCACAGAACTCTAATTTGAGTTCTGAAACAGAATACTACGAACACAGTCTCTAAAAATAGCGGAGGGGTTGACAGCGCGTACAAATTGTGTTGCGTCACCTCAGCGCTGCCTACCCTAGCAACCTCCAATTGCACGCCACTGATGCACGCATTGTGTGCCTTTGTATTTTCCGTCTACTTCTACCACTTCGAGTTCTCCTAAGATTAAATGGACACACTGTCGGTTGCCCCGGTTTTTTTATCAGTAAATTAACAACTTGTATACATTACATTGGAGAGGCACTTGAAGAAGAACACGTTACAGTGTAAGAGGATAACTCACCTCTACTGAGTCGCTTTTGCAACGGCGCCCGGCCGAGCTGCGCGGGAGTGGGCGCTAAGGGGAATGGACGGGCTTCTTCTGCGGCTGTCTCCCATTGCCTGAACCAAGAAACAAGAATTAACAACCAAGAACACAAAAAATAACTCAGTTTTCATATAAAGTATGGTCAGTGTAGTGAAGTTACGTACATACATAAGTCACGTATTTATCCCATACGACGGACCCTCGGGTTAAGACATAAAAGCCAAGTTCAATACTAGTGGGCATACGCAGGTGGATGTAAATAATGATGGAAAATGCAAAATAGTGATGGGTTTCTAGCCGCATTGCCTATAACTTGACTCTTAAAACCCCCATTCCCTCGATTTTTACGTTCTGCGTTGGAAGAGAAGCTGGTGCAATTTGTGTTTTTTCAGTGTAGTTATGCAGTAAATAAATGTAGAATACATACGTATTGGGTTTATTTGGCGCGTGGCTGTTGTTCTGGGAGACGATCACGGATTGGGCGCCTTGCACGCTCTGCGGTTGACTCTTGGGCGGTTCCACTTCTGAAAGCAAAGACTCAATTTACTTAACTCGAAAATCAACAGTTCCAAATTCAAAACTGGCTATTTTCTTGCCTGAATATCTTTTATTTTGGAAGGGTTTTAAGGGTTTTTCTCTGCCACTTTGACACATATACCTTTCACGGATAAGGACAAACGATTGCTAAATTAACAGGAGCCTATAGAGGTTAATGTTTAGTCATGTGGCATACTGAATGAAACTCGATTATTTTTTGTAAAAACGAAAAAGTAAATATGTGATCAAAACTACAATCACTTAAATGACTTAAAAAAAAACGAAAAACAATTGCAAAAAAATTGCGTTAGCATGGTATATGTCGAAAAAGACAGGCGTGTTTCTAAAATTTTATAGCCCTTATTACCACTCTAATTGTTTGCTCTATGATGTTACTGCTCAAGTAACTTGCTCCGACTCGCTCTAAGGACGTTTACCTGTGTTGAAGGGTACAAAGAGCCGCTGCAACTGTACATAGTGCAGCTGCGGCTCGCTGGCCGGCCCGTCGCTGGCCTGGCTCGCCTTTAGCAGCAGGTTGCCGGCCGCGTCCACTGACAGCGTTAGCGGACCTGGCGAACAATGTACACTGTGACAATACCTATTGGCAGGTTACATACAGCAAGGGGAAGTGTATTCACGTACCAAAGTAGAACCCTATCGCAATAAGGTAACGTATCACTCGAGTTTGAGTGGCGGCGGCCTGACAATTGCGACAGGGTCCATGCCCCTCGAACAGGTCTGTGTTTTATATTTCAATTAGGCTTTTTCTTCTTGAGTGATTCCTCTGTACGCTATTACTGCTAGTATTTGTGGTATCGGAGCGTTTCATGTTTAACGGACTAACTGTGGGACTCAAGAGTCATAGTAAACAATTCAGGCAACCGCAGTATCAAGTGACCTATTCCTGTATTCATATTTATGAAAGCGATCCTGGTCTTTTAAATAACGGCGCTATTTTAGATGCACAATATATAAACTAGGTATGCCTCTAATTACGATGCGACATTAAAATTCACGCCACTTCTCTCGGCTCTTTGAGCTCTTGATCCAGTTCTTTCACTCAAGTTTAAAATCAACTCAACGAACACCCTTAGGAATACTTAACACTCCAATTATAGACCGACCGCTTAAATGAGTCCTCGCCCTCGCGGTGCAGGGGCGCGGGGTGGGACGACCGCGGGGGCCTCTCTCTGTGCGGGCGGCAGGCGCACTACCCGCCCGCACCTCTCTTGGTCTCTGCGGTCGTCCAACGGCGAGGACTCATTAAGGGTGCGTTCCACGAATCGTTCACAACGATCACGCTCACGACCGCAGTTTTTCCCGTTCCACTTGCTTGTGAGCGTTACTGTCGTAAACTCAAGTGGAATGGATTATAGAGCGTTTTGAGCGTGGAGGTAAATAATACAAATGGCGAGTTAGTAAAAAGAAAGCAAAAGATTTAAGAGGTTAGGTTATAACCTGTAAGCCTTGAAAATAAACTTAATTAATTATTGTTTAAATCGATTTATATAAAAAAAAATATAATTTAATCTTTTTATATTTAATTTTAGTGGTGTGTTTAATTAATTTACGTTCAAATGTAATTAAAATCCGCATGAAATAACGTCAGTTTCACGGTCGCCATTTTTGATACTTTGAGTTTTGAAAATACCGCTAATTTTCTCAACGATCACTTCGACCCACCTTTTTAAATGGGTCGTCGTGAGCGTAAGTCATGACGTCATAAGTGACGTTTTCGCCGCGACCACAACGACCGCGGTCGTTATGTGGAACGACTAAAGGAGCATTTTGATCGTTGTGGGCGCTTAGTGGAACACACCCTAAAGGGGTCGGTCTATAACAAGCACCGCGTTACAACTAATCTAACACTGAAGTCTTTTAAAATAGCGGGTCTGACTACCCTCAAAATTAAACTCACCAGTGGAATTATCCCCGACGCTCCGTTTCACCAAAGTCACGCTCTTCAATAGCGTATTACTCAAATTACTCTGCGTTTGGCACATAGACTGCGTGGAAGCAGGCGCAACCCCGCTCGATATCACTTGGACACCACTCGTAGCCGTAGGCGATATTAGGGACGCTATGGCGTTGTCCAGGGCCGCCTGAGTGGTCAGGTTGGGCGTGGAGAGGGAGATCCCTTGCACGCTATTGGTTATGCTCTGAGTGCTGGCCGCCATCGATTGGGCGGGGTACGGAGAGCTCGGCACGTGATTGGACATGCTGGTTTTGTGGTTGTTGTGAGTCGCATACGCGGTCCATTGGCGATGGTTCTCTGGAATAAGACATTTTGCTAGTCACTACATAGTATAAAACGAAGTCGCTTTCTCTGTCCCTATGTCCATATGTATGCTTATATCTTCAAAACTACACAACGGATTTTGATGCGGTTTTTTTTTAATAGATAGTGATTCAAGAGGAAGGTTTTTATGTATAATTCTACGCAGACGAAGTCTCGGGCAGAAGCTAGTAAAATATAAATTAAGAAAATAAACTTTTTTATTTTTTAAATGAGACTGTCTGCGCGGAATCTGTGCAACTTTCCGGGACAAAAACTGTCTGTACCAATTTTTATTAAAACTGGATTAGTGGTTTAGGCCTGAAAGCGTAACAGACAGACAGAGTAGAGTTACTTTCGCATTTATAACATTAGTAGGGATAAGAATAGTAAGTGAGCCCGCCACTCATGGGCCCCCACGCAGCGCCAGAGGATTGCAGATGCGTTGCCAGCCTAGAGGGCTAAGATGCAGCTTCATGTGTCAGCAATTTTACCAATTGTCTTGCTCTCCAACCCGAAACACAGCAGCGCCAGCACTGTTGCTTGGTGTTAAGATTAACGACTAAGATGGTGGGAACGATCCAGACGGATCTTGCACTAAGTCCTGCCACCCTCAAAATATCTATAGACTGGCGTGTCCCACATATCTTCATTTGTATGTCATTCAAACCTGAGTCAGCGTGCGTAGATTTGAAGGCGCCTCCGGTCGGTTGGAACACCTTGGAGCCCCCAGGACTGGAGGCAGTGATGCCGCCGAGTAGGTTATCAGACGAGCCAGCCCTGAAAGTAATTAAATACATAGGTACAATAAATAACGTACTTAGCTTAGATTTTACATTATTTATCACGCTCATGTCAGTTATCTCGAACCATTATCTACTTTGTCAATCTTGTACATTTCTGCCTGACTTTTATTATCTGTCGTGGTAGCTCGGTTTACCCATGGCCTCTCTGATTTTTACACTCAAGCTTTTCGATTATGGAATGCACTACCAACGCAGTTAAATTGTACATGTGAAGCTCCCAATCTACACTAAGCCAAACTGTCCGGCAGTGGGACGTCGGACTTATCCATTCTAGAGATGATGATAATGATGATGATGATGATGATGATGATCACCTGGCTTTGATGGGCTTGGGGCGGCGCGTGTGGTCGTGATGCGTCGGCACGTATTCGCGCTCGTGTCCGTCCGAATCCGAGTCGGTTACTTTCTCGCCGCATTTGAGATCGATCTCAGCGCTATGAGCTGCTGCCGCAGCCTCCTCGCATACTGATTGAGTTATCTGTGGGAAGAATAAATAGTTTATGAAACGTTCTATACATAAATGTAGTGTAATAATAGCTACTAGTGAGGTAGCACGGGCATTTGTACAAGGCAGGGTTGCGTACCAAAACGCTAACAAAAGAGTGCGCCCACTGTTAGAAATAATTATTATTACACTAGGATATAACATAAAGTCAGTTTGAATGCTGGTTAAGAGCGTTTATTCCTAGTGAGCTGGCAACGTCGCATTTTTGGTGTACTTTTACGATTATTTTACAGAAATTTAATTTAAGTTTGGAATGTGTGTCTGTTGTGTACTTCGTTTGTAGAGTATCAATGTGTCCAATGCAATAATTAATCGTGATGGACTTTTATTTTTGTATTAAAGAGATAGAAGAATATATATCTCGTTTAATAAGAAAACCACGCATTGGACACATTGATACACTAAAAACGAAGAACACATTTAAGATAAGATAAGATAAAAGATAAAAGATTATTTATTGCCGCTAACAAAAATTACAAAAAAAAAACAGTTATATACAACTTTAACTTTAACCTTATTTTTACTACATAAAATATAATATCTATATATATATAATTCAAAGGTGACTGACTGACTGACTGACTGACTGACATAGTGATCTATCAACGCACAGCCCAAACCACTGGACGGATCGGACTGAAATTTGGCATGCAGGTAGATCTTATGACGTAGGCATCCGCTAAGAAAGGATTTTTGGAAATTCCCACGGGATAAGGAAAAAACGGGAATAATATATTCGATTCCGAGTGACGCTATCTCAGTAACTATAATAAGTAGACTCTTCAAATTTGATACAAAAGTAGATGATTACAAAACTAAGAAATTAATTTCAGGATTTTTGGAAATTCTCACGGGATAAGGAAAAAAATAGGATTTATATATACAGTTTAACGAAATCCTATGAACTATAATTACTAGACTCTTCAAATTTGGCATAGAAGTAGGTGATTATAATAGTAAAATAATGTTTTAATGCTTTTTGGAAATTCCCACGGGATAAAAACAGGATTTATGTATTCAGTTCTACGGGATCGATTTTTCGTTTTACTGGTCGTATAAAATTGAAATTTGGCCTTCAATTTCCTTTGGGGAGTGTAGGGGAGCGCTACAAAAGGATTTCCCGAAATTCCCACGGGAACGGGAAAAACGGGACTTTTCGTTTTCTGGTTGCAGAAAGCTGAAATTCGGCATGTAGTTTGCTTCGGGAGTGTAGAGGAGCATTAAGAGAGTACTTTCCAAATTTCCCACGGGAACGGGGAAAAAACAGGATTTTACGTTTTACTGGTCGTAGAAAGCTGAAATTTGGCAAGTGGGTTCCTTAGGGAGTGTAGGGGAGCATTATATTCTTCGTTCCCGAAAGAATTTCGGGAAATGCTTTATTTGGCGAAATTCTTACGGAAACGGGAAAAACGAAAAGCGGGGGAAAGTTGAAATTTGTCACGTAGGTTTATTTGGGAGTGTAGGGGAACACTAAGAAAGGATTTTTCGAAACGCCCACAGGGACGGGAAAAAACCGGATTTTACGTTTCCAGACGAAACAGCGGAAGAAAGAGACAACATTTATAACGTGTGTTTCTTTAAAGGCTTAAGTGTACTCCGAAAGCACTCCCCTAAATTTCCACGGGAACGGGAAAAAACTTATTTTTTCATTTTACATCTTAGCGCGTACGAAGTCGCGGGCAAAAGCTATTTATGATGTATTTTAGGACAGCCCTATAGGTTAGGTTAGGTTTTTTTTATAAAAATCCTGCAATATTTACAGTTTCATAAAAATTAAGGCAGCGGGGCAATGCGGGGGGCTTGCTTGCATGCTTGCTTGAGTTCTTGCTTTGCATGCTTGATTGCATACTTGCTTTCATGCATGCTTGCATGCTTGCTTGCATGGGTGCTTACTTGCATGCATGCTTGCTTGCACGCTTGCTTGCATGCATGCTTGCATGCTTGCTTGCATGGGTGCTTACTTGCATGCATGCTTGCTTGCACGCTTGCTTTGCATGCTTGCTTGCCTGCTTGCATGCCTGCTTGCATGCATGCTTGCATGCTTGCTTGCATGGGTGCTTACTTGCATGCATGCTTGCTTGCACGCTTGCTTGCATGCTTGCTTGCCTGCTTGCATGCCTGCTTGCATGCCTGCTTGCATGCCTGCTTGCATGCCTGCTTGCATGCCTGCTTGCATGCCTGCTTGCATACTTGCATGTATGCTTGAAAGCTTGCAGGTTTGGTTGCTCGCTTGCTTAATTGCTAGCTTCTTTGAAATGCTCATGGTTCACGCGTGCGAAGCCGCGGGCAAAAGCTAGTTCATTCAATAAACACAAAACAAATGTGGCAAAGGGGATGTACTCAGCGTTTGCTGCGGGTTAGAGCTCTCACAGGAGCCTCCAACTGACACAGCGCTGATTTTCAGTACACCCCCATAATACATCCCTGTTGCAAAATTGTAGAGTTATACAAAGTTGAAAGCAATTTCAAACATTCATTCAATTTCTGTAAAAAAAATCGTAAAAGAACACCAAAAATGCGACATTGCCAGCTCACTAGGAATAAACCCTCTTAAGAAGCAGGAGGGACAATGAATTTAGTTAAAGGGGGAGCAAGATCTAGCAGAAAGTTAGTGGACAGACCGGCCCCTGGGTCAGATGACATCTGAAAGTTGCTTAAACTGGTAAAAGGTTAAGCATTCTCATTACACATAAACGGATAACTCACGTATAAAAAGTCGAGTCGAGTCGTTTTATGTGTAATGATGATTAAGTCTCACGGTAGTTTCATGTTGAAGGTTAAGCATTCTCTCGATACTACTGCTATCTAGCGATATTTTGTCTCCGTTAGTAAACTCTCATTAGACGAAACAATCAATATTACATTAGGACAAAAATTATTCGACTACCCGATGAAACATTTTAGCAGTCGACTGGTAAACACAATACGTAATGCTACTCGGTCGTTTAATAATAATAATAATAATAATTAATTTCTTTATTCGGGTAACTGGGACCCACAATTTGTTAGTTACAAATTGTTAAAGGTACGTACCATTTTCTCGTCATCGCTGAGCTGCGGCGAGCCGGGGTGGTTGTAGGAGGCGACGGTGACGGGCAGTTCCGAGGCCGCCACGGAAGCCGCCGCCGGACCCTCGGACGGCGTGCGAGGGCTCTGCAATACACACAGTATATTAAGCACGGACTTTAGTAACAACCAAGGGCGGTGTGGAACAGCACGATACTTGGTTTTAGTTCCCTCCATGCTGGTCTGGGAGCAAAGAGAAAAAACATAAAATCTATTTCAATCTAAATTCTCCGAACTTGACAATGTACAATTTATGATGTATTTTTTATTGAATGAGTAAATAATCTAAATATAAATATAATCATAGAATGTACGAGCTGCTTCTCTTCCCGCGCAGATCGTAAAAGAACATCGAGGGAATGGGCGAAAATCTTAGGAATCATGATATTTATAAGCGACGCGGCTAGTGACGCATCACTATTTTGATTCCCCTTTCCACCTACACGCGTACAAACAAGCTAAACGTGCCCTTTAGGCTTTTTTACCCCAAGCTCTGCATACCCCGGAAGGTATAAAGACGTGATTAAAAAATTATACATAAAATTTTCAACATTTTGCGCCTTACCATCTGTTATTTTAATTAGACAATCGGAGAGCCTAGTTTCTGGTCTCGAGTTCTGGATGTTTAATATGTACTAACTTTACTTACAGTCCAAGCTTTGCTTAGTTTGGAACTAAATAAATTGATGTCAATTGTTTCATTTTTATTTTATATTTATTTAGTAACATTATTTTATATCCAAAGATCATCAGATAACTACTCTTTCTAAGCATCGCATTTCGAAACTTGTCGGTAAAGATAAGCATTAATAGTATACTTTCTCCACGTCGGTCACGACAGATACCTATTCTAATCCGGCGATAAACAACGTTCGATGTATGCAAATTTCCAGGAAGCATCTTATCGGACATACCACGATAACGATGTTTCAAATAAAAACTGCGTAAATTATATCACGATTTCTTCATACCACCAGCAAATAACAACAAATTATTTAAATACCCCTCCGGGGTTGCGGGTGTCTATGGGCAGTGGTGATCACTTACCATCAGGTGACCCACTTGCTCGTTTGCCTTCCTATTCATATAAAAAAAAAAAAAAAAAAAAAAAAAAAAAAACCATCGGAGCGAATTAAGTTTTACTTCAGCTCAGAGCCAGCGTTGGTATCTTTAATCAGACTCCAATAAAAGGAGTTTCTTAATTCGATTGTAGCTGTACTTTTTTATTCGGAAAAATATTGCTCAAAGTTACCATATGAGCTTGTCCAAAATTTCAACAATTTATAAATTAATTTACATTTGTAGACGGTAAATATTTCCACTTATTATATTGTTACGTCGAATCTGTAGCCCAGTGTTGTTAAACCACCAGTCTGTGGACTATTCTCCTGCGCCCCTATAGTAGACCTTATGTACAGTTACTTACATACTTGCTGCTAACTATCTACGTTCACCAGGAATGAAATATAATAAATATCTTGGGACAAATTACACCAATTGACCCAGCCCCAAACTAAGCAAAGCTTGTACTATGGATACCAGGCAACGGATAAACATACTTATATAGTGTAGATAAATACATACTTAAATACATACAACATCCATGACTCGGGCACAAACATTCGTATTCATCATACAACTGTCTGCCCCTACCGGGATTCGAACCCGAGATCTCTAGCTTCATAGTCAGGGGCACTAACCACTAGGCTATCCGGTCGTTAAATGCTACAGTACCCAGTCATAAAGATTGCACATCGGTGTTCTCGGCTAATTTCAGCTTCATAGAGCGTTGTCTCGCTCTAACTGACGTGACGCCATTTGTCTCTTTCCAAAGACCGAAGAGCAATCTTTACGGCCGGGTACTGTAAGATATTGTATTCTGGCATAATGTTACCTGAGGCATCGATCCCGCGGGGTCCCTACTGCTGGATGACTTTCTCCTGTCCTTGTTGCACCACTTCCACTCCGGATGAGCCTTGAAATGGGCCTCTTTGACCTGGGAGAAAAGAAGTTTTTGTCAAAAAAAAAATTAAATACAACACGTTCCTTACTGGCTGCATTTTTTTTTACCGTTCTTACATTGTTAATAGATTTGAAGTCAATCCGACCACAGGCAGTGTTCGAAAAATTGTTTGCAAACAATGAAGACAACTTAAAAACATAAGAATATTGCAAATGAAATAAAAACTTATAAAAAATACTAATCAATCAGTCAGCATGTTCTATTCCTCTTCCTCTCGTACACTTTGAACATCGACCATTGTATGGTAACATTTGTCAATCACAATTAAAAAAACGCAAGAAATATTTACAGAGGTGTTCAGTTAAACTAACACCTCGTATACAAATCGACATCGAAGCATCGTGCCTACAAACGCGTCGGCTAACTTTAAATACAGTACCTGGCCATAAAGATTGCACTCCGGTCTTCGGAAAGAGACAATTGGTCTCACGTAAGTTAGAGAGAGACAATGCTCTACGAAACCGAAATTAGCAGAGAAGACCGATGTGTAAACTTTATGGGCGAGTACCGTACCTAACTAATTGCTTTGTATGAACCGCTTCTGGTACTCTGTGACTGACCTCGCTCGCCAGTTCGTGGTACTTCTGCTTCTCCTCGGGCTTGAGCGCGTACCACCACTCGCCGAGGATCTTGCTGACGGTCCTGTTGTCCTGGTTTGGGTGCCGCTGGTGCACCATCTGCCGGTGCCGCTTGCTGAATATCATGAACGCGTTCATAGGACGACGGATGCGGTTGTGCTCCTTCTGAAATTAATAATATCAACATTGTTAATTTTACGTTCCAATAGCTACTGTGTTTCAAGTTTTTGGTGACTTGACATTTTATATCTGCCACTTAGCGGTGTGCATTTATTTGTTATATTGTAATCTTTGGTCTAATAATCGTTTGGTAAATAAACTAAAATTATTCTTGCCAAATCTTTTAGGTGGGATGAGCTAGTTTGAATTAGGTCACTCAGGTTAGGTTTACTTTATAATTATTAGAATCATTTCAATCAGACGAAACCTTCATTCCAGCAAACATATCACAACGACATAAAAGTATTATACCAGCCGATTTAGACTTGCTATTGAGACATTTACGTAACTAAAACACAAAACAAAGTAGTTTGGTTTTAAGGGAGTTAGTTTCGTACCTTTTCCTGTCCAGCTGGGGCGAGCGAAGACAAACTGTGCGAGCGCCGTTTAGTACTATCGTCTCCGGCGCTCGTTTCTTCGCATTCAAAAACCTCATCGTCTTCCTCGGCACATATCGATGTCACTCCGTCCACTGGAACCGCAACATTTCATTTTTACTACACGCAAAATTTGGGGACCATAACATATTTAAAGATTCACGGTTACATAAGTCATATCAACGGTATGTAGACCCGTTGATAATATGTATTATTTTTGGACGTTGGGATGATGAACGGTCTCGTCAGGCATATTGATAATAGTTGATTCAGGGTGACATATGCCAATACATGTATGTGGAGCCGATACCACAAGTGTCCCAGGCGTAGAGTAGGTTTGAGTTAAAATCAATGTGATTCCGTCGTTCATTTTCGAGTGAGACACGAACTTACCGCCCTCAGTTTTGATCTCCTCGGTCTTGATGTGCGGCGTGTGCGGCGTATGCGGCGTGTGCGGTGTATGCGGCGTGTGCGGCGTGCGCGGCGTGCGCGGGGAGGGCGGCGCGGCGGGCGCGGCGGGCGGCGGCGACGACGCCGTCAGCAGCGGCACCAGCGACTGCCACGGGAAAACCCCGCCCGATACGCCGCTAGTTGATACTGAAGTAGTAAAGGTGTCTTAACCCCCCAAAATATTGAAAATGAAGCAGTTGTCAGATGACAGGAAGGCTAGCGATTTTCATAAACGTTTGGTCAGTACTCGTACGTATTAAAACACATAATGGTTCAAAATATACGTATGTACTTACTTAACGGAATTGGTTTAAAATAAAGCTAACCTGATTTAAACCAATTTGCGAATATTGCGCCATCAAAAAAGTTCGTCTAGCTAATAGTTTTACCGAAAAATACATTATACGAGTGTATTTTATATTTACATTGATTATGACTTTGGCCGATTAGCCGATTAGTCGGTTGCAAAAGCCGACCTCGGTTTCGGGGATTTCCGTAATCAGTACAGTAGTTTCTGAAAGTAACCTTTACACACAAAAAAACTGAGTTCATCACGTTATTACATTAGTATTGAAATAGATAAACTAGCGCTTCGTCGTTTCGGCCATATTGCGTCATCCCATACAAACGTGTGCATTGTTGCACGTTTTATTTTGCCTGATAACGCTCGAAACTAAACAATCTTACAAAGTTCGGCGGAGAAATTGGCCAACCGATTAATTTGGAAGTTGGAGCTACGTTTTTCGTACACCTTACAGATTGATTCAATGCGTGATCGTTTCCCTTCGCAAATTATTCGTGAACTATGTCTTTGATATGACAACTAATGATCAAGATGAACAATGATTTGGTCCAATAACTCCATTTTGCGGTATAATTGAATAGTAAATACGAAAGACACACTTGTTTATCAGTTGCGCGATCAATTTATCGTTACGTTAATGCATTATCATAACAAGGTATGCATTAATCAAACAATGAATGCAAGTCATAAAAATCGTGGTGAAACTATAAACAGGTAATTAAAAAAAGATCAACGATACGATATTGTATATGCGTACGCGCAGCGAGATAGTGGTTGATTTGGCATTATAAGACTTAAGTGTCGTTAGATAACTTCTATCCCGCTAATTGAATCAACTTCAGCTCATTCATTCATTGTTTATTGCAGTACTCCTGTGGGAATTTCCAAAAATCCTTATTCTTTGTCTAAATTTGTAGCGGAAGCTTCAAAATTCATCATTCTAGATTCAAAAGTTCTCATTCAATTAGTGAGAGAACTTACCAATGATAGCAGTGTGGGAGGTCGGCGGCGGCAAGACAGGCAACAGCTGACTCGGGTGCACGATGACAGCTTTACTGTTCATATTGTTCACCTAGAATCCATGTTAAGTTGCTTTAATCCTAGACCAAATAAAAAGTATAGACGTAGTCCTTGCGACCAGCGAAGTTTAGACCGGTTCAAACTACGCCCGAAGCGTGTGCTTACGTTGCACGCACACAAGCGCAATCAAACTTTGCCAAACAAACTGGTTGAGACACGCGCTCGCGGCTAAGGCATAGTTTTGAACCGGCTTCACGTTGCCGTTGGCAGAATTGCGTCTAGACTTTTAATGGGTCTAATGTTAACAAAGATACATCTAAAAGTGTTGTAAAGTGAGGATAGGTAAGAGACATTAATAATGCAAAGATTGTCTAATGTATGGCACCTAAGTCGGGAGCAGAAATAAAGGAGATTGCCTAAGGGTCCCAACGATTTTAATCCAAACAAGTCCGTTTCGCTGTTATCCAAAGTCACTCTAAATTATTAATTCCAAGAAATTATTAATAGCCCGATGTTCATCAACAAAACCTCTACCTACGATACCCGTAGCTTCAATATTCATTAATAAAAACATTATTTATCATTACAGGTGTCCAGATTCAACGTCACTTGGAAAACGGGTACATCAAATTCGTGTAACGGCTTACCTAGTGAGCGATCAGGCGTACCTAATACATTGAGTAGTGAATATCGATGGTATCAAGGCGGAAACCATTGGAGCGCGCAATGTAACGTTACCCGCAGACTTTAATCTCGCTAGGCCGGTGTTCACAAAATGCGTAAGGGTAAACCCAGGGGAGGATAATATCTAACGGTCGAATTCTTTGTACCGATGCAAACCGTGCTACCTGAGCCTGAGTGATAACATTTTGCTTTTGTCTTTTTTTGTTATACTACTTTTGCAAGTTTTTTATGTAATTTGCCGTGTATGCATGTGTGGATCAAATGTAAAAATTGAAATTTGATACACATTTTTAGGATGAATGAAGCAAGTAGTCACTATTCATTCAAAAAAGCTTGTTACTCTTACTGGCGCTTACTACACTTAATCATTAAACAACTTTTAAAGATTAGTTTTTTTTTCTTACATGATCACCATTGTCCATGTTCCTGTGATGATCGTGCTCGGAGTCATTGTTGTTCATGATGTGCATGTGCTGGGTCAACTGATGACTTTTCTGTTCAAGCTGAAATCAAACACCATCATCAATCAATCACGCCAATATTACAAATGAGAAAATTTGTTGCTTTTTCACGCAAAAATTACGCATAGGATTTGATGACATTTGCCACTCAGGTGGTTTACAACCTGCATTAACACATAGGAGACTTTATGTCCTGGAAAATCGTAAAGCTGGACATAGAATAGCAAGCAGCATACGAAATCTTCGTTTGTCAACGTGGTAAATAGCTACCCTAGAATAGATACATTACATTGTCAACATTTTGTTAATCGTCTACAACAATCTAAATATATAAACTCAAAGGTGACTGACTGACATAGTGATGTATCAACGCACAGCCCAAACCACTGGACGGATCGGGCTGAAATTTGGCATGCAGGTAGATGTTATGACGTAGGCATCCGCTAAGAAAGGATTTTGATCAATTCTACCCGCAAGGGGATAAAATAGGGGATGAAAGCTTGTATGAAACTTTGTCAATTTTAAACCGATCGGGCTGAGACAGCTGATAGCGATAAACGAATTCTATGCAGACGAAATTGCGGGCAACAGCTAGTTTAGAATAAACTTGATGATACTAGTCAGTAGAACTTACTTGAACAGTTTCAGCGGGCTCGTTTTTTATCAGCACAAACTTCTTCTCCAAACTGTTCTGCGGTATGACGTACAGTCTCGCCTGAAGGGGCGCAGGCTTGACTATCCGTTTGTCTTCAAGTACGCGAGCCTCGGTCAACTCGGGGGGTCGCGGGTCAACGACCCGCTGCAAATGATTCTCCCTATGTTCCTCCTCCTCGTATTCCGAGACTCTTCTATTCACAAAATTCACATGATTCACGTGATTATTCAAAGGTGGCGACACGTCGCTCTCGCGTCTGTAGCTATCCTGCATCCCGTTCCGCATATGGATCGGTTGCGAACGGTATATGTGTTCTAAATCGATGCCGTTCGATGTCGGAATGTTTCTTTGTACGACCAAATTATGCGGTATCTCGTCTAGTTTCGCGTTACGGATTGAATTAGCGATGCTAGTTTGTAAGCTCTGCCCGTTTAAAGTACTCAGATTCAACGATATACTTGACGGTAGATTTAGGCTCGTCTGTAGAGTCGACGGGGGATTTAGAGAGTTCTGCATCGAGCTCTGTATGTTTAAGCCTGATGTTTGCACGCCGATGACGTTGGACGGAGCGGAAATGTTGGTCGATTGCAGAGTGGTCGTACCGTTGCGGTTTTCGATCTGGAATTGTCGCCGAGTTAGACATACTGATGGGAAAGCTCAGTTCTGACTTGTAAGAAAAAAATTGCAAGTTCCATTACATTGCCAAGCCGTCACGGCAACGGGTCAAAAGTACTTGACCCAGTACTGTAATGCGACTTGCAGGACAGCAGCTGTATGTGTTGCGTGATAATCATATCATACCTGATAGTGGTAAGTAGGTGCCGGTGATACTCTTATGACGCTCGTAGCGACGCTGTTGACGGGCGGACTCACTCTCCCCGGCCGAACTAACTCGGGCCTGAAAGGGATGTCATGATTACATAAACGTTGTGACAATGGAGAAGCGAATAGAGGTAGAAACTTGAAAACACGAAGTAGTTCTCGCTATCAGTCGGAACAGACAGCGGTGACTATTAACATAGGCATTTCATTTTCGGAAGGGTTGAGCCAAATCTCATGACATCTTATCTTTTGCAAAACCGTCTATATTTGATGGAGTTTGATGGAGGGTTGTTTTGCTTATCCAATGCGTTGGTCGGGGAGCACTGACCGTATGAGATGGGGATGGTAGATGCCGGGCGGGTGCGGGTGCGGGTGCGGGTGCGGCGGCTGCGGCGAGGAGATGGGCACGAACACGTTGTTGCGCAGCGCGGGCGGCGCCGCGGCCCCCCCGGCCCCCCCGCCCGCCGGCGAGCCCCCGCCGCACACCGGCGACGCGCCCGGGCTGCCCGAGCGCGAGCTGCCCAGCGACACTGCCAAACGCCACGCTTACTTTACTTACTAGTTCTTAAGACCCCGCAGGAAAAGTAATGCGTCAGTTACTTTAACGCTAACTATAACCATAACCAGAGATTTTGACATAGTTTTCATTTATTTTCTATAAAATGTACATCGATTTCAACGTTAATAGTTATCATTAAAATTGGTGCAACTCGCTGTAAGGCTCGATATAGCCAATGGCGTGCATGTGGGGTGTCGCCGGGATAGGCAGCGCGATCGTATTGCGTCACCTTACCGCTGCCTACCCTGGTGAGCCCCCTCCCCCCCCTGCACGCTACTTGATATAACCGCTATATCATTTTTCATCTAAGATGGGTACTGTGACAGTCAGAAGTATCAAAGAAAATTATACTTCATCCCATAACAAAAAGAGGCATGACGCATGATTCTTTTCTGTAATTAATTAGTCTTATTTTTGAATACCGTTGAATTAAAAATCTTTTTTTGACATTTAGAACCGTGGCAGTATCAGTCTTATGGGAAACATTATAAGGCATTCTGGCAGGAAAAAAATTATCTATACATACTCGTATCTACATGCAAAATCAATCTTTTTTTACCACCAGACTGGAATTTTCGTTTTTTTCTCTAAACAATTTTTTGCTTCCCGAATGAAAGGACTCACAGGTACACTAGCATAAAACTTAAACTCGCGCTGTTTAATAACATTTCTCTTACACGTAAGAAAAATATAGAAGTGTAGCTTCTTAATTTTGAATATACTGCATGTCACTGGCGGTGATTAAAGTAGCTATAGGGTGTTACCCAGCATGTTGGCGGCCTCGGTCTCGTCGGGGTCGAAGCGGCCCGTGACGCGGTAGTGCGGTGGAGTCGTGTCGGACTCGCGCGACGTCTCGTCGCCCTCCACGCCGGTGCCGCTCGACGATAGCGACTTGCTGCTGCTTCTGGAATAATACAATATACTGTAACACTCTAGATTAAGTATTAAAGGTGAAAAAGATGGTTTACATTTGAATTGGTCTTTGTCAGCCAAAATGTTATGTTGATCTGATCTGATAAAGGTAGTTCGCGTGTAGGTTTTGTTAAAAGGTGTATAGTTACAGTTATAGTATAGTTATGTTACTAAAGGTTAACCCCCTTATTCATAAACGCTCTGTAGGCTTCTGCTAACTTAGCAATCGTTTGTCCTTGTCTGTCACTTTGACATTTACATTTCACAGATAAGGACACACGATTGCTAAGTTAGCAGAGGTCTACGGAGCGTTTATGAATAACGGGGTAATCCTTTATCAACCAATTTGCGACCATCTATCTTGTCTATCTCATTTCTATCTCCATTCCCATTCTATTTTGAGGCTAGCGGACATACGAGCATAGCATACGTACATTTAACAATGAACGATTCGTTTTTTTTCCGCCAGTCGTCGCTGTCGAGTCTTATATTTGTGATAGGTTGAGGGAGGACGAAGAGGTTCAAGTAAAATCACTCATAGTACCAGAGATGTATTCTCGGTAGACCAAGTATAAGAACCGACTTAAAGATTAGTAACACATATTTATTACCTAATTAATGCTTATTGGCTATTATTCAATTACGTGCGTCACATGTGAATTTAGGCGTATAGCACACCTTCCTCGGAAGTTATTCTTCATATTCCTACTAATATTGTCTACGCACCGCCTGGCCGCGCCGGCTATGGGTGGCAACACTGGGCGCGACAAGCGCCAGCGCCCTCTACAGTTTCTTCTTCTCAACTCGGCTCGCGCACGCGACGCTTTTGCTCCATTATTTTATTAATGATTTGTATCTTTTAAAGTCATTAAAACCAGTAAATGTACAGTCTAGTATTTTATTAATCGCTGCGTTAGGGCTAGAACCTACAAATATTATGAATGCGAAAGTTGGTGAGGATCGTATAGATGTTTTCTACCCTTTCATGCCACAATACGCAAGCCACTTTATATCCCGGAAAATTGCTAATTCCCGCAGCGAAAAATGTTCTTTGCAAACGCGGGCAACAGCTGGTATTATTATAATTTATAATATAAGTACCTTTGTTGCGGCGTGTGGGCGGAGCCCTGCGCGAGCGGCGTGTTGGAGGACCTGGTGACGCCGCGCAGCGACAGATGGCGCGAGCAGTACCCGCGGCGCTGGCTCTCCTTCGAGCAGCCATCTTTGGAGCACAGCCGTCGCCACTGCTTGCCGTTGAACTTCTTCCGGATGCCCGTAGGTGTCGACACCACGTCGCCTTTCTTGTATTTATGCGGGGTTGCCGCTTGAGATCTGATAGGAGGATGGTGAATGTAAATAAAAGAGGAGCACAAATACTTTCGTGCAATTGGAGACATGTTAACTAACCATCTGCTACGGTACCGAGTAAAAATAACAGTTTTACATATATGTACCAATAGAACCCTATCGCAATAAGGTGACATATCACTCGAGTACGTGCGTTCGGTACGTGAATACATTTCCCTCACTGGACATATCTATCCCCGCCCAGATACCATTTCAGTCAACTTCAACTTTAATGATCATATCAGCGATTGTATGATGAACTTTCTTCATATCTCTCTGTTGCTCGCATATGATTTATTGCGACAGATGCAAAGTGCGGAACACTAGAAACGTTTAGTTTTAAATTGTACAAAAAAACACTACCCGTCTTCACTAGTGATGCAAGGAATACTAATAACTAAAATTCGTATTCGCCGAATATCGACCCATTAACGAATATTCGTATTCGCCGGATATCGAAATGGCATTCGTAAAGAACGTTGTTGGCTAAAACGGAACGTTCCCACTCAATCTTAAGTTCGTGTATTACACACACTTCGACAAATTCCACAAATTTTCGGCTACTTATCTTCTTGCGTATATGCTTTCAAAAATTGAGCGTATTTTTTTTAACAAAATTTTATCAGCAGTTTATTTAGATTACGTATTTAAAATATGTAAGTGTAATTAGATTATAATAGTTTGTATACATCATAAATTGCTTTTTTTGCGTTGGATTGATCATGTTTACATATTCGTTTTGATATTCGTATTCGCAGAATAGTAAAACCACTATTCGTATTCGTATTCGTAAAAGTAGTATACGTTGTTACTAGTCTTCACCAAAAGTGCAATACAAATCTCACTATTTATACACGTAATCAGAATAGGTCCGAAATTTTTAGCATCTCGTCATTTTGTCTATATGTATTGCCGTGGCCGTGATCACCACCGCTCAACATATTTTAATGAGAGTAAGTCTCACTAATGTCACCGAGCTACTGTGTAAACATGACTAGATCATTGTAAATTAGCTTGATAAAATAAATGACTACCTTTATCTATAATTAACTAGCTTTTGCCCGCGACTTCGTCCGCGCAGATAACGTCAGTGACGACATACCCTATACACCCACTCATGTATGTAGTATAAGGTTTTTATATCCTATCCCGTGGGAAATTCGGAAAATCCCTTCTTAGAGCACCTACGTGATCCTCTAGGAATATTATCTACTAATTATAGTCTTAATTAATTGCCTCTTGTTTTTATATCCCGTGGGAAATTTTAAAAATTCCTTTGTAGAGCACCTTTTTACTAATCAAGGAATGATATGTAGGCATGCCAAAATCTAATGTCTGTAGCTTTATTGGTACAACATTTCGGGATTTTCCAATCCCGCAGGAAAATCGGAATGAAAATAATCCTATGTCCTTCTCCTGGTTCTAAGTTACCTCCCCACCAATTTTCAGCCAAATCGGTTCAGCCGTTCTTGAGTTATAAATAGTGTAACTAACACGACTTTCTTTTATATATATAGATTAACTTATGCACACAACACGAATTAAGTCTAGCAGATAAATTTACTTATAACGACAACGCGATAGCGCAACATGTGCATAGCGTACTATGGCGATATGTACAAACGAACGTGTCGCGCGGCACGGGTTCGACAATGACGAGGCAACGCCTTCACAAATAAGTTTTCTTACACACACTGACTAACTGCTTTACTCAGAAACGAAAATAAAGAATTCAAACGTTTATTGACGTCAATTACTAATGCAAAAAAGAGTACTATGTCAATTGTAATGAGTAAACTAATAGTATAGTAGTGAGATAATAAACGTAGGCAATTAGCATATCAATAACATAGTTTTCTTTTTCAACATAAAGCTTAAGGGCAAAAGATTCTGTTCAGGGGGATTGCAATTTATAAAACAACAAATGAAAAAAAAAACTCCAAAAAAATACACTATTTTTAAATGACGATATATGATGACACTGTTATCGTAGCTCTCTAAAAATACTAAATTAAAGTCAAATCAACCACTGGCAGTGCGTCAAAATTCTCTTTCAAAACAATAGGCAAGTACAAGAAAAGTTATTAAAAAGCTTCTAAATTCACAAGGCAAAAAGAGGTTGAGCTAGGCGATCTCCAAATGTTTTTTTCAAACTAAAGGGTAGCTCTGCTATCGAAAAAGTTGCAAGAATAACAGAGGCACAGTATATTTACCTAGGCGTAGGGGGTTGAGATCTGGGGGTGAGACTGCGTTCGAGCAGACTCGATGTGCTGCCACGACTCTGCAGACTGCTGCGTTTGCTGTTGCTGCAATCTGCAAACAACACCCTCTATAAAAATCGTTCAAACAGGTCTGTAAAATAACTTACACTTAAAAGTGTAACAGTCTTTCTATAAAAACTTATATAGATTTTGAGCACTGTTCACATACTTGGATTCTCTTGCATATTTGTTGGCTGGTGCATTTCGGAACTCTGTCATAGCGAGATAATTACTTTGTAATTTGTAACGAATGTTTGTAAAACAAACTTAACTTAATTGAGAATCTATGTACTTATGTCATTCAAGGTCATCACACAGTCCGAACGATTCAAGCTTGAACTTAGTCAAACCACTACTTATACTAATATCTATTCTGCTGTTAAACCACTGTACAATTAGTTTGTCTAAAGTTAGCCGGTTATGACGTCATTCGACTAAATGCGACAGCGATGCGGCAACCGGCACTTTAGTCAATGGAGGTGTTTGTTCCATATCAGTAAATCTTGAATAATTAGGCTATTCATCCGGCTCCCTTCGTAACAATGCTATGGCTATGGTGCTATAACCTTGGTCCATTTTCGACAATTTTTGCCGTAGGCAAATTAGCGAATTAGTGTAGGCACAATTTATTGAATACCCTACCCAAAGATACTTTGTACACCCCCTTGCAAAACAATCGGGCACCTTCGTTTTCCAGATGTTTACGCATTTAAGCTTAGAAAGTTCTTATTACAAGGAGGTGTATAATTGGCACAGCATTAGCACTATCTTTTTTTATACTGAATGACTTCAGCGACTATTACACAGAGCCAGTAAGAGTCACACTTACATTGGTGGCTACAAATATACCTTCAACTTTTTTATACAACCAGAAAGGTAAAAAAGTAAATATTTGGCTGATGGTAAAAATCATATGCCAGTAATTTCACTGGCTGGACAGGATTAGTGATAGCGACAGTGGCGTAACTATAACGTCTGGGGCCCGTGGCAAATTCGTCAGATGGGTCTCCTTCCTCAATATAAGAAGTGCATCAGCGTCCCTTCTGTGCTCTAAACCAAGCCAGTTCGGGGCCCCGTAGAGCTAGGGGCCCCTGGCATTTTGCCAGTCCTGCCACCCTATAGTTACGCCACTGGATAGCGAGTAAAATGGTGGCAGGGATCCGGACAGGCCCCGCACAAGGTTCTACGACCCACAAAAATCTGCAATCATTATTCTACGATTTCACTACTCATAGCAGTCACAGTTTTTACTCGTTCAACCTAATTGACACGACCCTTTTAATGATTCTCGCAAGCGGACTTTTCTTGCAAATATTAATTATGTGGAGAAATACTCTTAACTAAATCACGTTACGAGCTTTCAGGGATGTGTTTCGTAAGCATACGAGCGAGATCGACACAAAGGATAGTCAATTACAAGCTCATGTATACATTTGTGTATCTTAAACTCGTATGATAATAATATTATCTCATACTACGGATGTGTACTCCGCGTGCACTGGCTCTGAGTCATTGCTCCAGATTCAGCTCTCAAGGAACAATATCAAAAAACCTTGAGTGACGTTTGTTTTTTTATCGATAAACGGTGCGAAGCGCACGGAC
Organism: Pandemis corylana; assembly: GCA_949127965.1. Lineage (NCBI taxonomy): Eukaryota > Metazoa > Arthropoda > Insecta > Lepidoptera > Tortricidae > Pandemis > Pandemis corylana. The sequence goes on along the minus strand of OX421869.1, from coordinate 7,599,773 downwards.
TGAATGCTTGTAGTTTTTATGGGACGTTCTTTGTGGGTTTGGCGATTAATAAACATAGGATCTTAAAGCAAACAGGATGCTTTATTGACCACACGCCGTGAAGCGCTACGGCATGCAAAACTTTGTCGAGGAACGTCTTGCTTTTAGGGTAAAGTACCCTACTAAGGGCACCTACTTGTTGTCAGATTTTAACTACATGTAACTTTGTAACTTTTAAGCTGATATGAAGATAATTAGCCACCCATGGCACAAAATAAAAGCTTGTAACACCTTGTCTACGACCAATAGTCATTCTGCAATACTGGTAGTCATGTGCCATGAGTCACGTCGAGAAAAGAACGGTACGGCTCAGTTCGACTTGGCGGGGGTACAAGAGTGCCGCCTGATACTTATTAAACGTCCAGACTACTTTTTACATGCATACACGTATTAATTCCTTACGCGGTAGACAGAGCCTAAAAACCACGTTTATCGTGATTATAGGCATATAGGTGAATTGGGGAATCAATAGTGATGGCATGCTATCCGCATCGCTTTTTACTTGATTCCTGAACATTCCCTCGATGGATTTACGATCTGCACGGGAAAAGCAACTAGTACATTCTCTGTTCTTTTTTTGCGCCCAGACCAGCGTAGAAGACTACTTATTTTTTTTTTATTGGGGAAAAAAACAGATACAGACCCAATTAAAAAAAAAATACTACTTACTTCTTAATTATGACAAATTCCGAATCTCTCACAATCTGAACTCCTACATTAAAAATTACCCAGCCATTTATCCACAAGGTTCAACAGAACTTAAAGAGCATAACTGTACAGCCTACAGCAGTGTTTTAACCTGTGGGTCGTGTGGACCCACAGGGGGTCGCGAAGCCTCTACAGGGGGTCGCGAGATAAATCGAACACTACCACAGTAAAAATAGCGAAGTTGCTAATTATGCAAATGCATAAATGTATTGTATTGATTGAATACTTATAACAACAATAAAAATACATAGAATAAAAGGGGTCGGGGTTTCCGAAATATTTTTTTACTAGCTTGTGCCCGCGATTTCGTCCGCATAGAATTAGACTTAAGAACCAAAGTTGATAGTACATTCTGCAATAATTACCTATTTACGTTGCGACTCTAGGCAGCTACGACCTATGACATGTTTATCGCTATCCCGCGGGAACTATGTAATTTTCCGGGATAAAAAGTAGCCTATGTTTTAATCTAAGGTACCAGCTATCTTCGTTCCAAATTGTATCCAAATACGTTCAGTCGTTTCAGCGTATAGAAGGAACAAACATACACACTCACTCACATCGTCCGAACTTTCGCATTCATAATATTAGTAGGACTTCATCAGTTGTATCATGAAAAAGGGTTGAAAAAGTCTGCCCTACAGTAAGGTAATAAGGCATTACTCACCCATATGCGAGGGCTCGTTCGGAAACATGATGTCCTCGCGTCGCAGCTCGTCGTCGCTCTCGCAGTACTCGTCGAAGGCGCGCTTGCGCAGCTCGTCCATGGAGCCGTTGGACAGCGCGCCGACTGTCACCACCGGCCCGGCGCCGCCGAGTGGCGACGATGTGTAGAAGTTGTCGTTCGTCATCTGAAGACAAATAGCCCTGTTAATTCTATCCTTACATTACACGTACACATTATACACTACTTACAAAGTTAAAAGCAGTCCATGTGAATATACTTGGGCAACAACGCAAAACGTCCACAACGGTTTAAATCACAACCTAATAACAAACCATTGATCTACATCTAGTCATACATCTCCTAAATAGAATATCTTACGATTATTCGTCACGGAATAATAAGTATCGGCTGTGAAAAAAAAACTATTCAGAATAAGACCTCACTCCGCAAGTGAGACGTTATTTGCCTGGGCCTTAATAATATCTGATGATAAAATCGGTTCGTCGTGGGACTGTGACATATATGTATGCTGAATCTCTCGGCCCTATTATAATTAAATTTTTAAGGGACGATAATTCCATCAATAAACGTTGTTTAACTAATGTAGCTACTTCAGCTGCTACCTATATGTGTGTGTACTGGCGACCAAAAATAACGGGTTTGGGTTTTTATTAAAAATACATTTTGCATAATATTTTCCTTCACGGAAGAACAGTCGTGAACCTAACACTGAACAGTGTTTTTTCACTTACGTAATTTGCATTTTGTTGATACTAGCTAACAATTCCATAGCATAGTTGCATAATTTTTTTGGAATTTTCAGCGAGGACCTTGGAGTAGCGCTGACACTACGCATCGCTATTTGTCTGCGAGTATTATGTACCTATGTATGTATGTACCTATACTACTTTCCTACTCTCTCTGAGACAGTATCGGGTGAAAAGAGAAAGGGGAGGCCTTTGCCTAGCAGTGGGACGACAAATAGGCTATTTAAAAAAAACCTTCTACTAGCCGGTTGGTAATGTGCCCGTATTCACGTGACGTGTTCGTGGAATTTAGCAAAAGAATAGCGAAATTAGTTAATTATTTAAAAAGAAGTAAAACCATTAATTAATTCACGAATATCTCGCAACAAGTGAAACTGCGATTAAATCTAAGACGTGACTCAGGGCGCTGAGAGTCGCTGTGTCAAATTATTACGTCATTTTCTTTTCGGCCAGCTGCATTGCAACCACAGTATAACTAGTGAGTAATCCACAAACAACGCTTCGAATTTAAGCTCGCACCAGCAACCAGCACACTGCCCGTACATAAATTCTTGACTGGTGATGGTCATTAGCATTTACGAGAGCGGGTGAGAACGGTTGAAAGCACTCGGGGAAGCTGGGATTTGACGCGTCGGGTGCAGATTATTTGCTACGATACACTATGTTGCAAACGTCTAATGAAATTACGGTTCAATTGCATTTCTAAGTGTAAATCACGATAAGAAAAGCCTGCGAGAAGTCGACATAGTTTGGAGTAACGCCTTATTAGTAACTATTTCAATGTGGCCCGTTATAAAAAGGATATATAAATTGGTCATAATTATAATTTTGAGTCGCCAGTCATGATTTTTTATATGAGTTCACCAATCGCCAGACTATGATTTTGCGCAGCATTCTGGATGGATGTAGTCATACCATATTAAATATGTTACCATAACACTTGAGGTGTTTTGTTAAACTAATGCAAGTTATATTATTTACATGGTTCAGATGATAATGTATGATATATGGCAAACAGGACGTACAGGCTAACCGCAAAGACTATCCGATGACAGTCATTTTTCCTCGTTTAAATATATTCTATCACAATAAGGCCTAGGTTCAAGTTAAAATTTTATGTTGAATTGACTGTACTGAACACGTATTAACCATCAGTATGATAGCTAGCGAGGCGGCGATAGAAGTACCTAAGGCGCGTCTTGCCACTCTCATAGCTAGTGGCTCGGACTCGGCATCCTATACTATAATGCATTTTATCATCACATATACACACACTCTTAACTTATGTCGATGAGATAAACTCACCCGCAACTTACGGCAACCACTGTACCTCGCTGCTAGTCTTTATTATCACGACGGCTGCAGCAGCCAGTTGTCAGCGCGCGTAACCTGCACACTACTCTAGAAGCTATACAGTCACGCTGCAGAAGCAGCCAGCGGCGTGCAGTGGCGAGACGCCATGGTAGACAGCGGGACGGTGGAGCCCCACAATTAGTATGAACTGCACGCCCTAGCAAGCAGTGCACTGACCTGCATAGGCACGTGCGGGCGGTGCGGCGCGTGCGCGGCGGCGTGCGAGCCCGCGTCCTCCAGCTCGTCGGCCCACGGAGGCTGCAGCAGCCGGATGTCGGCGCGCTTCACTTCCACGCTGTCCTTGCATATCTCACCGTCTACCTGCTGCCGAGAAAGAATGATTAAGGAAATAGTATAATGTCGAGACGCCGTCCGAAGCGAAGGAGCGAACGAGAGCCCACGTTCGGCCCACTGCCTATTTCAACCTGGACCCCTGCTTCTTACCTACCCACAGATTGTCTAAATGTTGTCCTTCGTATCTATTCTTAAAAACCGTCTCACAACATTAATGTTTTTTCACTTCTACGAATTTAAATTAAGAAAAAAGATCAAATAGATAATTTGCATCTTGTGACGAGATAAAAATTCAGACGTTGCTCACCTTCACTCTAATCCTTATCGGTGAATTAAGCACTTCAATAACGAGTCCTTCCACAAAAACGTTTTGCACACTTTCCCGGCTCGTGTCCGTAGTCCGGACCACGCAGGCCGAACCGATCAGCAGATGGCTGAGCTGCGGGCTCGCGTCACTGATTACATCGTACTTGTTCGCACCGAAGATGTCGTTGTACACCATCGGCGTTTGCTCCTGCCCGTCCAACTCTACCACCACCTTGCAGCCTTCAGCCTGCCGGATCACACCCGGCACATACAGCCGGCACTGTTTCGCCAACACTCTATGGTCCCGCCATTCTGACAAATCGATGTTCGGGTAGTGGATAAAGAACTTCATTTCTTGCGGGGGTGACGGCACGATCGAAGGCTGCATAGGCGAAGGATACAGCTGTGCATGGTACTCAGGTTGCGGCATGGAGACAGCTACGTTGTTGACGCAGCTACGTTCCATCTCTTCGAGTTCTGAGGGGTCGAATTTTCTCTTCTTTGGGAGTCGCACGGGGGCCTGTGTCGGGGGTTGGGCCGGCGGCTGCGCGGAGCCGCTGCTCGCGGTCCCGGGGTTGGTTGGGTTGGCCATGGTTATGTTGGAGGTCGGGTGCGATGAGGCCTGCGAGAGGCTCACTGTGCCGACGCTACTGATCACTGAGGCAGGGATCTGCAACAATAAACATTGCATTTATTTAGTACAAATCTTGAGAAACACACTATATGGTGTACATATATCCCTACCGTAAGGAGTAAGGACCCCTTTGCCAGATTAAATCTTTTTGGGTGGGTAAAATTAAAAGATCATTAAAAACAAATGAAATCAAATCAGGCTTTTTGGCCTTAACTTTCAGCGTAGTATATATTCATAACTTAGGTAGTAAATTGATGAGATAGTGTAAATACTCTTTCTAGTTACAAATTCAATCGCTTAAAAGCTTTATATCCTAGACTGGTAGCTTGAAAGTTATTAATACGATCGTGTGTCTGTGTAATTATATGCATATAATTATCCGGCTCAAACTGAGTTTTTTTAATAAAAAGCTAAACGTGATGATAGCTCATAACATCAGGAATTTAGTTTTCTTTTACTTCAGCGCCATTTCTAAAGCGCTGATAAGGGAATTACGGGTAACTGCTTCAACAAACGCATTCCTATACGCCTGAAAAATTCTACCTTCCGAAATAGGAACAGCTGGCCTATATAGTTAATGTTCCGTGTTATTATTTATAAACATATTTATCAACATCAGTGCACTGTGCCGCGTGACGGATAGCGAATAGTATCTGGGAGGCATCCGCGTGCGTCATACTCATACGCCGCACGGATTTCCCCGAAATATTGTACCTATAGTAAGTACATCTGCATTTTCCTCACGTAAAGTCTTAAATATCGTTAAAACTGAGCAAATAACGCGGTCTGAAATTTAACTAAAATTGAGCGTACGTTGTAAAAAAAAAATCACCGAATAATTGTGTAACTATAAATTATGGACCAAAAATGTCACCATCATCATACAGTGAAGAAGAACTCACGAATTACATATTGTACAAACGATTCTAATTACATAATTGTAAAAAACTTTGTTATAATTAAATATTGTAATATTGTATAGAACGTCGTTTTCGTCCTCGCATTCAAAGTGAAAAGTAGAGTGTTTAACGCGAGACTAAACAAGCATAATGACACTCTAACTATAGCCACCCTCGCTCGCTCGATTAGTTTTAGTCCCTTGTTGAACAATCTACTATTCGTAGAAGATCCCTCCATATAACGACTTTCACCGAGCTGGTTATTCGATGAACAATATTTTATATTCAATTCAATAGGTATGTCAATAAATATATTGCAAATGGGTTGTCTAAAAAAATTCAGTCCAGAACCACGCCTTGTTGCTACGAGTACTAGCGACGTGCAGCATTCGTTTGAATCTTTGTACCTCTAGTCTAGGTCTTGAGACGCTGATCTGTGACCGATTTTATCGGTTAACGAACGTTAGCGTACTAATCGGGCGAAGGCTTGGTTCCGCGTTTAGTATTCTGTATTTTCTGTACGTAATGGCCTTCTGGGTAGACAGAGCCTAAGGTAACAAGACCTAAAGGCAATGGCGTAACTATAGGGTGGCAGGGGTGGCAAAATGCCAGGAGCCCCTAGCTCTACGGGGCCCCGAAATGACTTAGTTTAGAGCACAGAAGGATGCTGATGCACTTCTTTATATTGAGGAAGGAGCCCCATCTGACGAATTCGCCACGGGCCCCAGACGTTATAGTTACGCCACGTTTAGCATGATTGTGGGCGAATAGGCGAAAAGGGGAATCAAAAAAGTGATGGGTTGCTAGCCGCATCGGTTATAACATTATTTCTAAGATTTTCGCCCATTTTTTCGATGGGCTTTTACCATGCGAGGGAAGAGAAGCCACTGGTACATTCTATGTTTATTCTTTGCTCCCAGATGAAGGGAGTGAATAGTTTTTGTTCGATATCGTGTAAATAGGTTTGCTTGCAATACTTGCAATTAACGGTGGCGAGTGAGCTTTATTTGTGGTAACCACATAATCTGCAAACGTGTCAAAAAAAACGACATCGCTCCGTAAAACACGTACACTTCTATACTTATGGTGAATTGCTTATGTGTGTTTACCACAACTAAAGCTCGCCCGCCATTATTAATTGCACGAGCTATAGTGTGGTCTGGATGGAGTCGCGATTATGATGACATTGATGAGCCGGCACCCACCTGATCGTCTATGTCGTGATAGAGCGCGTGCAGGCGCTGCGGGGGCGCGGGGGCGGCGGCGGAGGCCTGCGGCTGCGGAGCGCCGCCCGCGTGGGCTCGCTGCATACCCGCCTGCCGCTACAACTGAGCAGTCATTGCGGCAGAATTCCTGTTGGAATAATTTTTGTTTTAAAGTTGGAAAAACAATAAGAGTAGTACCTAGTGAAATTTTGGTGGTCCGGCCAGGACCGTCTCCGCAGGAACGAGCTTTTCAACAGTTGGTCCTGGTATACATGTAGGATATATATATGACAATGCAAATACAGTCAGTAAAAAAAGGACTAGTCTATGATTTATTTGACAAGCTATTACACTATCTACTGTGCACTTTCTCAGGTATTGGGAACCGAACACTAACAACTTAATTAAAGAAATAACTTAAACAACCCGCTTTTTAGCACAGTCGAGTAAAGAGCATAGCAATATTGATGATGGAACTCATGTTTTGATAGCGATTAACCGAATAGGTACCGAATTGTACGCAGACGAAGTCGAAGGCAAAAACCGTACCTACCTATCTAATTAATTTCTAACACTCGCCGTATTTTTCTATTTAAAAATCAATCGCTTTATAAAATACCTACTCGTACGCAATTACAATAACGTACCGCGTGATACAATTGTAAAAACCAAACTGTATAACGTAACGATCTAACGATACGTTTTAACCGACATAAAAAAGGAAGTTCTCAATTTGTGTGATTTTGACCCTGCAATTAAAATAAAAGTGTTACTTTCAAAGTGGTTGCACTTAAGTTCTATTGTTTAACGATTTATTATCATCGCGTATTATGATGAAATTCATAAGACATTGCTGAAATTCTCCCCACAGAAGCGCACTTTGCTGGCCTGCCAGCAACTGGTTGTCTCATTCATACTTAAGGTGTTAGAAACAAGTGGAACTGAGAGCCTTAATGGGCGTGTGATTCTAGTTTAAATCAAAACACATCATCATCTGCCATACACGTATGACTACTGCATTTATAGCCAAGATAAACCTGTTCCACGCAAAGAAAGACAAAAAAGGGGAAAACTGGTAATGAGTAATGATATCAAATGATAAATGGACAGTTTAATGTTGTAAAAAACGTAGTAAAATGGCTGCTAGGTATTCCGCGTCGCTTTTAATTACCTACGCTCGCCCTCGTGATTCGGCACGATATTTTGTTGCTATGCCAAACTGCGTTAGACAAAGGATTAGATAAACGCGAGATTAGCTGAGCAAAGTTTTGATTTACGGAGTATAAGATTAACTGTTTCAAAGTGGGGATACGTTGAGTAAGTTTACTCGTGTTTTTGTAGCGTGTAAGCATTATTTATAAGTTGTTTATCAGTATAACTATTAGCGTATCCTTCATGGCCTTGTCCTTTAATCATGTCATGTGGGGTTATTACATAACGTCCTTACAAGTCAGCGGTTACGTAGAGATTTTTTTAATTAGTAGAAGATAACCGTTTACTGTCCATTTTGTATCAAACACAAACACATGAATCGACTCATTTTACGTTAGATAAAGAACGATGTAAACATTTTACTGTTCTTAATAAATATACAAACCATTTCTTGAATAAGATAATGTGTGTACTAAAAGATTATTTTGCTTAGCACGTTTTACATACTATATAATACAGTCTATTGTCCCGGAATAACTACAGACTGTATCTACACACACAGCCATCGCAATTCGCGATAGGAGCTCACCGAACGGCAGAGCTTTTCCATAAATGAATATCTAGAATATCTAAAATACCTATCTAGGTACAATTCGAAGCGCGAAAGAACTATTTTAAGTTAATTCAAAGCAGATTTAGCCTGGATCAATAACCTGAATGTGGTTCTATTGTTTTATTTTTTACAAGTCGGCTAGATCTAGACAAGTGCTATCTCACAGTTTTTTTGCGGTTACATTTATGGATAGTTATTTATATGCCTCGATTAAAGCGTTCGAAGTAGGATACTAATTTGTCTATGTATTTTCTTTTTTTTGTAATGGCGATACTACAGGTAGGTATCATTTCCGATTTCAAAGAAAGGTGAAGGTGGAGAGGTAGTTCTCAATTGTTTTTTTTTATCCGTCGTACTCGTGTTTCTATGGAACTATACACGAATGCATAACATTTGCACGGGAAAATATTCTTCTCTACACTAATATTATGAAGAGGTATAAGATTTGGTTGTTTTTTGTTTCCTTTTTCATTGAATTGGCTCCGAAACTACTGGACTAAAAAACTCTTTCATCGTTAGAATCAGAGTTGTCCCTGATGAACATAGTAGGCTATTTAATTGCACGGACGAAGCACGAGCTTGTATTACTAGATGGAACCTTTTTGAAAATTATTAAGTATATTTGAAAGAGCGCTAAAATTAAAAAATGAACTGGTTACTATATGTATACTGTTTCAGTTAGTTAAGACTATTGCGTAGCAAGTAGGCCGAACCTGTATTCTTTTATCGAAGTGGTAAATATCTGTCATTTCTAAATATAAAATTACTTGATAGATCTAACGTGAAAGACCATTACGCATGTGTTGAAAGAGATAATTCGTTAAAAATACAACACTCAGTAACAAAACAACTGTACTTAATGATAATGATAATTATACAAATTCTAATTTATTGCTAATTTTAGTCCTTTGAACCGGATTTTAAGAATAAACTAACTGACTTAAGGTTAACTGCCGTTTATTGTAACTAATGCTTTATTAAATCGTGAGTTAAAAGGGAAAAAAGTAAGCGTCTAAGCCTTCAGGACCCTTTTTTATTCCACTTTGATTGCGAATCAGTCCTAACGATGGGTAGGGAGGAGACTGCGACTCCATGAAACAGGGAAATGGATTTGTGGTAGGTACTATGTATGATTAAGGAAATCGCGTGAATCTCAGACCCAAATATAAAGTAGGTAAAGATCTACGAACGGGGAAGTAGAGGCGTACGTGGATACATATTCGCCCCGCATAAAAACGTAGGCGATCGTTTCCACAGCAGTGCACGCACACGCTATGCGCACGAAATGAACAATGGACCCACGTGGGTCACATATATAGCGTGTCCGTGCACAGCGCACACCAGTGGGGCGTCGCCTTAACGTCGGCAATACTACACCTCGCCGTGTACAACCAACACTCCCTAGCAAACTGGTTGGGATGCGAGGCGTAGATTTATCCGGCCTATAGTTATTTAGTTCCTCTTTCATCCGTTTTGACTTGGGAGTCTAACTGTGGCTCGCTTGGTATGGTGAAAATTACACATGAAAGAATATAAATTATTGCGAAATGGTATGAGAAAACGTTCCACAGAGATACGTAACTCAGTTTCTTCGGCCTTATGCTCAAGCCATGCCACGCCACGCGTTCGGGTTCGTCACGATGGGTAGGTATAAAATAGTGTTAGAAGCAAAACCGACTAACCCACCCAAAAAGTTTATTCTATTAGGTAGGTACAGCTGATTTTGCTTTTGATATTAGGTACTTTATAATATGACTTTTTTGAGCTAGTTAGTTGGTTTTGCTTCTAACACGGCGAAATATTAGTAGTTATAACGCTCATTTGATATAATTATTGAATCATATAACAACATTATTTAATATTTAAATATAATTATATTTTTTAAAACGACCATTTAATCTAATAAAATTTCATATAACATTCATTAAATATAATGCACATTTTATATAATTAACTTATGATATAAAGTTAATATAATATAAAGTACAGTTAGCATTTCTTCCATGCTGGTCTGGGAGCAAAGAAAAAACATAGAATATACCAGTTGCTTCTCTACCCGCAAAGATGGTAAAAGGCCATCGAGGGAATGGGCGAAAATCATAGGAATCACGTTATAGGCGATGAGGCTAGCAACCCATCACTATTTTGATTTCATTTTTCACCTATACGCCCACAATCTTGCTAAATGTGGCCTGTAGGTATCTGTTACCTAAGGCTCTGTCTACCCCGTAAGGGATAAAGACGTGATTTGTGTATGTATGTATGTGTGTGTGTATGTACAGTTAGCATAACAATTTTTGATATAATGTATTAGACATAATCCCAACTTTACTACCTCACAGAACTTGCTTGAGCAGAAGGGTTAAGAGGGACGGGGGGCGAAGCGCCTTTCAAGGCAGCGCGTAAAAAACTGCCTATACTGCCTCGTACATCCACTTGGGTAGGTTCGTTAGTTACCTTGCAACCCTCAGGGCAGACAGAGAAGCCCCGCCATAGCGGGGCTTCGTCGACTCGCCCCTGAACCCCTTGCACGCGCACAAAACTATTATATGAAATAATGATTATTATATGAAATAACGATTATACCTAATGATGTTTATACGAAATAAATGATATGCCAACTGATATATATAAAAAAATGAATCGTCGAAATGTACGTAGGTACGCGCATAACTTCCAAACGACTGCACCGAATTGGATAATTATTTTTTAGTTTGTTACTGTTTGGACAAGGCTTGCATAAAATAAAATTTTGAATTTACAGCTAGTATTAAATAAAAATAGATATTTTGATATTATACCAATTGTATATTATATGAAATGAGTGAAATTATATCAAATGTTATACCCCACGCCACGCGTAACTAATAAGACTTTTGCGCAAAAAAACATATTGATCACAATTTTACCTCTTAAGTCAATTGGAACAGGTACCTACATACTGGAAATTGATTAAATTTACTTGCAAAATGTAAAAAAATCAGGTTTTGAACAAAAAAACTGCATGAAAATAATTACTATGGCACTGATAGACACGTCAATCTCATAACACCCTCTTTTTGCGCTGGGGTTTAAAAATGGATGTTTGTCAATATTTACCTAGCACCATCTAAGACTATTTAGTTAATGCAATTTCAAATTTACATATTATCAGGGCTTGTACACAGTAGGTACACATACTAAAGACTCAACAACATAATATTGTGTAACAATGCTTAACCCTTTCAGTTTCCCCATTCTCATTATTCTCATCTCGCAGATGAAATCAGACTAGAAAAGTTTATCATAGTTATTTTACCGTTTAACTGTTACCCACATGAAGCTTGTTGCAAATTCAATGCAAATTATAAAAGAAACAAACTAGCAATTCATGTTCGCTTCAACGGGATGACTAATTCCATTCCAACAACCATACAACAAGTTCAGACCTGTCAGAGGGCACGGGCTATGGCCTTGTTTTAGCATATCATAAGTTATCTAAGTTACCTACTTATACTTTACTATAGCTACCTTTTCTTATCGTTCTTAGAAAATAATATTTTTATTTAATGCCAAAAATATGCACATTTTCATTATACTGAACAGTATAAAGATGCTTATTAAATCATCATTATCAAAATAAACTTTAGTAATAATACCCTTATTACGTTATTGATTTCACAACATTAATAGAGGTGGTGTGTTCTTTGTGCACTGTCTCAAAGGCTGGGGTAATTAAAACACCCCACGAAATAAAATATTTCATGTAGTCATCATTCTACCAGATCATTAACATCCATACATGAAATATTTCTTGGTTCTAGTATTATATGAATAAGATAATAATTATTCATTTTACTAGTTTGAATAAGTAACTGGACCATGAGATAAAATTAGGAAATACTCAAAAAAAATGTTAAGTAGGTACATATTAATTTCCAATTTAATAAACATATTTAGATTTTAGATTAGATTTGGTTTGTTTAAATCAAATCAAATCAAATCGTTTATTGATAATTATAGGTACACATACAAGGTAACAGCTGCTGTGCACTAGAATAACAGTATTTTTTTATTATTAAATTGTTACTAGAAGAAGCTCTTTAGTGTGGTAAACATATCCAAGTATTAAAGTGGTGAATAAATATTTGATCCCATCCTTATTTTAAGGGAGTCGGAGCATTATTGTTAATATTATGAAAATTTGTGTTTTTATACTTAACAAATAAACTAACTAAACTAAACTATGTTTCGAGCACCATAACCGTCCTATGACATGGGTGTCTATGGATGTTATGTTGGTGGTTGCTTTCAATCAGGTGACCCGCACTCCATGCTTCACATAAAAAAACTATTAGGTACTCAAATATAGATGGCGAATATAGGTTTCAACTTAGTCTATGACTAACCTAACCTTTGTTTTTTTTTCAATTCGTTTTTAGTTACTATTTTCTTGATAAAGTAGAACTTAAAGTAGATTTTCTTTTTATTAATACCAAAATTCAAATAAATTATTGAAGTTGACAATCTTACTTTATATTTCCAAATTTGAAAGGTATTTTTTTTTTACTATTTGTCAAACTAATGCTGGCCCTATCATAATTTTTAAATACTTATTGAAACAAAATAGAATCATGCATTATAGAAAAAGATCATGTTTCTTTTTTATTACCAGCCAGTATCCTGGGCAGAATAATAATGGCTGTTTACCACAAGCATTAGAACAAATTGACTTCCAGTTGCAATACCTACCTACCTACTAGATATTCCATTCAGTCAAAGCAAAGCATTAAGTTTAATGTGCACTCATACTTTAGATGTAGATGGGGTAATTATCTGTACCTATAAGATTTAAAATACATAATCATCTACACTGTGTGATTACCATCATCATAGGATATTGTAGTAATTACTAAATCCAGCAAATTAGGTACAATTAAGATGGTAAACACATTTCTACACAATACAACTCTGATACTCAGGAGGTTGTATTGTTTTTTGTTTTTAAATGTGTTTACTCTTTTATTATTAAAAAAAAAGAAAAGAAAACGAGTTTTAAGCATCAAATGAAAATAAAACAGGTAGGTAACCAACTATAATTAGTGTATATCCACGTTACCCATGATTCCGTCGCTCAATGGCCTGCCGCGTAAACAATATTTAGGTACAACAGTTCAAAATTCCAAGTCGATTAACACATCCAACGGTGTGAGAATATTTAATAACAGTGTAATGCAAGGTTGGTGCAGCGCGATGTATACAGTTGTATAGGTAATCAGCTGATAAGGGCTGTCAGCGCGCGGCGCGACGTGCCCGGGCTGCCGCGGCCGCGGCGCTGCACCGGCGCATGCCTACAGATTCAACTCGAATCAATTAGCAGGGCTTGTGTAATGCGTCCACCGCGCCTCATTCACCTGCCGCCACTAGCTGGTCAAACCGCCAGACCAGACCACAGACCACCACCCGGCCCGCCCGACACACGGCTGCGCCACAACGATGCACAAAATCGAATACCATTACTTATTCACCAGTTGTTTATTGTCATGTGCGGCCTACATGCGCAGAGATCATTTTATTTTCGTTCCGTGCTCCCACTGGCTAGGTATAGTACTCACCGTCTCTTTCCATTGTCGTGGACAAACAAAACCTCATAATAAAACAAAATGGAAGTCCGCCTCGCCTCGCCCGCACCGAGATGAGAAATTTTATGAGCGCACTGAACACTTCTCTCGAGTTGTAAAACGTTGTTACTATCCTATTGTAGTATTTTAGAAGCCCCCCTCCGGAGATTATCCGCCGTCACCGAACCGAATCGTTCGCGATCACAAAGAAATAAAGTCCACCAACACTTTTATGCACCACGAAACGAATAGATGACGATATACACAAAAATCAAAACGTCCACTTGAAAATAGTAATCATTGAAGCGCTCGACTTGACATCCTGAGAGGCTGAGACACAACACCCACATCAAAAAATTCTACATGGCGACTGGCCTAGGCAGCCGCTTTCAATAATTTCCACTCGAACGTATTCCTGTTTCGCTCATTCACCATTCATTTAATTATTTCTCAATACGCGTGAGAGGGACAGAAATATATAAATATCTCCTACGTATGAATAGAAGGTGTTGTGAAGTGTCCCTCCCTGTCTCTGTCGAGAACGAGTTGAATGGACCCGAGACGCGCTCAACCATTGGATCGATGACGGTCACGTGATGCAAATATGTCGCCACTATCTGAAACCCGCGAACATTCAATTATGCGCTTACTATTACTTGTCCGCTCGTCGTGGTCTTGTATAAAGCAGTTACTTCTTGATAAATGATATTACTATACTCTTCTCTAACTTCTTAATTGCAAGATTACGGTAAGTACCTGATTGAACCTATTATTTTACTGAAATATGCGTTTTTTCTTCTAATCAAGACAAAACTTACAGCTCAATTATATTTTTGACTATAGACTTTGATGTCTTTGAAATGAGAAAATTATTTTTATGTAAGTTTTGTTGGTTATAAGTTGTCATTTATTTTTTTATGTCAAGGAAGGCAAACGGGCATGTGGGTCACCTGATGGTAAGGGGGCACAGCCACCCATATGTACTTTTATCATTTTTGAAGTACTGGACACATCTTCGTATCTAACAAGTTTCAAGGCAGAAGAATAAAGAAATTACCAAACTGGGACCTAGCATGGTTATAACTACAATGTAAGAGCGAGCAGTCACGGCGTTTTGTTTATCAAAATCAGTCAGTATTGTGAGGTGCTCCAGTAAAGGCAGTCTCTCCAGATAGTTCACCTTCACTCGTGCTACACGTGCACACTGAGTGATTTCTTGATTATTATCTGACTCTGGAGACATAATTTTTTTATTAATTTAAGACCTGCAAGGTCAATATCCGCGTATTTAACTCTTTCCCCGACATACATGTACATATGTATAGCTAAATATCCAGTTCCAGATCCACAGCTAAACCATTTTTGTTAATTATGGACTTTTAAGAAAGGCTTTGTTACCTAGCAACTGTTGTTTTACTTCAAAAATACATGTCGTCTGAACAATACGTATTTCGTTTGCTCTTTTATTTAATATCTTAAAGTGGACTTCGTTCGGATTGCATTGTTGATGATGTTACTTGACTTACTTAACATTCACTTGTTTCAATCAACGTTTTTAAATATACTTAATCAAAATTTAGAAATGTCATGGAAATTTAACATAAAAAATTCACAATGCCCGTACCTTATCTTAATAGTCCCTAATAGGTACATAATGAACCACGCATAGCCATCACTGTACTACATTGCGCGCCATGAACAATAGCCCCTGGCCCTGGTCTTACCTATGCTCCGAAATTCGTTTCTTGCCGGCCCGCTCATATTAATAATCATTATTATAAGAGCGAGAGAAACAATTGAAAAGTAGCCCCCCTCCCCTCCTGTACACTACGGCAATGGCCTGTTAGTGGGCCATGTGTGCAACTGTGCATAGGTCATAAGTTCTTAATTTAATCACATCTGGCAACTTTGACAAAATCGTTCTCCTGAGCGAGGAATACTGAGCTTGACCATTTGTTCATCCCAAAATGTATGATGTATCCGTATATAGCTCTGGATAGATGTGGAGGTCAGAAAGGGAGGCTTTTGTTCAGGCACTCCTACACCAACAATATAGAGCCTAATATAATGATAATAACGGCCAAACATTTGGCTGCTACTAAGCATACCATTGTTGGTAAGGCCTACACTTTGAACTACCATAATAATCAGTTTTGATTTGGGTAAATTAGAACTCGCTTCTTTATTTTCTCATACATTATTTTGGTTTTGGTCTAGTCTGTCTGTTTTGTAGTGATTTGGGTAGATTGACTACACAACCACAAAAAAGATAAATAGTGGAAGTAGTTAAACAGATGGCTTCAGTTAAACTTATGTCTATGTGTTGACTAGAGATACTCAAAATACAGTACAATTAATTACAATAAAAAGAACATTAAAACAAGAGCAACTGTTTTTACTTATTTAATGAAAGAACTATAAGTAAGTTTATAGCATATTTATTGGGTACGAAAATATATCCTACTTAAAATTATGTTTTAATTACTTAAAAGAATTTTTATAAGCAGCAAAATAATATGTTGCACAGTTGTTAATGATAAACATTTGTTAGCACATTGCTCATATACAGATACACAAGCTGTCTATAATTTCACAATACTTTGTTACAAAGTATACAAACTAGGAAACCAAAACTTTCAAAAATCAAATGTTAATATAACTTAATGATTTCAAATAATACACAGTGCAATCTAAACAAATTAAACTGTGAGATTTTCCTTCAGTGTTGAAACCAAACATCTATCTCCAAAAAAGAATCCTACACACTGAATTCTTAAACATCCTAGAAATACAAAAATTTGAATGCAGGTAAGGGTGAGCGCTGTCTTAGATGCCAAGTCCAAAGACGGATACAATGCAGTACATAGTTTTGTTCTCCCAGCGTACTGTGCAGGAGCCGTCGGTGTTGTTATCCCAGAAGCATGAGGATGCAGTATGTAGCCCGGCACCGTTTTTCTGCATAATTGTGCAAGTCACTGAAATTGTAAAGAGTCAGTACTGATGTATCCTCTCATAAAAAACTGTTGCCTTTCCAGTTTGTGACATGTGTATACAGGTATATTTGGAATGTAACTAACTACGGGCAGATGCGTTTAGTGAGCTGTGTAAAATGAGAATAATGAATTTAATGTACTGTGCAGTAAGCACGGGTACTTCGTATTACACGCAACGCAATCACACTAAGTGAGTCTATTGTTTTGAGTGGGCGAGGTGCACGGGTGCAACAGTACATACAACCGCCATTCTCATACGTACCTATATATTTATAAGGCTTTTGAAGTTTAGTCAGTTGGCCTAAGCACGATTCGACTACTGCAGAAGTCCATTGATTGACTTTGTTATGTTGATACGCCGTCCCGCCGATGGAGTTCTCGATTGCTTCTTTAATAATTTTGCTAACATCGTCGACGATGAATTGATTCTGAAACACGTCATGACGGTAAATATGAATCAATACTCGTGTTCTCTATTCATTAAAGACAATGACAAGACTTACTTCTTCAGTCAAATCGGTACACTCTTTAACTTCCATGACTTAATAGAAATATTGCTGTAGGATTCCGGTTATCTTCCTATTTTGATATAAAAACAACGAAATTTTCGACGCTATGAACTCTCACAGATTGACATGATTTTTTTTATTGCTTATGCTTTGGTCAACGAGGGTGCGGTATGTTTTTTCTTAAGTTTCATTAGCCAATCACTTTTAAAGTAACAACGCTTTATAGGCTGATTAACCAATCCAAGCACAAAATTCTTTATTTGCACGATTCGACTGGTATTTGGAAAACGCCTAAATGTTTTTTTTTTGTTATGTTGGCTACTTGTGGAAAATGTAGCCATATGTAAAATCCAGCTCTAGTATTTTAAGTATTAATATATAATCAGCGTTTTAAATAGTACCTGAAACCATTAAAAGCTCTAACTGTCAAAATGATGTCTATGGTACATTAAATGTTGTGCTGCCATATCCACAAGAATACTCATGTTCTAGCTTTTATTAGTCATTTTATATAGGTGAATTTCCCAAGCAGTAAATTTTCATGGCAAGACTGAAAACGCAGGGGCAGAAGACTTTTATAATGAAGCACCCTTTTTTTTAGGAAACAGCTCCCTATTGTCTACCTCGGGCAACGGCTAAAATTAAAGTATTATGTTATTTAATCATTTAAAAAACATACTTAGACCATATTTCTCATCGAAGTGAGTAGTCCCGAAGCCGGTTTTAGTCGAAAAATGCCGAATAATTCGAACACTATGCGTAACAATAAAAAATATACTTTTGTTTTATTAGCATATAAATACTAGTATCTAAAAAAGCACATCACTTGATTTGTACCTCATTTGTAAACCCTTGAATATGTGCATATACATTTATCCGGAGACACGCTCTGAACAAATTTTGGGAACGATTTATTTGCCTAGTTTGTTTCTTTTTCAGTCTAAAATTTTTACGAGTCTTAAGTGCACTTGTGTGACTGCCAACCTCATTGAATGTCTCTTGGATCAGATTCATCAAACACTCCCCTGCCCACTACCAGATTCTCTGGCAGCAAAGGAGTATTTCACAAACCTGTATATTCGTAACTACTGCGTTTTCTGATGCCGGAAAACTCAATGTTGTGTTAACTGCTCCATTAAACAGGCTCACATCAGCCAGGTACCTCTCTATTATCCTTCGTCTACACATTCCATCAAAAAAGGCTATTGAATTCTCAACCTTGCGTGCTAGTTTGATCCCTTAGCCCCCGTCTCCCGCGCACGCACTCCGGGCAATAGTCAAACTGCGGCGCTCAGCGAGTGGCCGTGTGTTACGGTGGGACGTTTTCGAGCAAAACGTATCTATTTATCATTGCCATGCTGGGGACAAAATAAAAAAATCTTTCCGGAGTTAGCCACAGCTTTTATATTTTGAATCACTTGTTTTAAATTTATATATGTTACGTAAAATGTAGTCCTGATTTCAAAAGTTCAATTAGTTTAAGAATATGACTCTTACCCTTCTTTTAATATTCATTTTTATATCGAATTTCTCATTTCAGTGTTTCCGGTGTAGTAAATGTAGCTTCACTTTATTATGATAAAATGGATCCGTAGCATATTTTCTAAAATCAAATACTCAACCGATTGCGACGCGGTTTTTTGAACAGTATTAGTATTGTACCAGTGCATGTTCTTAAATAAAGTTTAGGCTCTTAGGCCACCAGAGAGCGCTACAAAAAGGGTTTTAAAAAAATAGTTTTGACTTGTTCAACTCACACCTAATAAGTACGTGATAGTAGTTGTAATTGTAAATGTGTCTGATTCATACAGCAGCAGGTTATCGGGAGTTAGTTAGGGAAGCAAATAATACAAAATAATATGTAGTTTTGATTATGGAACCCTATTTTTTTACTTTCATTCCGGTGGTCTAAATTTCATTCCAGTGGGCTGGTATTATCATCCCGATGTATATTTATCATTCCACTGTAACATATTTCATTCCTGTGTACATGTATCATTCCGTTGTGTGTTTAGAAATTTGACCTCTAATGTCTCGAAAACCATTTAAGTATGCAGGTTTCCTTTTAGATATTTCTTACAAAATAGTCTAAAGTATCTTTTGACATTTAAAAATCTAAAAAAAAACAGATATACGGAATCACACCGAAATAATACAAAAAATGCGTATTGTTGAAATTGACCCGTATATTGCTGCAATCTTGAATGCAATTTATAATTTTGGACCATTTTTGAGAACAGCATTTCCAATTAGAATCTTATAGGTACAAATTAAAAATCGATCTCTATTTTATGGATTAATTAATGAGAATATTTCAAGCTAATTTCTTTGCCATATGAAATAAGCTTATTTTGCGTATCCGAAAGAAAAACTGAATGATTAACACTAAACTTTGACAAAAAAAAATCTTTTAAATGAAGATGTTTTTATTAGCAAAAAGTTACAAAATAACTAATTTATGTTTTTAATTTTCCTCGACTGCGATGTTTTTTTTACTTCTTACACTGGCAATCTAGACTTCATTTGACATCTTATTTTATTTTAGAAATTGTTCTTTCATGAGTGGAACATGGATGTTTTCAATTTTAATGCCATCAAAAAATACTAAATAATGGCATCGTCAGTTCAAAATAACAGAGCATCGCCCTCGAGCTATTGTAATTGTTGCAGAATATGTAATATGTGGTGTTGGCGAGCTTTCAAATGGCTCCCTGTGTTATTGATAGTGTCGATCGTAACTTGGTCTTATTATGCCTACGTTATTCAGTTGTGTATTTGTTAGTAATCTGATTAATTATTCTTGATTTGAATAATGTTAAAATTACGAAATCTTTAAATGTGAATTTATATCGTTTCAGTTACAATTGAAAACACTGTTCAGCAAAGTCTTTATCTTATTTTTTACCATATACTGCTGTTCATGTTTGCATGGTCGTACTGGCGAACTATTTTCGCTGAGATTAAACCGATACCAGACAAGGTTAGTATCGTTTACGCGGTTAATTATAATACAGGTTACACCAATGACCCTGTTTCAATGATTAAGATTACTAAAATCAATAATCCTTATAGTACATTGGTGATTATAATTATTTAGCTTTGTTTTTGCTAACAATAATGCGCTTATAAATATTAGTATTCATGATTAAGTCAATGATGACTAAGCTATGTATCATACATATATTATAATTCTTTGTTTCCTGTTAAAGAGTTTTATTGAAATTCATTAACATGATACAACTTCATTGTTCAGTTTAGTCTTAATAATAGTTTAGTTATGTAGTTAAATGGGCTAGATTACCAGAACTTCCTGTCAATGTATGACTTGCCTTAATATACTACAGCTGTACAAAGTGCCCAATTAACCCACTTAACTTTACTGTCACATGTTATTTTGGGCATGTCATACATTGGAAAGCTTTCACCACCTAAACTAGTTTGATATTTGCATACAAAACAATGTTATAATGTATTCTCTGTCAAAGTTAGTTAAAAGCACTTCTAAATATTAGAATATCCATGTTAAACATTTCCTATTAGAAATTGGAGCCCATATTAACAACTATCTTCTCATGGGAATTTCGCAGTTTTTGATTCTTAATCATGAAGCGGCCTTCTATCCAAAATTGAATCTAGGTATCTATTTCTCACGCAGCTCTATACTGAATATGAAATGAGATGTTGCATGTGTAATGGATTCCTACACACTTGATGAATATTTTTTATATTTTTTTATTATAATGATTTCAGTATAAGCTGCCAGAAGCAGAAATAGAGAACTTGCTGAGTGCGGAGACTGAAGATGCACAACGGCAGGTCCTCGAAAATTTCGCAAAAGATCTTCCAGTAGTAACAAGGTTATTAAATTTAATAACCACTATCCTCTTAACATAACGCTTTTGTAAAATTCAACAAACTGTTTTCTTAATTCTAGACTCATACTAACTGTAAGAAAATACTGCAGATGTTTTAAAGTTCAAAGTAAAAAAGATGTTTTGGAAAATTTTGCTAATACTATTCCTGTTTTACTCAGGTTTGTGAATGTTCATATGAAAGTTTGTAGCTAGAATTCAGGAAATTATGTGTTCTGTTGACTTTTGAAATCCCCTAGTCACCATGATTCAATACCATTTGTGGCTTTACCTCCTTATTCATAAACACTGTAGACTTTTGCTAACCTAGCAATTGTTTGTCCTTATCTGTCACTTTGACATTTACCTTTTGCAGATAAGGACAAACAATTGCTAAGTTAGCAGAAACCTACAGAGTATTTATGAAAAAAGGGGTTAATCTTTATAATGCAGTAGGTACCTATTTGTCAGGTGTTGCCATATAATAATATTTTTTCTTATCAATGAATATAATTTAGTTTTAAATTAATACTGATGTGGATGATGGGCAATGGCCTCTTTGAAAGGAATCTGTGTTTCTCAGATAACCTTTCATAAAGTCAAATTATGTGTGGTATTGTTAGTAATAATTTAAATATTTTTAGAGATAAGCCTTGTGATTAGACAATATTAGTTATATCTATAAGGCTTGAGTATACACAAATTCTTGGTTGACTCCAAATGGTCTTAGAATTCAAGCCGACCTTGACCTTCTGCATTGATACATACTAGCCAGCATACTTGTTTTTCTTTATCAATTAATATTAAAATTTAAAGTTATTCCATAAATCTGCTGAAATTCTAAATTTAAGTGTTAACATGTTTAATAGAAACTTTTTTTTTTCAGAACAATGTCGGGTTCTGTCCGTTACTGCAACCGTTGCGTTCTTGTGAAGCCGGACCGGGCTCACCACTGTAGCATATGTGGCCGTTGTGTACTCAAAATGGATCACCACTGCCCATGGGTCAACAACTGCGTCTGTTTCCACAACTACAAGTTCTTTATGCTCTTCCTTGGCTACGCTCTACTCTACTGCGCGTTTGTCATGTGCACATGCCTGCCTTACTTTATTAAGTTTTGGAAGGTGAGTGAACTTTATGTTATCTTAATGATTTGTAGTTGTTGATTTATTTGACAATGTGCAAGGTTGTGTTGGAACAGTTGTTTTCGTTTGTACCAAGTTTTTGTTATGTTGATAAACTTTGGAAGTGAACTTTAAGTTGGGTTCATGATACCGGAATAGGAATAAGGAATTTTATTTTACGAATTATTAGTTTATTTGGGTTTTTAAGTGTTCTGTTTTGCTTAATATCAGATCTTTTATAAGCTCTTGTTAAACTGGATTCATTTGCGGACTAGTTGTTGCCCACGATATTGCGTAGAATTCAGGTATCGCTATCTTCCAGGATCAACCTTCTGGTATAAAAAGTATCCTATGTTCTTCCTCACAGTCCCGTTTTTATACAAAGCTTCACGAAAAATGGTTCAATGGTTTAGATCCGATAAGACAGTTACTTTTGGATTTTAATAAGAATATCAATTAAGTTGACTGTAGTTGTTGCATTGTAGTGTAGCGCTGCCGCTGCTGCGTTTGTCCTAAATCGCAACTTACGCCCCACTGTTGGGCACAGGTCTACTCCCCGAACGAGAGGGCTTGAGCGGTTGTTTCTACGCGGCCTGGTGTAGATTGTGACTTCATACGCGATGTTTTCGTACCGCTTTTGAGCTCAGGGTATATTTAAAATGAACTCAAGTCCTTTTTATTGATACCTGTGATCTTTATGTGGGTGGATGATAAGGATATGTAGATAAATTATGCTTGAGTATTGAAAATGACTATTAATCAAATTATTATAGATAGTTACTTGGTGTTGTGTTTTTGAATAAGTTATTTGCTGTGTGTATTATTTTATTCATTATTAAACCTATGTAGGTATATTAAGTGTTTCAAAAGACCTATCTGTCAAAAGTGTTTCATATCACATTGTCTGGTTTTATTTGTATTTTATGACTGCATTCTCGTTGTCATAGAATAAACAAAACATTTATTAACAGTTACCCGCGACTTCGTATGCGAAAAAATTCTTAATCGCTATCCCGCGGGTTATATGCCATTTTCTGAGATAAAAAATAGCCTATTTTATTCTTTGATAATCAAACGGTCTTTTTGACAAATTTCACCAAGATTGGTATTATTTATCGGTTTTACTGTGGAGACGGACTAATAGACAAAGACATGTGGTTTCACATTTGGCAGATTCGATTTTAGATTGTTGGGTGAATATTCGAGCGTTTCGACTGATCGTGTTAAAGGTCATTGTCCTTCTTCGATTATTACCACAACGGAAGGATAAGTCGCAATAACTTCGATCATAACATAATAGACAAGTATCGGCACTGTCTTTCGTTTTCATAAAAAGTTAACTTAGATCATCGTGCCTTTAAAACATTCACTTTCGACGACTGCCACAATATATTGTGCGTGTCCGCCATCAGA
Organism: Pandemis corylana; assembly: GCA_949127965.1. Classification (NCBI taxonomy): domain Eukaryota; kingdom Metazoa; phylum Arthropoda; class Insecta; order Lepidoptera; family Tortricidae; genus Pandemis; species Pandemis corylana. The sequence continues at coordinate 7,575,646 of OX421869.1, read as the reverse complement.
CGTCCCGTGTACAGTTGGCAGTGAATGCGTTTAGGAATATTTGCTGAGAGGATAATGATAAAAAGAAAAACGCCGGATATTGACCCCGTTGGTGTGCTTATCTATTATTTGTTTTCCAGCTGTTGTAACTAATATCTTCTATAGTAGGTGTCCTTGTGTGTAAATTTCCAGATGTATCAGGAATACAAGCATGCCCACTGCGACCGATTGATTGACAAAGGCACAATATCTAAAATATGCACGGAAATGCTCGTAAAAATAACTTGATTTACCTTATTAAGCTTATACGTAGGACATTAAGCTTGTAATTTAAGATAATTAGCTAGATATCGCACGATATCAAAGTACACGGTGACATCGATGTTTTGTTAGTCACGGTTCATGCTAACGTACCTAACAGAGTAATAGCCCCACAGAGACAAAGCTTTCAAATACCGCACTACGATAGGTGGCATCACTGAAAAATTAAATTCCGATTGTTCTTTATTTTCAGGAAATGAGCAGTGTAAAGCCTAGTGACAGGTTTAAAATCAACGTTCGTATGAAACTTATTATTTTGTTACAAAACTCATTATAACTATCATTCATTCGATTTCATTCATTTTAACGATGATCCATAAAGTAGCGCGGTTGTTCAAATCTTTGCCTCTGTAGGGTATTTTACAGAGAACGCAGTCCGTTATTTACAAGTTTTTTTTTATAATGAATCGGTTAACCAGTTATTTCCATGATAATTTGAGTTGATTGCTTTCTCTAGTATTTTATTTACTCTGTGATGTTAATGCACTGACACACTTGCTGGCTTGGACGCCTTGTAGTTATCTGATAATGTCTGATATCATTATGTACTTAGTGACACAAGACTGACACGCACTGAGCATATTTGAACTTTCGTCGCCATAAATCATTATGTTGATTTGTTATTATGTTTGTGTGCTCTGAGTTCCATATTGTTTGAATTGGTTTTGCTGTGGGAATTATGTTCTCTACAGTCGGCGTAGGATATCGTTTATCAAATTTGCTGTTCACGATAGATTTTTCCATCGAGAAAATAATAGTTAATGTCTACTTGTTTGTTATTAGTTGGTCTTCAAATCAAACAATGTGGAAAAGCATAGATGTCATATAATAGTTTTGGTAGTTCTTAGCTATTTAGAATTCGAAATTAGTCCATACCACTATTTGTTGTTTACTTCGTTTTCTAAATACAGCAAGCTTACTTTACCTAATCGCCCTTGTACACAATGGACCGTGCACGACCATCGCTTCGTCGGCGCCATTCCCGATATGCTGCATTATTCCTTGAAATGGTCCACTGCGAGCCATTGTGCACTGGCGCTTTGATCAATAGTGTACCTTATGCCACTTTGTTTTGTAAGAAGGTTTAACGAATTCGAGGTCAACTAAGACAGTGTTGTTGAGTGTTGAATAATACGACACGTTTTGAAATATATGACAAGTGAATGTCACTATGGCATTAATGGCGAAAAAGCTCCCTGTGACTATTTTTTTACTGTATATCTGACACGTCTGATCGGTGCCGTAAAATTTATAAACAATAGCTTTTTTCTAAATGTGCATGATAATTCACGCAGAATAATTAATTATACAAGCACAAACATAAACTCCGTCTGGTCTATATGTTTATCAATCTTTAAGTTGTTTGACTTTACACTAACGTCGTTTTAATGCACCGTTTATTTAATTGTCACATTCTTTTGTTTAAAAAATACATCAGAAGTATCTCAACTCATAAAGAACAGTTTGACGGCTCTTAACGACTAAATTAAAACCGATCAAGGTTATTGTATTTTTTTTTTTGTGAATACCGTTAAGACGAAAAAAGTTCTTTCTTAACTGGGCAGTCGTCACAATCGACTGGTCATTTCCAAGAAAAAATCTACTATTAATGCAATACTCTGACATAGCTGGGTACTAACTGAGCTTACTTAGCTTGCAAGGTAATCGTTCGTATTTTAACTATATAGTATAACTACAACTCGAGTCTTAATTGCGGTTATGTCTTGTTTTTGAGCTTGGGCGAAGACAGCTCCCTTGGTTCATACTTGTCAAGGAGAAGCAGTTTTCATTGGGGGATGATTTTTGAGATGCCTTTCGTGTTTTCACGAATCTTGAAGCTGTAAAAATATTAAAAACAGAATCTGAAGGCGCTTGGACTAATCGGAGAAAAGGCTAAAAAAACTAGCTTCCATTCTCTAGGCAAAAAAGTCGTAATCAGGATTAGCTAGCGAGATATTCATCTCAAACTCACTTAGTCATTGATTCATTGACAGTTGATTTTTTCTTGTCCGACTTCTTGATGAAACCTACTTTAAGTTCTACTATGTCCGTAGAACGGCGACTTTGGCGCGGCGGCGAGCGCTGGCCGGTACCACATTGTGTTCGCGTTTTTTGTGGCGCTAATGTTTGGGATATCACTTGGTTCGCTCTTCGGGTACCACTGCTACCTCGTCGCCACAAACCGGACTACTCTAGGTGCGTATAACTTTCAGTGTAGCATCAGAATCTTGCTAACCGCAAAGCTATTTGATTACATGCGACTCGGCTAGTATTTTGTAATAATTGCGTGTTGTCAGTTAAACACTGGGCAGTGACCATGTCGGTCGAGTAATGAACAGAGAATTCACCTGCTGGTCGCGCGGATTCGGGGTCAGATTTGCGACAGAATTCTTGCTGCCTCGCTTTATGACCGCTTTAGGGCAGCGGATGGTATTTATCACAAGAATAACACTTAGGGGAGACCGAGGCGAGTTGAGACAGAGGTAAGTTGATACAAAGCCTTTTTCTCTGCACCTATGACAGTTAGCGAGGTCACAACTTCACAGAAACTGTGGAGTGTAGAAAGAGCAACGAATTAGCGAAGTTACCAGCCCGATAAACTGTCACAGTTCAGAGAAATCGACTTTGTATCAACTCACCTGTCTCAACTCTCCTCGGTCTCCCCTACACATTAAACAAATGTGTTGTTGAATCGACTTATGCATAAAGTCTACTCAGGTAAAAATTGTGGATGATGTAAAGAGACATTTTAGCCGTTAGCTGATATTTGAAATCTGGATAATTTATTAAAAGTTTGTTTACATATTTCACAATTTCACTCTTTGTAGCCTAGCCTTGCAGAGGTGTAGAATATGCAAAAAATTAGGTCTTATTTTCCTCAATTCATGAAAGATGTATTATGTAGTCTTAATGTGTATAGATTTGTCGAATTATCCTGGATTGGTATAATATGAGGTAAGGAAATCATCTTGCGCAATGAGAAATTACGCACAACTACATATTTCCTTCCGTGTTGGCATGAACAAAGTTCATAATAATTTATTTTAATTTTTATCTGATGTGTAGGTATAGGTCCATCGGGCAAATATGTCCCCTAAGGTTGAAAATCCTTTGCGTGTCATAAAATAAAATTTTGATAAGACGTGGCTGTAAATTTCGAAGTCGACTTTAGCGAAACGTTTATTTGATAGGAAGTACGATGAAGAGTGATAGACCACTTATTTGACCTACCGTACGCATGACAAGGAGACAATGTACATTTTATTAGCTTAGAAAGTTTAATACTTGTTACATTATTTAAAGAAATTGGACTGGCTTTATCCCTCTAGTTATTATGAACGGCAAGGGGTTCGCTTCTCCCTTCCGATGTCCGTCTAGCTCTCATATTATGTAGGTATGAATTTGTTAACAGAAGTGGCTGCAAAAATTATTGACTGTATCCAAATACTAAATTCCCGTGTTGTTTTCAGATGTTCTCATTAAGTTCCACGAATTCAAAAGTCCGACTAGACAGCTTTTTGGCAGTTTAATTACGGCATTGGTCCATGGTAAATGCGGGCACTTCTTTGAACAATGTAATTAGTTTCATGTATAACTTTCATGTAGGTACCCACCAAAGTTGTTATAAATCATTAGCATACGTATATCATTATTTAAAATGAGATAACATACTTGCCGGCTTATCCTGTTTTTATTATAGGGCAGTTTTGAGGTAAATAGTTATAAGTAGTTGTAGAATCCCATTAATTATCTGATTATAATATCAGAGTGAACGACCAACGAACGTGCCAAGTCCCCAAGGTTACCCAGGTATTAAAAAAACACATTTGATACAACCAGAGATACGTCGTTGGTTTGTTATATTCAGAAAGCCTTAGTTTTACTTTAGCATAAATTAATCGCCTTTATTTATAGCCATACCAGTAGTATTAATGGTTTAATAAAACTCTACCTCTTTCTCTTTAACTTTGATTTAAAAAAAATACTTCAGCCGATTTTGTGAGCGGAATGAACATTGGTTATCGGTTATCTAGTCTATTTTATCCGGTCACCTGTAAACGTCACGAATGAGTCAGTGATAGTGATAGATAACGGAATAAGATTATGAATTTTGTAGTAAATATCGGAGTGGCTATTTCTATCTAATTAACTGGAAATGGAGTGGACATCAAAGTAATAAAAAGCGCCTAAGTCAAAGTAAGAGAGAGATCTAAAGCGTGAAATAAGTGTGTGATTGATTTATTGATGACTAGGTGAGAGGTAGCACCCATGACTTCGTTCGCGTGGATTTCACTTTTTGAAGTGACGATATTAAAAAAAATGACATCAGATTTTGATGAAGCAAAGCCCAGTCTGGGCTAAATTGAATCTACCAAAGAAAACGACATTAAATAAGTTTCCAAGTCGCGACACCAAAGATAGACACAAAAACTTGTGTCTGTTATCGATTCTTATAACCCCCAAAGTACTTGTCAAATATATTTTCTGTACGATTCTTTCTCTTTACTGTTTTATTATTAAACAAGTGGGAAAATTTTGCTGCTTGTTTTTCGTTTCTAGTCAAAATAGTATTGTTTATTAAACTCGCTTAAACTCGAACACGAGTATCGAAGTGTTGCAATCATACCTTTTTCGTAAATGACGATTAAAGTCCATTGTATAATCATTCTTAGTACTGGCTTCTTCTTAGAACATTTCGATACACATTCAAACGATTTCTTATCATGCTTTGTAAGCACGCGCACGCAACAAGATTACTATTGTTTGATTCATAGAAAAGACATGTAATACGATTGATAACTAAATAATGGAAGTAAAATTCTCGTAACTTCCAGATTTCCAAATAATATTGTAGCTGCTTAAAAACCATCGGCTGTCGTGCGATATTTAAGTACCTACTAGAAGGAATTTTAAAAAATCGTTTCCGTTTCATGTCGTGTCATTTGATCCCAAAGGCAGTCTTAATAAGCAATATTTATCTCTTAAACACGAAACTAATATGTTTGCTTGTCTCTGGAGTTCAGGGCTCTAGCTAGAGTCATAGTTGTTGACATACTGTATCTACAGTAACCAACAGCTCTATTAAAAAACCTGGTATGGTTATACGGACACGTTTTAACGATTGTACAAAAACATATGAGTCCGATTTTCTGGAATGCTTTGCTCAATCCAATGTTTTTACGATGTAAACAAGGCATAGAGATGGGAAAAGCGAATCTTTCACGGGATAAGTTCTGCAAAATAACTACAGGCCACGTTTAGCAAGATTGTGTGATAGATGGAAAATGGAATCAAAATAGTGTTTGGTTGCTAGCCGCATCGCCTACCTAAATCAGAGCCTGGGGTTAAGTACAGTTTGTGTGTTTACAGAAGCTTTTCGCGCGCCGATGTTCCGCGGCGGAGTGGACCGGCGAGGGTTCTCCATCGGCTGCTTCAGCAACTTCAAGGAGGTGTTCGGGAACACCCCCCAACTGTGGCTGATACCAGTCTCCACCAGGTAAACATTCGTCTATTTAATGAAACACAAATCTCGGTACAAGATGTCAATTTGCCGTTTGAATTTTTCGGCACCAAATATTTGTTTCTTGCTTCTTTGGTTATTTCATCAAAACGGTCAGTAGGCATCATTTTGATATCCAAAGAGAGTTGTTTATTGTTTTTTAAATTATTTGAAGTTCTCCATAGTAAATCCACTAAAAATTTGCATGCGTAACGAATATGTGTGCAGTAGGTATGGAAAAATAATAATTTTGAATAACTATTCCGAAAACTAGTATGCATTTCTAATATATGTCAACAATAATTCATAGCAACTTCAATTGAAGACTAAAGACGAAGTTCGTTGATCGAATTCCTTTTGTGAGCTATGCGACCTTCAAATTATGACTTACTAAATTAATCATGTTTTCGTAATTACCCACGTGCCGATGACACACTGTAGAAGTGGTTTGTGTGAAGTGTGGACTAGATGTGTGTGCATGTCTTTAATGTATGTAAAAAGAAGTGAATGACATTTCTAACAATCAACTGAGGGTTCCTTTAGATATCATTATTCAATAGCGGTGTCTATATTAATATTTATAACAGCACATTAAAATCATTATTACTAACTCATCCTCACTGTAAATAGCATTCATTATTAATAGTTTACGTTTATGTTAAAAAGAGTATAAAAAGATTTATGCGCGTTTGACAACCATTAATTAATAATAATAATATGTATAATATTTTAGATCAGGAAAGAATGGCATAAATTATTAATATTCAATTTCACTGTTATTTTGAAGACCTGATATTATTCGAAAAGAAATCACGTAGTAACATTAACTAAAAGTATTATAACAGTGCTCATTTTCGTAGCTCAAGCTTGCTTACGTGTTTATTTATTTGTTAGAATAAGCATACGTTTATAAGCCATACCCGTTTTCAAATGTGTTACAAAAAGTATTCAACCATTTATCTTACTACTTAGGCCTCCGTTTTTTTACTAGCAGTTAAAAATATATCTATTGGTACAGTCAGCGTCAAATAGTTCGTGACACCCAAAGTAGCCAAATAGTTTGCAACACGTCACTATTGCAGTTGAAATAAGGTCGTGTTGCTAACTTTTTGGCCACTTTGGGTGTCACGAAATATTTGACGCTGACTGTATCTAGTCACAAATGAGTAGGATTTTAGATCAGAAATATGGGAAGATGGAGAAACGAAGTTGTGGGGAGTTTTCTTCTATCTTTTTTCACTTTTGACTGCATGAAATACTAATATTTCAACTTACAATGGTAGATACTTTTTCCATATTTATTGACGGAATTTAAGATTATTAAAAAAAAAAGAGTAATCAGAAATCTTCAATTGAAATGCCCTGTAGAAGGTGCATACAAATTAATACCTGCCATGAGGCTACTTTGGCTTACTTTACGATAATAATCTAATGCTAGATGCATGGAATTTGTTGGATGGAACAGATAAATTAAAGTACCTTTATTTTCTTATATCACACGGACGTCCACTAACACTTAACAAACAGCTTGAGTGAGTGGTCCAAGTATGCCCCCCGACTGCTTTTGTACGGTCGAAATAGTTTTCGAATGTAACTTTCGCGTAAATTTTGCCAGTTTGGGCGACGGGTGCGAATTCCCTGTCCGCCGAGAACACCAGCTGCAGACATTCACGACGCCCCAGGAGCATAACTACGACTCTATGGGCACCACCCGTTCGAGGTTAGAGAAAAACAAAAGTCAATCGTCAGACGTCGCCCACATACCTTGAGAACGTTTTTATACGCCCCAGCGTACGGTGCCCCCTAACGCTTTCGCTGGCATGAACTATAGGTGTAGAACAGATGTAGTCTACTGTCGTGTGTTAGATGGAATGGCTTCTGATGGGCTTTAGTTTTAGCTATTCTTGGCATGGCGAAAAGGTATACTGATTTTTTTTTAATAATATCTGAACATTCCGTTTGTGATGTCGAAAAAATTGTGAAGCCGTTACGTTTAACAAACGATTGAATGATTTAGCTGATCGTAAATATACTAATTCAAGGTTTATATTTTATGTTACTGTTCTAAGTTTCGAGGAATTTGTGCTGCCGACTGGAGTCTGTAATTTTTATACATTTTACTGCCTTTATTGTTACACATGTAGTTTTTGTTAGGTAATTACTCAATTTCGGTCTCTGTTTTGATAATTGTAGTGATGTCACGTGTAACTCTTTATATTATAGAGAGAGCTTTTAATCGTATTTTTATACGCTATTGAATGAACTCTGACGCTCAAACCAAATTGTGCAAAGTTAGAGTATTTATTGATATTGTGCCTTTCTCTTTAAAGGTTTGTAGTTTTTAAAATAATTAAATTTTTGTGATTTAAATTTATGTTCGTAATTTCTCGGTGCATAGTAATAATATGCACATTTAGTAACATTTTATTTAGTACTATGTCTGACCTTACTTTTGTATTTAATGATTATGAAGATACCGAATTTCGATTGCCAGTGCTTATTTTTTTTATATATTAATTCGAGGCTGTTGCCAATAATTAGGTACATTAGCCGGTTAAATGCGACAAGGGCTTAGCTTTTGCTCTTTCTAAAGATCTTCCATATATATTATGGATCTAGGTCCCCTTTTCTATTATGTACCTGATACAAAATCCTTTTTATTATCCGAAAAAATCGTTCTCAAGTTACGTGGGGTTCGCTCTGAGATGTGCCTTAAAATATTATAATGTCCGTCCAAGCAATAAAAATATCCAATAATTTTGTCAATGTATGCAATTGCTTATTATGCATTTATTATTTTTGAGCTATATACAACACACAAGACTGATAAAGTTAGATTGAAAACCCTTTTATATTTGTAAGTATGATTTGTGCACAATAAACTAATTTGTTCTTTGTTTTGTTTTTTATTTTAAGTTTTTTATTCACTGACGCTGTGAAACGCTTTATGTATGACGGAGGTTGGTCGCCCCGATCGAGTACAAGCTTAACGTAGATTGAAGCTTGATTAAAATTAATTTAGAACTTTATTAGCAGGCAAATGGATACTTTCATACACAGTCTATTTAACAACCATTCAAGAACTATGCGAATACTGTCTGTGTGATGTATATCTATTAAAATTTATTCTTAAAAAATAATCCTCGCTCGTTTTCTCTTCCTCTCAGTCTATATCTCTATTCGAACGTCTTTGGATACTCCAGGATTTAGTTATATTTATTTATTAACTTGGATCAAGCAGGTTATTTAAAATTAAAAGTTATACGTTTTTGGCAAACATTGTGGTCTGTAGCATCCATAGACACTGTATTCCGCTTGCTTTCTGTTTCGATACATGTAACGCCGTCACACAGTCGTAGTACCGCGGGCTGAGACCTAGTTTTGTTGGTATTTTAGCGTGGCGAACGGGCACGAGACTGAGAGATGGAGACTTTGCCCGCGAAAGAGCCCCACCGTCCCGGAGATAGTATAAGGATAACACTATTTACTATTTAATAAAATTCACACTTCCATTTGCGCAATATTTTTACTACTTATATTTTAAAATAAATCTATTTAAAATTGATCACATGCTTTTCATTCATTGGCGATTAATTACCCTGTAAATTTATTGGTCGAAATTTAAGTCATTCACTTCTTTTTATTGTACTATCCAAAAGATTTTGTAATCGTTTGAGTAAACAGTGTCCTTTTGCATGCTAATTATGTTAGTATTTCTTAGATAAGTCAGTTATGCTTACTTAGACGACTAGCCTAGCTTCTGCTGACACGAGTTAGTAAATTTGTAGACTGCTCTTTTGATAGCTACCAGTTTCACCTGTAAGACTGTAGACCAGAGCTGTGCAAGCGAGGTAGGTGAACAGTATGCAAGAACAAAAAAACACCAATAAAACTGCGCTGAGCGAAGCCAGTGGCCAGTATGTCGAATTTTTTTTTAATATAAATCTAAACATTATCCCATCACCCAATGGTTTAATTTTTAAAGAAATATTGGTAGCTTCGAGGAACGGGCCACAGGAAAATAAAGCTATACTCTTGGTGGTTTTTTTAATAGTACACTGCTTTGCCGCACCGTGGAATAAAAGATGGCCGCCTTAAGAGTTAAAGCGTATAGAGCTGCATTGAAATACTATATTTCACGTAGATTTGCACATTTAGTTAGTACCTAGCTCTAATTAAATCATATCTAAGTATACTAGGTGTAAACCAGTAGATAATGTGCTTAGACCAAACTCATTTCCATTCCTTAATTGTCTCTATAACTATTTAAATACACTGAAATAAATAAAAACACGTTTTCTTGACTATTGCTAAACATACTCTAGACACAGACGAGTTCTATGGCACTTATTGTACTGTGATATTGTTTAATGTTTCCGTTTCTGTTTATACGCGACCATGGGAGACACTAGCTATACTACTTGTGTCGCAACCTCTACACACCAAAGTCGCTGACCTACCGGTGTATGTCGATGACACGGTTGGTGGCCTAAGTTGCTTGAAGTTGTTCGGCGGTCGGCGACTTTTGTAGAGGCTTACAGAGCGGATAACTGGAGAATTTCAAATGAAAAAAACAGAAGAACACTTTATTTCATATTCTATGTCTTATCGTACCCTTTCTGACGTAACAATGGACCATACGTAGCTATGGCGACGGCATCGTCTACCCGCTCCCGATTCCCGAGGAAGATACAGAGTCCCTGCTGAGTTCGGAGCGCTGGGACCGCTGGGGCGAACGGGCGAGGCCTTTCGACGAACAGGAGAGCTCCTCCTTCGACGAGCTATGAGTGTAAGCTGGCACCTCATGGTGCCCCGGGCTTGCCAAACTGAGTAACTAGTACCTGGTATCTTGTGAAACGGGACTTACGGTTCGGGCATGCCGTGCGACCGGCGACGCGTCCAGCGTTTGTTCTGTTCATTGCGCGTGCTGCCACACAAGAATTCGCTGCGTAATCACGGGAAGGCCCTAGTCTTCTCCTTTGAACTCGTCCGCAAATCACCAGCGAGATAAGGCTCTAGGGCTAAACAATTAGAGCTTTATCTCACTAAAGTCTTAGTGTGAGGCCTCAGTGGACGCTTGAAGCGGAGCGCTTATCGGGGCGGGGAGCAGCAAAGAGCTTTGTGCAGCGTCAACTCAGGACAACCAGTATGAGTTTCATTTGTTTAACAAGCACTCCCAACTGGAGCGTCCACTCAGGCCTTACCCTTCGGCTTCCGCAATGAACAGAGAAAACGCTGGACACGTCAGCTATAGGTCATAATCGTGACTGGACTGTTAGGGCAATTTGCGTCAATTGTTGTTCACTCAAATAATTTACTGCATGCAAACTTTTGAAAACGTATATTTAGGTAACGTATACCTTGAGATATCTTGACGTTTTAGATGGCAATTGACGCAAATAGTCCCAAGTTAGTTGTATAGGTATTTTATTATGGTGGACTAGAAAATAATTCCTTTTTCATCCGCTTAATTTAGTCTGACTGGGTGTCGAAAAACCCTTATCTTTTATTGTTGGAAATTGCGAAAGTTAGCGTAAGTAAACCCGTTTCAAATTGGGTTTAAAATTAAAACTGGATTAACGAATGCAAGATTTTTTTTTGAATATATGTACTAAGTAGTGAACTATCAGTCCGATTACTTACTCAGCTTTTATTTGACATTTGGCTAGATCATGACCGTATGACCATGGCGAATAGAAGATCCAGGATGGCTAGCATGTGGTGTCACGACTGACTTTCTCGCTCAACACATCCTTTTCTAACCCAGTAAGACAGAGGTATTGAGCAACAAAATGGAGTGACGCTCGTGCTGGACGATCTGGGCGATTGCTAGTGTCCTTACGTCAATAAAGATAAGAAAACAGATGAAAGTGGAACTAAAAAATATTATGCTATACCAGATTGTTGCCATATTTAAACATTTTAGCTACGTCGAAAATTGCACACAGTTTCAAATTGTACGCCTCTGATTTGTTGTCTACTCTTTATTGTGGTATTGTTTATTTGAATGATTTGGTTTAAATAAAATATGCAGTCCTATTATGTACAAGTAGATGCCCGCTGCTTTGCATAGTAAACGGAATGAAACGAATGCGTCCTAGTAGTGTCACTTCATTATGCAATGGAGAAATAAAGTTAAAATCAAAAATTTTACACATTCCAAGATCTCTACTGTCTATAATAAAATAAACCATGGAACTTTGTTTGTTAAATGAAATTAATATTTTACCTTGAAATAAAATAAATGCATTTAAATATTAATTAGGTACTTAATTTTGAATCTGCATTCGATCCATAGTTTTTAATCGTAGGCGAGCTAAGTTTATTATACGTATTTATTGCACCGACTGATCCCTAAGAAGCCTGAGTATCGCCATCCGTCTCTGACATACTGAATTATTACGTGTGAGAAAGGGACACGACAGCGTTTCTCTGACTCTTCTAGAGACGCTGCGATTTGTATAAGTATTTTTTAGATCGGCACTTTAGTGATATAGGCACTATGTCATTTTTTGTTGTTGTAACTGTGCATAAAAAATGTTTATCGTAATCAAATAGGTAATGTAAGTCGATGTATAAAATGATACATAAGTACAAGAATTATTCGGCAAAAGTTGAATAATTGCAATTCCATTTAGTCAAGATTTTGTACAAATGGTGCTGATAGGAAAGAAGAGAATATTTATCATGCTTTATTGGTGGCTATAACGTTTTATTAACTTAGGGCATTTAGGCGACGTATAAGCTGGATGAGATTTTGTCCCATTCGAAATGAAGGTATTTGCAAGATACAATTTTATATTCACAAGGTTTATTCAAATAACTAATGTTCTTTTTTCGCTTTATTGGTAGATAGATGTAGGTATTTAAGAGCCGCCTCGTTGTTGTAACCGTTGTTTAGTATCCAGATTCAAACGAAAGGGATGCAGCTATATGTCGTAATCATAGGATATAGTACGTATAGATTAGACCGGCGCTGAAATAAATGTGACGAGACCGAGAAACTTGACAGCTGTCGGCCCAAGCATTGCTCCTTTCAATTAAGAGTGTCACCGGGTTCCCTCACAGGATGTAAGAAATATGGTATAGTCTACCTATCTCGCTGACATACATGTATCACATCGCTATTTGTCTTGCGTATATATTTCTCCTGAAACGTGGTCCCTCACTATGGGCCTTATGAACAAGCTCAAAGTAGCCCAACGAGCTATGGAGAGGGCTATGCTGGGAGTCTCTCTGCGAGATCGAATCAGAAATGAGGAGATCCGTAGACGAACCAAGGTTACCGACATAGCCCAGCGGATTAGCAAGTTGAAATGGCGGTGGGCAGGGCACATAGCACGGAGGACGGATGACCGATGGGGTCGAAAGGTCCTCGAGTGGAGACCACGCACCGGCAAGCGCAGCGTGGGCCGTCCACCCACAAGGTGGACCGATGACCTCATTAGGATCGGAGGATCGCGCTGGATGCAAGCCGCTTCCAACCGGTCTTATTGGAGATCTAAAGGAGAGGCCTATGTCCAGCAGTGGACTTGTAATGGCTGAAATGATGATGATGATGATATATTTCTCACTTTGTCACAAACAGTGAAGACCCGCGCCTTTCGTTTGGATCGTTATTTTTAATATACACCTATTTTAAATATTTTAAGTAATATTTTGGCTTTATTTATGAGTATCTACGCAATAGATATGGATTCATTAACGCTTTCTCTATGGGATATGACCATGAACTATTGTATTCTTATTCTTATGGAATAACTAGCTTTTGCCCGCGGCTTCGCACGCGTGAACCATGAGCATTTCAAAGAAGCTAGCAATTAAGCAACCGAGCAACCAAACCTGCAAGCTTTCAAGCATACATGCAAGTATGCAAGCAGGCATGCAAGCCATCAAGCATGTAAGTATGCAAGCAGGCATGCAAGCAGGCATGCAAGCAGGCATGCAAGCAGGCATGCAAGCAGGCATGCAAGCAGGCAAGCAAGCATGCAAGCAAGCGTGCAAGCAAGCATGCATGCAAGTAAGCACCCATGCAAGCAAGCATGCATGCAAGCAGGCAAGCAAGCATGCAAGCAAGTGTGCAAGCAAGCATGCATGCAAGTAAGGACCCATGCAAGCAAGCATGCAAGCATGCATGCAAGCAAGCGTGCAAGCAAGCATGCATGCAAGTAAGCACCCATGCAAGCAAGCATGCATGCAAGCAGGCATGCAAGCAGGCAAGCAAGCATGCAAGCAAGTGTGCAAGCAAGCATGCATGCAAGTAAGCACCCATGCAAGCAAGCATGCAAGCATGCATGCAAGCAAGCGTGCAAGCAAGCATGCATGCAACTAAGCACCCATGCAAGCAAGCATGCAAGCATGCATGAAAGCAAGCATGCATGAAAGCAAGTATGCAATCAAGCATGCAAAGCAAGGACTCAAGCAAGCATGCAAGCCAGCCCCCGCATTGCCCCGCTGCCTTAATTTTTCTGAAACTGTAAATATTGCAGGATTTTTATAAAACAAACCTAACCTAACCTATAGGGCAGTCCTAAAATACATCCTAAATAGCTTTTGCCCGCGACTTCGTACGCGCTAAGATGTAAAATGAAAAAATAAGTTTTTTCCCGTTCCCGTGGAAATTTTGGGGAGTGCTTTCGGAGTACACTTAAAGCCTTTAAAGAAACACACGTTATAAATGTTAAGTCTCTTTCTTCCGCTGTTTCGTCTGGAAACGTAAAATCCGGTTTTTTCCCGTCCTTGTGGGCGTTTCGGAAAATCCTTTCTTAGTGTTCCCCTACGCTCCCGAATAAACCTACGTGACAAATTTCAACTTTCCCCCGCTTTTCGTTTTTCCCGTTTCCGTAAGAATTTCGCCAAATAAAGCATTTCCCGAAATTCTTACGGGAACGAAGAAGAAGAATTTTGGGAAATTATCTCATAATGCTCCCCTACACTCCCCAAGGAACCCACTTGCCAAATTTCAGCTTTCTACGACCAGTAAAACGTAAAATCCTGTTTTTTTCCCGTTCCCGTGGGAATTTTGGAAAGTACTCTCTTAATGCTCCTCTACATTCCCGAAACAACCTACATGCCGAATTTCAGCTTTCTGCAACCAGAAAACGAAAAGTCCCGTTTTTCCCGTTTCCGTGGGAATTTTGGGAAATCTTTTTGTAGCGCTCCCCTACACTCCCCAAGGGAAATTGAAGGCCAAATTTCAATTTTATACGACCAGTAAAACGAAAAATCAATCCCGTAGAACTGAATACATAAATCCCGTTTTTATCCCGTGGGAATTTCCAAAAAGCATTAAAACATTATTTTACTATTATAATCACCTACTTCTATGCCAAATTTGAAGAGTCTAGTAATTATAGTTCATAGGATTTCGTTAAACTGAATATATAAATCCTGTTTTTTTCCTTATCCCGTGGGAATTTCCAAAAATCCTGAAATGAGTTTCTTAGTTTTGTAATCACCTACTTTTGTATCAAATTTGAAGAGTCTACTTATTATAGTTACTGAGATAGTGTCACTCGGAATCGAATATATAATTCCCGTTTTTTCCTTATCCCGTGGGAATTTCCAAAAATCCTTTCTTAGCGGATGCCTACGTCATAACATCTACCTGCATGCCAAATTTCAGCCCGATCCGTCCAGTGGTTTGAGCTGTGCGTTGATAGATCACTATGTCAGTCAGTCAGTCAGTCAGTCAGTCACCTTTGAGTTTTATATATATAGATTATAATAACCTACTTCTATGCCAAATTTGAAGAGTCTAGTAATTATAGTTCATAGGATTTCGTTAAACTGAATATATAAAACCTGTTTTTTTCCTTATCCCGTGGGAATTTCCAAAAATCCTGAAATAAGTTTCTTAGTTTTGTAATCACCAACTTTTGTATCAAATTTGAAGAGCCTAGTTATTATAGTTACTGAGATAGCGTCACTCGGAATCGAATATATAATTCCCGTTTTCTCCTTATCCCGTGGGAATTTCCAAAAATCCTTTCTCAGCGAATGCCTACGTCATAACATCTACTTGCATGCCAAATTTCAGCCCGATCCGTCCAGTGGTTTGGGCTGTGCATATATAATTCCCGTTTTCTCCTTATCCCGTGGGAATTTCCAAAAATCCTTTCTTAGCGGATGCCTACGTCATAACATCTACCTGCATGCCAAATTTCAGCCCGATCCGTCCAGTGGTTTAGGCTGTGCATATATAATTCCCGTTTTCTCCTTATCCCGTGGGAATTTCCAAAAATCCTTTCTCAGCGAATGCCTACGTCATAACATCTACTTGCATGCCAAATTTCAGCCCGATCCGTCCAGTGGTTTAGGCTGTGCATATATAATTCCCGTTTTCTCCTTATCCCGTGGGAATTTTCAAAAATCCTTTCTTAGCGGATGCCTACGTCATAACATCTACCTACCTGCCAAATTTCAGCCCGATCCGTCAAGTGGTTTGGGCTGTGCATATATAATTCCCGTTTTCTCCTTATCCCGTGGGAATTTCCAAAAATCCTTTCTTAGCGGATGCCTACGTCATAACATCTACCTGCATGCCAAATTTCAGCCCGATCCGTCCAGTGGTTTGGGCTGTGCGTTGATAGATCACTATGTCAGTCAGTCAGTCAGTCAGTCATCTTTGAATTATATATATATAGACAAGTTTTGTTACGAAATGAAGTACAACTTTTCAGAACTGATAAATAGTACCTCAAATGCACTGGCGTTCCGCTGTCTATGTGTAACTTTAACTGTCGCAGTCGGAGATGTCAACTAATATTTAATCGTTCGTTAGTTTTTACTCGATTTTCTACCCATTTTTAAAATAGAACTTCTTTACAAACTATTGCAGTAATTAATATAACGTTTCTTAGCAATTCTATTTTGGTAGGTATTCGTACTTACCTAATTCTGCAATTTCTCTCTACGCCTGGATTGTATAAAAGTGCCGCCATGTTTATTTTTATTATACGCTAGCATAGTTTGGTGATGACGATAAAAGTATGAAAATTTTCGTAAAGTAGGCGTCTCGGTGGGGGCACGTTCGAACACGTTCTTTAGTACTAAAGAGACTTTTAAACTTGCTTCTGCGCATACAAGATTACTCAAGAAGTTTGCCGGCATCTGTACCCATAGATGCCCCCCCCCCTCCCCTATTATTGTTAGTAGTAAGGTATGGTGGGGAAATAAACACCGGGGCATGACAAAATACATCCAATACATTAATAACTGCTCTTTTCACTTCAAACTAGCAGTTGCCAGAAATGTCTTAAAAAAATAGCAGCCTATGTGCTACTCCAGACTATAATCTATCTCTGTGCCAAATTTCATCCCGATATGTTCAGCCGTTCTGGCGAGATTGAGTAACAAACATCTATTAAAACCTTACTTTAACTTTTATACTTAGTAGTAAGATTTGTTTGGTCTACCCCACTTTACTTTTTTTATGGGAGACACAGATGAGTAAAAATGGGTATCCCCATGTAGGTATTTGATGAATTTAATGCGATGTAAATGAGTGCTTTGAATAATATAAGACTGCTGTGATCCTTTAAATATGTATAAATCATTGCAACCCTACATGTTATTACGTGCACCGATCAAATAGAAGTATTATTGTAATTAATAAAATAATCATATTGTTGTATTTATTAAGATATTTTGTGCGCGTTACTTAATTATTATTTAGTTTTGACGGGACTATT
This sequence comes from Pandemis corylana, assembly GCA_949127965.1. Lineage (NCBI taxonomy): Eukaryota > Metazoa > Arthropoda > Insecta > Lepidoptera > Tortricidae > Pandemis > Pandemis corylana. The sequence goes on along the minus strand of OX421869.1, from coordinate 7,558,153 downwards.
TACCATAGAGAAATCAACCGAACAGTGGTAATACTGATCACCCAATTATTATTACAATTCCACTGTATTGGTGAATTCATCTATGCTTTTATTGACCATGCGTGAGCTTATTACAAATTGTAGTCATCTTGTTGTACACACATAGTACATAATTCACTAATTCAATGCATTCCTGCCAGCTCTTGTGAATCGACCTGCACTTATGAGCAGGTATTAGGGTGGAATGGAAGTCCACTGTAGAAAACGAGCTGGCTCATGCAGGTCGTTGTCGTTATAGAAACCCTTAAATGTTTCGTGTGTCAACGCCTTAATAAATCACATTTTATCAGATTCTTCTTACTTTAAGCTTCTTTATCTGGTTTTTAACCTAGTTTAAAGTTTTATGAAGCATATAATGGTGTCATTACATTGTTACTTGCTGGCTAACAGAATATTCTATAAATATTCAGTATTTAACTTAAAAATCCAGACCCATACAAGGGTTTTTAAAATCAGATTTCTTGTTATTTTTTTTTATAATTAATGATGTTGTTTTTGATTTAATTCAATATTTTTTTATTTTTTTATACGTAGCGCAAATAATGTAGCAACTGTGCCTGAATGGAATATATTATTTGTAAATAGTGCGTGAAAAATGAAATCTGTAAATTGAGCCTTGAATCAAGATACAATATTTAAGATAGTAACGACTTGTGCAATGTTTTTTGTAATTTAGGTACGATCCGTAAATTAAAAAGAATAAACCAATAAAAATGTGGTGTTTTTTGTTTCTACGATCCTCATATTTACCACAGTATCTAGGTTTAAAAAAAACAACAATGTTAATTGTAGAAATGTAATTTAAAAAATCGGTGGTGAATTATAAAAGATAACCATTTAAAAATAATCATCACAGACATTGGTACATTAAAATCAAAATATTATCTTATACTATTACTTATTTCACATCCCTACTAGGTATATAAAAAGAAATGGGTTTTTGAGGTATTTATTTCATCATAGAGAATGTGGCCCAATCAAAATCAAGGCCTATTGAATTCGATCATTTATGCTCTAGACAAAACATAGCCTACAATTTTATTATTTTTAATTAGCAGACATTGTTGGCGTCGGTTGCTTACGCGCGACTGCGTTGAAAACAGCTTTCATAGCGACTTTGGCTAATGCATATTTTGAATATAAATCATAATAAAATCATAGCGTCGGCAAAACAAATATTTATTACGTCATGTCATCTTTGATGATAATAAACGAGATTCATTTGAGGACGTCGCAATCAACAACATTCACCGAGTAAACGAGTAATTCAGATCAACAATATTAAAGAATAGGTAATGAATAAAAAATTACTACAATTTTGGATGTCAAATTGCTGCCATACAAGCACTTCTCAAAGACGTGACTCGAAAGTGAAACCCTCAATAAATTTATATTTATTGTAGCACGATATTAAAACAATGCTGGCCCAACAAAACAACCAATAAAAAACCATCAATAGGATTAACGCACATTAGTGATGGCGTTTTCTGTAATAAATTGTAAATTAGAAAAACCAGAGTGCCCCATTCACACATCAGCCTGAACCATTAGAAGAATAATCGAAACTGGAAGTATATTGCCTGGTAGGTGTGTAAATGAGCCACTTGTAAAATAATAGACTTACAATTTACGCCGCACATAGATACCAAAAGAAGGTATTTACTAATACAAAAAAACACAGGAACTCTTAATCGCGTCTCTATTAACAGTAGTGATGTTCAAAGTTAAAACCGAAATATCTTACTAAATGCTCAAAGCTGCCAGCAACTCACGTAGTTGTTTTCCATTATTTTCCATTTTCAAAATATCCCTAAAAGCGCGGACACATGTCGCCTCCCTCTCTAGCTTCTTCGATATCTCATGAGCCCGTCTGGTGATCTCTTTAGGGATGCCCGCGAGACGAGCTGCGTTGAAGCCATACGATTTAGGACAAGCGCCGGGTGATAATTTGTAGAGGAACGTGATAGTTTCCTCTGGGATGTGATCGTCGCTGTCGGCTGTGGATTCGTCGGTTTCTACCATGCAGGCCTGAAAACGAGTAATAGTCTGCTGGTAAATTATGTCTTCAGTTCAATGGAGTCAATACGGGTATCAACCACACTGGGAATTTTTCAGATACCATTTCTAAGAATACATCGATCAAGATCAATCAAATAAGACTTAAATGCGTATGGTAACATTCTGTACTACTTGATTACTTACCATATGGCCTAGCACGACTCCAGGATGCGAAGCCAAGTGGTGTACGAGTGAGTGGTAATGCGTGGAGAACACCACGCGGCACCCGCGCTGTGCTAGCTCCACACATACGCCTGACGCGATCGCCGTGCCGTCGTATGTGGATGTGCCGCGACCTGGATGATTTAGATCGATGTATATTTTAACGAGGTTCTCGATTTAAGGGCCTGATTTAGGCGGGTTGTGGGAAACAGGCGTGAAAGTGAACAAAGCGCTTTGGCCGGTCAATAATTTTGATGTCATGTAAAACGATTCGCTATCTAAATTTGTAAGGTCTGACCACCACGTATTTATTACTATTACTACTACTTTATCTACCACGAAATTATTGTTAAGGGAGTAAGACGTTTGTTTTCGGTTGTGTAGCCAAGTTTAGGTGGGTTTGGGTAGCGAACGTAAAAGCGATCAAAACTGATAAAACTATCTACTGTCTCCATTTACAATTTACGGTTTAATTGTGTTTCAGTTCAGACTGGGTTGTGGGAAGAAGGTTTTATTTGATTGGCACATAATTTAACAAGCTTATAAAAGCTTGTGAATCTGATGGCAAGGCACAGCCATAGAATCTTTTTCTCGCATCCAAGTGAATAGAATATAGCCTACTAACCGAGTTCGTCGAGCAGCACGAGCGAGTGCAGACTAGCGTGGCGAACGATAGCAGCTGTCTCGTTCATTTCCACGAGGAATGTCGACTGCCCGGCGAGAATGTCGTCGGCGGCGCCGAGACGAGTGAACACCCGGTCCACTAGGCTCAAGAAACACTCGGCTGCTGGTACGTACGAACCCTAATAAAAAAAGAAATAAATCGCATGTATTTCTGATTTGTACAGTTTTTAACCGAAGGATAGGAAGTATACTGTATAAAGTTGACTGTACTATCTTACATATTGGCGCTTATATTTAAAGTTTAAATTTTAAACGTTGCGACAACGACAACTCTTCAACGGTTAGGCCGATTGGTTTGAAAATTGGTATAAATGCGATAAGATACAGAGAACAAAAAAAGTACAAACAGCACAAATAAATCGGATTAACCTTTACTTTGCCAGAATAATTGAAAAACCTGTTCCTTTCTCATTTGTTTTAAATAATACAAACTCCAGAGATCAAAAAATAAATAGAAAAAGATAGCTTTCAATCTTGACCTGGATCCGAGACAATTCAGGTTCAATTGTGGCCGCTGGACACTTATTTATAATACATATATAACATTTTTTTTTATTTTTTTTTATATGAATAGGAAGGCAAACGAGCAAGTGGGTCACCTGATGGTAAGTGATCACCACTGCCCATAGACACCCGCAACCCCGGAGGGATTGCAGATGCGTTGCCAACCTAGAGGACTAAGATGCAATGCCTCTTGTGCCCGTAATTTCCCCGGCTGTCTTACTCTCCACACCGGAACACAGCAGTGCAAGCACTGCTACTTAGCGGCAGGATTAGCGAGTAAGATGGTGGTAGCGATCCGGACGGACCTTGCACAAGGCCCTACCACCCGCATTTTATTCAAATGACACTAGTGGCCAGTATCATTTTAAGTTAATTGAAAAAGTTTACGTCACGAACACACTACTCACCAGGTGTGCCAGTACGGTGAGCAGCCCCACTTGCCGCATCAGCGTGGACTTGCCGCCCATGTTGGGGCCGGTCAGCAGCAGCAGCCCCGGCGCGCCGCCGCCCAGACGAGCGTCGTTAGGGATGAAATCGGCCACGATGGGAATACAAGGGTGCCGACCATCGACTATGTTTATGTAGGGCTGTAGGAAAAAAATAGTTTACTTAACCGTAGACAGTTCACGGCAGTTCGTCTCTCGCGGAACTGGAATCAGCTAGCACCGTTTTTTTCGGATCTACCTTTTTTTTATAGAGCTGGCAACACAACTGTAACTTGTATGTTATGGGGTCCATGGGCGGCGGTGATTGCTTCCAACAGGTAACCCGCATGCTCGTTTATTTGATTCTAAACCAGCAGACATCAGGGAGTCACCAGGTGTAACTTTGGTTAACTCACGACGGCATATAAAAATCCACAGGATACTTGCATAGTCCACCTAGGATGTAATACCTAGTTCCTCCACCAGAAAAATCTGTCACATTGACTTGTAAGTAAAAATCGACAAATGTTTAAAACATTACTTAAGCTATACATATGACATTAAATTCCTCCACCAAGCATCTGTAGGATGCCAATTAATAAATTCTTCCTTATTTCTAAGCCTGTATTCCCTTTCGAGAACATTCTGTTTCACTTACAACATCTTCCACGGTGACGCTAGGCAAACACACATCCCCACTCTGCTGGCGCGCGAACTCTGCCAACGCGAGCAATATATCGATAACGGCCACGCACATGGCCGCCCCTTCCCACAGCGAATGTTTGCTTGAGAACTTCTCGAACATTCGCCGGCTCAGATCTTTGAGGACGTTGCGCTTTTGTTCTTCTGCTGCTATCATTCGGGCTAGGAGGTCCTGTGAAATATTTGTGCTGTTATTAGGATCTCGGGTGCGTGGTAGGCAGCGCGTACAAATTGTCGCGTCACCTTCCAGTTGCCTACCCTGGCGACCCCTACAGGCCTGATTAGGATCCTTATACAAGGTTAGTTCGGGGACACATTGGAAGTTGCCTAGGTGGGGTCGAACACTCCTGAAAAGGTTTCTTCATTGTAATTTTGGATTCAAAAGTAAGTCACCCCTTTGACGCCGTACATGTTGTAAACATGTCAACGACAATTGAAAAATCCTGTAAACCATTTACAGGGATGCATTAAAAGCACCCAACCATCAGCTGAAGTATTTCGAACTCATTTTCAGACAGTCTACATAGTGAATAAAGTTTTCCCATGACATTTCGTTGAATCCCATGCGGTTTTCAATTTTACCAACATTTGAATATAGTTCTTATTTATAAAACAAATTAATCTGACAACTGCTTCCAATTTAGTCTCCAAAACCACAAATTACACACATTAAGTATTTTTTAGACGGTATCGTATTTGATAGATAGATAGATAAAACGTTTATTTGGTACTGCCAACACACACAGTCAAGATTACATAAAATATCAACATATCAAGCAAAAACTTAAAACTAGAACATTATCTTTGTTTGTGTGCGCTACAGTAGCACAAAAGGGGCATGGCTCAGTGGTCAACATTGCTCGTAAAAGCAAAACACTGGTATTCTGCCACAACCCACGGAACAAATTTGTTCCGTGTTATTTGTTCGTTAATGTTGCCTTATTTTATCTCTTACCTTACTTTCAGAGGTAGAGAACCTCTTGAATCCCTTCCGTGCTCCCTCCAAATGGTAATCGGAAGTAGCCCGTTTCGTGGCGCTCTCTGGGACTTCAATTTGGTAACGCTTCTTGTCTGTCCCCACATATTTCAGCTAAAACGAAATCAATTGTTAACCTTTCATTGTGCTTTCTCGATTTGTGTGCGTTAGAAAGAGAGGGGACCAGGATCGCAGTGTAGATGAGACCGAGCGAGATAAAAGGTTGCTTTACTCAGGTAATACGAAGTCTCTCAGACAGAATACATCACTATAGACCGACCACTTAAATGAGTCCTCGCCCGCGCGGCACAGGGGCGCGGGGCAGGACGACAAAGGGGACCTCTCTCCGCGGTCGTCCCACCCCGTGCGTCTGTATTTATATCAGGTTATATTTGTGTTTCTTCCATGCTGGTCCGGGAGCAAAAAAAATAGTATATACCAGTTGCTCCTCTACCCGCGCAGAGATGGTAAAAGCCCATCGAGGGTATGGGCGAAAATCATAGAAATCATGTTATAGGCGATGAGGCTAGCAACCCATCACTATTTTGATTTCATTTTTCACCTATACGCCCACAATCTTGCTAAATGTGGCCTGTAGATATCTGTTACCTTAGGCTCTATCTACCCCGTAAGCGATAAAGACGTGATTTGTGTATGTGTGTATGTATGTATATATTTGTGTTCCACTGCAAGGAAGCTTCCCCTCTCGACCTCCACATCTCCATGTCCAAAGCTATATCCGGCCACTTCCGCGTCCAGGCAGGCACTTTCGCGTTTATCATATTAGTACGGATTGTTAAGTATGTTCACTAGTCCAGACTTACCCGACACTTGAAGTACTTCTCTTGCTCCTCCAAGTACTCCTTCAGTTCGTCCTCAATGTTCTGTATGAGTTGCAGAGCGGCGTCGTACTCTTGGTCCACTCCCGCGCCGGGCACGATACGACCCGCTTTCTCGGCTTCTGATTGGTTAAAACCCTCCTAGAAATTAACAATCGTAAGAAATCAATACATGCCCAAAGAATTTCGTTGATTTAAGCCTCCGTCTACGACTGTACTGTAACCAAAAACCCTAGTGTGGGGACCCGGCGTTCCTCTCGCGACAGGCTCGCGATCCCCGTCCACACTAGGGTGTTTGGTTACTGTGACGTGCAGCAGTAACGGTTACAGCTAGCTGGTGTTTGAATGCATCAAGGATTATGACTTCTAACAAATTGCAGTTATGTAAATTTTCAAATCATATTACTTAAATATTCAAATTAGGGCGAAAATTTCATCGTACAATACCTTAAAGAACTTCAAAGTGTCTCTATAGTCAGGGAACTTTCCATCAGGACTGAACCTGGTTAGTTTCTTGAGCAGCGTACAGTCAACGTCCCTAAAAAGCTCAACGAGTTTGAGCGCGGAATTGAATCCGTTGAGCACTGCGATAAAATCGAGCACTTTCCGCTTAGAATATTTGTGCTCTTCGTAGAATATTGCTCGGGCGTCCGGGTGAGAGGTGGACCGCTTTAGATTGCCCAATGCGTGCACCCTAAAAAGTAAATAGAATCAGGGACAGTAATTAAAGAAGTCCCAGTACGAATACAGTAGAACTTTGTTTATCCAAATAAATTACATATCGAGCAAAACGCGTTGCAACCATTGATCAATTAAAAATTGACGGTTTTATAAAAGAATGTACTGTTGGAGATAGGACCCTGTGCAAGGTCCGTCAGGATCGTTACCACCGCCGTACTCACTAGTCCTGCTACCAAGCAGCAGTTCTGGCGCTGCTGTGTTCTGACGTGGTGAGTAAGACCATAAAATTACTGCTACAATCTATCTTAGCCCTCTAGGTTAGTAACGCATCTGCAATCCTCTAGTGTTGCGGGTGGAGGTGATCACTTAAATTACCATCAGGTGACAACACTTACACGTTTGCATTCCTTATCGTATATTAAAAAAAACGGACGGGTCCGGGTCCGGGAGTGCCGGCAGAAGAGAAAACTACACGACGCACTTCAAAAAGAAAAAGAAAATAAAATCTTCTTTACGAGATTTAAACCGCGGTCACCACACCTTATACCAAACCAATAGGCCAAACGTAGCTTACGAGTGAGTGACGAAATCAACGTATGTACGTCTTACGCTTACCTGACGCGAGTTTAACATTTTTTACCCATCCCAAAAGTGCCCAAAGCCGCTAAAGAAGTTTTCACTTCTAAAACTGTTTTCATTTAAAAAGTTGTTGTTTTGTTTGATCTCGTCCCAAAAATCGCGCATTTTGTTTATCTGAACTAAGGTCTCGGTTCCAGTTATTTTGGATAATCGAGGTACTAAAACACCATTTCGTTACACCACTTACTTGGCCAGCAGTCGCTCCAAATCTGGTAAAGTAGTGAGGATGTTCTTGGCATCTTGGCTCAGTTCTTGGTTCTCGAACAACTCTTTCACCGCCTCCTGTCTCTCCGTTATAACTCTCAAATTACAGCTTGGAGCGCACACCCATTGGTACAACATTCTAGAAAACAAAGAAGTGGGGTTTTAGAACTGACCATTCTTTGATTGAAGTAAAAACAGCGGAAGATTGGTACTGTAAAGACTCCTTCTTTACTCTTTGTCGAATTCGAATCTTAAATATAAAAATTAAAAATAAACTAGAATTCGAAACAAGACGAAAGTCACGAGTCTGCGTAGGGCTTCCATTGGAAGCAGATGTATTGATTTAATAAACTAAAAAGATAAATAAAATAATGAACTTATATTCAAGGAGATGCAGTTTAATTAAAAGAATAAATAGTATATTGTGCCATCTGAGCTACATCATCCCGTCGTAGAGACAGTGCCTCCTTCCTCAGGGCTCTACAGTACGTACAATACATAAAAAAAAAAAAACAGAAAACAAACAGTCAATGATTTTATAGGCATACTAAACGAATAGTTCCATTTTCCATCGATATACGCCCACAAACTTGCTAAACGTGGCCTGTAGGTCTTGTCACCTTAGGCTCTGTCTACCCCGTTAGGGATAAAGACGTGTGTGTGTGTGTGTGTGTGTGTGTATGTATGACTAGTTAGTACCTATACCAATATGGTGTGAAATGGGCCCTACTCAGCGTAATGTTGCGGAGAGCCGCAACGCTGTTTTTCAGTGGAACCCATTTCAACTGGGTTTAGGTTCAACTTAAAGCATCGCAATAAAGAAGTCAGGCGTGTGGGTGACGTCTCTTGTATTTGATGTGGCGGCGAAAAGGTTAAGGAATAAATTAACCACAATTTATTTGTTGAAATAATCATTTTACAGATAAAATAAAAGAAGGCGAAACAGAAAGATACAGGCAATCTTTTCATACCTTTTACCCATAGCAGTGGCGCAGAAATTCAACTTGTCATACAAACAGCCCTCGTCCTGCACTATCCTCAGATTCCTCAGCGTTATAGCATCCAGAACCATAGTACTTCCGCCTTCCCACTTGGATTCCTTATCATCTTGAGACAGTGTGTTGTTTAGAACATCGGGCGGCGAGTAGGATGCGAACTGGGACATTCCCAGTATTTGTATGTCGAGGAGACACTGAGTTAGGTATGAGACGCATCCGCCCAGTGCTTTGATTGCTAGATAGCAGTTAGCCGCAGGTGTCAAGCCTAAAGCGTCACCTGGAATTTATAACGTGAATATTTTTACTTTTGAGTTTGAGGGAGGGGAATGGGCGAAAATCTTAGGAATCATGTTGCAATTTAAAAAAAATACCTTCATGCAGGAAAGGTTTGAGTCCCTCCGGCCAGTCCCCATCCACGTTGGTCTTGTAGTAGTTCTCGGCGAGCGTTTTCAACGTCTTCTCCGGAGTCCACGCTGCTTGCGGCTCGCGACGCGCTTGGTGACAATGCGTCGCTATCAATTTTGACGTACGCGGGGTCGTTGACTTGCGGTCGTACACTATCTGTGGACGTTTATTATTATTAACTTTTAGTGGTATCAGCAGTGATTGCGCTGGTGTGTTCCGGCGAAATCATTCGAAGCTCCCTCTGCAACCGTGAACGTTGAAATCATTTAATCATTTAAGCGTGTTCAAATATTTTTGTACCTAGTGCATTCGCATGTATAAAGGTAGATAAAGTATGTACACCAAAATTGAGCAATACAAATCATGTCAAAAAAGGACGTATCGATAACCCTTCAAGAGTAGTAAAGATGAATGATGTCTTTAAAATTGGAAGGTGCATTTTCCAGTGACTGAACTGACTCCATATCAAGTCAATTGCAGCGTAAAGCTTAAGGGTTAACTAAGCAGTAGTATAAAACCATAAAAAAAATATAATCAGTGTTTCATTCAAAATCAGTACTCACCAAAGCCGGTGGGAAATGCGCCAAAGTGGTAAGCAACCGGGACGAATGCTTGTCGTCCTTGAACTGCCCGATGTGGAACAAACCTATGGAGGTGTCCACGAAACAAACGCCGTAAGTGCTACAGCCGTTGCTTTCCTGGCAACACAACAAAGACTCTATTGCTATGCTTTGAAAGATGAAGTTAGATAAGATGGCGAGCTGAAGATAAGCTTTTGAGAATATTGCCAGTTCTAGTACTTTTTTTTCTTGAATCTTTTAAGGGCATTTACTAGGCAAGCGTGCTTCATGTTAAGAAACATTTTCGCTTTCTTTACACTGTGTTCCAACATAATGCAAGCCTATGTTACTTTGAAAAATCTAAAAACCACTAAGACTTTAACAGGGGCCTTACCCTGACGTCTTAACGCAATTCAATTCCGATTCAGATTAGGTTCGCTCGCTGTCAGATCCATACTAAATATGACACCCAAAACCTGAACTGAGTCGGAATTGGATCGAATTAAGACGTCATGGTAAGGTCCTAGGTAGAGATATACTGGCAATGACAGCTTAGTCAACGCCATCCTGTTTTAAGAGGTTGCGGGAACCCATTATCTATACTATCTATACTAATATTATAAAGAGGAAAAAATTGATTGTTTGTTTGTTTGTTTGTTTGCATTGAATAGGCTCCGAAACTACTGGACCGATTTCAAAAATTCTTTTGCCGTTAGAAAGCTTCTTCTTCTTTTCTAATATGGCCCCATCGAACCATGCGATGATTTCGCCAATGTCAAGGTAATAAATACAGTATTCAAAAATCTTGTGACAAAAATGTCGGCAACGTTGTACGGTAGAACATGGTCATCCGTTAGAAAGCTACATTATCACTGAGTGACATAGGCTACTTTTTACCGCGGGAAAATACCTTTTCCTACAGGAAAATTAATTTATCGCGGGCGAAGCTGCGGACGGAAGGCTAGTTATTTATATATTAGCCTATAGGAGTGCCCCACGGCACCCGGCCCCGGCAACCCGAATACAAACATATTTTGTTGCACACTTTTTCGTAACATGTCTCAAAGTCTGACACAAGATCTGTCGCAAGCGAGATAGACCACCCGTATTTTTCTTAATATTTTTTCTAGAACGAATATGTAGTCCTATTGCATCACAGCTCTCGCGCGCTCTTTTGCTAGCTGTGCTGGCAATTGTTTCTTGATTATCAAAGTTATCGAAGTTACCTCTTCTGCCACGGACAGTAAGTACGCGGCTTGAGCTTCGCTGGGTCCCGGATCCTGCAGGCCGCACGTCTGCGTGCCGCGGAGCGTCACCTGACATATCTCGCGCTTCACTACTTTGTCGTACTTGGATGTCTGGCCCACTGAAACAGATAAGTTATGTTTAAGTTCAGTTCAAATCAAATTCATCGTCATCATCATCAGCCTGAAGACGTCCACTGTTGAACAAAGGCCTCCCCCTTAGCACAGCATAATGAACAACTCGCCACCTGGATCCACAGGTTTCCCGCAACTTTCTCGATGTCGTCGATCCACCTAGTGGGAGGCCTGCCAACACTGCGCCTTCCAGTTCGTGGTCGCCACTCGAGAACCTTTCTCCCCTAACGGTTGTCTGTTCTACGAGCGATGTGGCCTGCCCATTGCCACTTCAACGTACATACAGGGTGTTAGGTAATGAGTGGATAATCCTTGAACTATGGATAGACGGCACTTAGGACGTTATAATAAAGCTAAAATAGGTTTAGTAAAAGTTGCACGGTTTCCGAGATATTCGGACTTTTAGGTTTTTTTCGAAAATGAACACCCTTGTTCAATGTTTTGATCATAGCACCATTTTAAGCTAACTTTTTCAATTTTTTATTTTTGCTTAATATTCTCGAGTACTTGTATGTTCAGATAGGCATTACTATTTTTGTGAGACTACATGGGATTTTTATAAAAAAAATCGCAAACTTAATTTTTGCCTTTTCAATCGTACATTGATCGAATTTTCAGCCCTCACGGTGAAAAAAAAATACACTACCGCCTAGTTGCCAATAAACTTAAAAACATGCCGGTTTATTGACAGTTTAAAAATGGTAATTACCTTTTAAATTTAAATTCAAAATGAGAAAATAATTTAAAAAAAATACACGCTCACCCACATTTTTCCCGGTTTACTTTTTGTATCACGGGCATAGAACTCAATTTTTTTTGTTGCAAAAATAACATTATTGGCCACTTATTTAAATGCAAATGGCATTTAAATAATTCCAAATTTAAAAAAAATGTTGACTGCCTTTTGTTTTTTTTTCTACTTCGATTTTGAATTTCGCTATTATTGCATAATGAATGGTGAAATTGTGCCTTGGCACTCACCATAAATGTAATGCATTTGGGCGTATTCTATCAGTGTGTAATAAGTTCGAAGCAGTATTAAAGTAAAAAACTTCAACACAACGATCTAAACGCAAAATTAACCATTCATTACGCAATAATAATAGCGAAATTCAAAATCGAATTCGAAAAAAAAACAAAAGGCAGTTGACATGTTTTTTAAATTCGGAATTATTTAAATGCCATTTGCATTTAAATAAGTGGCCCATAATGTTATTTTTGCAACAAAAAATTTTGAGTTCTACGCCCGTGATACAAAAAGTAAACCGGGAAAAATGTGGGTGAGTGTGTATTTTTTTTTTAATTATTTTGTCATTTTGAATTTAAATTCAAAAGGTAATTACCATTTTTAAATTGTCAATAAACCGGCATGTTTTTAAGCTTATTGGCAACTAGGCGGTAGTGTATTTTTTTTTCACCGTGAGAGCTGAAAATTCAATCAATGTACGATTGAAAAGGCAAAAATTAAGTTTGCGATTTTTTTTAAAAAAATCCCATGTAGTCTCACAAAAATAGTAATGCTTATCTGAACACACAAGTACTCGAGAATATTAAGCAAAAATAAAAAATTGAAAAAGTTAGCTTAAAATGGTGCTATGATCAAAACATTGAACAAGGGTGTTCATTTTCGAAAAAAACCTAAAAGTCCGAATATCTCGGAAACCGTGCAACTTTTACTAAACCTATTTTATTTGTAGGAAGTAAAATTATGAGATCCTCAGAAAAACAATGGTGGCCAACATAACCCGAAGATTGCTACATTCAAATGGCCGGTCACGTGGCTCGCAGGATCGATGGTCGAGGGTGCCGGAAGGTTCTCGAATTGCAACCACGTAACGGAAGACGCAGCGTAGGAAGACCCCCTCAAGAAGGACTGATTACCTAATGAAGATCGCGGGATTCGCGGGAGTGTGCTGAATGAGGGGCGAGCAAAAGCGGCGAAAGATAAATAAGATATAAGTGACAATATAATTATTCTGTTTGTTGTACTAACGTTTTTTACACCTCTCCTGCATCATATCAGGAGTTTCCGTCTGCTCCACGCGCGCGACTTTGTACCCTTTGGACACTAACGTAGAGGCCATTCTTGCGTACGCGCTTTCAGGAAAGCCCGAGTGTGCAAAGTCACCCTAAAATAAAAAACGTTTAAGAATAACTAGTTTGTTATCGTCTCATCTTATACAGATTGAGTGTGTTAACCAATATGTCAAAGTCAAAGTCAAAGTGATTTATTTGCAAACATAGGTGAAACTGGTAACAGTGATGATCAAAATATATATGACCTATGTATTTTACTTCACTAGCTTTTGCCAGTGACTTTGTTTGCGCAGATATTGTCAGTGAAATACCCCCTTCATCCAATTGTCTTCAATTATTAAGTCTTTATTGCCTATCTCATCCTATTGTCCCATGGGAAATCCGAAAAATCCCTTAGTGCACCTCTGATACTCAAGTTATAATTTTGATCAAATTTCAAGTCTGTAGCTTAAGTGGTTAAGGCTGTGGATTACCTGTAGGTTAGTTATAACTCTTTTATAGGTATAGAATTTACATTAAGTTGTTTTACCTTCATATAAGAGAATCCGAGTTCATTAACGCCGACTGCCGCGTCCATGTGGTACAGTTCGTAGAATTTGCCGACTTTGAAGAAGAGCACACAATCGTAATGTGTCGTTTTCATTTCCCACCACTGTCTGTGAGCCTACAAAAACAAAAAAGTTCATATAGCCAACTACCTCTCTTATTAATGGTGCTATAAAATAGGGATAGAAGCTTTTTCCAATAAATAAATAAATATCTTGGGACAAATTAGCACCAATCAACCTATTCCCAAACTAAGCAAAGCTTGTAATATGGGTAATAGACAACGGATAAACATACTTGTATAGATAAATACATACTTAAATACACATTAAACATCCAAGACTCCAGAACAAACATTCATATTTTTCATACAAATATCTGCCCTGATCGGGGATTGAACCCGGGACCTTAAGCTTCATGGCATTGCGTTTGAATAATATGGTCTAAAATATGACCAATGATACAGGCATAGCCACAGGCCCCTTAAAAGCTTGAAAGTAAAAAATTTGCTCAGCCACAAAAATTCAAATCTTACTGGAGTCTGGCTCTTCATAAACTCAGGCGGCACATAAAGTGTCCTGGGATCATAATCGGGGTGATCAGGCCTTCTTTTCATTGCATCTTTGATCTTGTCTGGTCGCAGCCAGGTTAGTTTGCAGTGGGTCCAGTTGCCATCATCAGTAACGGGAAGATCATCTTGAGATTCCATAGGCTTAGATGCTGATGGTGTTGCTGACCTTTGGTATCATAAAGTAATTAAAATAAATAAAAATGTATGATGAATGACAATAGGACATAATTTTGCATGTTTAGTAAACACATTTTTATGTCTTACAAAACTGTACAAAATAATTCTCAATCAATCAACCTCTTTAAAGAGGCACAATTCATACAACAATTAAATTCAAATTCGGTTACCCATCTATTATAGAACAGCATGCTAAAACAGTTCCAAGCAGCATCATAAAAATTATATCCAGAATTTAGGACTATTATCCAGGTTTTGAAAGCCTTTTTACATGCGAGAAAAAAAAATTGTTACTCTAAAGCAGCCTAAGAAATTACAGTTGCAGCCAGTAACAATTCATAACATTGTTGCTATATTTGCACAGTTGTACAGGTTTGCTAATGGCCATGCTGCCATGATTTCTTCTGGACTATAAGTAGGGTTGCCATCCGTCCGGGTTTCCCCGGATTTGTCCTAGTTTAGAGGGCATCCGGGGAGCGTCCGGGGAAGGTTTCATTTGTAGACCGGGTTTAAAAAAAAAAAAAAATTGGGCCGCCCGCGAGACACGCACTATGCTCGCACACCACGATCAACCGACAAACCAAGTATATTCACCGTTACCCCACCCTTCCCGTCACGATCTTGTTGACATGTCCGGCTTTCGGACTCTAAAATCCGGGGTTTTCACGCGTCTTGTCCTGTTTTCCAAATTTTAGAGATGGCAACCCTAACTATAAGCATATTTTAATTACAGTACCCTTTGGCAGCAGTTGTTTTTTCCTTTGGTCCTTTTGCTTCATATTTAAAGCTGTCATTGAGTTTCTTCTCTGATGATGATTTCTCTTTTGGTGTATCAATGATGTTATCTGCTAAAATATAAAAAATCTAAATATGACACAATATCATAGGTAACAGTTACACAGGAAGATGGCTTAGTTATTACTTAACAATTTAATGAATAATTACAAGGTTAACACAATTCCTCATGCTCCACTAATACAAGATTTAGTATAATCCTTACCTTTATTTTCAGTATCAGAGTCGTCAGAATCCAGAGGGTTAAGTCTGATCCTCTTCCTTTTCTTTGGTTTGGGTTTTATAGGTTCATCATCATCACTGCACTCTTTCTTCACTTCCGGGGAAGGAGTTATCTGTCTGTCACGTTTTTTTGCTAAAAAAAAAGAACTGCCTTACTGTCCTAGCTGGTAGGAAAACGGGGACACACTTTCTTCAGTCATAAAGTGGGTAAATGACATACAGTTCATATTACGATTTATAATTCTAATCTAACCATACTTACTTTCAATTTTTATTTCTTTCTCTTTTTTTACCGACGATTTGAGAGGACTTCCATCGCCATTCGTATCGGGTTTCGGCTTTTTGTTAGGTGGCGGTGTTTTAGTAAAGTAGTTGAAAAGCGTATTGGAAGAGCCCACACTATTGCGTTTGGACATAGCTTATGTTCAGTAAAACTCGTAAGCAAAGCAATTACTTAAAAACAACAATGCAGAGTCGGCGCGACTGCGGTGCGTAGTTTTGGCGCAAAAGCCTTTAAATCTGAACTGTCACTGTCAGTGTCAAATTTTACGCCATAATATTCGGTACTTGTTAAAAAACGCTCACTTTTAGGGTGGCACTCCACTTGGCGTATTTATCCAAGTATTTGTGTGAGTGAAGTAGATGCCCTATTTGTTTCTAGCGTATGCAACGAAGATGCCAATAGCGCAACGCGAAC
The DNA here is from genome assembly GCA_949127965.1 of Pandemis corylana. Taxonomy (NCBI): domain Eukaryota; kingdom Metazoa; phylum Arthropoda; class Insecta; order Lepidoptera; family Tortricidae; genus Pandemis; species Pandemis corylana. Next base: position 7,541,853 of record OX421869.1, on the reverse strand, counting down.
ACGCAACGCCAGGTGGAGGCCACCCTTAGACTTAATATAACAAAGGTTAGAAATGTATACCCGTATGTTTGTTACGTGTTCACAGCTAAAGTTCTAAATAATTTTAGCTAAGAAACACAAAAATTTAGATGCTAAGATTAAATACTCAATTCCTCCAAAGTAGTATGTCATGATGCTTATTAACTATCACATTGTTAATTAAACTAAGAAAAATCCACATTTAATTTCAAATACATTTAATAATAAACCTTAATACAATGTAATTATATCTAATTTTGGTGTAAAATGGCAGAATACCATTAAATGTACGAATTAACTGAGAAAGTCAGCACAATTACTTTTGTACTTTCGTACGTTTACTGTACGTTAGAAGTTAAAATTAACGACGTCACTATTGCGATAGAATTCCTAGAACACGTTAGAGCGCAGAAAGACTTTTTTGCGCAGTTTTTTTTGTCTACGAAAAGGTTTGCGCAAAAAAAAATGGGGTCACCGCTTCCCCTCAACAACCGGTGACTATCCTAATCGTGACAGTGAATTATATTTTAAACGCAATCATTATAAATTCTAACATACTTAACGTGTACTACATACAAGAATATGAAAATATAAAAATATATATCATCAGAGATAAAATAAATATTGAAAGGAATGTCTACAGTTATCAAAAATCTATATTAATATTAATAGTATGCACAACTAAATAAAAATGTAATAACTTATGTAATATTTAACACATATGTTCACTTGCATGTTGAATAGGAATGTTCTAAATAGTTGTTGTAACATGTAAGTTTATAAATTACAATCATTTTACTTTACATCTTTGTATCGTGTCTAGGGTTGCTAACTTTGATTAGAAGAAATAGAGTATTATCTGATTTCAAAGGAGGTAAACAAATAAAGAGTATGGACTTAGATAAAACAGTATCATATATTTTATGGGTATATTTATAATTGTCTTGCATAATATTACATGACAGGCACTAGTATAGAAAACATTGTGTAAAAAAGAGTATTTTAGCATACTGTATTCGTGTTATAGATTATAGAGTACGCCTACATGATACAGAGTAGGTACAATACTCTATTTTGGAGTACGGTTGGCAACCCTAATTGTATCGGTGGATTTTCTTTAACTGTAAACATAACATAACAAGTGACAATTAAAACAAAAAAAACGAAACTGTTCATATAAAATAAATATAGTACAGAAGTAAGTAAACAATAATGCATCCTCTTTAAGAAATAATTAATTAAATTTCTATGTATAGTATAAAATCTTAAAATAAAACAATTTATAATTAGGTATGTGGCTGTTTCAATAACAGCGACTTAATAATCTTATTGTGCAAGTTACGATATCATACTTATTCAAAAATAAAAAGTGGTATTGTCAGTATCGATAATAGGACAAAATTCCGATTCGCATTTGAGACTAAATTTTAATTAATATGAACCTTGAGCAAGATCTGAGTAGCATAAAATTAAACATTTTGTACCTCCAGAGTTTCAATTTCCTTCGGGCTTCACTGTCACCATAGCATAATGTCTTGTGTTTATTTAGAATAGCAACATCAGCCATAAGCCCCAGCACACTAAAGTTAATCGCGAGCATAGTCACAAAAACCTTTTTTTTCGTTTGCTTTTTTTCAAGCACTGGCTAGAAAGAGGTAGTAGAAGATATCTGGCAGATGGCAACAAACACAATCCCTGGATAAAGACTCACATACAAAAAGCTTAGTTCACACTTATCAAATCTTGCCGAACATCTATAATATACACAATAAGTGTCTAGGCATCAATCACCTATAAATTTTCAAAGGCTTTTGATATCTAGACATTTCTGAGAAGTATAATTTCATTAATTTGTCTTTCATTATAAATGTGTTGAAGACGCATGAAAGCGACTACCAAAAAATTTGTCAGTTCCATTAAACCTAGTACTACACTGGCGGCGTTGCGTGTTCACGTCGCGCTATTGCCATCTCGTTTGCTTTTGCCCACGCAAGTGAAGTTCCAGCATTAGACCTAGCACATTGAAAACTACATGATAATCTGTGGTTCGGGTACAGACAACGCGATGGATTTGTGTGGCAAAACTTGTCCCCCGTTGACGTAGAGCTCGTCTTTGACTATGACGTCCTCGCCGAGCACGGTGCAGTTCTCCATGCGGACCCAGCGTCCGACGACGGAGCGCCAGCCCACGATGCAGCTGTCCAGCCACGCGTGCTGCCGGACGCACGCGCTGCGGAGTATCGTGCTGCGCTTTATACATGCGCCTGTGGACAATAGACAACCGTCGAGAATAACCAATAGGAAGATGTTAAGTAAATTGAATGTTTGATAGAACCAAGCGTTACTTTGCTGAGGTAACTGTGAACTAAGACCAGTTCTGTTTACATTGTTTTTTCGCGATCGGAATTGGTTTAGTGTTGAGAGTGATTTATTTGAAAAAAAAAACCTCAAAGTGCGAGTCGGACTTGAGCACTTGTCGAAGAATTTTGTATAGCATTTTGAATATTAAATTCCAGTGTTAGCAAAGCTCTGCTCCCAAAAAAAACGTAGCCAAAGCGAATTTTCGATTAATATACACAAGTTGCTCATCTGCCAAAGAATAAGCATCAAATTCCACCTCTTCAGCCTTACCGTCTTCAATAACGACGTCAGGTCCTATGGTAACATTGGGGCCGATCCGGCAGCCCTTGCCGATGGTGGCGGAGGAGTCGATCAACACGTTGCCTACCACTCCCGGCCCGTCGTACAGCTTGTTAGAGTCCTTCTGCCGCAGGCTGTTTAAGTACATGCACATTCCTGAAACGAACATGAAAGGTTATATGTTTAATCTATCTAAAATGTTTGATGAACACATCGTTAAAGAAAGGATTAGGTCAAGGCTGCGCAACAGTTAGGCCAATCAAATAATTAAAAAAATCTCTGACGGGTCATTACTGACAGTTCCTATTTTTACAACTTTGATTTTTTTTTAAGTCACTGTCAGTTTTCAAACTTACAAGGGTAATTAAAATTTTTCTTGCTGGCCACACCATAGCCTGTGTGACATAAATAAATGATATTAAATTTTAAAGTAAATAAAGTTAAGGATTCCCTACGATAAACACTGATTGATGTACATTGTGGCAGAGCATGCATTCATGTAACTGTATCCAACTGACAAGTATAAGCAGCACCTGACATGTTCCAGCAAAACAAATTCATCCAAAAATTATATTCTGATGTAAGACTATCATGTACAGCTCCCTAACTTAATAAAGTAAATCATAACATAATTATTCACTGCATTTTAAAATGAACAACCTGTCAATGTTTTTCAGGATTTTTTAATTGGGATTGTCAAATGTTCCCATACATTGATCAATGTCCAAAGCGTACAAAATCAAAGGGGTAAAGGAGCGACCACGACGCTGCGTACACGCAATGACGTATCGCATGCGTCACGTTCTCTCACCCTTTCGTCATACATTTTGTTGCGTAACCGCACCGTCTACGTCTTTTACGCACTGGTGTGGCCAGACCTTAATTTGATTTTTGGATTTTGAATCTAAGCACCTGTAGAAATATTCCACAGTAATTCTAAGACACCTGTTACAGTGTAGATATAATACTGTGCATAGGTACTGAGAAACTATCAAATGACAGATTCAGAACAAAATAACCAGTATGTACCAGTAAGGAAGTCCTTGGGCTGTCCCACATCCATCCAGAAGCCCTGCAGCTCCATGGCCAACAGCTGATTGTCCTTGGCCATGAACGGGAACACCTCCTTCTCTATCGACATGGGACGAAGCTCTATCCTGCTCAGTACCGATGGATTTAAAATATACATGCCTGAAAAACAAAAAAACGTCATTTGATTGCTGATGAAATTTTATTTACAGCAGTGGTAAAAGCCAAGCAAGCTTCACTTAACTATCATTTATTTTTTGAAGTATCTTTTTGCCAAATTTCACCGTGATTGGTAAAGCGGTTTTGCCGTGAAGAGGCAGCAAAGCAATCAGACAGGCAGAGAGACAAACTTCACAGTTACTTTCATATACATTTTTAGTAAGGATGGATAACGATTAATATGCTTATGTAACTCAACTAAAAATAAATATTTTAAACAGTAGAGCCATTTTTCAAGTCTGTTTTGCGATTCCCTCATTTCATAGCTCATTTTAAAAAGAATAAAATAGGCCACTTTATGTCCCGAAAAATTGTTAAGTTCCCGCAGAATAAATAAACGATTTTTTCTGCCAGTTACTTGTAACAATAAGTTACGAAAGTATTTACCAGCATTTATTTTGTTGGAAATAAACTCCTGAGGTTTTTCCACAAAGCTTTCAATTTGCCCATTGTCCTTGTAGACAACTACTCCATATTTTGAAGGCTCTTCCACCTTGGTAACTACTATTGTGCCCTCCTGAAGCAAAAAATGTTGATTAAACAGTATTATATCATCCTTCAGGCTAGATTAAGTAATTTATTCAGTTTATATGTCATAAAAAAAGTCTAACTATGGGATTAAAAATGTTTAATCCTAAAGGCGTTGTAATTGTATTATCATACAATTTTTTATCACTTTTTTACTTCTATGAAATGAAATGAAATTTGAAAGTATTACCAGAAGAAACTTAAAGATGTCTTAGACATGCCCAAAATGACAGATAACTTTACTTTTATGGACATAACAAGAGCAAAACACAAGTATTGTTGTAATAACTTAGAGAACCATTGGAAATTGTTTATAAATAGAAATTTGTAATTTTATATAGTCTGAAATGCACCAAATTACTTCAACAATAACCAAAGATTTTGATGTATATTTGATGGAAACACTATCATCACCACATAGTATAAAACAAAGTCACTTTCCGCTGTCTGTCGGTCTCTATGTATGCTTAGATCTTTAAAACTACGCAACGGATTTTGATGTGGTTTTTTGAATAGATAGAGTACTTCTAGAGGAATGTTTATATGTATAATTCTATGCAGACGAAGTCACGGGCAGAAGCTAGTAAAATATATGTCAAAAATTGTTTGTTATAGTTAATATTTGTTAAAGTAACTTGGTGCAACTAACACTAACAATAACTAATCATAACCAACTACTTTGATGTAATATTTCATAGGTTTTCCATCAGAAATCACCAGTTATAGTTAAAATACTCTGCACTCAGACTTATACATTTCTTAAGACTTGTTTAAATATACTATGGCAAGGTCAACCATGTTCACAATTTTCTAAGTTTTTTAGAAAGCAAATCAGTATTTTGTTTACTTCAAGGTGTTTGGAACAAAAGCTTGACACAATCGGGATTGTTATTGGTTTTTACTAGGTAGGTATTTATTATTTGAAACATTTTCCTTTAGTTAGACTAAGCAAGTACATTGAATAAATCACCATTCGATGTGTTAACATTGAACCTTGAAACTTTTTAAAAACCTTCTATTGGAAATGTATGATATCACAAGTCACAACTAACTATATGTATTATAGATTGCAATGTGATGCAATTTTATGCAAATGGCATTGGAATTTAAAGTAGGCTTTTATGACTGACAGACATTATATTAGTTGAATACTCTGCAATTAGCATATCCATACAAATTCATTACCCTTTCATATTATTCATAATCATAATGTTACCACTAGTTAACTTACTAAGAAAAATATCTTCAAGATATATCAATTCAATGTCTGTTACTTCCGTGTGACAAAACCACATTCAACAATGGACAAGAATGGTCAATGGGACTGATCATTCATCTACATTGTTTAAAACTATAACCCCCCCCCCCCCCCTCCATTTTGGCAGTACGAAGGCAATTTGTTCCAAATTATTTGCATATTAATGCAACAATTCGAACCACGTAATGGATAATCATGCCTAGTTCACTTAACTGAAAGATAACAATGTAGGTAAGGTTTGTTATCAGACTAATAAACTGGCACTAGCAACTACATTATTTCCAGTAATCCATTGGACAAGTGCTTCAAGATAAAGAGTTAATATTCATTTACAGCTCCGGGAACTCTCATAAATTTAACAAAAAAAATAGAACAATTGGCAGTTTTCTCTACAAGGCCAAAAAATGGTGCTAATGTGTATACATATTAAAGTGTTATACATTAATACTTTAGTTTTTTTTTTTTTCAAAAACATTCACAAGGCTTAAGTGCACCTGCGACTATGCCAGCCTCATTGGATGTCTCTTGGGTCAGATTCATCAAACACTCCCCTGCCCACTACCAGATTCTCTGGCAGCAAAGGAGTATTTCACGAACCTGTATATTCATACTGCATTTTCTGATGCCAGAAAACTCAATGTTGTGTTAACTAGAGTTGCCACGAATAGTGATTTGGCCGAATACCGAATACCGAATATTCGGCAACGCTGTCGGCCGAAGCGCCGAATATTCGGTACAAAATACGTGCTTGTCTATAGGCTGATCCTTACAAGTGGTGGTCAGCAAACGAAAAACAAAACCCAATTCTCTCGAAATTTGCTAAAGTTTATCTTTCTTCTCCTGGGAGTAGCGTGTATGCGACGAAAAGCATAATCATTTGCTACCAACAAATGCTAAAAAGCTTGTTTTTATCCATCACAACTTAACACTGATCAATTTTACTTACTAAAGTATTGTAATTTGGTAATGCACACATATAATCTTGAGTAATATGACATGTCTTTTTTCATAATTTGGTATTCGGTATTCGGCCGAATAGTATGTATTATTCGGCCGAATACCGAATACCAAAAAATGGGCCGAATACCAAAAAATGGGCCGAATAGGCCGAATACCGAATAGTAGCCGAATATTCGTGACATCTCTAGTGTTAACTGCTCCATTAAACAGGCACATCAGCCAAGTATGTCTCTCTATTATACTTCTTCATTTCACATTCCATCAAAAAATATATTAAATCCTCAACCTTGCCACAATGCCTACACAATTAAGTAAAATAAAATCAGGTAAAATTATATGGAAATTTTAATGATTTGTTGCTGATAATGTCAACCTCACATTTTTAGTTATTTTCTTGAACAGTAAAATATAAATGAAAACAATATACTTTACCTTTCCATGACTTTTATGAAATTTGGCAAGTTCTTTGAATGGGAACTCGCAAATGATGTCAGAGTTTAACACAAAGAATGGCTCTGTGCTCTTACTCAAGAGCTTACTTGCCAAAGCTATAGGCCCTGCTGTCCCCAGAGGCTCCACTTCATGAGAAAATGTCAAAGACACACCAAGTCTTGACACTTTTTCTAATAATTCTCTTTCCATATCCTCTGCTCTGTATGATACAGCTAAGATGACCTAAAAATCATTGAATACTTGTTAATTTCATTTTAAACTTCGACAATGTTATAAAGGCTTTTTTTTGCGTTTTTTTACCTGTGTAACTCCTGCTTCTACTAAAGCTTCGATTTGATGCAATAGAATTGGTTTATTAGCAAACTCCACAAGAGGCTTGGGTCTACTCAATGTTAAGGGTCTCAAACGGGTCCCGTATCCACCGACTAGGATTAAGGCCCTCATTTCACCCAGTTTCTTGTCTGTACCGCACATAATGTAAGCCGGATCAAAACTGCGTTAACCGAGGAATTTATTACTATGCTACTGAGGATGTCTTGGATAACCTATTGCATAAGTTACACAACACTCGTATTTTAGACACTTAAAATTGTTACAATTACTGCACTAGACCAGTTAATTACACAAAAATAATTTTCCTATTAGGCCTTTTTTCTGTTTGCTTACACACACTGACACTGACTGTATGTATAATAAAATGAAATTACACGTCACAAATGTCATTTCAAAGTTGTCACTGCGACCTAATTTTCTAAGCACAAGCGCTTTTTACTATAACTAGAACAGAACAAATGCGTTCAAAAGAGGTTTTTTTTTATAAGTGTTACGAAACATATTTATGTTGCTAAAAAACGTAATGCAATCATTTAATTCACAAGTATTTCATTAAAATAATAGCAATAATAAAGCTACAAATAAAACAGTTTAAATTAAACTAATCAATAAAATACTTATATAAGGACGCATCTGTTACGTAATAGTGATCATCTGTCAGTGTCACATAATACTCTGCCGATAGTGCCGATCCTTCCCCACCTCACTATTGTACAATGGCTGTCCCGGTTCGAATTTTCTCTCGTTGCAAAGGTAATTTACGCCAATCTATCATAATCACTGTTCTCTCTATTCACTGGCTGCACGCCGATATACTATCCTATGCACTCGCCGTATGTATGACGCGAATTGCCATCGTTACGTTCCGTTCACTCAACGGTGACAACCTTGCGTTGTGATTAACACCTATTTCATAACTTTCTACGATTAATTTAAGTGGATTATATCACATATCTTTTACATTAAAATATCTGTGATTTAATAAAGTAATTATATATGGCGACAACGATCAATGTCGTGTTCATCATGACCCTAGTTATGATCGCCGAGACCTTCATCTAAAAATATCCCGCCTATTCCGAGTTTTTTCGTTATGCACCTTGATTGTGACTAAATACCAACTAGCTTGATGATATACAAGAGGTAACTATGTCAATTTTGTCATTGTTCAATTCAGCTGCTTGCAAATCAATCATACACTTGACCTTTGACCAATCAAACAATACGGTATGACCTTATCTCTTATTTTGTTTGTAACTCTACAAACTTAAATAAGTCTTTGACTTTAGTTGATAATGTAAAGTGTGTTTGTTTCACATGGCAAATAAAACAACTGTTTTCCAATCCAATTATATAAGAACATTTTTAGACAAGTCTAATGAAAAATATGCTAATAACTTAATCATATAAGAAACATAATAATCAGGAGAAATGTTTTATTACTTCTAGTTAGTAAAAAAATATATGAATCACTCTTGGTCCACAAAACTAAAGTATTAAATACTTTATTTTATTTTATTTGCCTTATTTGAAACTAAATAGAACTTAGCTTACTAGTGAAGCTAACATTGTGCTAAAATATATTAACCTTAATAATTACATACTACTGTTGTCCCAGATATAAATCAAATCTCTGAAGTAATCACAAAGCATTGTTATGAATTGCTTAAATTTACAACCTGTTTCTTAAAAACTTCATAGTTTCATGAACAGTAAAATCAACCAATAGCAGTTAACTGAATAATGAAGTGTATTAATGAATATTATATTTTATGTTTTAAGCAATTGGAGGTAGGTACACAATTAATTCACAGGCTTATTTCATTTCAAGCTCATGTGAAATTAAGAAGTCAATCAGACTATTAGAAAAAATAATATTTACTAAAAATAATATAACATTACCAATTAAACTTTTTTTTTTTTTAATTTTTTGGTCTCATGGACAAATTTTGTTTTTTTATTTCCCAGATGGTCTAAACCTCAAAAATGTTAGATTTCAATGTGGGGGAGGAAGCAACCCATACCATCAAACAAGGAAAAATTTAGCATTGACATCAGAAACTAAAGTAATTGTACAAGGTTTTACTGGCAAGCAGGGTACTTTCCACAGTCAACAGGCTCTTGACTATGGCACTAAAGTGGTGGGTGGAGTGTCGCCCAAGAAAGCTGGGACGGAGCATCTTGGCAAGCCCGTGTTTGCAACAGTGAAGGAAGCTATGGCAGCGACAGGAGCCAATGCGTCGGTGCTCTACATCCCCCCACCAGCAGCTGCTGCCGGCATCCTTGAAGCCATTGAAGCAGAAGTACCCCTTATTGTCTGCATCACAGAGGGTGTCCCTCAACACGTAAGTACGATTTATAATCTCTATGAGTATGTGATGTCAGGAGTTGAATGAAACAACTGACTGGCGAGTAAACACTGTTTATTCCTTAAATGCTATCCATATTATATAGGTTACATAGTCGGGAGAGTGAGCGTAGCATAGCTCACACCACAAGTATGAAGGGAAAGTTGACAATGTTCAAATTAGTCTTATATAATAGAGCTGGGTTTCCCAAACTATGGGTCGCGAGCGAATATTAAGTGGGCCCTGCCTGTAGAACAACACACCAAAAAATTTTATTAACACTTTGTTATTTGAAAAGTCCTTTCTTTATATTGGTAATGGTTGAATTTCTTAGAGGTGGGTCCCAAGTTTGTAAACTTGTATTAGATGGATCTTAGCTCAGACAAATTTGGGAACCCCTGTAATAGAGTAACAATGGGTAAAATATTCATGAGCTGAGATTTAAATGTGATGTCATCATTTGTGTAGTTAACTCAACCTTACAAATATGCTAATTTGAATAACCATAATGCAGCTAAACAGATATGAAAAATTTGCTGACTTATCTGAATGTATTTACATAGGACTAATATAGCGGCATAGCCTGGTCTCGAACATTTTTCAGACTTAGTGCTTGCACTAAGTGAAGCGTTAATTCGACGCTCAAGTGGAAAAAGTGACGCGTTGGTGTGGTTAGATATGAGACGGCGAGCGGCGGGCAGGGTGAGCTGTGTTGACAGAGGGAGGGCGGGGGAGGGACACCTCATACCCCCACTGCACTTATATCGGGCGTGCGCACATGCAATTCTTGCTTTTTTTTTACACTATCCAATAAATATCCCTTCCCTATCGATATTTTTCAGGACATGGTGCGAGTGAAACATGCGCTTCTAAGGCAGAGCAAGTCCAGGCTGGTGGGCCCCAACTGCCCGGGCATCATTGCTCCTGAGAAATGCAAAATCGGCATCATGCCTGCCGCTGTCCACAAGAAGGGATGCATTGGTGTTGTCTCGCGTTCCGGCACACTGACCTATGAAGCCTGCCATCAGACTACCTTAGTAAGTATTGTAAAACCAGCCTTGTCTTCAAGCCTCAGACCTCTTGGAGGTAGGAAAGGAACACATCTAGCATGAGAGCGCGCAAGAGTCTCGTCGCGCGCGTGATAGATTGCCCGTCTTTTTCTTACAGTTCGATCTAGAAAGAGACGACGAGTCTCGTGCGCTCTCGTGTTAAACGGGCAGGTGCATAAGAGTGCAGGGTCCGTCCGCATCGGTACATGAGGTATTTTATCGTAGACGTCTAGGCAGGTAACGAATCTGTAATGCTCCAGTGTTGCGCACGGATGAGCAAGTCTTTAAGAATTAAGGATGGTAAGTTAGAGACCACATAATAAGATTTATCTTAAGAGTTGTTTTGCATCTTATCTTCTGACGCTTGATTTCGTAGTACATATTGTATAAGAAGTCTGTATGTGCAGTATAAAATTGAGTTATCACCTCATGTGTATCGTCACAAACGAAATAAAATTACGTAAGCTGATGTAATTTTCGTTGAGCAGGTTTTTGAGATAACATGAAACATACTTTGATATAAAGTTAATTGAGCTGTGCCATCTATCATGCCTTACTCTTATTTGTTCTTTTCGTATTCAAGTTTCATTCTAATTACAAAGTCAGCATAATATAACGGCCTTCATGTCGACGGTGAAAAGAACCGTCGACATGAAGGCTTTCACTGCTATGATAATTATATCTGAGCTGACTGTATTTACTGAAACTGAATTATGATAATGTCTTTGGTTTTTAGGGTTCCGTACCAAAAGGGTAAAAACGGAACCCTATTACTAAGACTTCGCTGTCCGTGTCACCAGACTATGTCATGATGTATTTTTTATTTTTTTTATATGAATAGGAAGGCAAACGAGCAAGTGGGTCACCTGATGGTAAGTGATCACCACTGCCCATAGACATCCGCAACCCCGGAGGGATTGCAGATGCGTTGCCAACCTAGAGGACTAAGATGCAATGCCTCTTGTGCCTGTAATTTCCCCGGCTGTCTTACTCTCCACACTGGAACACAGAAGTGCAAACACTGCTACTTAGCGGCAGGATTAGCGAGTAAGATGGTGGTAGCGATCCGGACGGACCTTGCACAAGGCCCTACCACCCGCATTTCTGTTGCCGCTATAAAAACGAATACTAAAAACTAGAATAATGTATGTATTAGTGACCAATAGTTTTGGAGCAGGGCTCTGCCTGCTTACACTGGTTTATAGATATTTATAGATGTGGTACGGAACCCTTTGTGCGCAAGTCTGACTCGCACTTGGTCGGTTTTTTAATATTATGTTCTTTGCTATAGACCGACCACTTAAATGAGTCCTCGCCCGCGCGGGGTGGGTGTGGGTGGGTACGACAGAGGGGGGGCGGCAGGCGCACTACCCGTCCGCACCGCTCTCTGTCCTCTTTGTCGTCATACCCTGCGCGGGCGAGCACTCAGTTCGTTCGCATTATGGATTTCACTACAGTATTTTAGAAGACTGGCGAATTTAGTTACTCGTATATGTTCTTGCTGACATATGATCTTGATTAAACATAGCCTATACGTATATCCTGGCTAAGCTGATAGCCGCATGACAATCCATTCGGTAGTTTTTAAAATTGGCGTGACCAACAGACAGACAGTCAAAGCCTTTTTTTTTAATTTGGGTTCTGTCAATTTACCCATAAAGTAGTTCAAGCTAGAAGTATGTACTTAGCTGTGGTAAGAATAAAATAGAATTATTTATTACAAGTCACATTAATTGGCATTGTTCATTTTTTTTAGTATGCTCCAATTCGAAAACCATTTCGAGGAAAACAATCAATTATCCGATTTATCTTGTCTGATTTCAAAAATACTTTATGATTGCAGATATTTTTGTAAAAGTACTTTGAACCTTTGTTTGACCGAACGACCGGGTTTTTAGACAGAATCCAGCATCGAATGTTTGCCACAAAAAAGAAAAAAAAAGTTTTGCTACGGCAACTGTCACGTGTCACTGTCAAATCTGCAAAACCATAGACAAAGTCGTTTTTTTTATAGCCAGCCGAACGAAGGCGATTGGGATTCTGTCTAAATTCACGAATTATCAAACAGCGAAAAAATATTTATTATTAATCAACAAAGCTACGTAAAAGCATAATATTCAAATTAGTTGCTTGAAATAGTCCATTTTATCAAATAAAGGTGTTAAAAGCACAGCTTAAAAAAAATGAACAATGCCAATTACAGTTAGAATCTTTTATAGCGCAAAGCATCGCTCAAGTAGGCCTTAGTCTTAAATTTAAGCTAGATGGCATTAGCTATCGCCTTCATCCTTCTAATTTCTTCTTGAACCTAACTGGTAATATCAAATGTTTCCATTAATTTCCAGACTGGGTTGGGCCAAACACTCTGTGTGGGCATCGGAGGAGACCCGTTCAACGGCACTGACTTCATTGACTGCCTGGAAGTGTTCCTGAATGACCCAGAGACCAAGGGCATCATCCTCATTGGAGAGATCGGAGGCAACGCCGAAGAAATGGCTGCGGAATACCTCATCAAACACAACACGGTAATTTATCCGTCCTCGTGAGTTTAACATGCTGAAGTAATGAAGCTAGTTCTTAAGAGACACAGCAGGCTGAGCTAGTTTTTTAGTTTATTATATTAGCCTAATTGAGTATCCGACTGCTGGGCAAAAGCCACCCTTTGTTCCGCCACTCGTCCCGGACGAGGCCATGCTCCTGCCACTCTGCTGCCACGCTTATATATTTTTAATAAACTAGTCTGTGTATGTTAATATGTTACACTGGTTATATTGGATGTTTTGAGTGCTTATTTCTTCATTATTTTTTACCGCTTACTATGCTAGGGAGGCTACTAGACCGTTTGTTGAATTTTGTTGATTAATAGAAAGCTATACTATCCCTGATTAACATGTTACAGTTTGACAACAAAAATAATGCTCCACGATGTACCTGCGCAGTATATCAATTTTAGTAGCGCGGGAAACTCTGGCGCTGTTATTGGTCGATCGATTTCGTACCAACAATGGCAAAATCGTGTAAGCGGGACAGAGCTAAGAATGCAAAGCAAGCAATACTCTGCCAGTTGCGCTTGCAAATAAAGTTCAATATAGATTATTTACACGTTCGGCTACCATCGGAAACTGGTCTGCGCTTCTCTGCGCAAACGAATACTGCCGATGCGCATTATATTTGTTGTCAAACTGTACTTTGACGCCTCAACTTATTATTTCGACGTAACGCTTTGCAAGGATAACACTGCTATTGTAGCATTATATGTTTCTACGTTATTTTCTTTCTCTTTCAACAGGCGAAAAAGGTATGGATCTTCAAACATAGCCCAAGCCTAAGGTTTAATTTGCCTGATTTCAAATTAGTCTTCGATATCATGTCACATTTGTAAAAAATATATCTCTACAGTAGGTAATAATTTACATTGGTCACTATCATATGCATCGAAACCCATATAGATACCAGGTGGCGTTAATTGTAGAAGTGACAGCTGCGTTCGATTTAACCTCCTGAGACCCAACAAGTAACATGAACGAAAACGTACTAATATTAGAATAAAATAACTTGGTAAATAAATATAGGTGCAAAATGAACAGGGTGTTGCGATACGTATACAGAGATGCCCAAACGTGTTTTAAAATCTTCAAAAATTTCGCTCTAGTATTAGAACATTGTCACATGTATTTTTACATTAAAATTTGAAAAAAAAAGGAAACCTATCAATCTGAAAATATGATTTGAAATACTAAAAATACATAAAGACAATTTACTAAATTAAATAAGTACAAAGAATTTGGATAAAAAGCATCATTAAGGCCTTTTTTATTAAAGCTAAGCTAAGCTTAAGGAAACCTCCTACAATGCTATTTCCTCAGTGACTAGCTTCATCAAAGCAAATAAAGCAAACATCCGAAGATTAGTTCTAATACCAGGACGTAGGGTTATCCATCATTCATTTTATATGGGCTATTTTAAATTGGGGCTGTAGTGAGTTAATATTAGTTTTCCTAGTTTAACACACGGGGAGCGGCAACCCAAAACGATAAATGGATTTTGCAGTTGCCTGTTGTCATATACGTAACACCTTCGCAATAAACGCCCGCCTCGTTTTATTCATTTCGACGTACATATGCAATTTCTTTGGGATCAAAGCAGTCACTTAGTTTCTGTAATGACATATTACTATGAAAGAAAAATGATTACTGTGTATAAAACGCTCTGTTACTAATTTCACGCATTTATTTTTTGCATTTCAATGTATAGGTGGACACGATAAACAATGTCGAAACAAACCATAACAATTGTAATTAATTTCACTGTTTAGAGTTGTGGTTCATTATCATTACTTTGTAATGGTTTGTTTGTATGTCACGTACCTAGAATTAGACCGACAATCACGTCGGTCTATAACAGTGTTTACTTTGTAAATATGTAGTTCTGTTCTCATTTTAAGCGGGAGCACAATATTCGATACTGACATTTATGATTTTAATTCCAGGGCCAGAAAGCCAAGCCTGTGGTGTCATTCATCGCGGGGTTGACCGCGCCCCCTGGCAGACGGATGGGTCACGCCGGCGCGATTATCTCCGGTGGCAAAGGCGGTGCTATGGACAAAATCAAAGCCCTAGAAAAAGCCAACGTTATTGTCACTCGCTCTCCCGCCAAAATGGGAGCCGAACTCCTCAAAGAAATGAAACGATTAGAAATTGTCTAAAATAATGAGCTTTTCAACGCGTCTCTAACTTTGTATAGACTTTTAGAAATTATACCTGTATGTTTATCAGTATGTTTTTATGACAGTTTTATTGAATGCCTCAGCAAGGCATGCTATCCCTTTTTAATAATATTAAAACTTTACCTCTGAATATCCATTGATATAGCTGCCCTTATCTTACGAAGCCTGATTTTGAATACTCAAATTATTTCAATCAGCCGGTCCTATATAGTATGGAAATAATTTATTGGATTGACTCATTTTGCTAAGGAGGGCAGATACCAAATAGTATGTCAATGTCATAAACTATAAGATTTTATGCAGAGTCCTGCACGATGTTAAAATTGTTAGTAAAGCACATACATAGTATTATAAGTATTGTAAATGTTATAACTTAAACTACTCTCGGTATGCTATGCTATGGTCACGATAATTATGAATTTCGATTGACATCTTTGTTGGCTATGCTTTGCCAGGCTATGTGGTTCAAATTATTCAAAACTTAACATGTAATGTTAACAATATAAATATATTATACATATATTAAACTTCTTTCTTTTATTTATTTCCTACGGTTACTATACAAACTGTACTCGGGAGCAAATAAACCGGGTCACTTTTCATACAACTTTCTATGGGGAGTGACCCGATTTTTACGGTCCAAGTATAGTTTAATTTTGAACTGGTTTATATTTTCATGACTCGACCAGTGCCACTCGCAACTTTGCTCATTAATTCGAACGCACATGTGCGTTTCCGGCACTTGAAGACATCCCACGTATGACAGCTGGCCTAGCAGTGAATGCATTATTAGAGGTCTTTCAAAATGAATTGAAAGATGTAGAATAAACCCAAGAAAGTAATACGCGTATGTTAGGGCGGGGCACAGTGGCGTAACTATAGGGTGGCAGGAGTGGCAAAATGCCACGGGCCCCGTACTGGTTTGGTTTAGAGCACAGAAGGGACGCTGATGCACTTCTTTATATTGAGGAACGCCCCCATCTGACGAATTTGCCACGGGCCCCAGACGTTATAGTTACGCCACTGGCGGGGCAGATAGAAGCGTTGGTAACAACCATGCTAGTTCCTCAAGCGTCCACAGGCTACGGTAGCAGGTAAAAATCGTAATAGAGTAATAGTGAGCGAAAATCATAGGAATCATGTTATAGGCGATGCGGCTGGCAACCCATCACTATTTTGATTCCCCTTTCCACCTACACGCCCACAATCATGCTAAACGTGGCATTTAGGTCTTGTTACCTTAGATTCCGTCTACCCCGTAAGGGATAAAGACGTGTATGTAGTATAAATAAGAGAAAAGAAAAGACCACGCTGAGCCCTCCAAGAAACTTGTGATGGTGAAAAGGTATATCCAATGCCTTCTAAGGCTAAATTCTTAGGTGGAAACTTAAAGGGAGAACCTTTGGAGTTACATTATTGAAAGAATAAAATAATCAACAGAAAGGTATTTTATATTTGCTTACAAGTTTTAATACATAGTTAACCATCAAACCTATGTAATACCAGAATATCACAGACATTCATGTTGTGGACAACTTGAAAACAAAAGAAAAAAAACTTAATAGTTACATCTTAATTAGTAACGTGATAACTTATTCTTATTGTGTAGGCAGTCCAAAAAAGTTTAAATAAAAATATAACTAGCACAATAATTTGCGAAAACAAAACATGTATGGAGGTAAACAGGAACATTCAGATCTTGATGTATATTTGTTTTCATAGAAAATCTGTGCTATTGGGGTACAAGTTCTAAAACTACCATTTATCTCTCCTGCCCCCTCCAAAGCCGCCGTCGCGTCCTCCGCCGCCGAAGCGGTCCCCTCCGCCGCCGAAGCGGTCCCCTCCGCCCCCGCGGCCCCCGCGGCCGCCGCGCCCGCCCCGGCCTCCGCCCTCTTTGTCGCGTCGCAACTTCATGGCCTCAAACCGCTGAGCCATTTCTTCCAATTCATCAGGCACTTCCTGATTTGCCTCCTCTAGTATCTTTATCAATTCTCGCGCATGCGCCCAATCATTCCTCGCTATGAATGACAGGGAAATGCCAGTTTTACCAGCGCGCCCAGTCCTGCCCACTCTGTGAACGTATTCTTCGATATGACGCGGAAAATCCAAGTTTATGACATGCGTTAGATCCTTTATATCAATGCCTCTGGATGCTACATCTGTCGCGATTAAGATGTTCACTGTTCCATCTACCATTTCTTCCAGAGCAGCTTCACGGTCACTCTGGTCTCTATCTCCATGTAAAGACTGGCATTCAATGCCTCTTATTGCCAATTCTGTGGAAATATGTGTTGCTGTTGCTTTTTTGCCGCAAAACACTATTACTTTGTCAGTAGGCTCCATATTGTTGAGAAAGTCTAGCAAAACCTGCTCTTTCTCATCCTCATCAACAAAAATACATTTCTGAGTGACTGTGTGAACAGCTGCAAGATCCAATGAACCCACATTGACCTGTATGGGGTCTTGCATGTAAGTTTCAGCCAGGCGCCGCACACCTGATGGCCAGGTAGCCGAGGTCATTACAGTCTGTCGATCAGGCCTGACATCAAATAAAGATTTCCTGATTTGTGGCTCAAATCCCATATCCAACATTCTATCAGCCTCATCAAGAACAATGTAAGAAAAATTTATGATATTTAAATGCTTAGCCAGTATCAGATCATTGAGTCTTCCTGGGGTAGCAATCACTATATCAACCCCTCGTGAAACAACTTTGATTTGTTCTTTTCGATCAGCTCCTCCATATAAGCATACCGATTTAATGCCTCTGTACTGATACTTGGAAACTTCCTTGTCAATCTGTAAGGCAAGTTCTCGTGTAGGAGCCATAATGAGGACAGAAGGCCCCTCACGCTCTTCCCTTGGTATAGTCTGCCCGTCAATATGTATCAAGGCTGGTAGGAGAAAAGCTAAAGTTTTTCCAGTACCAGTCTGGGCAATACCAATCAGATCATCTCCTCTTAAGAGAATCGGCCAAGCCTGACTTTGAATGGGTGATGGTTGCTTAAAGTTTTGCTTGTATATTTCTTTTAAAATATCTGGGTAGTGCTGGAAAGCTTGTTCAAATGTCAACACTGGGTTAGGAATAGGGCGCAGTCCAGTTTTATCGTCAAATGTCCTCTTTACCTGTATGTCATGATTAGCTTTACGCCAGCGAGCTACTTCTGCAGGGGGCATGGACTTGACTTCAGGATCTTCCTTGTAGAAATCTTTGATAATGGGGGGTAGCTTGGCCCATCTCTGCTTTTGGTTATCTTCATAAAAAGAATTGAGTTTGGTCCAATCAATAATCTCCACCCCATTTTCATTTACCGTGAAGAACTCCGCCGAGCGGGTGCTGCTGCCACTGTTGTTATGATCTACTTTTGGACCAGGAGGTTTATAATCTTTACAAAGATCATTAATCATATCCTCTACCTTTGCAATCGCCTCATCACTACCACTCAATGTGATTTCTGTCTCATCGCCACCAGAATCGCCGATCTTCACTTTAGCCTCGGATTCAAATTCCAAATCTCGAATTTTAGATCCACCCTTACCAATTACACGGCCAACTTTATTAGAAGGCACGGAGATAATTTTTCTATTACCTTCATCGGGCCTCGAGAAGTTGCGGCGGTCCTGCTCCCCGTTGTTGCGACGGTCCCGGTCTTCGTTATGGTGGCGTCCGCGGTCTCCATCGTTGCGGCGGCCCCAGCCTCCGTCGTTGCGACGATCTCGGTCTACATCATCTCTGTTGTTACGCCGACCGTTGTCATTGCTGGAAGCTCCACGTGATCTCCAATTGTTTTCATTACCGTAGCCCCTACCTCTGCCTCTACTTCCTCGCGACGATGAGGAACGATCGTGATAATTGGAAGATGCAGCTACCGGTTGGTACGCAACAACCGGATTATCATCCCATTCGTCAGCCATTTTTGTATTCGTTAATGTATTTAGAATACTTAAGTAAGTTTTCTTACAGTTTTAATGCCTGATCTGCAAGCGACGATTATGAATGAATCAGGTAGGTACAAGTACAAAGTAAAAATACACCATGCTGCAACTGCAACTGTGTTGTCTACAAATTACAAAAAATTGTTTTGAACACAGACAATATTTTTTTTTTTTATATTTTAGCCTGGCAATTTAAAGTAAAGAATGTTGCCAAATCAAATTTCAAAAACAAGTAGACTAAGTGCCGGTCCTATACACAATAGAAATTAGAAAGTAAAAAACGCGGAACTGACATTTGCAACATTATAATTATTATAATTAAATACATAATAGAATTCCTATAATTAATTACAAAAAAAATAAATACATAATAATTATATTATTAGAAAAATAGTATAAATATACAAAATCTTCACTGTATGTAGGTAGACCAACAATGAATCTCTTAGGAGAATTGGTTGTTTAGAATCCCACTAATAAAACCACAAATATCGTTATAGATATTTCAGGCGCTGTCAGCCACAAATTTTTGCAAAGCGTAATGTGATAGGTCATATTTGCATTCCAAATACATTTGTAAATTTTACTTTACATTGTTCTAATTTGACTATTAATCTGCTCGTACTAACTTTCGAGTGTTGATTAATGACGAGTGAGTGGGAGGTAAAGGAGGAGGGGAGGGGAGGTAAGTTGTGGTGACTTTCTTATAATTAAAACTGATAATCGAGGAGCGTTACAACCATTTTTTACATTTTTTGGTTTCTTCATTCATTGCGTTGTAACTTGCTTGACGTTCGGAAACACAGAATAGTGCTTGAATTGTCAAAAACTTCTTCTCAATGTGACTTGTAGACACTTCAAACACAATATGTAGGAGGGTTATAGCGTTCAGAAACTGGCTTCATTCGTTAGTTTCGTTCTTCTTCACCCCGTTCATTTATCTCTGCTGCGCTGCTATAGATATATCTTAATTTCAATACAAAACGGTATCAAATACATACATACGTCTTGTGTTACGTTGCGCTGCACGTACTCACACAGTTGAAAGTTGAAACTGGTACAGTGCTGATAGCTCGCGTCGCGCTGTTCACGTTCAAAACTAGAGAAAAATAGATTCTGGTTTTTATTGCTAGATCTTTTGATTTCAGACACTTTAAGGAAAGTCTAATAATGTTGCACTATTTTATGTGAAGTGTATGTTATTGAGAAAATGGAGGTGTAGCTTAAAACTTGTGTTGTGGACTGGTGCACAAATTGATCGTTCCTCTCCTCGGGCTTGTGCCTGTGTGCAACTCCTAATAACCCACGAAACGAGACAAATGCTTTTATTTTCTGGTTTGATTCCTACTGGCGTTAGGTTATGCTTGATTTATTAAAATCGAGTTAAACCTAGGCTGGGAAAATGAGCAATTGGGCTAGGAGAATGCACCGGCGGGCGGCCACTTTGAGCAATGTGGTGACGTCCTGCGGGCATCCAAACACTCTCCCATATCCTCGACGGCTGGAAAAAGTTAAATTCGGAGCACCTTTGCACGAAGTTTGTAAAGAAGATTTACCGGGACCCCTACTTGTTAGTATCAGTGAAATAAATAAAACTTGCGTTCGATCAGATTCCGTGTTAATTGGTGTGTTCACTTGTTTTTTCGTGTTTAGGTGTTAATTTTGAAGTTGAACAAGGAGGCTCCGCTGCGGCGCGATGTGTTCCGCGCGCCGGGACACCAGGGAGCCATGAAGAAGCTGATACACTTCCTGCAAACTGGTCGGCTCGTGAATGTAGACAATTACTCAGTGTATACTATAGCTAGTGTGCTCAAGAAGTTTTTAAGGTAAGATCTGCTGACTACAAACAGATGAGGAATAAGAACATGTAAATGTCAACTTTTGAAATAAAATAAGTATGTAGCTATGTTCTGTTTACTACATAAAACTTGAATCACAACTTGTGTTCTAAATGTTCAAACTTTTCATATATGTCTCTTAATATTTTGTGTTTTCATTATTCAGTTTCAAACCATAATAAAACACAACTTGCCTTTCCCTGGGATTATTTTACATTAGTTTTGACCTGTTATGAATATGTATACAGGCTAAATCATTGCTTGGTTTTTTTCTTGGCACAGGAAAATACCAGGGGGTGTGTTTGGGCGCGATGGTGAGATGCAACTATTTGCTGCAGTGGAGCTGCCTGAGGAACTGCAAGTGCATGAGATAAGAAGGTCAGTATTTAGTTCAAAAATTAAAAAAAAGTCAAGACATTATTGGTTGCTTACAACACATAGGTTGAGACTATCACAATAAAGTTGGAATTTCAAAAAAGCACAAGTCTACTGAAAAGCAGTTGAATTATAAAATTATATTCCCGGTTTTTGGGATCAGTTTCATTGCTTTTATTGAAGCTTAGTTTGTAAAAGTGGTAATTTTTTCTGAGCTAAGTTCAAAATTGTATACTCTTTTCAAAGCTAAGTCTAAATATTCATTAAACCATACACTTTCTCTAGAATATCTTATCATAGAATGCTAACCTAACGCAAAAGGTTTTATAAGATGAACTTGCACAAAACTCATAGGTACTTTGAAGTTACTAATTCGAACTTCATAGCTATAAATGCCATTCTGCTCACACTAATAGTGTTTATTATTATTAGAGGGAGGGACTATATGATACTTCAAATTTCGAATTTCTGAGTAACACCCTTTGCTGCCTAGCCAAATTAAATAATGATCATGTCTAGTTTGCTAAGGTTATATGTATATATAGATAACTATTAACTAGCTGTTGCCTGCAACTCCGTCTGCATAGAATTCGTTTATCGCTATCCCGCAGGAATTACGCAGTTTTCCGGGAGTAGCCTATGTGTTATTCCAGACTGTAATCTATCTATGTTCCAAATTTCATCCAGATCTGTCCAGCCGTTCTGGCGTGAAAGAGTAACAAACATCCATACTCACAAACTTTCACATTTATAATATTAGTAGGATAGTAGGAAGTAGGATGTGGCAAACAAAAGTCAACAATATTATGATCCCAGAGGACTACCACACACATTCCCTAATAGGCTCTTTCAAATTCGTAAAGATTGTTTACTGGCTATATTTGATCAACAAATTTTTGACAAATGTATTGTTTGTGATGAAAGAAAGACTGTGTCTAAATAGATTTTATATTTTTTCAAAATTAAAAAATTTAAAAACGGTTTTTAAAAATCAGCAACTGTTATGTACATATAAAATAATAACAATATGATTAACCATAGCTCATTATTATTTAATTGTTTAATGAAAAGATTTTTGTAATAAGAAAGACAAGTTAAGATCTTGAGTTTTAAAGTTGAAAAAGAAAAACGAAATAAGTACACTAAGTGCCAATGGCCTACCTAAATAGTTTGTCTGTGTTTTAGTATGTATTCATATACATTTTTAATAGTATACTAGTTATTTTTCAACATACATATACCTATTACAACTATTTTCATGAACAATGTAGTAGAAGTGCAAAATAAATACGTGAACTAAGTTAATTTGCATAACAGAAACAAAAACAAACCTCATTCAACACTTGTCTTAGTAAATAAAGTAAGTGGATTCCGTTAATTAACATTTGTTCGCTAAATAAGCGTAAACAATTGAACAATTTGCCGCATACATGAGGCTCAACTGAGATAATCTATTGTGATTCCTCATTAGCATGTTATTCTTCATTGCTTGTGTCAAAGAAATTATGTAAATCGAGGCAAACTAAGCGTGGTGTCGTATAAGTTATTTGTTTCTTGCATACGATTATTCATACACGTGCCTTACGTGAGAAGATTTATCCAGTCATCTGTGGAACAGATCTTTGGCCTTTGATACTATGGCGTGTAGATTTCTATAAAGGCGGCATAAATTTTGACAAGTTTCTTAACATGTCTCTCAGTTCTAACTTGACGGACCTTTTGATTTATGTTACAATGTACGTTTAACCCCGATTACGTCATTCTCCAAATTTATGCGTTCCCTCTATAGGTAATTAACGCGTCCCTATTTTTTCCACTTACGCGACGCTATTATCAGATGGTATGCATCAAATCTGGAGAATCATCGATTTTATTGATCTAGCCTCTCGAAGCCGTGGTCGCACAAGTCTGAAACCTTACCTCATGTTTAGCCGCCATACAACAACGTACAGTGTAAGCACAGAAGCAAATCAGTCAGTACCTAATTCAGCGCAGAAATGCCTGACAGGTCTGGACCATATAGAATAGAATAGAATAGTTAATGGTTGCTAGATCGTATTCGGTCAACTGCATGATGTCTTCACACAATGTCCGTGTACGATTACCTAATCGCATAAAGCGACCTTAACAGTGTAATCATCCGTTAATTCTAGGCCCGTGACGTTGTTGATGGCATTTTAAGTGAATTAATGTACGGTTTATTATGGTAGACTTGGAGGCTGGCTACCACGTCTGATATCTATCGGTTTTATTTATTTTATCGGATTGTGGCGGACCCCAAATGGAAATCAATGGTTTCGTTTGTAAGTGATTCTTTGAACCAGCCCACTTGCACAGCTTATACTTGCACTATTTGTAGTATATGCACTGGTAGGTATTTGCAGTATAATATACTTAGCATTAAGTGCAGTCATTGTGTGAGCCTAACTGAGATGGTATTGGACTTGTCCGCATGTGCATGTATTATTTATTGGTAGAAACAATGGCTGTTTAGACTCGCCCAGCATGAATTTTGATGCGGGAACCCGATGTCCGCGCATTGTTTGCTTGGTTCTCCGTCAAAGACTGACCATTCGTTTTTGACGCTGTAACCTCCGTAGGTATAACAATATTATCTATGCATTGTCGTAGTTATTTGTTATGCCGATACGTCCAAACGTAAAGTTAGAGTAACGAAATGAGAGTGATCGATCGGGCATGACAATATTGGCTGCTGAAATCCAAGTCAAAAAGGCAAAGCGCTGGTAGTGTGAAAAGAAGACATAATTAACTAACTTAGCATAACCACAAGTTATGCTTGTATGTATAAGTATATCTTATTATCTTAGGTAAGAAGGAATATTCCATTGAACTTGCAGGATTGTTAAAGCTTTCGTATTCTATTACTGTATATTTCAATTTCGAACTCAACATGAAGCAAATATTGAAAGACAATCCCTCTAGGCTCCTTTCTTCAAAAGTAAAACAATTCCTAGTTTGATTAGTTCTGGGAAAACATTTTTCTGGTATGTATATACGGTTCTCGTGGGAAAACCGTTGCGAGCAGAAAATGGAGAAATAATCGCAATCGCGTTGAACGTGTATCTATTTAGCCTGTGACCGACCCAAGCGTTAACTCGGGCCGTGCTCTACTCGTCCAGTTATTGGCCGAGTATCACAGTCTCACTGTCTGTCATTCAATCCATTGATACTGATCTTTTCCCTCGTTACTCTTTTACGGCTACGGGTCGACGACCTTTTGTTATGTCATATTTCCCCGTTCAGTTATGTCGGTCATTTACGATAATGGTTACGGTTTTGGTGAGCCTCGTGTTTTACGCTTCGTTTCCTTCCTTTATGAATGAGATGCCAAGAAACGCGTGCTAGTATCGCGTAATTTATTATTATGGTATACAGTGATTCATCATATTGAAATACATGCGAACTCGAAAAACAATGTTGTCCTCATTGTTAATTAATTCAGGGATTTTATGAATTCGTTAATTAAGTTTATCAGTAGGGGATATGATACATGCGTTCAAATTATTCTTTGTCCACAGACTGCTTTTGACTCTGCCGGTATGCACCCAGAGGCTGCTAGTGCTGCTGTTCGGGACTTTTAGGGTGATGGCTTCAAATGCTGATAAAGCTGGTAAGTCTTGTCAGTATATCGTCAACATACAACGTACTGATA
Source organism: Pandemis corylana (assembly GCA_949127965.1). Lineage (NCBI taxonomy): Eukaryota > Metazoa > Arthropoda > Insecta > Lepidoptera > Tortricidae > Pandemis > Pandemis corylana. Next base: position 7,516,470 of record OX421869.1, on the reverse strand, counting down.
ACTTATAGCTCCCAAGAATTCAATAAATTATTGATTCCCTATAGGCGACTGTATGCTGCGAAACCGAAGACGCATCGTAAAAGCTAATTTCATCTTAAAAAAAATTAGAAACGACAGCGTTTTGCACGGCACTTGATGATTCTCATAAGCGTGAATAATTAAATTTTACATTGAAACAGTAACAATAAAAGTCTATTATAAACTTAATGATTTACTCGGCTTGTTTTCTATGTCAGTGGGTCACACGGCCACAAGCCCAGTCACACCCCATTTAATAGCACAAAGATGGCACCGTCTTACCGAATGCGCCCTTCATACAACTCCCCTCCAACAACCATTCAAATGTCAGGTCTGTTGACATTTGCCATTTTAATGTCTGGGTAATGTAAACTTGTCTTTACCGAACCGCAAATGCTTTCCGTATGACATACGCACGAAGCGCGTGACCCGCCCAAAAGCATTAATGCTTAAGAGCTTTTTGCACGCAGTCGACTTCCCGCCGAAATTAGTTTAATTTTGCCAATTACATGCGAGCGTGGGCACGCCTTGATTAGTGATGCAACTGCTCTGCTTTTCTCGAGCGCTATTGTTTAATCTTACTTAACGTCTCGTTGACATGGTTTGAATGTCGGCGAATGAACGCGCAGGCCAAAGGAACTAGCAATTGGGTTTTAAAGCTTTATTATATGGAGATATAACGTCTGTGAGCCTTCGTTATCGTAACCGTAACCGTCTTAGTAACTTTGTAGTCTTGAAAAATTCACTCTCATATCTATTTACATTTGTGTAACGTGTATGAAATATTTCATAAATAACTTCCACGTCAGTATTTCACTGTTCGATTTCAAAAAAAGAAGGAGGATCTCAATACGACATTCCTGGACATGTCTTAACCGGGTGTGTTGAAATGTCTTAAGTTGGTCCCATATAAGCCATAATAATAGGTATCTATTTTTTTTAATACTAATTTTATTAGCATTTGATTCAAGTCGGTAATGTCGGTGTAAAAGTAAACATAAAAAATCAAGAACTAAAAATTCTTGATTCATTTGATAGTTCCTATCATTTGAAAAACAGCGCCTTCTCTCGTCCCTGGTGAGCAGTAGATGTTCCACGGGAGTTTGTAATTGTGTCGTACAGATACATCATTCAAACAGATGACGCTTAGCGACAAAGATTCGCATAGTAACAAAGGTCACGTGACAGCTAGTAACAGATAGAAAAATTCGCAGGCTTACCCAGTTGCTATGGGTGGTGTAGGCGTATAGCACGTGTCACGGAGTGACGAGGATCCGGGTTCGATTCGCGGCCATAGCTTTACTTTTCGGTTTTTTTTATGTTCTAATTTTCAGTGTCCTTTAGAAATTTCGGTAATGTTTCTGTTTTTAAGAATGAAAGTAAAAATGATGAGACGACAGCCGAATATGTTATTACATTATGCAGATTCAAAGGCTTTGTATTATACGACAACCATTTGTATTATGCCACAAGTAGGTCTATTAGTAAGTACACTATGCACCATGTCACACATTTCTGGCAAATGGAATATCTAGTGGCGATTTGTCTCCTTCAAAAAAGTATGCTTGATTTACTCAAAGCCGTGTGTTAAAAGCCGAGTGTGACGTTGTTTCTGAATGCCCCATATGTCCAAGTATTCCTAATGGGTAATGCGACGGGCTACATCATGTCGCGCACCAGCGAACACGCTACATTATGGCGCGGTTACGCACCGGAACCCCATTCGTCCGTCTTTACGTCATCGTTGCTTACTCGGTAGTTAGCAGATAATGGCGGTTATCGTATCTCATCTGGTATAAATTATTCGTGCATTGTGACAATATGACTGGTTTCCGGTCTTCTATTGTTAAGGCTCCTCGATTATAAAGTTCGACCTGATACATTCTCGGACCTATATACACATCATGAATTCTTTTTGCAATCCGTGACTGATGTCACCTATCTATCGGAAGCAGGTGTTTGTATTAATCATTGACGTTAGATGTTTTATAAGGGATATTTGCCATGCTAGTCTGGGAGCAAAGAAATAACATAGAATGTACCAGCTGCTCCTCTTCCCGTGCAGATGGTAAAGGCCCATCGAGGGAATGGGCAAAAATCTTTCGAATCATGTTATAGGCGATGTGGCTAGCAACTCATCACTATTTTGATTCCCCTTTCCATCCATACACCTACAATAATGCTAAACGAGGTCTTTAGGTCTTGTTACCTTAGGCTCTGTCTACCCCGTAAGGGATAAAGACGTGATTTATGTATGCATGTATGTATGTATTTGCACAGAAATGGACGTTCAAATGATAAAATATGAAACTAATACAGTATTCGCGTAAATATGTGCGTTATTTTAGAGAGTTAATCTGTCCATTATAATTCAATACACGACATGACAACCATGTTTTCGTGACTGCTTTTACATTGTCTGCGAATGCGAAATTTTTAATTAGAAATTTACAATTCTTCCTGGATTCGATGCCAATAAAGTATAGAATAGACCATCGAAACAGCACGAGCAGTAACTATGCGAAGTTATTTACGTGATCAAGCGTATAATTAGGCAGCAATGGAGTAACCCACACATTATTTGCTTGTCTTCATTTGAATTTAGTTACATTTATCAAATGATTGATGAAGAAGCACATTTTTAATTAAAGTATGAGAAATAAGACTGCTTAAAAGTTTAGGAACAATAAATACGACTGTATTAATTATAAAGTACTTCGACTAATCTTTTGGTATCCATGCATTGTTGAAATTATTTAAAAAAATTGTCACTTACTCGCATCACCTAGTTTTTTAATGTTTTGATATAATTGGCCATAAGGTATGTGTGTGTGTAAATGTCTTTGGCCGGTTACCTGTGTAGATATCAGGAAACTCGACTGTTAGGTACTCCCCTTTAATTTATACAGAGTTATGACAAATTTTCTATTTAGGTATTTGCGATAAACTTCCGCACGTGTTATACTTATACTATCTATCGTATACCTACCTATTCAACAAAATATCAACAAAAACTGTAAAAAATGCACGAAATGCTAAAGAAGATATATAATCACAAGTACCTATCACAACCAGTAGCACTTTGTTTCCTTCTATTGACAACTAAAATAAATTATTTATGAAATTCTGTCAACATAATGTAGCTATGTATAGCTTCTATTAATGCCTGTACGTACTAGGTATATATACTTGCGTGAGCGCAGAGCATTAGTAACATGCGAGTATTCGCAGCTAACTTTCAGTCTTAATTACATGACATTTAGCCGTCTGTGCCTTTAATTACTAGAATACTTAATAATGAATGAAATAGACAGTGGCTATCATGAGGTAAGTACTCCTGGGTACGGTATAGATTGGAGCTTCCTTAATGCTAAACTTCGATCAATAAATAGTACTTATTACAAAGGGTCGTTCTCACAGACAGGTTTCTCAAGTGTATTTTTATCGTTGAGCACTTAAAAGTGAGTTAACGAGTAGCAATATTGTTCAGAATGCTACTCCATTAGCCTTTTCACGTATTATCTTGATTAAGTTATATAATCAATTAATTATATTCGCAATGATGGTATATGTATTTCATTTTTACGTCACTGTTGGACATAGGCCTCCCCCATAGGCCTCCAGTTGCCTCGGTTGGAAGAGGCTCCGACTAAAAAAATAGTGAACGGAAAAGTGAAGCGGGTTTTAATTAAGTTCTGCCTGTGTGCACACAGTTACACCAACACAGGTACATCCAAACTTCATCAAGAAAACTATTTGAGTTACTTACACGTGCATTACGCGAGGCGTAGTTTTATTAGGCCTCACAGAGCTCTGGCTTTACTTATTATTTGGTTCGAGTCTACAGATTTGCTAAAACATCGTAGATTTCGTACCCACCTATTTCAAACAGTAGTATGGTAACTCGTCGAGACTGATATCCGTAATCCGACCTCGAATCACCCGCGGGCGAACGGCCGGCGTGTTTACAGAAATGATGGCGTCCTTATAAACATCCACTCGCGCCGTGGGAGTGTTGCCTTTTAAAACCTTTTAAAACTCATTGTTTACAGGTACGGGTATGACATCCGAAGCGCTCGGCGTCTCCGTGGCACCTTCATTCTTCCACTCTTGCGTGTCTGATGGCAAAACGGCCACAATGGAGGACGTGCAAAGATTCAAGGTGAATTGCACATTTTCATGCGAGGCTTATTACGGTTTTTAAATGATTTAATGAGGCATTTTCTGTCAACAGTGTGTATTTTTAACATAACATCCATTGTGCACACTGACAAAGAAGGTGATATGACTAATTTACTGCTGGTTTGTGACTTACTCACAATAAAGCATGGCTTGCATCTGTTTAGGTACTTGCGATAAAAACAACTTAAAACAAATAAAGAAAGCTTTGCACACACATACCAAGTGCGACAATTCCGTTGAAGTGGTATTTCGTTGTTGAAACTAATGAACAAAAAGAGTATGAGATATATTAGATCTGTTTTGTTCTTTTAATCTGTAAAAGGATAATGTAAAATAAGAAGTCAATGCACATGTACGCAAGCGATAGATAGCGGTTGCACCAGATCAGCGCTACGTAATCACCCGATTCGGACATGTGTTTTTGTGTATATGCCTTTATAATGTGATCCACTTTATGCCAGGCCTGTTGTCACATTACAGATATTTACATAATCGACTGTGTTGCGGGCTTTGTTTTGAAAAATGTATTTCCGTATGTAGCAAAAACTGAACTTTTATTGAATTTTTACTCTGTAATTCGCTGCTCAATACGTTTTTTAAATTTAAAGAATTTTATACAATGTTATTCCAAATTTCACCTACCATGTGTATAAATTTTCTTTGACCTTTACAACATTATTATTGATTTTCATGCGGCCGATGTGACATTAATAATTCCACGATAAAGCCGCTGTTATTACCACAACAATGGCATTAGTAATCGCCTTATCATAACTCAATAAACAGAATTTTTTATCAGTTAACCAGTGTGTTGCTTGTACAGTTGCTTATCAGATAGAAGATATATTTAAACTTTATTATAATGCACATTTGACGCGGATTCTTTTCACTGCCTTATCTTAATCGTATATGAAATTGCCAATTCGAATCGGATGATTATGATAAATATGTAAACATAAATAGATTAAGCGACAATGTAAATAGCTTTGACATTTTTTTCACCAAAATTGTCTAAAACATGCGGCTGAAGGCAGAAGTGTGCGTGAGTACATACTACAACACAAAAAATGTTTACACATACTATATACGCATATAACGTAGCTCTAGCAACCATTTACAAACGCTTATGTTGGTGTTAGATTGACACTCACCATTAAAAACGATAAACACTTTAATGGTGAACTTTGACGCTTGTAGATTGCTTTAATATTTTCATATGGCAAGCTATTCGTAGATGTGTATAAAACGAGTCCGTAGTTCATCCTGTAGGTACTTAGTACATTAAAAGTAGTATTAGGAATGTAGTTTTTAAACTTGATAAATCTTGTTACTTATCTTTTATTGTAGATTCGTGTCTGATAAAAGTTTGAAGCATTATCACCGGCATCTACACTCTAATATAATTAGACACGTAGGCACCCTAAATTCCTAACCCACCGTAACTGATAAGGGCTTGATTCATGAAATTAATTCTGTTACTCACATCCTTTAAGTAAGTAGTTGACTCATCCGTTTAACCGACTTTTTAGACATTTACAATGTATGTTTCGACTTGCGTCAGCATTTCATGTCTTGGTATTATAAACAAGAAGTTGAATTATAATTGCCAAAATAAAATAACCCAATGCATGTCATTGTGAAATGTAAAATCTTCCAACTTATGGACATAAATAGTGTGACGATAAAATTTTCACGAGGGATATTGTCTTTACGTTCCTTTTATGTACAAAATGTCGCATTGTGCGCTCCAACAGGTGAAAGCACTGTCGCTTAAACATAGACTGAAATGAAATGCGTCACTTAAAGTTAATGGTATCACAAGGGTCACCCTAATCCTATACTTGTCTACATCTATTGAACTCAAACAAGTATGTTACTTCTGCGGATATTTGGTTCAGATTCAAAGTCGGTACTTATCCTGACTAGGCAAAATCTATCCCAAACGATGAGCCGTTATATGTACAGTTATAAGTACTTGACATGCCCAATATTCCCTGTGGGAAATCCGAAAGTTAGTTACTTTTATGTTCGACATATACTATTCCGTATTAACCTGTTGTTGCCACGCTAAGTTGCCACACGCGATTTGCTCGTTACAAGATGGGACAACCGGAGGAATTTGTAGATAACCGACATTTGCAAGAATCCTGAAGATCTGTTATCTGGCAAAAGTGATTCATTAACCATTTCGTCTGTTTTCTTCAAAATATCCCTTTTCCTAAAACCTATGAACTTCTCAAGACTTTCGAAACTTATAAGATAAATGTTCCGTTCGATATTTCATTCATTTTAAAATGGAGGTAATATGTGAATGTTACAGGAAACGGGTCTTTTAGGATTCGAATTTAAAAAGCTTCCACGGCTTTTGATAATTTAATAAACAAATCTATTGTGCCTAAATCTTACTAGTCCATGTAGTGTACATGCTTTCGGACAAATTCCGACAAGACTTGTAGGACAAAATTAATTCAGCCGCTTCGTTTGTATGTAGCCCATGACCCGCAGACCTGTGTGAATCTGTACTCAATTTACCAATAAGTCCATGATGGTAGGTGGCGACCCGCATAATGCGTCAGCTCATCGAGCAGTTCTCAGCGGGCGATCTGTTCGGACGCGACAACTACGAGTATTACGCACGCGTGACCGGCCGTATACTGCGAGTGAAGGACGAGTGGATATGCTCGTTCCGGGATCCGCCGCCGCCGCGACATCGGATCGACCAGGAGGCCTATGCTAGTAAGATACACATTTATAATAAGCAGTATCAGTGTCAAGTTAAAGCTAAAGGACGCCATCCAAATTCTATGCTAGTTTTATTCGTTACAGATGAATGATGATTCGTTTCATGAAAATCTCCCTCTTACTTTGCATTCTCATTACCTTTTTTTAAAAGATAGCGTGAACAAACATTTACCTTAATAGTTCAAATACTTTTTGTTCTTGTTATCTATACTGTACTACATTCCTTGAGCCAAAATAGTCAACAGTTTCAGACATGCAATGGCCAAAATATCAATCAACCATATTTTTCATATTAATTATTGTGGAGTGATGATAGTGGATAAATGAGAGTTCTTCCTTCTTCTGGTTTCATTTGTTAATAATAATTTTTTGCGTAAATATCCATTTGTGTTTTTACAGGACAACTGTCATTGGAAGCTGAAAAAACCTGGTTGCAGTGCGAGTGTGATCGTTGGGGGAACAAGTTCAATATAGAAGGTAAAATTTTCTTTATTGTTATTAATCTTTGACGTGAGTGTTCGTAACTAAATAGTAATTTAGTGCAATAGTTGATAACCCATGCGTCTTTCGCAGGTCGTCTGAATGAAAACCGTTTAAGTTGTTAAAAATAATCAAGTACCTACCATTTTACGTTGTCGATATTTAAATTAATTTGGTGAGTTTGAAATTGTGAATGAGTAAATTTATAAGATTATGTACTTATCTTAGGTTCATTATTCATTAATACTGGTTTTAAATGGGCGGCGGTATTTTGGTAGCACTAGTTCTAATGTACGATTGTGTAGTTAATTCACTAAATACGAGGGTAATCACACTACACGATTTACTAATTTTGGGGTTTTTTAATTGCTTCCCGACTGGCCAGCACGCTTGCAAATTTTTCTGGGTCAGAAGGAAACGTGTGAGAGAAACCTAGTACCGACCATTCGAGTCGTGCTATAATTCATAAAAACCGTGGTCATTATTAATAAGTAGTTTTTCATCCATGTAGGTAGTCTTATAATGATAATAGTTATAACTAGAAATATTTTTAACAGTAGAGATAAATAAACAAATTCCTCGCAGATCATCTTAAAAAAAACTTTAAAAAATTGCACCCCAGGTTTACGTATTACGATAACATGCTTACGCATAATATAATATTGAGATATGTGTCATGTCACTTGATTATGTATGACTGTTTGTTTCTTAATAAATTAAAAAAAAAAAAAAAGTATTTAGGGCCTGTTCTAACACACTGTTAATTTTTTCTCCCTGTGTTGATATTTTAAATATCAGATATCTATGTGCCGTCTGTCTGTTTCGTAATAATAAATGGAGAGAGCACCACAAATATCTGACATTTAAAATAGCAGGAACTTAACAGAGAGTGCTGGAACAGACTCTCAATATTGTTATAGGTTTTAGTCTAACCTATGTACAGTCCCTATCAGGTAAATCGGAGGCAGTCCTAGGTGCTCGAAAATATCTGAATACCACCTTATTATTGTCAATCGCATACGAGCATGATCAGATATCTTTGAGCTCCTAGACATCTCTGATGTATCTGATATCGACAGTGTTAAAAAAATGGTCCGTGGTTGCAAAGACTAAGCGGAGAGGGATGGTAAATTTTCATCAATTTCCTTAATAATTTAACTCACATAACATGCCACACGCTATAATCAGCGAAACTTAACAGTGTACGTTAATACCGAAAAATAGTAAAACAATCGAAGTTAATTCATCGTTCCAGCCGCGGCTCGCCTGGTCGAGTGTGTCATCGTCAATATAAATGGTCCACCAGGTCTGTCAAAGTCTGAGGAGTGCCAGTCGATGCCCGCGCTGATGGGCGTGGTGGGCGGCGGCGCGGCGGGCGGCGTGCTCGGCCTGGGCATCATCCCCGAGCACAGCCTGCTGGACTCCTGCACCAGGCTCAGCATATCGCTCGAGGAGAGCGTGTTCAAGGTACGCCCCCACGCACACCCTGCTGACTGAGGTAATGCTGCAAGTTGGCGAAGATGACTAAAGAGGAAGCGGTATGTATGAAGAACGGGATCCGATCATTTCGACAACTGCCAACTAATATAAATAATAATAATAGTTTTTTATTTCTATGCAGTATCTCTTGTTACAAAGAGAGACTTAACCTGTAAACTAAAATACGAGAATATAAATATTCTACACTACTATTACTATTATGCTAATATTAGTAATAGTGTAGAATATTTTTATAATTGAGTTCACATCACATGGTAGTTTTGAATTAGGTATTAAATTTACTATTTAATAAATATGTATAGTTCAGTTATTAATCTGCTAGAACCCCTCAACCGGTAAAGGCCTCCTCCAAAGATTGTCAATGTTCTCTAAGAAGCTAATGTGTTTGCATCCAGTTACCAGCTGTAATTTCGATGTCTCTATATTATCTTCTGTGGACCTTCCCATTTGTTTACGATTTATTTTAAGACTAGTCCTCTCTAATTCGTAGGCTTAAAAAATCCAAATTACAAATTGCTTGTAAAATGTATTTTGCGAAGTATCTGGGATATTAACCCTGTCGCAACACATTTCCAGGTGTCGGTCAGTTCGTCTTCCCAGTCGTCGCGCAGCAACTCCAGTCCCCACATGACTCTAGAAGAACTGCGAGCCATCAACAAGTACGCGGAGAGCACTAAGAGCCTCTCCTATCTTCCTCAGGTATGTACTTACTAGATATATTCTGAAGTAATATTGAGTTTAAATTTAAATTTAAATGAATATTTAATTGAAGTGTCTCAAAATTGATAATTGACGCGTTTAAATGTTATTTTTGGATTGATATGTTTGGCTATATGAACTGCTTATGAAATTTCATGTGATTAATTTTTGTGTTCATGTATAAAGATGTATGTTTGGATTCTAGCGCTCCCTAAAGGACTTTTTCTTTAAGTGATGGTGAAGAGTTTTCTCTAGTTCACCCGTAGCGCCACTGTCCACCGCTCCCGACAAATAGTCTGTCATTACTTGTTCTGTCTCTCGGGAAACGAACCACTCATATTTATTCCTACGTATCAAGTAAGTAGTTAACAGTTAGCAAATATACACACAGTATGCACAAAAAAATCTTCCTGAAACACAAAATTCGTAAAGTTATTGTATCGTGTACATTCAACCATTTTTATTTAAACACCGGACCTCACACCGGATTGGTTGACTTAAAGTGCATGGTGTATTGTCGAATATGTATGTATGGTTCATTTCTACCTGCTCTGAAATGCATGATTGATAATGGTTTTCTATGGAATAGGACAATCTGTGGCTGCTCTTTTAGAACTGTTTTAGTTTCACTGAGACCTTCAGACGACTTTAAAATATGTTGAACACTACGCTTCATAGTGTGCGCACATAGGTGTGTGCGTGAGTGTAACACAGAGCTTAAGCACACAGAGAGATGTGCGTCAAAACCCGATATGTTAAATGTCGGCAAAGAACACCGCTTTTCATGTTCAAAATGCCCTGAATATTCTATGTGGCTGTGTAGACTGGCAAAGATAAATTTAGGCAGGTTACGGATAAGGCAATTTTGTTCCAATCTTCGAATTAGTATTTTTTAACTATGTATTTGTTATTTTTGGTGTGCAGGATGTCTAACGTCATTCATTCCCGTTTTTGTTACTAACGGTAGATTAATAAGTGATACTAACTGAGCTAACATTCTTGTTTCATGTTAACAATATTAACGAATACATTTTAAATAACCTAAGTATAGGTTAATTTTTGGTCCTTCGAGCCGGATTCATCCGAAATATCCAAAGTGTCATCAAAAGTTAGCGCAAATACAACGAGCGTAATGTAATACCACCACAAACATATAGTTCCCTTATCTGATTGGCTTAAGTAAACTAAGTAGGGTCCTAGTGAGAGAAAAATGTGAAACTTTTGTTTGGTTTCTCTATGAAATGGTCACTCCACATTTCTCTTCATCTAGTGTTCTACTAAGTTGGCCAATGCCGTTGATCTGATAAACCTATCACGTCATTAAATTGTGTTGGTCATTTCATAGTTACCGTTTCTTTGATGTTGAGAAAATTAAAGAATTGAGTTATTCTTTTTAAATGTTCGATCCGACACTTCTTTGCTACGAAATTGATATATATGGTGTCGCAAAACCAGTGTCTGTTTTTTGTGACAGTGACTAGTCTTACACTTTACATCTTAAATATACGGAGATTAAATTATGAAGTATGCTGCTAGTTTCACATGTTAATACATTGGATAAAATGTAAATGGCGGATAAAATATTTTAGAAGAATGACTCATTTAATTTAGTGCTAATTTCTTGCAATTCGATCAAATCATTTCTTAGAATGACCCCTTCCCAGAATGGCTACTCCTGTTATATCCCTTTACATAGTTTTCACTATGCCCATTTCCCATTTTCATAATGTTCGGATATTGTCTCATCTCATGTCCATTTACGTAATATGCCCACGTCACCGCTGAGCTGACCGGGGTCATATTGTCTAACGCACTTATTTAATCAACAATAGCATTCACCATTTCTTTCTGTGAAACTGTGTTGGATGAGGGTAGAAAGAGATGGTTAGTGTTATTGCAATCAGTGTTGCATCGCGGTATTTCATTCTGGGAAGTGAGATAAACCAAGAAGGGCGCGTTCACTTTTGATAACGACTCTCCTCGCGTACTGTGACAGGATTTCATGAATTAAACCCATGGCGAACAGTCGCGTCTAGGGTTACCAGGTACAAATTTTAAAATACTTGACGGAATGTCTAATTTGTGAATAAATTCCTGACAGTCCCTGATATCTTTTACCAGATTAAAAAGATATAAGTGGATTATTCTTTATAAAAGTTTGTTAGTGTTAAAAAAAATACAGAACAGGGATTTTGATCTGTTCTGTGTTAATGTAAATAAAATAAGATGCACTAGAAAAATAAATCATTAAATATTTGTAACATTTTCTATTTCTGCCAAATATGGTCTAGACTCTTGACGCCTGGTAACTCTGGTCGCGTGTTTATTAGATCAACGGCCGGCTAGGGCGACGGCGGCTGAGCCAGTCCCGGTGGTATGAGGGTGCTTGTGTGGTAGGTGCACGAGCGGCAGCGCGCGCGGATGCGCACGCGCTCGGAGTGGTTCCTCCAGCCGGCGGCGGCGCTGGACGTGCGCGCGCGCGCCGGTACGCCCCCCCGCGCCCGCCGCCAAGCGCCGCGCTGCGCGGAGCGCCACGAGAGCACGGCCCTATACGTGCTTGTTGCCTGCCTAGAGTTTTTGTTTTGACGCGCACCGGTACTGTGAATCTGTGTTCGTAAGCTTCGCTCGCGGATTGGACTAACGGCGGGGTTGCGTTCTTGTTCGGAGTTTGAGTTTTTAAAGACTGACCACAGCGCCGCGTAGTGGCGTGTTGTAGGCGTCACGTTTTCTCCCCATTTTTTCAACGTTATGTTGCGTAAACGCACCGTCAACGTCTTTTGCATCGGTGTGATCGAACCATTAAAAGGGTTGTTATTCGGTGTGGTTTTGTTAACCGCTTATGGTTGGAAAAGTATGGATGCGAGTCAGCAAACAATTTTTTTTTAAATTTTTCTTCTTCCAATTCCATTTGTATTCACTACGTCGGATAACATGTTCTCGTTAACCCTGAGAAGTATAGTTACAACTTTTGAAGTAATTTCTTTGTAACAGACTTCACAATGGATAGTTTCTCCATTTTGGTAAAGTTCTTAATTGAAGTCTAAAACTATCGACAGCAATTTGAAAGGGTTAGAACATTTATAATGATTAATGACACCTTTCTTAATGTAACAACTAGGCATTCCATTTATCTTTCGACCATAGTCGATTTACTTTTTCTGTACTAAAGTAACATAAAACACATAATTTTTTTAATCGCAACCAACCCAAGTACTGTTTCACGATGATACAGGATAGAGCAAGGTACAGTTAAATACATATAGCGAAGAATAAGAACGTCAACCCTAACAACACGGTATGTCACGGGTTCGCTTTCCCCGCTTCAGCTTGCGTCACGTTTTGTTTCCTGTTCCACCGCACGTCACATTTTCATCAGCATGCCTTTCTTTGTTCACGATTGTTGTGGTTAAGATTTGCATTTGTTGTTCGTATTTTGTTGGTGTTGCAAATTGTAGATATGTACTAATTACTAATAAGGTTATAGTTTTAAGATTCGTTGTGTTATTTATTGTATTCGTTGCGACGTATATTTATGTACCTACATAGTTTTGCATTAAGACGATTCATTCTCACACACGTGTGAAAGCAGCTAAAATTATTAAAAATATTGTACATGTCTGTCACGGACCTCAATTTAATTGGATGATGCAAGTGAACTTATCGTAAATGAAATTATCGTGGCAGTTGTCAAATCAAAGTTGATTTTCCTAAACTACTTTCGTATGTCGCCACGCGGCGGTTTGACAGACGCGAAGACGGTGGGTCGTGCGAATCGGAGTGATTTAAATAAAGACGAGCTACAAAAGTGAAGTTTCAAAAATTGACACGCTCGGTTCTCACACATTTCACCGTACTTCTGTCATCCACTTAAATATAGGTACGTGGTTACGCACATACAAAGCATGCAACGCCACGTGAATCAACTCGATTATTTTGTGAAATATGGGATATATCTCGCTTTTATACATTTTTTACGTCATGTTTATATTCGTTACAAATATATAAAAGTAAGTGATCATGAATGTAAAGAATGTTCCATTGTTCATGCGTTATGGTTCCAAGATGCTTTGTATGGATGTTGTATGAGCACAACACGTCATGAGCCACTGTCATTCAGAATAGTCATTGCATTTGCCAGCCGGTAATGTCGAAGCCAATAGCTTATGCTTGGTTGTACATAGCGTGAGGGTCGTAGGCGTAGGTATGTGTCAAAGCTTACTGTAAACACGGTGACGACTTACTGCTTATTACACTCAATTTTGACTCTAGTGGATGCAGTTTTTAAACATTTTTTTTTTCGATGAAAACCACATCAATACACTGGTTTGCAACAGAACTTACGCGAGAACAGTATCAGATTAATGATTCATTATTTTTATTTTTACCTAAAACGATATTGCACATGTTTGGCCTTTGAAAAGTTTAAGTCAGAATTTAAGTGATCATTAACTTTCCTCGTAACTACAGCTGTCGGTACCGACACTAAACTACAACGGGTATAGTGTTCACAATTTTTTAATGTCAGTTCCAGAAAAAAAAAGTAATTAATCACATTTGAGATTGACCCTTGACACGGGTTGTGTTGTGTATGAAATCAATCCAAGACTGTTTAGCGTATAAAATCAAAGCTCGACTATTTATAGTGTTCTGGCTTAGACTAAAAGGCTCAGTCAATCTCGCGTGAAACCCGCGTAGTTGTGTTTCGTATCTTTTTATTGCTTAAACTAGTATCCTACTCTTTATATGACACGACAGTTAATATTGTTATAAAGTGAAAAATATTTTATACTTTAGTGGTACAAAGCAGCAGGTGCAGACAGCAATGATACGCCGCCTACTGTGGGATTCACGTTAATTTTGACCAATGCAGTGCCTCTGGTGTAATTTTTTTATAGGTACAATTTTCTCAGACGCGTTTGCGTTAAAGTTGCAAATAGGTATCGCATCGTCTCAGTCTGAGCCGCTGGTTGTCACAAAAAAAAACTTACACTGGGAGCTCTGTGCTAGCATGGTTCAATAAATAAATAAACAAACAATGGCCTTCTCTTCTAAGTGATACGTTCAGTTGCCATTCAATCTAACCAGTTAACGTTTAACTTTGATTTGAGATTGTCGGAAGAGAATACCAGTGGCTGTAGTACACTAATGTAAATCGTCAGTTTTTTTTTTTTCAAATAAAAAATCTATACGGGCTAATACTTAGCGTGCCAGACCACTAGTAATTGGTATCGCCTTATTTAGATGGCAACACGGGAAGCAGGAGAGATATGTATACAAATACGTACGTTTATGTACGTTATGTTAATAAATCGTGCAAATGCCTAACGCAGAAAATGCGTATGAATGTCTGATCGGACAAGGATCAAGGAAAGCGTTTTTTTGCTACCGAATTCGTAATTCGTAGCATACCGTCCCTCTCGCTCTCCTATAAAATACTATTTGTGTGAGCGGGGCCGACATGGTACTGAATTAGAGTTTCTGAATATAACACATATTTGGTCATTTAAATCGTGTCGTACTTTTCGTAATTGTTCGCCTGTTTCCCGAACTGCCCAGTAAGGCGACCATTTAGGTTCAAGTAGACGACCGCCTATGCTTATGTATGAGTAATTCTGGAGTGCTACAGTAGAGTTAAATCTATAAATTATATGGGTCATACATATGTCGGCGGCGGAGGTCTGGCTAGAACAGAAGGTGGCCTCAACGACAAGCACACTTCACGTGTTCCCGCTTTTCGCCAAAGGTTTCGTCAATTCTTGTCGCGCTGGTTATCTGTTTATCTCCGACGAGGTGATCGCAAACTCGATGCACACTCGATGAGCACTTGGAATAATAGAAACCAGATGAAAGCGAAACATAATATAACCATGCCAATTACTTATTTAATAATTTCTACCCTTTGACGTGGGAGTTTATCAAATCGCCATAAAGCCTTTAGCGGCAAGCGAGCCACGTACATAAGCCGATCCCCATGGTCTAAGTGTTAATGTATCGTGGTTGTGTTTAGGCGGCGAACGTCGCAGCTCGCGGCGGCGGTCCCGGCGCGCTCGTCTGTGCGCGGGCGGCGCCGCGTGCCGTGCGCTCCCGCACTCCGACACTGAGATCCCGATCACTCTCCAGCCTCGTAAAGTGACCGCCTGACGCTCCCTCGAGATCGACTGGCCCCTAAACTACGATAGCTTCTAACCCTTCGAGCGAGTAGCCAGAAAATAACAATTCTGGTTTACTATTTTAGACTGCCTCTTAATTCTGTACAGTCATCGCCCGATACTTCTTCGAGATCGACTGGCCTCTAGACTACGATAGCTTCTAAACGTTCGAGTAAGGAGCCAGTAAGTAAGAATTCTGGCTTACTATTTTAGACTGCCTCTTAAATCTGTACAGTCATCGCCCGATGCTTCTTTGAGATTGATTGGCTGCTAAATTTCGATTGCTTCTGACAATCAACACGTTCAGTCCCTACAATATTTTCGGAGCAGACAGTAGGTACAGTCCATACGCATTTCATAATAATAACGTAAAGTCGATGTAGAAATAAATTGTGAACAGACTTTTGGTAAAAATATAAAGAGTTATATTTCGTTAAATATTGAAGTTTAGGACAACGAATGAATAAAATATCATATATATTTAGTTTTAGCAGTGTTTCAGGCGCGAGTTTGGGTAGTAAAAGGTTTGTTGACATTGTATACAATTTCCAGCCAGTTAATATCTGTCGCATGATACATATATGCAACTAGACTAGACGTGTTAGAAGCTAGAAAAATATACAGATTTTGGCAGTTCTACAATTTTATGCCGCCTCGCGATCTTAATTTTATACAGAGTAGTAATCGATCAATGGAATCGAACGAGCTATAAATTGGTTAACCACAGTGATTCTGGCCGTCTATTTTATAAAGTGATCCCTTCACCATGTTAGTTTTTAACGAGATGCAACTTCAAAACAGCGCTAAAGCTCTAGCTATTCTATGATTTGTACAATAAAGTGACCACCTATTAGGCATGGTAAGCCCACTTTTGGTTTTTATATTAGTACAAGATCTTACTACGAATCTTCTGATTTAATTTCACATAATTATAATACTTGATTGGTGTGTTAGAATTTTATTGAGTTCAAATCTTGTTAAGTTTCGAAAGTTAAGTTGGTAGAAATTTTTACGGATAATGGAAGACATTTTTTAAATTCGAATTGAGGCTACGAATTTAAAAGTAGTTCCACTACGCATCACAATAAAAATAATTTCTACGTTATATTTTACACTTTGATTAGTATTCTATAGATATATTTACGTGTAAAACAAACAAGCTAAATTTGTACGTTTCTGTTTGAGTTAGTAATATTTGAGTAAGTATTAACATGTTACTTTAGATTGCTACATGCATTAAATAATTTGAATCTTGAATATGCATCACTGCTAGCAATCTTAAAACATTCCTGTAAATATATAACCGTAGCTAGCTAAAATTATAGGTGACAACACGACATGATGTTAGTTTCTTGTTTCAACTGAATGCGGTAGACAAATATAGAATTTCGTGACCAAACCTCTATTGCCGCCTTCATTTGTTCTACCTTGCGCGATAAACGTAAGCGAGCTATTTTTATTTGACAAATCGTCACATAGGTACGATTTAAGTGTCAATTAATGTTACTGGAGTACGGCGAGTATCGGTTAGTCGCAGTGTTTGGTCACGTTGCCCTTTAATTATTATTTCTCAAACATTGGCCTTTTTGACTGCTGAGTAGATAGATTTCATTTTAGGTAAAACAAAGTACTAATTTTATAGTATTCGCCAAAATTATAAGCCAGATACAAAAGACTGACTTTTTTTTAGTAATAACTTTGGTACTTTTACAAAATTATACCTTATACCACTTCACTGTTTTTAAAACTTACATTACCGATTCAGGGATTGAGCAACGTTTATATCTGTTATTGAATAGTACAAATTCTGTTTGTAATACTAAATTAAACGAAGTGGTTCTATTATAAATCCTTCATTGTAATATGAGGTGCTAGGACGATTGTGAAACGATTCGCAGTTTTAAATTAAATTATAGCTTCTGATGATGTTTTGTACGTCTTTGTTAAATTAACTTAGGTTACTTAAACATAGTACGAGCTAACATACATATGTTATTTAAATCATGCTCGATCTATAATTTGAAGTATTGAATAGTTAAAAAAATATTGTTATGCACATTGGTTCGCACATGATTTGATAGATGTAACTTTTATATATCTCAATATATTTTTAAGACTGTCTAGGTTAATTCATTCAATGCAAGTCAAAAGACATGTCATGCTGCTGTTATTGTAATGTCAAGGTTTGTTTGTAATTCATGAGGCATTAACGGCTGCACGGATTTGGATGAAATTATTCAGATGGAGACGGACATGGTTGCTTTATTACCCCGGAAAATTTTACTGTCCCCGCGGGAGATCCATAAACTTATCTAATTCGTTGTTGCCTGCCTAGCAACCGTGCTTTATGGCAAAGACTTAGTAACGGCTGCGTCGACAGTTATGTCGCATTCAGATATATCACATTTAATAATTCAATAGTGTTTTAATTGACGTCTCTTAGCGCGGATGAACTCTTTATTATTTCTACGAATTTCGTGCAGACGCAGTCGCGGGTAAAAACTAGTTATTTTATATTTTTGACTAAACTTTGAATAGAATCTGATTGCTTCAATATAGTTTTAATTATTATGATGAAATTAGGAGTTATTTTATGTTTTTATCCATGTAGGAATAGGTTGAGTTTCGAAGAGTTTTTCATTGCGAAGTTATTGCCTATTTACTGTTTTTATATGATTACCAATAAAAATGTCTATGGATGTAATAGAAATGTATAAGAAGGTTTTGATAAAATTGATCGTATGTAAGAGACACTTAAACTATCCCGTGGCCATATATTGTATTCAGCGCCCGCTAGGGTCGGTAGTGTTCCCTAAGAATACGTGTTTAGTCTGCAGGGTTCGTTAGCCTACATAGATATGTATGTTGTAATAAAGTATACATATAAAGAACGGGCTTGCAATTCTTGGATTTGCACGTCCATGTTCCTGTGTTCATTGAATAGCTATAGGGAGTACGAACATTGTAGCTTATTGTCGAACTTTGTAAGATTTGAAAAGGAATTGAATATGATTTAAGCTTGACAGCGTGTTGACAGTTCGGCTTAAATATTTTACATGGATGGCCTTCACATAAATACAGTGCTTATATTTTCTTAACGTCTCTCGACAGACTTTGTGTTTCTTAAGTTCAGACGTCAGTCACGTGAAACACGAAGCTTGAAGACAGACATTAAGAGAATAGATGCACTGTTAAGTCGTCGCGTTCTATCGACGACCATAAAGAAATGGCAGCCTGCCATAGAAAGTATTTGAGCGGAGTGTGCACCCTCAGTACGCGTTCCGTCGAGCTCAAATTGTATTATACTTGCTGCTTTTGCTGTCACAACCAAACTCATAAGTTTAATTAGTGTACATGTGACAGCATTAGCGACGAATCGTTTTTTTTTAATAAATTAACCACTAGTGTATTACTTTATAATTAAAATTCAATGCGTCCTATTTTTTTTAGATAGAATTATATTTCTCATAACATTAGCTAATATTTAACTATTTTGTACAATAAAGTATAAGTTGCTCTAAAAATTTAGATAGATTATTTTTGATTTATAAGACTGTTTATGTTATTACTTATTACTATATAATTTATTAATGACACTCTTATACTTTGAATGTCTTATCATTCCACCGACTTGAAGTATTTCCAACAATACCTTTGCATTTGAGTATTATCGTCTTTCTCATAAAATGTTATAAAAGATCTCAGAGCTTTAACAAAATTATAACAGTGTTACTTTTAGCGCATTTCTGTGTAATGCTTTAATTACGAAAAAATCACATAAATTGTTATAAATAATTATTCTTTGACATTAAAAAAAATGTTTCCTACTGAATTTTATCGAAATTAACTGATACTAATTCCTTATAGATCTAAATATGGTATCTGCTTATTAATTTCAGTTGTTATTGTCACATTATTTGCACATTTTTTACACGAATTATAAAGAAATTACACGAGAATTAAAGTAATGAAAGAATATGGAAGTTTATAAATTATCGCCCAATACTCAACCTGCAATTAAATATTAATTAAGTACATAGATCTAGATAGGGGCGCCGACTCCGTGGGTGCTCGGGGACTCGAGCACCCATGAGAAATAAACAGTGGGTGCCGAGCACCCCTGAGAATAGACATCACGAAACAGATCAGTAATCGCCTTTTAGGGATAGGTGTTTTTTCATTACCGACCCGTTTTCGAGTCATCAAATAAGCATGAGCACCCACGAGGTTTTCTAAAAGTCGGCGCCCCTGGATCTAGAATACGCAACCGTCAGCATCAGATCGATTCTTGAGGTAACTGAGACGAGGCCGAAAAAATTGACAGCTGTCGGCCTAAGATAAATAAGCTTAAATCCTTTCGGTTAATAGGTTCATACAGGCTCATAGTGTGTCAGAGAAATGGTAATTACCTAATTAATTGCTCTATGCCTTGCGTCGCCAGTTTTTACGGTAGTATATTCTAAATCTATGATGATTGCACCTCGTCTTAAAATTATTTGACGCTAGTACATACGCCAATGGCGCCCAAAGTCGTCTCAAAACCGGCTAACATAAACTATGCAACTATATGCAATTACCTATTACTCGGTACAACAGTAACGTATGTATAGGTATGCTTAGAGTTCACGTTAGCTTAAGCCTACTGGGATGACAGCTTTCGAATATGGCATTGGCGTTCAAAAAGGTTTTTATCTGCGAATTTCGGATATTGTTTTGCGTGCGAAAGAAATATTCAGAAGTGGGTTTTATTCTACTATAATAATAACTGAGTAACACAGCACAGCAGCGCTATTATAAAAAACTAGGAGATAACCTTAGCTGCGTCTCCTTTCACAAAGACTTGAACAATGTTTCTGTCGTCGCCCAAGTAGATGAATCTCTGCAAGAGACTGTTGATATACTCTTGATTAGTCTCGTCTAAACTGTAGCCGTAATTATCAATTTGGCCGCCGGCAGCATACACGTCTATCAGAAGTGCATCTAACTCCTTGCCTATTTCGAAGTTGCCGATTTTCTGCTCCAGATTTAAAGCTGTGAATTAAAAAAAAAAAAAAGTTGTTAATGTTCCTTGCGACAATAGTAGGAACCAATGCTAAAATGTCTTTAAAATGCAGCCATTAAAGTATGTAGACAGTGCCATAATTAGGGCGATGGAGGTAATGTAAACCACAACTACAGATCATAGACTTCCAATCCATCCTATAAAACTTCGGATCGAACCGACGGCGGGCGAGGGTTGGACGAAGACCGCAAGTCATGGCGCAGTCTGGTGCCCGAGGTCAAGATCTATTTCAGGCCCAGCTAGTAATGACTCCCTTCTCCCGCTATATGTAATGTATAAGATTAGTCTTTGGTTATTGATTATACCTTTAGCTCCTCCCATAGTCGCCAAATAGAACGCTTCTATCCAGCTAATGGCGCGATCGCCTCCGCTCTGTAAGTCCAAATGAGTGGACACGTCCATGGTCCTGCGCATCGCGTCTAGTATTGATGCGCTGTCGCCGCCCGATACGTCTGTAAAATGTCGAATAACTTTACTGGCTAAATAGAAAGTAATTTTTTTACCTATAGTCTGTGAGATGTTAAAGTCTTTTAGGTTTCGTCAACAGATTCCAGACTTCCGAGTGTCAGCGTTGGTCCAAGAAACGTTCTCGACTAAGAATAATAAATAACCAACGGACATGTCTATATCATGTCTTTTCTTTTGTCTATCGCTGTAGGGATGAAAAGGGACATGTATGTAAAATGTAAAACCTATTCATAAGAGCAGATATAAAATTTGTTGTAAGCTCTCGTGGAATGTCTTTATTCTAATACAAATCCTCATGAGTCGTGCCTCTTGATAAATCTTGATATGTGATTAAGAGTAGGTATTATTAGTAGAATAAAATGGCAAGATGTTACCTGTCCCCAACCCCACGCACAAGTTATTATCTAAATATTTCCTAACAGGGCACAGTCCAGAGCGTAAGCGGGTGTTAGAGGCAGGACAGTGCGCGATTGAGACTCCTTTAGCCGCTAGCAAAGCGATCTCCTCACTTGTCAGGTGGATGGCGTGAGCCATTATGCACTGGAAAACATTAATAGCATATAATTTAACTGAAGCAGTAAGTAAAAATTACCTAGTGTTGAGCACAATGGATGCAGTACTTTGGTCTGCTTGATGAAATGGCTTCTAGTCATTATTGGAGAAGTGTTGAATTGCGATCTGGTATTATAAGAAGTAAATTACTAAATCCAATCTAAAATGCATGCATTCAGTTGGTGTTCAGATACTTTTCTCATTTTAACTTTCGAACCAATCTGATATAATTATGGGCCATAACTTATGGCAGTGCGGCGCTGCCATCGCGTGCCGTGCTGTTTCATTTGGCAACGTCGCGTTCTTGTCTGTCAACTGCTATGTTGTTCGGTACCAAGTACTGATAAAATTCGATAGATATTTATAAAAAATGATACAATTAAGTGGCGACAATATTTTCAAACTTTACCGTCGGAGAAGAAATAATAATAGTCCGGCGTTACATACCCTACGTATGTGTTTTGGATGTCGATATCGCTCCAACTTAGGGCTCAATACAACAAATAGGAAATGTATGAGGAGTAAATTTTTAAGTTCTCACCTTATTATTTAGGATTTCACTTTTATCATACACATCTCCATAGCTGGTGCAGGACGGGTTTATTTGCAAGACATACTCTATTTCTTTCAAGTTTTCTGATATGTGACTCTGTAATAAAGTCATATTATTTACTAGTATTATTTATATCATGTTAGTTTTGTACACTCAGTACTTCAGTGAACATAAATTATTATGAAACAAACCTGTATCCCACAACCATATTTCTTTGCAATATTTGCCAAGCCAGTCATCAAGTCTTTATCACAGCTCAATGCAAATCTTGGCGTTATAATAGGCTGCACTAACTCGTTCTGTAATATAATTAATTATTAAAATAGTATATTCATTTTTAATTTTATCAGTAGGTACGTCATTCACGTCTTCATTTCATGTCTTTGATCGAAGAAATAGAACTATATCGCATTTTACCGGAGCGACGAAGGTATACTAAAACATATATTTTTACCTCTATATAGGTCACAGCTGGGGACAGGTTTTTCCAAGTGAGCTTAGACTGTGGTTCTCACATGTACCCAGTGCAGATTGGGAACTCCACATATCCTACAGGCCTACATTATTGAATAGCTTATGGTTACTTAAATGCAAGTCACACACAAATCCCGAAACAGTGCGACATGCAGTCCACAAAATCCCTTGTTTGAGAGGCCATACATTAAACCCTAAGCTGCCACGGCTTTTACTTTTACCATATACCTATTCACTGACCTTAAATTCCAAAACTTGTTGAACAAAACTCTCTGTATGAGCCAAATCAGTTGCAGTCTCATTGTAGTACCCCGCATCATTCTTGATGTTCATGCTCACTTTGCCCACTAGCGCCCTCTGTCCATGCTTGATGGCACTTTTTGCTAGCTCCAGGGTTCCATCCACATGTAGTGATCCGAAGTAGCAAGCTGTCGTAGTGCCATTGGCTAGAAGTCTTTGCTTGAAGTAAAGAAACACTGGTATTATTAATATTGAACCTTATTCTTGTGGCCTAAGGTTCAGTCAACAAGAAACATTACATGACTGAGCTCACTATGACTAATTGCGGTATAAAGATAGATGGGTCTTGAAGAAGGCCATAGGATAATTATGTTCCCACTAGACACCGATAGCAGAATCAAATGTCACAAGATAGAACTAGTTTTATTAACTTAATTAATTTCCATATTGCTGTTGTGGCAGCACAGTCAAAGTACGTCACACAGTTAGGGGGGGGGGGGGGGGGGGGGTAATTTGTGACACAAACCAAATAATTGTAGTCTTCATAGTAAACTTAATAGTTAGTTATAAATAGTTAATCATCATTTAATAACTTACCACAACCCTATCATATATTTTGGCTGCAAATTTTGTATCTTTATACTGGCTTTCTAGTGGAAATGTATATTTGTCCAACCACTCTAGCAAAGGCCGATCTAGACCAACACCAATGTTCGGAAACTGTGGGGCATGAGTGTGGCAGTCCACAAACCCGGGAATTAGCAGCTGTTCTGACTTCAGAACAATGACCTGATGATCCACAAAAGCTCCAGACTGGGATAGTGTGTCATATTCTTCTCTTGAACCAATTTTTGTTATCTACAGGAGAGATTTTTTTTTAATACACAATCTATTTTTAAGAATGTAAAATAAGATTGGATAGGTATTCCATAGATGCAATAAACATGGTTAAAAATACATTTTTATTAATAAATAGGTAAATCTACACCTGCATGGAACCTTGGGACCTGCTATTTTTTTTTAATTCTGTGTAATCACACAATACAATTGGCAATATTACTACAAGTTAGGTACTATTTGCAGGGCTTTGAATAGACTGCTTTAGATAAACTCAATGACTTATAACAGCGACTTTAAGAATATACTAACAAAAACTATAGGTATTTAGTAAAATAATTTTAATCTGTGAGCTGGGTCTGACAAGGTTCATATATTTACAGAGGTAAAAAGCGCTTAAAAACTTAGCAAAATAAAAAAAATATATGTATCCAAAATTTTTAAACCACGTTCTGTTGAATTAAAAACAGTAAAATCAAACAATATACCTTTCCCTTTTCAGTGCATAAGTAGCCAGCGTGTGACAAAACTTTCGGAGAACTTGACGAAACTATTGCTCCAACAAATATTTTTTTAATATCTGACATTTTAGTTCCTGTGTCGTGTTCGTGCGTCTCTCGCTAACAATTGAACAAAACAATAGATACGGATCAATTTAAATCACAATAAATCAAAAGGCTGTTGCTAAACTCTGCCCTTGGCTCAGTGATAAAACTTAACTTGTTATGATAACTTTATCGGTCGCGGGCGTTGCGCATGCGATGACAATGAATGACACTTCCAATCCAGTTACCATGCCAAGAAAAAATACCTAACTAAACAAAAAAAAAAGTGGGTCACAGATCTGTTAAAAAGTTTCTAATGGATGTAATTTTTCTTGAAGTGTTTAATAGATTCATTCTACTTTCGGAAATAAATGAATTATTTTATATCTTTTGAAAATTATAACTCAACGTCAGCTGAGGTAGGTACAATTCTCACATTTCATTCGAAACGTTCGAAAAATGCAAAATTAAACTACTTGACCGTCACTGGAAGCTTTATAATTGAGAAGGCACATCAGTTTTCGTCGATTAATACCAGTTTTCACCTATTTGTTAGCGGCTCAGTGGCGCCACCTGGCAGTTCCCGTTAGTTTTACGTAACGTAAAATCTGTCGGGTTCGTTTGTCCTCATTGGCGTTTAGTTCTTCGTCGAAACAAGTTGTCTGCCTGCAGCAGCTCTGGCTCTGCGGCCTTAACATACAAGTATACCTATTACGGTACAAAATTTAGTTACATTACTAAGTGTTTTAAAACATTTCTTAAGAAGGGTAGCTGTACTCAGTAAGTACCCGAATTTAAAATATAATTCTAAAACTTAGTAATAATAGCATATGGTCAAATCTTTTAACGAGTTTTCCGTTCGGACCATTGCTTTCTTTTGAAATGCCAGTTTCACCATAAGTGACAATAAGTGTGTGCTAGAATAAGCTGACATTACTTATTTACAGTAATGGAGAATCGTGAAAATGATTTAATCGAGCCAGTGGCTGGCCCGAGTGGAACGGCTCGAAAGCGGACGAGGAGCAGTAGCAGCAGCAGCAGCAGCAGCAGCTCATCAAGCAGCAGCTCGTCTTCCACAAGTAAGCGTAAACGTTCTCGCCGGCATCGGCGTAAGAAAAGCAAGCGAGCTCGGCGATCTAGCCGCATGATGGACAAGTTATTTAAGGAAATGGGTGAGCTTCGCCAACACATTATTACATCTAATGGTGCAAATAATGATACAGCTTGTCGTGATAATGATTCAATTTATTCTGATGTAAGCAGGGAACTTTACGAGAGTGTTACTGACGAATCATACCCGAGTGTTGAATGTCATAATTCAAATTCACCATTCACTTTCAATATCGAAACCAAATTAAAAGAACCAGCTGTTCCTAAAACACCTGACAATTATCTAGAAATGCTTCTGGACATACAACGTTTGGGTAGTAAAACCTGGTCCGAAGTCAGGTATGCCGATACACAAAAATTATATAATCATACTCCAGGTTTCATAGACTTGGAAACAAACGAAGAGGTAAAAATATATGACACCTTACGCCATCTAACCTATGCTGAAAAATCCTATGCAGGTATTACTTATTGCATGCTGAAACAAAAAGAAACCTTACAGGAAAGCATTCGTTCTTTATTGGCTTGGGCTAAATCTACAAATGTTAATTTTGACAATCTGAGCGAAAAAGTTGAGGACCTTTTTCAAAAAGGTGATTTACAAAAAGTGACCGCAGACCTTTTTCAAATAGTTTGTGGCCACCGAGCCGAAGCTATCGAAATGCGCCGTGACTCAATTACCAGTCAAATTCGAGACCCACTAGTAAAAGCAATAATAAATAAAATACCTCCTTCGACTACTTACATTTTTGATTCTGAGCCTTTCACCTCAGCATTAGAAAAGGCTGGTGGGGTTCGCAAAGCCTTTTGGCCCCATAAAAATAGCACAATTGCGCAAGTAAACTCGAATCAAACAAACAGCCGCCCCTCGCGGGGGCAAGGCACTCGAAAACCATCAGTTCCATCGCGTGGAACTTTTTACAATCCGCACGACAGTAGTCATGGCGGCATTCCTATGCACATGCATACGTGCAACAATAATAACCCACCCTCGCGGGGTGGTTATCAACACCATTTTAACAGCAATTCATGTGAAGGTCAACCTTCAAATAGTCAATACAATTTCCATAACTCCGTTGGGAGAGGTTCATTTCACAACCGAGGCTCAAGACCCAATCGTGGAAATAACCGAGGACGTTCAAATCAGGGGCGTGGTTACAAGGGTAACCACAAGTCAAAACAATGACTCGAAGCCCTTTCGAGCAGGTCAACTAGCGCAATACCACGCACAATGGAGGGAAAAGGGAGCTCCAGACATAATATTAAGGTTAATCCAAGGGTATCGAATACCATTCTTTCAAAAACCTCCCCTTGTCTACCCAAAATTGAAAAAGGGCCCCTTCCATACCCCTGTATCAAAAGAAATGTCAGCAATCATACAAAAAATGAAAGCACAGGGCATTCTAAAGGTAGCTCATTACTCTCCAAGCTTCATCTCTCCCTTATTTCTTGTGCCAAAACCCAACGGACTTGCTCGTCCAATATTCAATTTAAAAGCGCTAAACGATTATGTAATGACAAAACCGTTTCATTTGATAAACATGCATCGCATTCCCGATTTTCTTCAACCCAACGACTGGATGTGCAAAGTCGATCTATCCCAAGCATACTTTCATGTGAAAGTTGCAGAATCACACAGACGCTTCCTGCGCCTGGTATACAACAACGAACTCTTAGAGATGACTTGCCTTCCATTCGGGCTGAGCACAGCCCCAAAATGCTTCTCCATGCTAACAAATTGGGTGGCTCAAACGTTGAGACAACGGAGAAATGTAAGAATCGTGGTCTACCTGGACGATTACTTGATAGTACATCACGATCCACACGTGCTTCGCGATCATGTCGAGCTAACGGTAAAAGAGTTACAGGGTCTGGGATGGAAAATAAATTTCGAAAAATCTGTGCTTCTCCCTCAAAAGAGCATAGTTTACTTAGGTATTCTATGGCAAACCTGGGACAATTCAAAATCCTTGCCAAAAGAAAAAGTGGTCTCAATAAAAAAGAAAGTAAGCGAAGTTCTCAAGGACAGAAAGATACGCCTGAAAGATTGTCAAAGAATTGTAGGTCTTCTCAACTTTGCCAGCTTCGTTGTTCCACGGGGACGACTCAACCATCGGCAATTGTTGATGTTCATGAACACGCTACCAGACCCATCAACAAATGCTTTTCCGCTACCACAGAGGATATTGAACGAACTGAATTGGTGGGTTCAGAACTGCCAGAACTCGACACTTATACATTATCCTGCTCCCACAAATTTCTTGGCGACAGATGCCTCGGATCTAGCCTGGGGAGCACAGTTAAACGACCTGACACTTTCGGGGTTGTGGTCACAAACGGAGGAAAAGCTGCACTGCAATCAGAAGGAGATGCTAGCAATACTTCATGCTCTCCAGGGTCACGCTCAGCTACTGTCACAAAGCACAATTCTAATACAGTGCGACAACAAGACGGCAGTTGCACACCTAAGAAAAGAAGGAGGCTCAAAATCCCAAGCCCTAGTAGACATAACCTATCAGATCTTGAAACTCCTAGACCAACATCACATACAGTTCAAGATACAATACCTACCAGGCAGATACAACAGCCAGGCCGATCACTTATCTCGCCATCGCCAACCCCCAGAGTGGCATCTACTTCCAGCTTGCGTAGAGGTAGTGTTTGCGAAGTGGGGAACACCTGTGATAGATCTGTTTGCTTCAGCGACAGCCCACGTAGTTTACAATTATGTATCACGAGACCTGAAAGACCCTCAAGCCCTGTATCACGATGCGTTCAGCATACCATGGAACTACCCACTTGCGTGGGTGTTCCCACCACCATTTCTAGTACCCAAAGTTCTAACACACCTAAACCAGTCCACTGGGATATTTCTCATGGTAGTACCTCGATGGGAGAAGGTATTCTGGCGTGCGGATCTCAAAGCCCGGGCACTTACAGCACCTCTGACCCTGAGGAATCTGCAAAAATATCTAGTAGACACCTCGACGGGGCTCCCACCTCCGAGAGTAGAGAAGATCATACTCGAGGTCTGGAAATGTGGGGGTGGTCAGAGGCGTTAGAAACATGGAATTCTGAACAACGGTCGCTGCTCAATAATTCTTGGCGAAAGTCTACTAGAAAAACTTATATGGTGGCATGGAATCGCTGGTTGTCCTGGTGTAATTTAAAAAATATTGGAGCAAAAAATCCAACGGGAGCCCAGTTAGCGCAATTTTTGTCTGATTTATATTTGATTGACAAATTATCATACAATACTATACTTTTACATAAATCAGTTGTGTCTACTTTGAGTAACACAGAAACATCTAGTCGCTTAAGTTCACATGTGCTTGTGAAACACATACTGAAATCGATTGCTTTAAAAAACCCACGATGTTCCAAACCACCGATTTGGGACGTCAGTAAATTAATTACACTGTTATCTAGCTATACAGTAGATGTCAATAATATTTTTCAAACATCGCGGCATACTGCCATTTTGTTATTACTATGCTCGGGTAGACGCATACACGATTTAACTCTCCTCTCAACTGACTCTGATCATTGCGTAAGAACTAATGATAGTATCACATTTTGGCCTCGATTCGGATCAAAAACAGACAGCAGTAGTTTTAGACAATCGGGTTGGAAACTGCTGTTAAATACAGAACATCATAATTTAAATCCCATATTCTGGATAGAGAGAACCATCATATTATTAAATGACAGACGTAACTTCGCAAAAACGTCTAACTTGTTCGTAACAACTAAAGGTGAGGCTCGCCCCGCCTCACGTACTGTTATAGCAAACTGGGTAAAAACACTGCTCAAAGAAGCAGGCATTACTGCTGCTCCGGGCAGTATTCGATCGGCAGTCGCTTCCAAAAGTTGGCTGGAAAATCACTCTTTGGACGAAATCTTGGCGCGTGGGAATTGGCGATCAGCTAATACCTTCCAGAACTTTTATAGGCGGGAAGTAATAAGACATGCAGATTCTACGGACATCACACGATTTTTTGATCCCGTACATTAAGATTAGTAAACTATTACACACACAGTAAATATGTATAAACAATTGATTGCGTTGCTTAATTAATGTCACATTTGATTTTAGCTCATACGAAGTGAACATAATAAGTACCTACCTATATTATAAGGCTAATTCCCTTTTTGTAAAATCAATGAAAATAAAGAAATGATTAAAATCAAGATATTTTCATTTCTAGTTTAATCACATTGGCGTTGAATTAAGTCTCCTTAAATTTAATAACTAAGCATTGTGGCGTCACCAGGCGATAACAAACAGGTCTCAATTATAAAGCTTCCAGTGACGGTCAAGTAGTTTAATAGCAGCGTTTTACCTGAAATAAAACGCATATTAAAATACTTACCTCACTGGAAGCTTTCATTTTATTCCTGCCTGGTGTAATTGAGCCAATGAGGACAAACGAACCCGACAGATTTTACGTTACGTAAAACTAACGGGAACTGCCAGGTGGCGCCACTGAGCCGCTAACAAATAGGTGAAAACTGGTATTAATCGACGAAAACTGATGTGCCTTCTCAATTATAAAGCTTCCAGTGAGGTAAGTATTTTAATATGCGTTTTATTTCAGGTAAAACGCTGCTAATATGGTAACACAATAGTGACAGTTCTTGCGTTGAGACGTTTAATATGCAGCGATTACTACTCGTCGCGGAGTTGAGTGACATTTCGATCGAAAACTCGCTAAGTGTTCCCCGCCACACTCAGGAATTACTGTCTAATGAAGTTTATTTTTATTCCATTTATAAATTTATATTAAACTCTGTGGAGAAAATTTGATTAAATTTAGATTTAAGGAATTTTGTATTCATAGGTTAGTGTAAGTTAAGATTTGTTTAACATTGTAAACATTCCTTTTTCTGTATTCGGCTGAAGGGCTATGCACCCAGCGCCAGAAATAAATTAAAAAAAAAAAAAAGAAGTTCTTGCGTTTCGTTCGTTG
Organism: Pandemis corylana; assembly: GCA_949127965.1. NCBI lineage: Eukaryota > Metazoa > Arthropoda > Insecta > Lepidoptera > Tortricidae > Pandemis > Pandemis corylana. The sequence goes on along the minus strand of OX421869.1, from coordinate 7,485,889 downwards.
CAAAGCCTGATTTTTTTCTTTTTCATTTATGAAGATTTGTGTAAAGTATATTCCATAATTAATTTAGCTTTATCTTTATTTTGTCTGCGATTAGTACCTATTAATATTTGTCCGTTCTTTGTTGAGCTTAAAAAAATATAAAAATACAGTATCTGTCAAAAAAAACTTGCGATGTGCGAATGCGCAAACCACGAAGAAGCGAGGGAAATTAAAATCAGTAATATACAAGAACTTTTGTAATGAAATTATTTACAGTATGTTACGAATAAGGGATAAAGACGTGATTTGTGTGCGTATTTATGTTACGAATCACGGGTTGTTTAGGTAATTTGAGTTTATTATCGGGCGATAGTCATGTTGTAGAGCAGTTCGTGCCAGGATGAGCGGGCGTGCTCTGATGCCTCCTTCCAACTTAGAAAGCGGCCGGATCGGGCATTCGCCAGCCAAAATGGCGATTCACGAGTCGCTGCAAGGGCGGTGGCTTCTTCTAGGCGATTGTGAACCTTTCGAGCTTCTTCCAATGCCTGATACATATAAATACAATCATTAGGTAGGTAATTTATTAAATGGCGGAAAACGTGTACCTACTAAAAACCATAGATTTTTTTTCCAGACTAGCTTAGCTTCTGATCTGTGTAGAGCTAGGTTTTTTTGTTGCTTGATCAATTTTAAACTATCTTGTGGTGCGAGCATGACCTTATACTCCAAAATTCGATTTTCGAAGTATGTTTCTTACCATCCCGCTCACTAATTTGAGAGTGAGAAGGACGGCAAGATACGAACTTCGAGAATCGAATTTCCGAGTATCCCCTATGATGCGAGTAACGCGAGATGAGACGCGACGGCAAACCGCGATACGAGCGAGTGTTTAAGTGGTGGACTTATCTCATACCTACTGTCTTCCAATACAAAGGCTATTACTGCACAGTAGGCCCATAGTAGGCCCTTGAAAATTTTGAGCATAGTTAGAACCTTGTCCTTCGAAATTAAAAATCATTACATTTCTTTAGTTAAATTATATTTGACATGTGTGGGTAGGTACGTCAAAGGATATTATGAAAAAGTACACAAACACACAATGTCCGCGGACTAACAATGTAGTTTTTTAGCTTGATTTTTTTTTTTGTTTCTGTGTTAGTTTTAAGTATGTTCCGCTTAACTGTATTTCTGTGGTCATCTGTCATTGGCTTTTTGTTTAGTACCTAAGTCTCATTCAATGTACTGTATTGCTGTTGATGCCCCAATTAAAATAAAATAAATAAAATAAATAAAGTACTGAGTGCTCAACATTTTTATAGGCCGACTATCTAATACACTGTGTCGTAAACAGGTATTTTGTGTGTGTAACTAACTAGGTACTTAATTTTATAGAAAGGTACGGTCGGCCTCAGAAGTAGCTGAATACATTATTATCAATAACGTGACACATTTCAAACTCAACGACATAGCTAGTTGCTTATTGAGACAAAGTAGGTACTAAAGTGTTCGGGTACTTCGGAGTCCGACTGCATGTACATACTTGATTAAAAACAGTAGTAGCTAGGGCTTGGCGACCAGCCAAATATAGCGTATTTGCCTTCAAAAGGATCCACCGTGGGTACATGGCTCGGCAATTTTTGGCGTCATTCTCCAACCGAATCAGTTCACGATCGGCCAAAGAGCGCAACTCCATGAGGTCTACTACCTTAAAAATGGCATACAATTAAAACTTATTACTTCTACTTACTTGTCTGACAGCCGTCGACGTGAAACTACATAAATCTTACCTTGCGTAAATCATTCACCTTCCTAGCTAGACTTTCTAAAATCCCTTCTGCTAGTCGCATTGCGCTTATGAGAGTAGTTAGTGAGCCATCTTGATCTTCATGCCCCATCCATCCCAAAGCTTCAGTTTCAAATCTTTTCGCTTTCCTTTCCTGATTAACTCGCAGCCAGTACGTCCAAAGGCTGACGACGAGGCGTCTTCGTGATGCTTCCGATATGTTTGTATACAACGCATGCTCGGCGAACCGACTTATTTCGTTTGGTGACTCCAGTTGAAATCCAGCATCCAATACCATATCCATACACAGTGCATAATACCAAGACTCGCAATCCATTGATCTCTGGCTGTGGCCCAGATTAATCGCTTCCTTGACCACGTCTACGGCTTCTTCTATTCGACGACGGGAAAGTAAAATGTAAAACAGCTCAGGGATGATGTCTATAGAAACATTATCAGCGTGTAGAAATCGACTAACTGTTAACGCGCGGAAGCCTGAGTGGATGGAAGTTGTTAGTTCACCCCGAGCTACTCGAGCACGGAATGTTGCCATGAAGAGTTTTCCGAGGGCGTACAGGTCTTCGGCCATGATAGCCTTTGGCAAGCGCTGTAATGTATGAATCGCCAAACGTTCTGTGTCCGCCGTATTATCGACGAACCCTTGCAGAAGATCCACCTGTAAAGCGTTGCTGAACACGTCACAAAGATCTATAACATTACATTCCACTTTCCTTACTAATTTGAGGGCGCGGTATGCGCATGTTCTAGACACTGTTAAATCTCCTAAAGCGGAGTATAGTAGAGTCGCGACATTCAAACAAAATATAGAATCGGCCAACATCATTGCTTCGTGTTTGCGATATTTCTTTTGTTTTATTCTTAACGAATTGAGTACTTGGCTCATTTTAAAGAATTCTGATACTTTGTCGACATTTAAGCGGTAGATACGCGTTGCTCGTCCGATAGCCAGTTTGGCGGCTGTTAGATTTCCAATCATTAGACTTGCTGCTGTTTTCAAGGAAAATATTCGACCCAAAAATCTTTTAGTGTTGGAAGGATTTATGATCCCTTGAATTGCGGGCGTATTACAATATGTTTCAGCATCATCCAACTTTGAAAATGCACCATCTGTGTTATTTGCAAGTAAGAATAAATAACTCAATTTTATCAAGTACTCGATTTCAATTAATTTCATATCGGCTCTATTGGCATGTCGAATTAGTTGTTCGTAAATAGTTATTCTTAATTCTGCACAGTTGCATTTGCTAAAGTTGGTTTGAGATACACCTTTCTGAATTTTAATGGAAAAAAACTTTTTTTTTGTGATTTCTTGCACAGCTATTTCTTCATCGTCGCTATCAGTAACTCCTAATTTGTTCCAGTCGCTTATGCTTTCTGCTTCCGCTACTTCTCGTAACATATCAAAAACTTTTATTCTATCAAAATCTGCACTGTGATCTCTAAAAACGATGCTAGCAACGGTTACTCTTTTTGTAGATCGACGGCGTGGTGCTAATAAGTCTTCACTATTTTTGATTTTCAGTATTGGATTGAATTGTACACTATTACCTGAAATAGCGCTTTGCAAAGAGTTATGTCCAGACATTGCGTTTGCTTCGCTGATAGATCGGATAGGTTCCAATATAGTTTTAAGTTTATTTACATCTTCTGATTTCGACGTTCTTATTTCATTATCAGATTCACGCTGATCGTTGTCTAAAGAATTTCGAACTTCTTCGTCTTGATCACTATTTTCATGCTTTATATCATCATTGTTCTCGGTGTAATCAAGAGAGGTACTCTCAACATCTAAGCTCATTATTGACTGTACGACCATTATCGTTCCACCACAATCTGGACATTTTTGTTCATTATTCTGTAAATTGGTAACGATACGCGCATGAAATTCCTTTTTTTGATTCATAGGAAGTAATTCGTAGAAAGCCTGTCTTGACTTTTTATTTTTGAATTTCATAACCTTACAAAATGCATATTTTGGTAAGTCGTAGCTGTTTTCGGGGTCATAGTCAAAAATGCATTCACATGACAGTATATGATGATTTCCAGATATGTTAGAAGCGCCGCTGGCTTTTTTGGATGCAGGCGAAGTTTTACGGTGCCATTTACTTTTGGTATTTGCGCATCCCAAAATTCGCATAGAGAACAATCTTTTGACTGCTTTTGCTGTTGTAAGAGGATTATTTTCATACATAATACTTTCTAAAAGATCTCGTGACAGTACATCCCCAATCACAGAAGCAATTTTTAATAACAGTTGCTGGTATGGAGTAAGTGAATCGATTTGAATCATTATCAATGCATCTAAATTTTGCACATTGATATCAGTCTTTAATTCTTCCTTTTGTGTGACAATACATATGCTTATTTCTTCTTTTTTGTCGTCTTCTATAAGTTTATCTAATGTAATTTGATCTGTTGCTTTTAAAGCCTGAGGATGTAATAGTTCAGGATCAGGAAATTGTAGATCTTCATCAGTCCAATCTCCTAGTTCATCAAGTCTGACTTTTTTGACTTCAAGAGCACCACTTGAAAAAAGATGGACGATGAACAATTCAACGAGTCCGGGTAGTCCTTTACATTTTACTCTGAGAGCTTCGCACAAGTCATTAGGGACGGCTTTCACGTCTAATATTTGACAGGCAAGTGAAGGAACCCATCGAGGGGCCAGTGGACCTAATACAATTTTTCTAATATTGCTGTTAATGAAAACACTATATAGCCAACTGTGCACAGAGCTAAATTTTCCTCGGCGGACTGTCATCACTGTGAATATCTTTGCTGAATTGATCATAATTGCAATATAGGGCCATGAAACTGGGTCAAGATTATGTAGATCGTCCAAAAATACTACATATGTACCTGGTATTGCTTGTATTAACCTAGTAAATATATCTTTAGCTTTTTCTGCACGCTTGTTCACATCTTGGGTATATACTCCTTCGTGAAACGCGAAACGTACTTTTAATACATCGTTTAGGTAACAGAGGTCTTCGTCATACACATGTAGTAATTGGACGATCCTTTCTTCTTTTTCAAAACCTACAGGTGGTTCACGTAGCCCAAAAATTTTATCAATAATTTGGGTAAGTGCTAAGTACGGAGTAGCTGAATGTATAGAGGTGAGGTTGACGTCACAAGTATTTAAACCACAGTTACTTGCATGACGAGACATCCATTCCAAAAGTCTGCTTTTTCCTAGACGAGATTCTCCCACTAGCAAAAGTGCATCGAAATCTCTATACGAATTATGAGCATCATTTAGCCAATTTTCATAATATTCCATTTCATCACTTCGATCAAGAAGTGGTGGTATCATTGGGATGTCGTATAGTTCTTTAACTCTAATTTCTTCGGTGTACTCGTAAATTTTACCCGGATTCGTTATACCTTTGAGTTCGGCTTTTGGTTGAAGAGTAAAACCGTTGGTAGACATTTTACTTTTAACAAAGGTCGATTCGTCGCATGTTATTTTGTTACGGAAATAACACATCAGCCTTGCTGCTTTATTGACGATAGCTCCTATAACGGTAAACTCTCTCCGTAAGGGGTGCCCTACAACTCCACAGTATACTTGTCCAGTCGTAACGCCAATAGAGACTTGTTGGACACCGTCTAATGCCGAAACCGATTTCTTAATGCTGTATGCACACTTCAATGCAGCTTGAGCTTCACATTCATGTTTAAAGCCCCGCAAACCAAAAATTACTAAGATCATTACGTCTTTATCGAATAATATGATCTTGTTTACACAGCCCATTGATTTATAAACAATTTCGCATATGATTTGGTAAGCATTGTTGACTATTGTGATTAGCTGTAGATATGGACATTCCCGGGGTTTGAGAGTTACGAATAAAACAGATACTTGTCTCATTTCGGTGAGGTATTCTAGAGGCTGTTGCGCGTCTATTTGAGTGAGCACAGGTCGGACCATAAACTTACGAATCTCAACACCAATATTTTTTTCTTCGGCTACTAAAATAGATTTCCTGAAACTCAGTGCCTCATGTTTCTGGATAACTTCAGTTGTACTGATGCTGTTACTCGAACACCATATGGCGTCAGGGATATTCTCAAGTGCGCAGAAGGGTTTTTTAATCTTCATCATTGTACCAAATCCTCTGAACGGCTTGGAGACGTCTTTCTCTCGAGGATCGTACAAGATAGCTTTTATTGTAACATGTCCATCTTCATGAATGACATGATCATAATTTCTGGAATAGCAGTGACCCCAAGCGTTAGGTGTCAATTTGACTTCACCGGAAACGCAAAGACTTTCAGCAAGTTTGGCTTCAATGACAGGAAGTCCGAATATGACGTAGTTCATAGGTAATTTATTACCAATTGTAGCAAAAATTATATTTCCAGCTGAAATAGCTAATTTCACTCTAAGATTTACTTTTACGTCGGTTTCGTATGTGGAAAACGAATGCTGTATTAATAAAGCGCACGCTACTGCAGTATGAATAGTGTGACATAAAAATGTTCGTTTGTCAGTCTTCCAAAGTGCTAAGAAAGCATCGCCAGCGAACTTGATGATGTCTCCTCCGTGGTTGTAAATTAGTTCAATGAGGGAGCCGAGGTAAGTGTTGAGGGTGACAGTGAGGCGGTAAGTGCCGCCTTTACCGGTGTTGTTGTAGCGTTCGGACAACGCTGTATAACCAGATACGTCGGCCATTAATAACACTCCGACAAAACGCTTTGGCTCGGTTGAGTCGAATCTGAAAAAATCCACTTATAATTATTTCAAAAACTAACGTTTCATTTTGAGCGTGCTATAAGTAGAGAAGTTTTTGATCATGCCGTGCTAAGTTTCAGAATAGGACTAACCCCGGAAGAGATTCGTGGCTGCCGTGAAGGGTGACTGTGACACCTCTGTTACCTGGTCTGAGTGTATGCAGCAGCTTATTGCCAATTACAATCTCCAGACTCCATCACTGCAGTGTAAGAGGCAATCTCTTGTCTTCTACACTAAACTATTTTCCTTAACGACTACAATAATAATACAAATAATGTATCGCTTTAGAAGACGAAATAGAGAATTATAGATAGAAACTCACTTTTCCATAAGCAAAATTTCATCAGGAACCAAGGTAGATAACAACAATGTCTGTTTCTTAGTGAGCTGCACTTCAACGTCTTGATCGGAGATGCATTCGCTAAGTTTCTTGCGTTTAAAAAACTCTTGCTCCCAGTCCATCTCTGTAGCTTTGTCTTCATCGCTTTCTTCCTCCACGTACTCTGTTCTACGGGACATTTTCCTGCCAAAGTTTTTCCATTTCTCTGTGTCCATCATAATGTTTACAGAATTCCTACGGGACCGAGCCCGGGACTTTCGAAAATTCATTTTTGTGTTTTTTAAGTATGATTACAGAAATTTTGAATTTGATCTAACCTTCCATGTAAAATGTACCTAGTCACTTTTACCTTATTTAATCTAATTGGGATACGATAATCTAGTCGGTCACAACACAATTCATAAGTTTTTCAACAGTTTTACGTGTAACCAAACCAAAAATCAACAAGTCATGACTTGGTCATGACATTTCAGACGTAAATAATAAAAAATATACCAGATTTTCGACTATACCTGTCAAATTAACTTTTTTAATAGACTTCTTTGTCACACATCTCGTATTGCTTATATCTTTGATTTTCCATTGCCGGCTGTAGATCAACAACTATTATTATTGCTGTTGATCATTATTGACTACTTAGTATTAATTTCTACGATTCCGTCGAAATTTCCTATTTGGTTTAGATTGATGGGACTAAAAATAAAATAATTGAAATCATCTCATTTTAATAACATAAGAGTTAACTAATTAATTAATTTAATTGATTAATGTAATTAATTTCATGGCATGTTTTGACATTATTTATATTATAATGTTAGATTTAGGTATTAATTATTATTGTGTGCAATTACAGGGCGTCATGGACTGATTTAGAACAATGTTAACATTATATGTAGGTATGTACCTTCATGACTTGACAATGAATGAATAAATAAAATAAGTAAATAAATTATTCTGCGGTAATGTATATTTATAGGTAGTACGCGAAACGATTTGCGGAAAAACCAAACTATGCCAGATACCTAGAAGTCTCCAAAAGTGCACCCTAAAATAACATCATCATCTTTATTTATGTTTTATGTATGTATGTATGTATTTGTACATAATATATTACTCATAATGTAAAATATAGGTAACTATATATAAGATTGGTTCAAGAAAGTTCAACCACTTTATCTGCATTAATTACCTATAGGTATTATAAATTGTATCGTATTGAAGTAATTAGAAGATTTTATTATACTTAATTGAGATTAAGTATTATAAAATTTTCTAATTACTCATTAATTAGTGCTATTTCAATATTAATATTTAGTGGGTTTCGATTTTGGTTTTGGCTAATTTTGGTCAAAAAAAACAAGTTTCTGTGTTTCCGACGTTTCCGTGAACTTAATGATTGCGAATTTCGGCCAATACCTGGCTCGTCTGTGGCCACCTGCCCACCAATAAATTGTTAATTTCATAATATATATTACCTACAGTCTCAATTAAATAACTTATTTGCAAATTAATAAATTGTCTTATTATGAACACTTTTATGTCAAAAATTACGTTAGGCTTCAAGACACATGTCCCTAATACAAATTTTGACAGGTCTAAAACATATACTTTTCGGTTTTGGTTTGACTGAAATCAAGTCGAAGCCGGAAGGTTCGGTTTTTATTTCAGACAGTAATAATTATTTAATATGTATAATGTTAACTATTACATTTAATTAAATGTGTTCTATTACCAACGTCATCAAATAGTGATACCGCGGTAGTGTCGTCAAATACTTTTGACTCCATTAGAAGATCAGATATTTTTACACGGCTGATCATCGTCATTATATTCATGCTGGTGACTGTACATACAGAACTCATAGAGCGCGAGTCAGACACACACTTGGCCGGTCTTTTTGACAGATTGTCGAAGTCACAATAGTCGAACCGTTTGCAAAAATATTCCACTCTATTTATGAGTGGCTACTAATCATAAAGCATTTATTTCGAGATTTTTATATCTGGGCATTAGGTACATTAATTCTGCCACTTTTCGTAGGAGGCGAAGTAGGGGTACCTACTACGACGAGGCGGGATAATTTAGCGAGTCATATGCAATGAAGATAACGCAAAGGTTCACACGTGCATAAAGGCTACGGCAAAAATTAACGAATTGCATTTAATAAAAGGTACATAGCACCTTATAGAACTAATATGGAACAAAGACGTTGATCTAAAATCAAATAATAGCTATTGAAAAATAAAATAACTGTTTTTACGTTAACCCAAGGACATTCGTTATTAGGCTAGTTACTTGTCATTCAGCCCTCGTATAGCGCACTAACATCAAAATTGGTCGCGTTACTAAAGAAACTGATTTCAAAAGAAAACCGTTACCACTACCACAACACTAAACACGCACACGGCTAAACATTTCCCACGGCCAATGCGGCCTCCCGTAATAAGTGTTTCGTGGTCATAATATGGAATTTTATTAATAATTTTAATGCTGAAAGCAAATGACCATAGGTTATTAACTCTATATTTTACATCGAAGGCTTATGTTATCGTGTGGCCCTTAATGTCTTTGCTATCAGTTCATTAGTGCGTACTATCGACCAGAGGCCAGGTCTCATGATTATATGTATAGTAAATATAAATACTACAATACAGCAATATATCTACAGAGGAAATGCAAGTAGTATGTCTATAGTAGACAGCAGTCACAGTCTCTCTCGGCCCATTGCCTCGGCAACACCTACTCATTCAACTTCATTCATTCAGTGATTAGATTTCTGAAGTATTTGCATGCACGGATAACAAAATGAATGTTAACGGTCATTCATTTCTTGGTAAAGTGTACAATATTGTCAAAGAAGAATTGAGTGAAGATTCTCCTCTTATTAAATTTGAGCATCCAAAAGATTTGGAGGTAAGTGTTTTTAATGTAAGAATGACTGAAACCATCGCGTAAGGTTTTTGTACTCTTTTGGAGTGGGTATCGTCAGCAACAAAAACGATATCGCAGCTGGTAAGCTGTGCAGCATGTTATGACAATCCAGTACCGAATGCATCGGACTATTCTTTTGAAAGTTTGAATATCTTGTTACAAATTTGAAAGATTACCCACCTGCTATGGGTGGTGTAGGGGTATAGCACGCGTCACGGAATGACGAGGATCCCGGCCATAGCTTTACTTTTCGGATTTTGCTATATGTTCTAATTTTCAGTGTCGTTTAGAATTTTTTTATCTTGTTACTATCAAAAAGTCATGTAAGGTACAGTAGGTGGGTACAGTCAAAGAAAAGCACCGTAGCACCTAGAATATTGTGAATAAGTAACTCAAAAAACTTGGACCTAGAGTCGTAGAGTCCGACATACTTAAGTACTTAAAAATCAAATTGAAAATAAACACTTTTAAAGAGGCTGCCCTCAAACAAATTACATCGTTTCTCCAAATGTCAGGCCACTTAATGAGTAAGCGACCCACGTTTACTTCTCGCTGCATCATGTTAAGTAAACAAAGCCGAACGCGCTCTTGGAGCTCGAGTTTCTACCACGACAGAAAGTTATTTCACACCGACGTGATATAATTATGAGGTATGGAAAAGTTAAAAATCCGGTCGATGGTTACATTGCCGCGTATGTGGATACGTTCACCAGCAAAAATATCGGATAAAAAAGCATTCAAAAACATCTGATTCATTTTATAGGTTGCATAAACGAATTGAGTTGGGTTAAATGCTGATGAGTAGTTTGTTCTATCCGACTGTACGTCATCCTATTGCAAATGAGACAATTAACGCGGTGGCTCTAATTGCAATAAAAAGTAATTGTATGTATGGATGTCACATTCATTGACATGGAAAATTACGTAGGTAGGTATAGACGGCATCAACAGGTCAGGTACAAGCATTCCCCATTGATCATACAAATGCAACGAGTTAGTGTTCCCTAGCGGGAATCTAATCAGCATCCCCTATTAGGTATGAGTAACTCAAATTATCAGGGTATAGGTATAATATCTTTAAACCTTTTGGCCTCAAAATGCAAAATCCTTATATACCTACCTAATATCCGTTTTTGTTTCATTTATTTCACAAACACCTAGAATGATATTAGTAACCTTCAACTGAGCCTTCCATAGAGTATGTTTTAAAAACTTAATGGGATAATGTAAATAAATTCTGTAATTTTGTCAACGCCCGTTTTCAGAAAATTCTCGACATCGACATATCGGAGGCAACAGACGAGAGAGATCTAGAAAGATGCGTGCGCCAAATACTCCAATACAGTGTGAAGACTAACAAGCCTACGTTCCGGAACCAGCTCTTCGGAGCCATGGACCCTTACGGGCTTTCGGCGGCCTGGATCTTGGAGGCCTTCAACACTAGCCAGTAAGTCAGAAGTAGCAGTGTACTAATAAGTGCCATTGCCATTGTACAAAGCCTTAAGTAAACAAAGAGGCAGCTAAAGGACGGGTGTATCTATGTAAGTTTGTAGACCGTTCATTATCTCCACCTGTGTTAGATCTAAGAATACTTCCCTATAAAAGTGTCATATTTTCTTACTTCAGCAACTAACAAGTACTCGATATTAGTAGTCATAAGATTTCGCACTAGTCTATGCCATTGACACCCTCAACCGTTATAATCTGGTTGCGTAAGTGCGTTCTCAAGATAAGATTAAGCGCCGTCTACCATTTACTAATTTATCAATTTTCACAACACTCGTAACGACATCATGACTGTTCTCTAGCGTCTGGCTGGTCTAGCTAGCGTAACACCAGATACACTGAGGAGCAAAAAATAACGGGCCACTTTCTATGCAAAGTTATATGAAAAGTGACCCGTTATTTTTGCTCGTCAGTACGTATATTTCCACTTCACGTTGAAAGTAAATCGATACAAATATTTGAGACTTACTCTAAACATATCGCTGATAATGAAATCTGAGTCACGAATCAACCAAGCTTTCCATTCGCTTATCCGTCCGTCTCATCGACATTAATGAAAATACAATTAATTATATATAACGGCGAAGATTGCTCAACATCTATTAAGCAATTTGCTTGAGAAAATCTAGCGAGAAAATTGATCAGCGATTACCTACTTAAACCTCTTAGGTTCAGATTTAAGTACATATAGTTGTTTACCTTAGTACGTTGAGTCGAGTCGACCAAGACTGGTTTACCTTATTTACAGGAATTTCCATCTAAGAATGATTTTTTACTTAATAAGTAAACATTTAGTAAAAAATCGTAACTGATAACGTTCAACATGAAACTACCGTGAGACTTAATCATTATTACACATAAACCCATTCGACTTTTTATACGTGAGTTATCCGTTTATGTGTAATAATAACTGATAACGTATAAATATTTACAAAAAATTCTTTCAATTTGTGTGTTAATTAAATTACTAAAATGCCCACCTAAGAAATAATGATAAGGAAACATATGAGCTACTCAAAATACCTTTCTTAAGATTTTTATCATACAAGTAACTACCTTAGTTACGATAAATACTTTACGACGCAAACTTTTAATTGAATCCCTATTCATTTAATAATTCTCTCAGTAGTTGTAAAACCCGCAACCCTCAAGGCACGTCATCGTTCACCTTTACGAAACAATATTTTTCGTTTCCAATTAAATGCTCTCCTTTGAACTTTATTGTAGCGAATACTCCAGTATCAACGTACCTACATACTGTAAAAGTTTGCGAATGATAATATTATGAACGATAAATGGGCAGTGTCAATTCCTCCATTTTTTAAGACTTAGTATACCTACACTTACTTAATTTTGGATTTTTTGATTTAGAATCATGAACACTATTTTTTTTTTGAGAAAGAAGATGAGGATTTTGCGGGTGGTAGGGCCTTGTGTAAGGTCCGTCCGGATCGCTACCACCATCTTACTCGCTAATCCTGCTGCTAAGTAGCAGTGCTTGCACTGCTGTGTTCCGGTGTGGAGAGTAAGACAGCCGGGGAAATTACGGGCACAAGAGGCATTTCATCTTAGTCCTCTAGGTTGGCAACGCATCTGCAATCCCTCCGGGGTTGCGGGTGTCTATGGGCAGTGGTGACCACTTAACATCAGGTGACCCACTTGCTCGTTTGCCTTCCTATTCATATAAAAAAAAAAGAGCTCAATTTTCCATAAAACCTGACTTTTGTTGCGAGTCACATAGTAGTTTTCAAAAATTAACGCTTTTTAATGCAAATGTTCAAATACTTGCTCGTACAGCCGCTTCTTTATGATGTTTTATTACAATCTTTTCAGATACACATATGAGGTGGCACCAGCCTTCACTCTCGTCGAGATGAAAGTCCTAAGCCATGTCTTGAAAGTCTTTGGTATCCCCGATGGAGACGGTATTTTCAGTCCAGGAGGAAGCATGTCCCTGCTCTATGCAATAGCCGCTGCCCGATTTAGAGCTTTCCCTGAAGTCAAGAGCAAAGGCATGAGGGGTCTGCCTGAATTGGTTCTGTTCACGTCAGAAGATGTGAGTATACCTAATCATAATAAATCTCTAGAATTTTAGTAACTTTACACAGTTGGTGAATTTTTTCCATCGCTTTTAAAAACTTAATTATGTAGGTACCTACTCTCTTTTGTTTTGTTTCTGTTGTTTGTGATTTGCATCACAAAGTGTTTCCGTATTTCAATAATTGCAATAAACTTCAATTATTTCACGCGAACCATCTCAGCCATAACTAGCCAGCTAAACATGCATAATTACGTTATGTATATGTGTAGTCGAAATAATTTGAAATAAACCATTGAGTGAAAAAAAAATGTATGGAAAGTTCCCAATACGCACTGATTCCGTTTGGGAATAACCACTGTCATTCTGAGAGGAACTTGATGACCAGCAGTGGTCAATACGCAGGTAATCCGTACTTGTTTAAATGTTTCGTATATTCTCGATTTCTAGAGCCACTATTCCATCAAGAAAGCAGCACACTGGCTCGGTTTTGGCACCGAGAGTGTACGCGTCATCAAAACGAGTGCCAATGGCCAGATGTTACTCGAAGAGCTAGAATCGGCTATCCTTAAAGATAAGAAAGCCGGTAGATATCCATTATTAGTAAATGCTACAGCTGGCACCACGGTTTTGGGCGCCATAGATCCGTTGCAAAAGGTTGCTGATGTCTGCAAAAAACATGGGCTTTGGATGCATGTTGATGTAAGTCCCTTTTAGTAGCTTTTGATCCGTTAAATACAATTACAAAAAATATGTTTTTTTAAAATTTCTGGTATGGTTTTCAGGCATGTTGGGGTGGAAGTTTAATATTGTCGCAGAAATATAAAAGCAAACTTAATGGCATTGAAAGGTAAATTGACAAATAACTGCTATACTTAATACTTATAGATAGTTATCTGAAAAAGTGCATTATTTAAGAAAACCTTACCTATCACAAACTTCCGCCCTGTCTTCATCCAACTGTACCTACGCAATAATAAACTCTATCTAAATCACGCTTGATGTCCATTGCACACAAGTTCACTAGATCCTTTTTACCCACTCATTATCCCAACCATTTGCCCTAGTTAATCCCGTCACAGCATGGCAACAATAAAATCTTGTAATTATTATTCAGAGCTCACTCCATTTCGTGGAACCCGCATAAAATGGCGGGTGCTCCGCTGCAGTGTTCGGTGTTCCTGGTGCGGGAGAAGGGATTGCTGCACGAAGCCAACTCGGCTGCGGCGCAGTATCTGTTCCAGCAGGACAAGTTCTATGACGTCAGCTACGACACCGGGGATAAGAGTGTCCAGTGCGGGAGGAAGGCAAGTGAACCATCATCATCCCTAGCGTTAGCGACCTAAACTTTAGTTAGGTCATTATACTACTTATTGCTAAAAATCCATGCTGGTTTGGGTACGAAGAAAAAACATGGAATGTAAATACCAGTTGCTTCTCTTCCCTCGCAGATGGTAGAACCCCATCGAGGGAATATGGAGGGAATTTATAAAGTTAAAGGAGGTCCCCGTACAAGACCGTGTTCTATTCTAATAATGGCTTTCGTAGGTACGGACGGAGATGATACAATGAAGATTAACGGCGGCACTCATCAATAATGAATTATTGACATAATGAAATATGATCCCCTAACACAGAGTTCATTTTACCAAAATTGCATGAAAATACCTTAAGAGTAAACGACGTAATTGGCGTTTTCAATTACAACAGTAACTTAAACTTCACCTGATAATTTCGCTTCGCAATTTCACAGATCGACGCCTTCAAGCTATGGATGATGTGGAAGGCTCGCGGCGACGCCGGTCTCAACCACCTCGCCGACCACACGATGGAACTCGCTCAGTTCACTCTGGACGCCGTGGCTAAGCGTCCTGGGTTCAGGCTGGTCTGTGATGAACTGCAGTGCCCTAACGTCTGCTTTTGGTACATACCCACGCGTTTCAGGGGGGAGAGCGAGGGCGACGAGTGGTGGGATAGGATGCATAGCGTGAGTTCGACTGCTGATTAATTATTTTTTACAACTAATATACAGACTGTAGAAATAATGACTGTAGGACCTTGTGTAAGTTACTTGCTAATTCTGTTCTGCCGCCAAGTAGCAGTGCTTGTGCTGTTGTATTCCGGCGTTGGCAACAAAAGGGCCACAGAACTAAGTACCTAGATAGTCGTTGACGTTTAAAGTAAGAAAGAGGAGAAGTGGTTTTTACTTTTTGTACACCTCACATCGCCATTGAGTAAGAATAAAGCTTGTAGGCGTCAGATGGACCATCGGCAAGTTACTAAATCTTCAAATCTTTTCAGATAACCTGCCTAATCAAAGAGTGCCTCACCAAAAACTCCCTTCTGATGATAGCTTACTCTCCTCTGCGAGGACACAAGAACTTCTTCCGTCTGGCGCTCACGTTCCACCCCGTGATGCAGGAAGACCACGTTTTGGATATGCTGAGCAACATTGAGCACTATGGCGAGAGAGTTTCCTTGAATTGCTGATGTCAAAATATGTCCATAGCTTTTGTTTATGACTACACAGTTGCTGCCAGTAATTGTTTAACTTGCAACTGAAAAAGATTCACTTTCTCAGCCAAAGATACACCTATTAAGGGTAGAATAATAGTTGGTAACGTTAGGGTGAGATAAATAGACGAAACGATATTGGTAATCATTCCGACATTCGAAGTTCGTATTATACTTACCGTCCTTATCACTCTCCTATTAATGGCTATTAGTGTGAGCGGAACAGCACGAAATGAACTTCGTATAATAGATATTTAGCGCGGCTCCACTTTACTTCGTTTCTATGGCGGAATTTCCTGAAAGTTAGTGACTGCAGGTTTAACACAATTGGTAGTTTATTACGCAAGCACATTTACACCTATTTTTAATGAAAAAATTGAGTAAGTACTTACCGTCGGCAAATACGTAGCAAATAGGTAGTACCTAAGTAAAATGATTCTGATACCAGCATAAGATCTGATTTGATACAAATTATACAAAGGTACTATAAATACCTATTAAATTATTTCAAAATTTGAGATAGGCATATTCATTTAAGTAATCGTGTATAAATGTAGGTAACTAAGTACTTGCCTCACTTAGGTAATGTTTCGCTTTGTATACCTACTATGAGGGTGCGTAACGATGGCTATAAAAATTTTTGGTATAATATTAGTAGCAATAACGCTCATTATTACACATAAACGGATAACTCACGTATAAAAAGTCGAGTGATGCTCGACATGTTTCGGACTATTATAAGTCTCACGGTAGTTTCATGTTGAAAGTAGCAATAACGCTCATTTGATATAATTATTAAATCATGTAACAACACTTAATATATTTACATATGACATAATTATCATTTCTTATAATGATCATTTGATATAATATCATTTAATATAACATTCTTTAAGTATAATGCTTATTTCCTATAATTAACTTATGGTATAACGTTATTTAATCACAAAACAAACTGCTATCAAGAAGTAGGTTAGGTTAGGTTTGAACTGCGTCCCCCAACAAAAACGAACTGCTATAAAAAAGTTGGTTAGGTTAGGTAAATAAAACACAATGTTCATTATATAAAATGAGCGTTATACCAGATAATCGTTATAAGAAATAAGCGTTATACCGAACGATAAATATACGAAATAAATGTATATATTTTAAAATTATACCAAACGTTTATTATACACAATGAGTGATTATACCCTTTGAAATTATATCAAATGTTGATATATCGATAGAAAATATATTAAATATTTTTATATCGATCATTACACACCCCTACTATGATCCTGATTACAAAATAAAATTAAAAGGCGTTTTATTTTTTTTACTCAAGTAATGCATTGATCGTTTGTATGTTGACCGAATTCAAAATAAGAATGTTATCAATAAAATTCGGCTGTATATTTTTTTATTACCTATTAGGTATTATCATTGAGTATTATTGGATACTAGAGCTGTTTTACCCGCGATTGCGTGGAGGCGGAATTTGTTTACCGCTATGTCACGGATAATATGTCATTATCCCGGACAGAAGGTCACTTTTTTATTTCCCGTGTACAAAGTTCTCTTTACAAAATTTTGACAAAATTGATTGAGAGGTTTTACCGTGAAAAGAGATAACAGACAGCCAGAACTATGTTCGGATTTATTATATTTCCTATTATTAGTATGGACACGTTCTGTAATAAAAATCTGTTTGCAACTTGCACAATTTATTTCAAAACTTTTATTTCTGTGGCCCCGCAGTTCATTGATCTCTGGCGTAAGAAGGATGCATTTTCGTTTGAAGCAGAAATTACCGTTGAAACCATGTACACGTTACTTAGAATAATATCATATTTCTGGTAGAAAACCAGCAGGGATTAGATTTAGAACTGTGCGTTGTCGACGATCCAGCGGAGGTATTTATCGACGCGGGCGTAGATGCCGGGGTGCGAGGGCTCGCCGCAGCGCACTCCCCAAGACACCACTCCGATCACCGCCCAGCGACCGCTTGGCAGCTGGTACATCAGCGGGCCTCCGCTGTCGCCCTAGGGACATCACATACATACATTACATATTAGCTGGTCCCCAAGACTTGTCGAAACAAGTAACAGGCAAACTTTTTGAGCAGTAGGTGACGTGGTGAGTTCGTGCATGTAATTTACTAACTAAGAGAGATTATAGTCGCTTCTGCGTATTCCACGTTTGCTGGAATTTGGATCTACCGTCACTTATTTTACAAAGCAGCTGGTTTTGTAGCGAATTGTAATTTCAAAGGGCAGATAGGTTCTAAAGTAATATTAGATAGTAACCTGGCAAGCATCCCGGCCTCCTTCGAAACCGCCCGCACAGATGTTCTCTTCAAAGATGGAATCCGAAAATGATTCAACGCAACGTGCGTGTTCCCAGATCGGTACAGCCACCTCCATCAACACGTTGCTGTGAGGACCTCCGTACGATTGTGTTCCCCAGCCTGGAGAAATAAGAATTGTGACAGTCATAATTAAGTTGCTACTCTTGAGAGACAAATGAGGATCGGAGTCAGCGCAGGCTATTGTGTTCAGGCTGTTCCTTAGCAAATGGTAACTATTCACGAGTTTTGCTTTGAGTTTCACAATTGGCAAAATTGGTGGATATAGGTGTGTTTGGAACCTGTGGCCGTATGGTTTAGCGCGGGAATGCGCTCTATAGCATTTCCCATCTTTTTCTAGTCTAATTTTATACCAATTCCGAGTACGAAAGACAATTGTCCTCTTGTTGTGAGGCCGGTGACTATCCAAGCATTTTCTACGCATTTGTCCACTTTTTTTTTATATAAGAGGGGGCAAACGAGCAGACGGGTCACCTGATGGAAAGTAATAACCGTCGCCCAAGGACACCTACAAGACTTGGGGAATCACAGGTGCGTTGCCGGCCCTTTGAGGAACAGGGAGGCTCGCTTTTTAAAGATCCCTAAATTGTACCGCTCAGGGAATGTTGCAGCAGGAAGTTGGTTCCAGATCTTTATCATTATTTCTTTATTATGACTTACATGTCATATTCCAAAAAATAATAAGTATGTCTAGACTGTACCAATAATAACGGCTGTCTGATTAACCGCAGACAATCCCACCGGCGGCAGGCAAATCGGCCATACATAGGTGTTGAATGTAGCCGGCCGGTGCAGCTTCAGGATGGCTACGTCGTTGTGGTAGTTGGTGTGGTCAAAGTCTTCGTGCTGCCGCTTATCGACCACCCGGAAGTTGTATGAGCGCGAGTCGTTGTTGCGGTTGAAATCGTACTCCCCGAGGCGGACGAACAGCTCCTCGGCTTTCCATCTGTGAGAAGATGATGTTTAGGAGTAATTGATACTCTACGGCAATGGTCAGCAACAGGCGGACCTAAAACTACTTGCCAACCCCTGCTCTACGGTTATACCTTACGGTTCTTATCTTACATGTGCGAACAGTTTGTACAAAAGTTTGCGGAAAAAAAAATGCGTAGAGATACACAATACATTCGTGCTTGCTTGCGCAACTGGATTTAGTCGGAATCAGAGTTGTAGAAAGATATCGTTAAAGAAATATAAAATAGGTTGGTAATATTAGCTTATTGTGTCTGGACCAAATTTAACCTATAAAGTTTTCTACTAAGCCCTTAATTCATACTTAACTACTCTTACTATACAATTCATACTTCGCAGATGCAGAAAGATTTCATCAATGTTAGCTCAAAAAAATAAATTATCTCGAGGGCTCGCTGAGCACGGTTCTGTACCTTCTAGTGCAGTGTGCCGCAGTGAGCACATGCCTGTCAGTAATGAGCACGCCGCCACAGTACTGCTCGAAGC
The DNA here is from genome assembly GCA_949127965.1 of Pandemis corylana. Classification (NCBI taxonomy): domain Eukaryota; kingdom Metazoa; phylum Arthropoda; class Insecta; order Lepidoptera; family Tortricidae; genus Pandemis; species Pandemis corylana. Next base: position 7,466,234 of record OX421869.1, on the reverse strand, counting down.
CCTCAGGGGTGATGGAGGCCATCCACGGCCACTCGCGAGGATTGGCTGGCCTTGCACCAACCATGCGACCACTCGATCGGGTGCTCAGGCCACATCCTGGAATTAAAGATAAATATGATACTGCGAGTTTATTCAGCATATCATTTTAGAATGAAAATACGACGCTGAGCTGGACGGAGCGTACCTATTTAGCGTTATGCTACTCTAAGCACTAGGGGCCTTACCATGACCTCTTAATGCGATTAAATACCGATTCAGTTTAGGTTCGCTCGCTGTCAGATCCATACTAAAAATGGCAGCTCAAAACCTGAACTGAGTCGGTATTGAATCGCATTAAGACGCCATGGTAAAGCCCCAGCACTTAAACGGTGACTTATGATTCTAAAATTTTACAAACATTTTGAGAATGTAGACTCCTTACGACGAAAATAGTTAAGTTAAATTTTATGTTTGTTAGATAGCTTCAGAGTGACATAATTTTGGTTTTAGTGGCACTTAATAGCGCTAAGATATCTCATATTTTTAAAATAATATACTCGGTTGTTAAATGGTTAATATTAAGTTCGTAATGGTGGTATAAGATATGATTAATAAAAAAATATATAGGTACCGTAAACTGAGATACGCTTATGAGTAGGTACGAGTAACTTGCGGTTTTAATTTTCGTAGTAAATAAATAAAACATTGGGTTAATCTTCATCACTTTATTATGATTTACAACGGGGCTAAAACGGAGGGTTCAGAAAGCCTACGGACCTCTGTTTTCAGCCTTTGTGATCTTGAGTATAGCCTCGTTGGGTTCCTCGATGGGAGCTGATGCGGGAAGGTCGCCAGCCAACCCCTCCACTTGGTCCGAGTTCAAGGTATCTGGACAACAGACACCGATAGACCTGCAGACAAAAACGAATAATAACTTTGGTTTCTATGCCAATGTACTGTAGCGTAAGTAACTTAAAGAGCTCTCTTTACTATTACATCAATACCACTGTCAAACAAAAATTAGGTTTTGACTTAATTTAGGCATGTATACACATTGACAGGCACAGGGATAGCTGGACTGATACAATAGACGGCCTCACTAAAAGAAACTCTAAAATTACTCGACCACCAATCGGCTTCGTGGCGGATTTTGCAATAAAATTATAACCTTCTGACTTCACTTTGACAATGATGATTTTGATAATTCCACTCCCCAACTCGAGCATCCTTGTAGCAATGTTTTATAGCACCTCATCATCTATGAGACCGGAAAAGGGCAATACACTCGTCCCTGTCTTTAGGTCATTGAGGTCAAATATCTATTAGCACGCAGGGGTTCTAACAAAGGTGCCAGTTAAGACGTTAACCACGATTGTTTTGACTTTGATTTACGTGTAACCGTTACTGAGCTCTGACCTGAATATTATTATTTTGTTTTAAGTCACTTCTATAACCTTCTTGTTAAGAAAAAATAGTACATTATGATACAAGTGTGCTATGTTGGTAATTACACACGAGGCGTATTGTACGCGCGAGCGACAGCGAGCGCGGGTAAGAGAGCCGAGATGTGTAATTACCAAAGCACACGCGTCGCATACGACGTTTTTCAACACATTTGCGAGGAAAAATAAATAAAATTTAGTTAATAAAAGGACTTTAAGAACTTTAGTTTACCTTTGTTACCAGACATTGCTTACCTGGAGCTGCTTTAGAACTTTATCATTTGGTAATTAACACCTTGGATTTCTTACTGATATAACTGTCCGAACATTGTCCGAACATATTTTAGTATTTCCAGCGACGGACACTACATTTCTTTATTACTTGAACTCGTAATTTTTAAAGTAATAAAATAACAAAGTCTGAATCAACAATATCAGTGAAAAATGGCGGCAGATATTATTTCTCCGCGCCAATCCGCGCGCAGCACTCGCGCATGCGCGCTGTGCACTTAGCACGCGCGTGACGAAGACACTGACACAGACTGCTAAACAGCCTAACATTAAAATTATAATAAAAAATAATTAATCAATGCCTGAGATTGCAAATTATGTTCAGTTTTAGATAAAAATGAATAATTTGTCGAAATTAAATGTTTATTTATCATCTTTTCCCTAAAATAGTTTAATATTCACGAAAATATTCCTTGTTCCTATAGATAACTGAACTTTTTGCCGAGATTAAAAAATATATATATTACCGCACTCGTGCGGTAATATATTACAGCACTTGTGCGTAATAAGCTCAATTATGAGCTTAAATGCAGTGCAATAAGACTCACTTTACGAGCAAGTGTGTTGAAAAACAATTTACGATTAGATTGTTGATTCAATACATGCAGACGATTAAAGAAACGTATAACCTATCGAGATGACCGGATAGCCTAGTGGTTAGTGACCCTGATTATGAAGCTAGAGGTCCCGGGTGCGAATCCCGGTAGGTGCAGGCATTTGTACGATGAATACGAATGTTTGTACCAGAGTCATGGATGTTGTATGTATTTAAGTATGTATTTATCTACATTATTTATCCGTTGCCTGGTACCTGGTACCTATAGCTTTGCTTAGTTTGGGACTAAGTCAATTGGTGTAATTGTCCCATGATATTTATTATTATTTATTAGTCTAAATTAATAAGCACGCCTTAATTATAAGAAAACATATCAGGCGACACATACGAAATTGTTAGACTGGATTTAGTATTGTATTTTCAACAGTACCTACAACTTGGTTTGGTCTTAAAAATATTTCCCAAAAAAAGCACTCAGCACTAAGTGAATAACGATTGAAGGAGACAATAAAAAAAAAAGATAAAATTGAGAATTAATTTATTGCTTGCTTCATAATTTGGTACTTAGTTGGGGAACCAGAAAAAAACAGCGTACTCACGTGCGTTTGATAATGCAGAGGTAATCCATGAATCTTGTGAAGTCACTTCTAAATTCTTCCATCACACAGTGGTGCAAATGGCGGCAGTGGCCGCCCTTGCCGCCGGGCAGCGTGCACGCTTGGTACGGTACATTAGGCTGAGAAACGAGAAATTAATCTTAATTAGACTTAGCACAGTAAGGTGCTGGGTACACTTGAACGTTCACTAGTAAAAAATATCCTATTAAATGTTATACCTATATTACAGACTCGCTGTTGGCTGGGGCTCCGTCTGCGCAAAATTCGCTTATCGCTATCTCGCCAGAACCATGTGATTTTCCGATATTCGGGACTGAAACTATCTCTGTACCAAATTTCATTATAATTGATTTGGTGGTTTAGGCTAGGTTTATAAGTTACTTTTGCATTTGTAACACAGTAGGGAGTAGTGATGTAAGATCACAAATTAAACAACATTCTAGTGAAATGACAGCAAATTTGCGTTGATCTTTTTGCTGAGCCCATTGGCATAATTGTTCCCCGGAATCTTTTTGCTCACAACTTCCGCACCCGTCTCGTTTGATGAGCATTTGTTAGTGTTCGCCAGAATGATCACAAAATTGTTTGGTATTTGACTCTATGATAAGCTTTGTCCATTGTTCAGTTCGGAAAAATTTAAAACGGCGAATGCTCGATGTTGCAAATCGTCAAATGGCTCTCTTAGCTATCAGAACCTTTAGCTTTTATTGTCAGCAAGAATCATCTTTCTCCTTAGCGCTAAGCCTATTGGTTAGAGACCTTTATGTCCATGATCAAAGCAAGTGGGTTAGACCCCTAGGTCATTTCTTTGACGGTTTAATAGCTTAGGTTTCCTTGCTTGGGTTTATGAGCGTCAACTTTATAAACAGGTTAGCATGACAGACATACGACTTCTGATACCGTTAAATCCAATGATAGCTGTCATTTAAGTACATGTGTTTCATCACATATATTAAAGCGTTTAAACGCCGAAGGCATGCACGTTGCGTTTAGGATTTTATATTTGTAGCTTAAAAAGAAATTTACGGTTAGGTATGTGTTTTTCATAATGGTCCTTCGAGGTTTGGCTAATACGCCACCTTTGTTACAGGACAATATATAACGACGATATTTAGTAAAATAACGATAGATAGGTATTTAACAAGTTGAATCTTATACTTAAAAGATCCACATGAACACGACTCTAATCAGTTTAGTTTAGTTTATTTATTTATTTGTTCAAATATAAAAATAAGAGGAATAAAAATGACAGGATGCTCCCGGTTAGCTCATCTTAAAAGTAGTTTCACACCACCTCGCGGCGTTAAATACGGTCAAGCAGTGGTTACGTGCGAATAGTGTCGCAGCATTTTGCAGTTACGTTGTGGTGCCTACAAAATGTGGTTGTCGCTAGTACTTGCGAATCGCTGCGACGTGGCGTAATTGTGGTATGTGTGATGTGAAACAACCCTAAAGCGGTGCCGCCGGTGGTTGCGTTGCCGTTGCAACGTGTTTGCGATGTGGTTGCGATGTGGTTGCGTTGTGGTTGCGATGTGGTTGCGATGTGGTTATATCACACACGCGGTCGATAAATGACCGCAAAATGTGGTACGTGTGAATTGTACAATTAATTTTCAATACAAAATACGCGCCCGACCACGTGATGTGGTTGTGGTGTAGTTGTATGTACACTCATCTCTTGACAATTGTCATTTGTTTTCTGCGAAACATGTAATGTGAAGTCTCTGCTCCGATAGGAAACTGTATATAATGCACCTGGTTCTCATTGAGTTCGACGAAGCGCTTGTGCCTGCCGCTGCCGATGTGCAGTCCGCCCGCGGAGAAAACGTCTTCCCACGCCTCACCGACGAACGAAGCTGCGGAAATAGCTTTAAGTTAACTATAAAATATTAATTATTCAGGAAGTTATTTAGTTAACAATGCTGGTGGCTCATTTTAATTAGGTAGGTGACTCTTAACAACTTAATAACTTGCTCCTCCTTAGACTTAAAAAAAACTTCGGATCTGTCTTCCTGTCTCACTCTTATGGGATTGATACTTGAGTCGGCCTATGGTACCCGAAATCTGAATGTTGTTCTAGGAGCGCGAGGACTGTATTAAAGTAACTAATTTTAACCAGTTTTTTTTTTCAGACCAGAAGGGGGCTAAGGAATGAGTGAGGTCACTGTCACCATCCAACCAATCACCGCCATCCATGTAAATCGCTAGTGCCTTGTCAACTTTTAAGGAATCAATACATTCTCTTCTCGAAGGCTCCGATGTCACGTAGTATTTGAAAGTAGTAATCACGTAGAAGCGGCTTTTGTAATTTTATTTTAACTTAGCAAAACATTGCGGTACATAAACGTTGATTTTTTTCATTAAAATCCCAATTTCCCATTAAAACCCACACATCTGCCAAGTTTTGGGTTTACAAAAACTTATACCTACTTCTCTAAGGCTGGTTTTAAGGTCTAAACTAGTATTTAAAATTGTATTTAACCAGACACATTGGGTGCTTGACAAATATTTACACGTGTCTTAAATGTGGCTCTGTGTTAAATTTAGAATAATATTTAGAAGCCGTATTTACGTATAATGCTTAGTTTAACAATTACTAACATAAGGTGCACGTGCTTCGAATATACATTTTGACTTCCTTTAAACGTTTAGATCGAAGTATTGTTTTTGAGTCTCGAAGACTGTTACAGAATAATAAGTTAACGCTCATTTTAAGGTTAAAATAAAATTAATCCTTAACATTTTATGTAGGAAAACCATTTATTAAGGCCCGGTTATCGGAAATAAACCAATTTTTGGTTTCACACAGACATACACAGATCACGTCTTTATCCCTTACGGGGTAGACAGAGCCTAAGGTAACAGGTACCTACAGGCCACATTTAGCAAGATTGTGGGCGTATAGGTGTAAAATGGAATCAAAATAGTGATCGGTTGCTAGCCTCATCGCCTAAAACATGATTCCTATGATTTTCGCCCATTCCCTCGATGGGCTTTTACCATCTGCGCGGGTAGACAAGCAACTGGTACATTCTATGTTTTTCCTTGCTCCCAGACCAGCATGGAAGTTTTTGGTTTCAATTGTAGGTATATGAGTAATTCGTTTTTTTTTCCTATCATCGGATAAAAATGTATTATATTGTTCAAAATACGATGCATTTAACTTCACCTGATCAATAAAAAATGGAGAATAGTAAAATCACTGTCGGGTTTATTATTAACATTCTAAGGAATAATCAAAGGGTACTTTATCATAACTTAGAACTGTGTAATAATGCTTATTAAAGTAATTCTTTAACAGGTACAGGCCAGTTTGTAGGCCCACACTAGTATTGGGTTAGGCGGATTTGCGTGGATCATAACTCAGAGTTGCTAACCCAGAGTTAGGAAATGTCAAAATGAACAGTACCGTCATCCATAAAGGATCACGGTCATTGAAAAATGTACTTACACTTAAGATCAGTTCCCTGGACGCTCAGGACCGCCAAGGAAAGCAACAGAAAGAACAACATGGTGCTGACTCTTCCACTGCACTGGAAGCACTAACTGTTTTTCAGACATTTAGGCCATGGCGGATGTCACTCTGATACACTGTAATCCGCAGGATGTGACCCTGATAAGAGCGAAAACAACTCGATTCACATTATTTTAAAAGCCGAAGGTCAAATCAAAGTTGTTTGCACTGACTATGTACGCACATTTGCAATTCAGTCTATCCAGGACCGCAAGACCTTCAAAATATTGATAATTGTGAGATGGACAGATGATCTGGTTAAAGTCGCGGGTTCACTATGGATGCAAATCGCTTCTAACCGACGCAACTGGAGGTCTATGGGTATGGGGGAGGCCTATGTTCAACAGTGGACGTCCTACGGCTAATATGATGAGATAAAACAACCGTATGTTTTTTCTTTGAACTGACCTTTATCGTGAACGCACTCACTCCTGAGGTCAGCTTTTCGAAAAGACTGGAACTTGTCGGATGTTCCCGACTTACCTAGGTATAATCGTGAGTTAGCATCACATCGCCAGGGTAGCTTAAATATAATGCTATTGTACCAGAGAGGTTGTTTGAGCGATATTCTATCCCACTTTTATATTATGCCCGCTTTAAGTACTTGTCAGGCTGACGTTGGTCAACGCAAGGGATGTAATTATACGAGAGTGAGCACGATAGGGCCATTGATTCCTTGAATGAGGAATTAATTTGGGGAGGTACCATGAAATCAAACCACCTTGTTGCGAGTCCGGTTTAGCATGATGATCTCCATGTATTTCCATTTCACTCTAACGTTGGAGCAATAATCAACATATAGGTAGTTAGCCATTTCACAACTGTCGAACCGAGCAAGTATTGTTAAGTTACGGTGGTACTTTATTTGTTCATTGCTTTCTTTGTTAACTTGAAGATGCACCCATAAATCACCAATAAACGCGAAATAAAGCTTCATCGGCAATCGTTAAAAATCGAGCGAAACAAAAGAAAAGCTTTCTAGTTTACCAACTTATTACGATAGATACTTGCTTAGTAAGTGTACTACCGTGTCGACATTGTTAAACTAATTTAGCGATCATTAGCTTTTATACCCGCGCAATATATTTAACCAAGTAATTTTGTCATACAGGATAAAACTGGTAATTAATTGAGATTTATAAATGTCGAAAAAAAATTCGCGATAACGTTCGAGAGGCAATTTACGGGCATAGCCACAGGAGGAACGTGTAAAATTATGGTGATTTCTTGTCGTAGGCGATCGTTGTGATCGCTGGCAGTTGCAAAAGTTTAGTAGCGGCCTTGTGTCGTAACGTAGGTAACCGAGCTTCGGGGCAGTGTTGGCATCGCTAAGACTGCGAAAGAATAAATAGCTGAATAGAAACAATACATATATTCGTTTGTTTGAATTGAGTTTTTGCATCGTAAGTTTCGTTTGGACTGGTTAAACATATTGGTAAATTTTGATGCAATGTTTATCCAAGTGTGACTTTTTTATTTAAATAGTAAGTAGGTGTCAAACGCAAAGTGCAATAATTACAAATACTAGGGGTGCGAGTCGGGTTACCTCCATGTGTGGTCAAGAGCTGCTGTTCGTTTTTGGATGCGTCCGAGGGGAAAAACACTCTGGGCGTCGGTTAATGATTTCCTGACAGATTCTGGGGGAGTTTAGCCTAACCAAATGAAAATAATTTTCCTAAATTTAAGAACTTTTGGCGTAATATTAAGAGTTGCGAAATGAACCAATAAAGTTGCCAGATCTCGTCAAACAATGGCTTAAACTTGGCAACACTTCTCCAGGCACATACCGTACTCGCATACCAATGATAGTTGAGGCTACCGCATGCTAATGCTCAATGATTCGTTCGACGCCCGTAATTCGTGATAATTATATTACCAGCCACCCAAATTGAATTAACGCGATTTACATACGTCGAAACGATAGGGTTCCGTTAGAAATTACAACCTTACAGCAAATAGCAGGTTTGTAAAGAGCGAAAATAAATAGAAGCACTTATACCATATTGTTGATAACTATTGTTAAATAAGTTTCTGTCAAAAATGTCATTTTTAATACAATCTTTTTTGCTGACTGTACTTGCATCGTCATCCATCCTACATAATGTGTACCAATTTTTAAGTCATTCGGACCAACCGTTGAAGAGTTCCCTCCTGCGGAGACGATCCTGGTTGGGATGAGGACCAGATTATTGTAATGTCATCGGACTTACTTGAATCTGCAAAATTCCAGCTCAATTGGTTGAAGATATCTGCTTCAAAATTGAGTCGCAAGATTCCACCCGGACAAACATACGTTGCAAGTTAATGTAAAGCTTGTAAAAAAGATTTCCTCAATAATATAATATCCACAAGACTACCTAGTACCTACTCACTCCTATACCATACATAACATAGACCAATAGACCTATACTACCCAAAGCATGGCTCATGCGATTATCGATAATACGAGTCCAGAAGGCTTGATAAGGAAACTAGAGCATAAATAAAAGAAATCCGAACTTCGCCCCGGACCGCCGGATCTAGGGCTGGAAGCGACCGGGTCCTTTTGCCCCGGGCGGCTGTTTCGGGGGATATCAAAAATTACTAAATTAATCACCTACAGAATTGTATTATTTATTTTAGAGTTTTTTTATAATTATATCAATCGCTAGAAAGAGGGGCGCCAAGTATTTGTCCCTGTCTCCTGTCCCTAAGAAACGTAAATACGAACTAGTATCTAAACAAGCCAGAACATTTCTACATCATTTACCTACCTATAGAACAGTACAAACGACCCATTAGCTGACACGAAGAACCATAACATATTTTTTACTAAGATTTCTCTTATCTGGGGTCCTTTACTCGTGTTCTAAGTAATAATAAGATAATGATGTCCGCCCTTATCGAATTGGAACAAAGTTTTAGTTTATGACTTATTTAACATTGGAACTTGCAATAAGCTGGTGCAGTACCCGAGGCTGCCTAAAACGAGAAAGTTTTAAAATACAGCGGTCTAGACAAGGGATTTCTCCCCATTCGGTGCCTAGACCATCGGTTCGTGGGATTCTAGCGCTCTAGAGCCTCTTTAAGGAACTAAAAGTAGGCTAGTCGACGTCACAGGGGGACAGAATATCTAGCAGCTTCCTCGGACAAAAAATAAGCTCAGCTATTCAAAGATGCGTTTGCGGCACCATGCCCAAGGGGACCTAAAATTAAATCCTTAAATTACCTACCTACGTAAACGTCATAACACTAAACTTATTATGTCAAATCAAATTGTATGTAACTACGTGTTACATTGCTCCTAAGACAACCTTTAAAAAATTAACTACAATAATAAAAGTTATTAACAAAATATAATTCTCACATGATTTGTATGATCGTTAACTACATCTGGATAAAATTATATGCCCGTATGAATTCACACACTGTAAGAGTATACTATTAGCAACTCTCATCTTCGAAACGTCTCCTACGCGCTACTAATAACAGTATGTAGATTACTACAAAGTATGCATCCATTGATTGGCTACCAATGCCAGACATATCGCTTCAACGATCATAGTTTAACTATTAATTCAATAGTTATAAACGACAAGATATTGGGTCGGTCGCAATTAAAATACTCAATACATTACGTCGACAAGTCGCGGCGCCGGCGCGGGCGGACCTGCGCTCGCCTATTTACTGTTGCGTTCTTATTCAGGCCAATCACTACCAATGCGACGAGAACTTTTGATCTAGTAAAGTAGTTTTTTATTATTATGTATTCGTCTCGGGACGCCGAGGTCTATTAGTTTAATTGATGATACTTTAATTTATATCAAAAAGAATTGCGAAACTTTTGCGAATTGAAGGAAGTTCAAGAGTCGTGTGAAATCCGGATTTCTAATATAATACTCCTTTACGCTAAGCAGCATTGCTAAGAACTGATTTGCGTTTAATCCCTGGACTTTTTAATGTTTGTGTGAATGTTTACCATTTAGGTAAAGAAAATCTAAATCCCATCGGAATAACAAATAGTTTAACTAAACGCACTGGACATTAACAAGCGGGGCGGTGTAATTGCTGCTATTTATAACATAAGTTGCATCAGTATTTACTTGTTTATTAATAGTTGTTTGTCCTTCAGTTCAGCGGCAGGTAATTCGATAAAACGGCAAGTGAAGGGAGCGTAGGCAGCGGGTTCTATTACAGTCCGACCGGGTGAGTGATGTGCCGGAGGAAGGTCCATTCATCGGCCGGACAATATTTGGCACCGGTTGAAAGCTTTGATTTATTACAGCGCTGCAGGTAGGGCGCTGATTTGATACAACTACCTATGCGTTCTGTTATTTCCCTGGGATAATAGCTGATTTACGATCTAGAGTAGCTAATAAATGTGAGTTAAATTGGCTTTAAAGTAATGTCTGTTCGATATTCCACTGCCAAACTGGTATACCTACATTACAAAAACTCTATCAGTTCTTAAGTAGGGTAAGTACTTATTCTATGTATACTTACCGTACCAAATGAGTCCTGCATTAGGTGATAAAGTAATACCAGGAAGCGAGTTTCGGGCGCATCGAGAATAGAGACGGACGATGTAAAATTCTATGCTCTGGTGAAAACTAAAACACAAAAAAACGTAAAGTAAAACCTAGCTGGGAATTGAACCCGGATCCTTATCAATTTGCGAACCTTATCCAACCATCAGGTTTCTTTCCTTTTCGGATGTTTTTCTATGTTCTAAGTGGGTAGGTTTCTGTATCGTTTAATTTAGTTTTAGATTACAATTTCCAACAGGTTAATAGTAAAAAGTTTCTATCAAAAATTTCTCTGACACTCTGACACTTTTGGTCACTTCGAACACCTACTAAAATAAATTAAATTATGTGAAAACAATGTATTTTATTCATTTTAGACATCATATTTCATAGAGCCATTTACTGCTTAAGACCTACACAATCGATGTCTAAATAGAAATAGTGTAAGTTTATTTTTTTCAAAACAACCGGGTTCGATTCTCGAGCTGAGTACAGGTTTTTTTTAATGTATGAATGCAGTTTTCTTGTTATTAAAATCGATGACATGGTTCCTAAGAACAGATCTTCGTACGTCTTATAGTTTCAGACTTTCCCATACTGACCGATTTCAATGAGACACCCTGTATGTACGTACATAATGCTTTTTCATTAATTAAATTAAATTAAATACCTATTCGTACTTTAGTTCAGTAGTTTGGAGATTATCGCGAACAGTACACAAACAAAAGCAGCGGAATACGTTGTTTTGTAATATGCCATTTCATTTGTTTTTCGTGAGATATGTGGGGCGCCAGGTTATAAGTAGACTAGCGGCCCGCCCCGGCTTTGCACTGGTATTTATCAATAACACTAAACAAAACCAAATTAAAAACCCCACGCATTATTCGAACAATCATACGTAAATAAACAAATATTTAAATTTTATGCAGAAACGCCTTACATCATTTTGAAAATGAGTTTATACCTACTCTTCAAATCGCTGGACCGATTTTTACCAAACATGGCTAAGAAGCACCGCGAGGAAACTGGCATTAAAATGAAAAAAAACCGCATCCAAATCGGTTCATCCGCTTGAAAGCTACCATGCCTCAGACAGATATCCTCACACACACAGACATCGACGTCAAACTTATAACACCCCTCTCTTTGCGTCGGGGGTTAAAGATTGGATTAATTACCAATTTTAACACACATACACACTTACACACATACACCCTTCTTTTTGCGAGGGGGTTTATGGTTATTAAAAAAATTGGATTTGTTATAGTTAATGTATTTCTTCCGTACCTCTATATTTTATATTATTATACAGGGTGTCCCAGAAACCGACGATAACCCGTTGAGGGCTGATAGACCTACTAATTACCTACCAAAATATCACATTTTAGGTTTAGTAAAAATCTTTTAGTTTTCGAGATATTGTCATTTTTGCAAAAATCTAGATTTTTCTTCCTCAGTTGAGTTTTTCGTCTGCTACAGCCTCAAATGACCGAATTTAGTAAATCTGATTACTGATAAATATTGCTGAAAACATAGGCTTTTAAACGTGATATTATTTTATTTTAATATTTAGTCAAACTTGGATGAAAAACGACTTAAGAGACAGTTTTCAGATATTTTACTGTTTCATCCCGTAACTTCGGTCCTCCATGGTATAAAAAAATAACTTCGCTAAAGTGGCACTGGATACTAAAAATATGCCTAGCTAATGTAGATTACAAAATGGTATAACACTTACTTATTTGTTCAATAATTTCAAATTTATTCATTACTGAAAAAGCTAATCAAGTAAGCAGCCATTTAGTCTGAGGACGGCAAAATAATTGTTTTTATAAGGCTGGTAAAGTTGAATTCAAATTTCGAATAAAGTTTGAAATTTTTAAATTCGAATTTGAAAATCGAATTTGCTATGTTTTTGTCAAATGGCTGTGTAAAATTGGGTTGCTAAAAATATTTCATTTTATTTTAATTTGTAGTTGGTAGTGACTTCAATTTTCTTTGAGCTTCTTCTGTAATGAAATAGCAGTAAATTTGAAATTATTAAACAAATAAGTAAGTGTTATACCATTTTGTAAACTACATTAGCTAGACATGTTTTTAATATCCAGTGCCACTTTAGCGTAGTTATTTTTTTTATACCTTGGAGGACCAAAGTTACGGGATGAAACAGTAAAATATCTGAAAACTGTTTCTTAAGTCGTTTTTCATCCAAGTTTGAATAAATAATAAAAGAAAATAATATCACGTTTAAAAGCCCATGTATTTTGCAATATTGATCAGTAATCAGATTAACTAAATTCGGTCATTTGAGGGTGTGGCAGACGAAAAACTCAACTGAGGGAGAAAAATTGTGATTTTTGCAAAAATGACCATATCTCGAAAACTAAAAGATTTTTACTAAACCTAAAATATGATATTCTGGCAGGTAATTAGTAGGTCTATCAGCCTTTAACGGGTTATCGTCGGTTTCTGGGACACCCTGTATACGTAATAGTTATTTGCATGGCGGCAGTCAGATGTTTACGATCTCCTGTTTTATGTAAAACGTCGTATTTAATGCATTGTTTTCTTGGACCTAACTGTTAATGCAAAGGTAGACGAGGCGCCGCGGGGCATTAATTAATAGTCGATTACTGGCGCCGTGTTGCCGACGATATACTTCATAGTTAAAGGCGTAAGTGATAGCAGAGCAAAAAAATATATGACGTAGCAACAATGCAATGCCACGCAGTTTAAAAGCAAAGCCGCCTTTTCACATACTTCAAGTAAGTACAAAAAAAATATGCAGAAGAGACAGCGGCAGAAGAAGAAAGTAGAATAAGAGAAACAAACAATGAGGACTAGAGGATAATTTTGGGAGTGGGCAAGAAGTAAAAGAGGGGGATGATATATGATATGGGGCCTTTTTGGATGAAGAAGAGGAATCTAAAAAAGCCCAGGTTCTAAGAAGAAGCGTAAGAAGTGAAACTGTATTTTAAATACTGTTTAGGTAATTGCGATTAAATTACTCTTCATAGATAGACTTGAGTCATTTGTAATGGCTGCCTTCTCACGATATCGTTCTTTGTACATATATTTAAATTGCTCGATGAATAAGCTTAAACATCCAGGTAATGTCCCATTAGAATACAATCTTACGCGTAATTCGTTTAAGTAATAATGTAAAGGTCCTTTGTAAAAGTAGAGCCAAAAGATTCTGTATTGTTGTCTGTTTTGTCTTCGCCGCACACGGATGACCGCTCTTCCATAAGAGAATCTAAGTAAGTAGGCGAGTAATTAACAATAAAAATTAAAATGTATCAAGTTGTAGTCTCAGATAGCTTTAAAATATCCGAAAGCTCAAACTCTAATTTCATTAATTTGTATATAGACAATGGTCTACCTGTAGACGGGCAAAATCGTTTAAGACAACTTTTGTTTCTCGAGGTATTTATGACCCATTTGTACTAGGATCTTCCAAGTCAGTCAGACATGAGTAATTTTACACACGACTAGTTCTGGTGTTATTATCAGTGGTTCATTAGCGTCTCTATGATTAGGTATCTGCTTATCCGCTTCCACGTATTGTAAGTGAAAAGCTCAGGCATTTATGCGTCGTTCTTCACAGCCAATATACGCTAATTCAATATTGGCATAGACATCTATTGTTAATTGCTTTCGAATTTAGATATGTAGGAGGTAATCTTCGAAATAATTCATCAAAATTTAAAATTCTTTCACCGATTGCAAGGTACGTTATCACCGAGTAACATAATCTACTTTTTATCCCAATAAAGTGCAAAGTTGTCGCGGGATGCATACTTACTCAGTTAAACAAACAAATATCACGCGATAATTTACTCCAATTGATGTAGTCCCAAATTAAGCAACGCTTGTATGATAGCTGGTACTAGCCAACGGATAAAACATATCTATCTACTTAATAGATAAAATACAGACAACATCCATGACTCGGGTGCAAAAATTCATGTTTCATATCATGTAGGTGGCTGCCCTTACCGGGACCTCTAGCTTTATAGTCAGGGTCACCTTTAAGCTATCCAAATGTCTAAATGGCGGGTAACAGCTTGTTTAAAAAAGGTAAGAAACAAAAAACAAATGCCAAATGAATTCTTGACATTCGTCATCGTTATGCTTTCACCGAAACAAGGAAATTATATTTTAATTTCGACCGGTTTTTGCACGCATATGCAAACAATCTCCGCGTCAGTGGATAATTAAGTCGTCACTTGAAAGTGTTTACTTGTGACCAAAAATGTTATTCTAAATAGAGGGATAATAAAAGCGACAGAGTCCAGACGGCTGTCCGAACGTTGTGAAATTCGCATTCAATACGATTATCGTTTTTACTGCCTATATACTTCAACGCAGATACAAATGTAAACGAGCAAGTGGGTAATCTAATGGTAAGTGAGCACCACCACCTATAATGAATACCTGCAATACCATACCAGATTGCAGATGCGTGGCCAGCCTAGAGATATGAATAAAGACTCTTATGTGTTAGTTTCAGCGGCTAACTACTCTCCACGCGGAACACAGCAGCGCAAGCACTGTTGCTTGGTGGCAGGATTAGCCAGTAAGATAAAGATAAAGATAAAAGATGATTTATTGCCACTAACAACAATTACAAAAAAAAACAGTTATATACAAGTTTAACCTTATTTTTACTACATAAAATATAATATTCATTCATAAAACATAAAACAAATGTGTAAGAAGGTAATAGAGATTGAAAACGGTCCTATTACCCGCAAAAATCTTCTTACCAAGGTTAACAAAAGTGTCAAACAATCACGAAATATATCTTACCTACTTCTTACTACTTTTAGATCATAACAACGTAAGTTAGTGCAGGCCAAACTAATTTCAATGTCTTGCTTCTTGCATTACGTCTTTGGTCTGAGACTTTGACTGACGTATTGGAAAAAAAATATTAAAGTTACGTGGTTAATTTTCGTTCAACTTTCATCGCGTGTAACTCGGCCATTAGTCGCTAGCATTAGCAGTGTAAGTATAACTCGTTGTTTTGTATATGGCGATTAGTGTGTTCTAACACTTTACCACCATGCGTGTCATGTCCTCTCCAATCATAAAAACATGGTCTTATTCGACACTTTTAGGTGATAAAACAACTGCGTGTGGATCAAATATTGTTATTCATTATTTATATTTCGGAGAACAAAAAATATTTACCTTGCTACTCCGCTACTCACGTGCAAGATAACCAAGCCCGAGTGAAATGTATATGTTTTTATGCATACCTCCGCAAAGTAACGCCTGATTCAATAAAATATATTTCGGTGTTCAAGTTATCGTTTACTAGCTTCTCCCCGCGACTTCGTCCGCGTAGAATTATACATAAAAACCTTCCTCTTAAATTACTCTATCTATTAAAAAAAACCGCATCAAAATCCGTTGTGTAATTTTGAAGATATAAGCATACATAGGGACAGACAGACAAACAGCGAAAAGCGACTTTGTTTTAAATTATGTAGTGATCACTTAGCAGTGTCGAATAGCGCCTTGCTTCGTAACCACATGTAGCCAGACACCGTATAAAATTATTCCGTTACGCGAATTATCTTAAGTCAAAAACATTAACATGTTGCACGCAATCTTAGTTTTGAATCAGATGCATCGATCTTTCTCCTACCAAGTTTAACGTCTTCTTGATGTCCTGCAATAGTAATTGTTTTAAAAGGACTTTGAAGGATGTGACTGAGTGAGTGAGTCTGTTTGTTCCTTCTTCACGCTGAAATGACTGGACGGGTTTCGATCAAATTTAGAACGGAGATAGCTGGTATCCTAAAATAAAACATAGGCCACATTTATCCCGGAAAATCGCATAGTAGGTAGGTACGGGAGTTCACGGAAAAAAGAAAATATTTAAATACATAGTTTGTAAAACGGTAAAACCGTAAAAGTAAACATAAAACCATCAAGAAGTAAAAATTCTTGATTCATTTCATAGTACCTAACTACATGCCAAAAGAATATAAAAATAGAATACCAAACATCGCTAATTAATTTCGGATAAGAGTTTTCTGTAGCATAATAAAAAATGTTTAAGAATATGTTACCTTTATAGATTATAATGTATAATGTTACTTATTTTTAGTTTTAGTTTTAAGTTTTGCTACACCCTAGTAGGGTCCATGTTTGTACTGGCCAGAATAATATGAACATCTTTTAAATACCTTGGTTGCAATAAATGATTGATTGATTGATAGTTCCCGCGGAATAGCGATAAGCGAATTCTCCGCAGACGGAGTCGCGGGCAACAGCTAGTGATACAATAATTGTCACAACTCAGTCTTCGAAATCTGGTATTAAAAATACGGCAATCAATGTGTTTTATTTAGGCATAATTTCTAAGAGTCCTTCGCCGAAGATTATGACACAATTAAGTAGACAGCCTTAAAAATAGCAAAGAACACTGTTTGTCTTATACTTACTATGATTTTGATTGGAAATCGATTGGCGACATGTCACTATCGGGAAAGCTATCACTGCCATCTATCATGGTTCGTTAGACGCGTCGTTTCGGCCAGAGCCGGCGACGATGACAACCTATCGACAAGTGAACCTACATCTCTAACTAGCTATACGTTTTTATAATCGATCGCTTCCTGCGCACTTCCGCGGTCGCATAACACGCCGAACAATCCGCCGTCGCTAGGCAGCAATTAGTGGTGTTTTTGTCGAGCAGGTTTACAGTTAGTGCGTCCAGGGCGCTTGCCTTACAAGGAGACTCGTCCCGGTCTACAAGAATGCGTCAATATTGTGCCGCGTTCCGCACGATGCTCGGTCAACCTAGCGGCTACTTTCTAGTTCTAGCCAGTCCATTGATGGGTGCACCTACTTGTTTTATTAGGCAAATTCTACTCTATGTAATTCAAAGCCAGTTTGCTTTGTAATCACCGCGCTTTTAAACGGCATCCGCCTTTGACAAACATGTACTAAGATTATGCTGATGATTTAGTTTATTTGGTCAACCGATACGCCTTGTTAACAAGCACTTAAGTGCAGAAGCCGCGCCTAAGCGATTTTAGTTTTTGTCGTGGTCATGTGAATATTACCGTTCTATGATCCAGTTGGGGTTATCAATAAGCTCATAAATTATGTTCTTATTTGACTTTGGAAAGGCACTTAGGAAACAGTTGGCACGTGAAGTAGCAACGTTTGAAAAGAGAAACTTAATGCGTCGAAAAGTAGATCACATTTGGTTCATCCACATGCTCATCACTCAACAATTTCAATTGTGATACTGGACGAACGTTCAAATAATAAATTGGATTCCGCATCTAAAACCTCATATTTTTCCAGATTTAAAAATAAAAAACGCACGTACCTATATGGTGCATTGGGGTAAATTCGAAATTGGGGGAATTTCGAAACTCGTTGGATATCCACTAAACAGGGAACAATTACATAATCTAGCAACGCTTACCTAGAAGCTCCGATGTCTTTGGCTTTTAGATAAGCGTTGCCAGATTATGTAATTGTTCCCCGTTTAGTGGATATCCACGAGTTTCGAAATTCCCCCAATTTCGAATTTACCCTAATGCACTTTATAAAACAGTAATTCAAAATTCAAAACAGTATTGACTGTTGTTGGTCTACTAAACAAGTACCCTGTCTGAATTTCTGCGATCCCATTGGTCGTTTAACGATGTGACGCGGCGCGCGTCGTCACGTATGAGCGATGGGAGCGCGTGCGCACCCTGTCGCCGGACGCAGCCCATTAGGGCAGCGCGGGGTAGTTCCACCAACTCTTAAACTCGAAAGCAGCAAAAAAACGTGCTAATTTTGAAATACGAGTAGGTTAGAAGAAAATTACAGCTCTCAATAATCTAGAAAACTAGTAAACATTTTGATTCGAGTTGTAGTTTCGAAGATATAAGCGTATTTTTATAGTTTCGTGTGATGTTCTTTCCAAAATCGGGCCCTTGTTAAAACTTGCAATAAATATCCTGCAATTCCCGTTGCACTGGGCCGACGATTTCAGTCCCGTTCGTCTAAACTCGGCTTACCTAATAGTGAGGAATTACCGCAGTTTAAACTATTCGTACCTACCGTGTGATGAAATACATTGTCACTGTCACTAATTCTATAACAACGATTTCTGTTCTACTTGAAATTATTTATGGCACATTGGTTGTATAATCAGACGTAGCTATAATCCTCTATTTATGGTTCTCCGCCAAACCCTTCTATGTACGAGTATATTTGGTTTTTAGATGGGCCAAAGCTCTACCCTCCATTGGGTCAAACCCGACCTTACGGTAGCTTACGTAGCTGACTGAGTTAGGGCCCTAACTTGTATCTGTCTAAAAATCCGTAGAACTACTTAGGAGCAGCCAAACGCGCCGATTGTCCTTATACGAGACGCGGCGCGGGCGCAACTTGGAAAAGCGTATTTGCTGATGGATCGCCTAGGATTCTGCTTTTTATTCGTCCCGACGCCACTGTGATTGGAAGTCTGAACTAGAAATAATGATTTATTCCGCTCGCATTGGTTCAAGGAATTCGAAAATGAAGCTTCTATAAGAAAATGAAACATGCTGATAATTTGTCCTATGTTAGAGTAATTGCAAAAAGTATGTTCAGTCGCTTGTAATCAATCATATTGCTGGTAAGTTGCTTAAAATTAGCGAACGAGACTTATTGTGAATTTTTTGAGCGCGTGTCGGGTGTAAATGAAAAAATATGAAAAATGACAATGAAATGTCTTTCCTTCGAACAAGATTACTTTAAGCCGGTGCACCGGTAGGTACTTGCGATAAATTACTGAATATCGTTAAATGTTGTCATGTGTTGCACCTACTTGTATGATTTTTTATACCTATCAACTTTTTTAACAGAAACACGAGTTATTTCTATCAATCAATTGTGTGTAGACTAAGGCCCAAGGCCACGTTTAGCATGATTCTGGGCTGGGATACAGGTGGAAAGGGGATTCAAAATAGTGATGGGTTGCCACTGTTGCCAGCCGCATCGCCTATAACATGATTCCTAAGATTTGACTTTTACCATCTGCGCGCGAAGAGAAGCAACTGGTACATTCTATGTTTTTTCTTTACTCTCAGACCAGCATGAATGACAGTTTTATTAAAATTTGAAGCTAATTAAAGAAATTGCTATTTCCGTTTGTTGTGTATTTTTTCTCGGGGGGGGGGGGAGGTAAGGTGTACCTACTTATAGATATTTTTGACGTCTTGGTAAAGTGCCTACATAATATTTATGCCGTTGACTGTACAGCACAACAAGTGCATTCGTGTCAAAATTATTTACTTCCCTACTAACTCGAACAAAACTGCCACACCAATAACGCGAAATACGCCCCCCATATTTATAAACAAACAGAAAAACTCGTGTTATCATCTATGACAATTATTTAATATAAATGTTAAATTTAATGTAACGACAAAAGCCATATCATTAGCATGGATTAGGCGGTCAATATTATCGTGCTACTACTGCTACTACCTAGTAGGTATACCAATACAGGATCGCGGATTTCAAAACATATGTATTCGCTGCGATACGCATTTATAGTATAGTATTTAGTGCGAGTCGGGTTACCTCCACGTGTGGTCAAGAGCTGCGGTTCGTTTTTGGATGCGTCAGGGGGCAAGAGCAGTGCTTGGTCCGGTGCACCCTGGGCATCGGCTAATGATTTTCTGGCAGTTTCTGAGGGATATCATTGACCGTTGGCTAAGAGCCCGACAGGGGTGGAGGGGGGTCTCTGACCATTACCGTACAACGTTGCCGACATTTTGTCACAAGATTAATTATATTTTTGTTACTTTGACATTGGCGAAGTTGTCGTCGCTATAACGACTTGATACGTCACGAATGAGAAGAAGAAGATAGGCATTTATATTTCGCGACATGGATTGCGATTTACGTGGATCACGCGATTATATTGACCGTTTAATCTATGCCATTCGATTGCGTGGTATAGCTAGTTTGTTAAGCTCATATTAAGTAGCCCTGCACGTCAATTAACTAGGCAAACTGCAGTTGATATGCAAAATGGGGGCAATGCGAGCTATATGTGAAATTAAACTGCCAACAGCATTTCCTGCCGGGTTGACCTGCCTCTCGATAACACGGAATAACACCTACATTTATGTAAACCTATGGTATTTTATATAGTGGTCTCGATATTGTTGTTAAGGTGTACTAAACAAACATGAATAGCTACAAAGAATTGGCAATGGCGTTTGAGAGTTTTAATTCGGTTACATGTTTAACTATACCTGTTTACATTATTTATGACAGTGTTAACACAGAATGTAACTAAGTAACTATACATACATTTAATTCATGAAAAAATAAAAAATACAAAAGTATTTTCATTAAAACTAACGTAAACTAAACTAAAATACACGTATTTATTATAATAGAACCGTAATCCCTATCCTGTCTGTCTGTATGTCTGTTAGGTACCTTTTCACACTTAAATCGTTGAACAGATTCAGATGGGGCATAGAACCAAAGATGCTGGCATCATTTCCTCGCTGTATCGCAATACTGATTTGTTGTGCGAGGAAGCTTCCGTGCTGGTCTGGGAGTATAAATAAAAAACATAGAATGTACCTACCAGTCGCTTCTCTTCCCGCGCAGATGGTAAAAGCCCAACAAGGGAACTGGTGAAAATCTTAGGAATCATGTTATAGGCGATGCGGGGAGCAACCCATCACTATTTTGATTCCCCTTTCCACCTATACGCCCATAATCATGCTAAACGTGGCCTTTAGGTATTGTGTCCTTAGGCTGTATCTAGTATCTACCCCGTAAGGGATATAGACGTGATTTAAAAGCTTAATATTAGCAGATCCTGCAAGCGATATTGCATAAAGCGGATACGGACTCACACACAGTGCCCAATAAAACATCCAGTCAGGCTACTTGCACAGACAATTTACGAGGAGATACCTATCTAATCTTAATTAGCTACTTATTACTTTCTAAATCGTGGGAGGACGTAAGCTTAGCCAACGATTCATTGCCGTTAGCCAAAAATCGTTCCCAATCATGCGAAATACTCATTTATAATGCAACAATCCAAATGAAATAATGAAGCAAATTAATGCATCAGTAGGTGTGGACATTAATAGTTCGCTATTTGCCTTCTGAGATCGCGGCCAGCAGGCGCCGCGGTTGATTTACGATCGCCGAATAGATAGCCAGCGCCATAAATAACCTTTTTACATATTTTATTTATGGTGATTAATGCGGATTAAGATGAATCTTTGAAAAGAAAGTTGTAAATCTTGGATACTATTAAAATACATTATATGCTTTGCCTTAAATGGTAAATTTTATTGAGACATCTTTACCAGTGTGCTTTATTTCAACGGTTAAGGTGTAGCAGTTGAAATAAATGAATTGTAAAACTATATTGTATTACTTAAGCAGCGGCAGGATGCCTTTGTTATACAGGTAAATTGGCAATACTCTCTTGGTTCTTAAGAAATCTAAACCCGATTCCACGCTGGTCTGGGAGCAAAGAAAAAACGTAGAATGTATCAGTTGCTTCTCTACCCGCGCAGATGGTAAAAGACCATCGAGGGAATGGGTGAAACTTATAAGAATCATGTTATAGGCGATGAGGCTAGCAACCCATCACTATTTTGATTCCATTTTCCATCTACACTCCCTCAACTTGCTAATTGTGGCCTGTAGGTACCTGTTACCTTAGGCTCTGTCTACCCCGTAAGGGATAAAGACGTGATTTGTGTATGTGTATGTATGTATCTAATTATTAAAATTAATCCCCTTTCATAAACGCTTAAGTAAAACTTAACACTCGATTGTTTTTATCGGCCAGTTTTGCAAACCTTTGATGGATACAGAGAAAACGAAAACAAAAATAACACACATTTTTCTATGTACCTAATGTGAAATGTTGATTCATTCGTATTCACCATTATCTACCTCTCATAATGTACATATTTAGTTTTTTACATTTCTTTACGCTAAATGGCCAACTTGTTTTCAAACTGTCTTCAACTCGAGGACACTGCGTAACTCCTAAATTACCTATTAGAATATTTTTTTAAAATAACTGACTAGAATCCTGTATTTATGAGTAACTACTCCATTTGATCGCAAATATCGCAATACGGATACAAATCATACAAGACTTTGCCACAGTCAGATCCGTTACCGCACTTCTCTCGCTTCCAGGGTCCGATAAATACTATAAAATGGCAGCGTAATATACAAGTTACTGTGTATTGTCTCAATTACCTATCGATTATCAAGCGGATGCAATAATACGGTACGTTTGCTCTGTTCTGTGCCTATACGGAAACAATTTATAGTACAATGTATATAATGTCGAAGTAAGCTCGCTGTCAAATGGTTTTAAACTAAACAAAAATTTAAGAGTGACAGATATTTAGTATATAAATTAACGAACGCTAACTGGACTGTACCTGCATCGTGCCACCCACCTTTTGCATCATCATCATCATCTCCAGCCTCGTCCCACTGCTGGGCACAGGCCTCCTTTTACATACATACATACACATACACAAATCACGTCTATATCCCTTACAGGGTAGACAGAGCCTCATGTAACAAGACCTTAAGGCCACGCTTAGGATGATTGTAGGCATATAGGTGGAAACAGGAATCAAAATAGTGATGGGTTGCTAGCCGTATCGCCTATAACATGATTCCTAAGAATTTTTACCATCTGGTACATTCTATGTTTTTCCTTTGCTCCCAGCCCAGTATGAAAGTACACCTCCTCTTACATAAGTAATTAATTACGTAGGTATAATTACAACCACGTAGGTATCTGCTGATATCTACCTATGCACACCTACATGAGTATTCGATCTACCATTTACATAAATTTATAAATAAACATTAATTTATATAAATATTTTTTAGATAAACGTAACATATTATATATTATGTTACAAAAAAATATCATGTTAATCTAGCCTGGGGGTTCCCGTTGGCAATTCCCGGAATGGCATGGTACAATAACAATTGTGATTAGCCAAACAGTTTTTATCGTATTTTAACCCTTAAAGTCATTTTGTATATTATTCTATACATTACTTTCAAAAAAAAAATTTATCATCTTAAACACGAAAAAACACCTCTTGTATTTTATAACGCATTTCCGAATGAATCCAAAATGTCAAAAACGGACAGTGACGTTTGACAACCGTTTGAATTTGAACACAGTTGCACAATTAACGGAGCAATGCGGAGAGCTTTTACGTCAGTCAAGGTAAGAAAATTATTTAAAAATAGAAAACGGTGCATGTTGGGCATCGTTTTGCTTAAATATTGTTTATAAAT
Organism: Pandemis corylana; assembly: GCA_949127965.1. Taxonomy (NCBI): domain Eukaryota; kingdom Metazoa; phylum Arthropoda; class Insecta; order Lepidoptera; family Tortricidae; genus Pandemis; species Pandemis corylana. Next base: position 7,441,995 of record OX421869.1, on the reverse strand, counting down.
AATAGACGCACCTTTCTTCATAAGTATTTCAATGAACAATGACTCTATGCACTCTTTTTCAATAGATTTTTGTATACGTATAGTATACCATACATTGCTACTGCATGAACAAATATGGTTAACTTTGTTGTGTATAGCATAATATACATTGCCACGGAATCGGAAATTATGTAGTGTGTAGTATACTATACAGTGCTACTTATTCTGACTAACATTTGATATAGTTTTTTTTCATTTTTTTGTTTGATTTGACATAAAATTTACTAGTTCACACTAACATTTTCTACCTAATTTGAACGCTGATCCGTTTTTCATTTGCACTGGTTTTGGGGCATAGTTAGCATGCTTATTTCGCTTGTTTCAGCTGGCACAGCGTGGCCGTGCTAGGCGTATCCTAACTCTAATTCCGAATATCGATGCAGATTCATGTGCAAGTGATTCTGTTAGTGTAAATGAGGCACTAAAACCTACCGATTCCCCGCAATTATCCCCTGGACCAGATTCATGTACAAGAGTAAAGATGAGTCACCACCAAACCCTCCCAGTTCTTCTTCAAGATCGAGTTCACCAGCACCTTCCATAGATTCATCGTTAGAGAGATTACATCTATTAGACAAATCAGACAGCAATCGTGATAGCCCGATATATCACTATATCGCACAGGTATTAAAAGCCACAGATGGCATTTAAACATATTCTCGCAAATAATCGACATCTGCGTTAATAATGCGTGACTCTTGAAAAAGCGGCAATTTGAACAGACTGGAATAATAATAAAAAAAGACCGCTTAAAGGATTTTCGATATGAAATGTACGCAGGGTTACTAAAGGAACATTGATCTGTAGCTGTAAAAGATTTACAAACAGTAACTGAGAGCAAAAAATGAAATGAACCCGTAGGCGCTGTAAGGTTCGACAAAGTTGATCACTGGCCTACGCACACAGGTTACAGCAGATGTAAATTTTGTAAAGGGGGTCAAGCAAACACTAAATGCAATAAATGCAACGTCCACCTTTGTTACGTGAAGACCAGGAACTGTTTTGTGTCATATCATGTTCGCACCGAATAAGTAGTATTGTATGGTATGCTATACAGTTGCTTACATTCTTTTTTTATTGCTGTCGGTGCAGTGTATAGTATACTATACATATAATAACTAAAAAACTGTTTATATAGGATTATTTATTTTATTTTTTACGTTGCCTTTTAAGAGTAAATAAACTATTAAAATACAAAAAGGATGTTTTTTTACAAAAAAAAATCTTGCGACCTTAAGGGTTAAATACGCTAACAATTTTACCACATAAACTTAATTAGGTGTTTTGATACGAGGTACACTATAATTTTAAAATATTTACAATTGTTATGGTTATTGTGGTTTATATTTCTCTTTTTGGTATTATCATTTTCTTTCTTAAATCTTCACTGCTATACCGCGTACGTGACTATGTCTTGTCAAGTGAGTTCGCCAAATCAAATCCCACTCAAATTTCTGCATTCAATCACTCATACCTTTCAGATTGTTTATGATATGATTGCCCATCCACAAAGCGGTAGGCTTATTACCTAACTCGCTCGCAATCGCCATCGTGTTCATTTTGACAGTTCTTGTATGAATGTGACAGCTAGCTGATTCCGATGCCAATTGTCAGCCCATATATGAACTGTCAAATTGAATACGATGGCGATTGCGAGCGAGTTAGGTAATAAGCCTACGGGTGTCCTAATCGTCTTTATCTGTGGTCGATTTGATGAATGTCTTTTCCTGAATGGAAATATGCAAATTTATATGCGAAATGCCGCACGCAACTATGTATAAAAAATAAACGGAAATTACCAATTTTTGCGGTATGAAAATACTTTATGTACCTATAAATACGTAGGTATCCATTCATATTGGGTGATTAAGTGGTACTCTTTCTTATGTAACATACCTACTCTCTACTGGTCAGGGAGAAAAAAGCTAACACACTAAAAACTAAAAATCAATGCTAAAAAAAACTCTACCGCAATGGGAACGAGAAATAATCGCGGTTATTCAACCACGAAACTTAAAAGTACCCTAACCTAACTTAACCTACTCAAGAAAAAATTTAAGACTTTTGTGTTCGATTACACTGATTTGTGTCAGAGTCGTGCGCTCGTGCGTGCATTTCTCAAATTGACCAATTCTCGCGATCGTTCGATTCCTTCTGTTATTGTGCCGTCGTTATCGACTGTTATTGTTATTTCTTATTGCCACAATAATACCACACAATTTAAGAATTTAATGATCCAGTGGCAAATGTTGTATACTCTTTTGTTATGTCAAGTAGATTGGATAGATTGCGCAACGCTATCTATTGTGATCTAGAGAAAGTTGACGGACGGTTTGCGACTGTAAGGAGTAATTATCAATCAAAATAGATGTTTAAGATATCAGAGACCAATCAATTGCTGATGTTTAGATGTGTTTATATCAATGTTAATCACAAAGCATAATGCGCTGGAGGCGATTTCGAAATCGGATCCATTCAATCGTAAAATAGGGACGAAAGTTTTTCCAAAAGTGCTGGCAAAGTAAACCTTACACAATTCATAGTTTGAAAAGAAGACAGATTTAAAATTTTAATTAGTATTTGGCTATACGGTACGAAATCACACATAATACGTCAATAAATGCGTTAGCATTCGTTCAAATTACAAAGGCAGCGAATGTTAATCGTCAAAAACACCTACGAGCAATAAACTTCGTGCCGCAGGCAAACAGAAGCGAGGTGAAACTGCCGCACCACCAGCACAACATGACCCATCATAGGCGCGCCACCCGTTCAACCTGATGTTGCTTTTCATTTAACTTTTTGTAGTTCTGATAGTCACCGTGGTTGAAGTTAAACTGGTGGTGGTGATAGAAAGCGGCGACTTCGCCATATCAAGCGAGTGGTCCCTGGTGCAGCTCCATATTAAATATGATATTTAATAATCGTTTCACGGGATAACTCAAACTATAAACTCGGTTATAGCTTGTTAAATCGGTGAATTAATAACGAAAGCCCTGTGTAGTAAATTGAATGAAATCACGCCGCGTGATTATTATCTTTGGTGACGATGGCGCGACTTCTTAATTGAAATGAAAGTATGCGGCTCAAGTCGTAAATTTTGAATTAATTTATATCCCTGGGGGACATTGGGAATGGGTTATGATATGAGAATGTGTACATTTCAAAGCCTTTACACGCTGTACTCCAAAATATAAACCATTTATAATAAAACATCAGATATAACTAGTACTGATTTAACTTTTCATTTTCTTTCTAAATGTCAGTGAAAATTAGAACACATAGAAAAATCCGAAAAGTAAAGCTATGGCCGGGAATCGAACCCGGATCCTCGTCATTCCGTGACGCGTGCTATACCCCTACACCACCCATAGCATGCACGAGGATCCGGGTTCGATTCCCGGCCATAGCTTTACTTTTCGGATTTTTCTGTTCTAATTTTCACTGACATTTAGAAATTTAATTTCTAACGGTAAAACCGAAAAAGTAAAACAAAAAAAATCAAGAAATAAAATTTCTTGATTCATTTTGATAGTACTTTTTATTTTCTACAGCACTCCATTACAAAATTTATATCAACTGATGTCAAATCAAATTACTATGCACTTGACCCCTGTTCAAAATTATATTGAATAGATGAAAGTTCATTTTACACAGATAGAGCCAAAATTAGGAAGGCAGCCAGGCGGGCAGGCAGGCGATTAGTAGCAACTTGATATAATCGCCACTAATGCCGTCATTACCGACTCTCAACGAGGTGTTACCACACCCGCAAACAAAGTTTATAAATATTGAAATATCTTAAACATGCAAAGCTATTTTATAACTATAACCACCAGTACTAGTAATCCCATTCTGACCGTGGTTTAGTAAGACCCCAGACCAGTCATCCTCTTTTGTTTTCTTGGCACAAATACAATTTCCATATAAAAGCAAATGAAAGTTCACACGGTAGCGTTGCGTAAGAAACGGAACGATTCGTAATTTGTAATTTAATTTCAAATCGCTTGGATATTTCTTCAAACGCCAACGGAAGATACGTTTGATGATTATGATGATACGGAATCATTCCGCTGATGACGGGCAATAAAGTTTATTCAAAAATGTAAAGTAAATTGCTGCTGTAATTGTATTGTTACTTCACAACTTTGTTTCTAGTACTGTTAGGTCGGCCTATTCTAGTTTCGACGCATAAATAATAGATAATTGCGAATGGTAATGGGTTTGTACGCTTGAAATTTATTTCGTCTTAAATAATACATAAGAAAGTTAGTTGTGCCTTTGCAGTTAAAGTTTCAGTTACTGGTCAGTTATGGTCGAAGAATTGAGTATTTACAGGGTGTCTCATTGAAATCGGTCAGTATGGGATAGTCTGAAACTATAAGACATACGAAGATTTCTTAGGAACCATGTGCTGACGATGGCGATCGCGAGCGAGTTAGACAATAAGCCCACTGGGTGAAATTGTAATTTAATACATATTTAAATCGGAATGATTTACTGGCGTTTAACTATTAAATTTCAATCTTAAAGTGATAATGCAGTCGCTGGGAGTTAAGTTCCGTAAATTGTTTCCTTTTTTAGGGTTCCGTACCTCAAAAGGAAAAAACGGAACCCTTATAGGATCACTTTGTTGTCCGTCTGTCAAGACCCTTTTTCTCAGGAACGCGTGGAGGTATCAAGCTGAAATTTATATCAATTACTCAGGTCTACTGTCCCTTGAAGCTGTGAAAAAATCAAACTTCTAAGCCAACGCAATCAAAAGATACAGCCGTTTATGCCGCAAATTTCCGCAAATTTTCAACTCTCAAGGGAATCAAAACCTACAAGGTAGTTCCCGTGAACGCAGAATCTTGAAATTTGGTATGAAGGTAGGTCTTATAGCACAGATTAAAGAATAATTGCGAAAACCGTAAATGTGTATGTATGTCTGTATATAGCAGTGACCAATATAAAGTAACCCCACACTGCGTACATTTTGCTTTGGAACAGGGCTCTGCTTACACTGGTTTTAGATATTTATAGATAATGATACGGAACCCTCGGTGCGCGAGTCCGACTCGCACTTGACCGGTTTTTCTGTTTTGGTCGTTATATGTGGTGTTCAATAAAGAATTATTGTATTCTATATGTACTCTATTTTACTCTTAATTTAGCAATGTTACCTGGTAAATTAAGAGTAAAAGTGTTGTGTTAATGCCATGATTATTCAAATTATATCTGAGAGGAGTGTGCCCAGCAGTGGGACGTAAAGTAGGTATATAGGCTGGAGATGATGATGTTGATGTCAAATTAAGGATTCAAGAGTCTCCTACAGTCGTAACTAGAATAAACCACGCAGTTATGTGAGCGTAATAAACCTTTTGTTTACAAACAGGGCGTTTTAATGTGTTCCTGCGACTAATAAGCAGAGAAAGTCCGGCTGCATGCGAGCGTATCTCGGAAACTGTCGAACCTTGTTTGTCTTAACATGCCTTTGATCTCTGTCTGACAAATCTCATTGCGCCGGTAGATGTTAATGTATGTAGGTATTAAAGTTATTTTTTGGCCAACTATAAAGATAACTAAGTATCTATTTTGAATCATAAAAGAAATTCAAGAGTTCCAGAAGCCAAGGTCTTGTCTTTATCTTTATACCTATACATTATCATATCCAGCTCGCATACGTGTCACTATAATATTATTTCAATTCAGAATCCCAGTTAAAATCGCCTTGCTTTATTTCTTTGGGATTTAACTGTAGATATACAATTAATTTACTTAGCAGATTTTATGCCTAACTTATAGTTTTACACCCAAATTTCAGTTCTTTTTGCAGTAGGTAAAAGAATGTCCGGTTTCACACCATCATAAAACGTCGTAAGAATTGTCGTAAATCATACTTGTACATGTTATTGTAGTAAGTTCTGCTATCATAACTTAATCAACCTTATCACAGAGACATAAAATGATAACGTATCAACCATGCAGTCATAATTTAACCACCTACTCTCGCGACACGATAAAACTATAAATAAATTTAGGTTACTCGTCATCCTTGATAAAATCATTAACTGTGTGTCTGTTGACTTCTCTAATTACTTTACAGCCTATGATCGTAAATCTGGCTTAATTTAAGTGTAACGTTAGATTCTCTAATTTAAAATGTCTGAAAGCGAATCATCTAAATAACAGTTCACTTTGGAGATTTTGTTTAAATCCACCTTTACATCAGATTAAAGCAACGGAGTTGGCATCTAAGACCTAGACAGGTACTAACTAGGCTTGAACAATTTTGTGTTATCCCTCAGAGGTCGTCTTCCCCAGTCTCTGATCGAGGTTCAAAGTTTCTTACAAGGGTGTCACCAGCCGATGATCAAGGGTAGGGTTAGTAAAAGTATAGCGGTAATCGGTAGGTTAAACAGTATGGCGGCTCTAGAATGTTAACATTGACCAAAAATAAAGGCTACTTTTTTCGGATTCTCTTAGGGAGGAGCAGCAGCCAAAATATGCTCGCAATATTAATAAAAGGAACGTATAGGCAATGCCATTTTTTGCAAATGATTTTGGCCAGAAACTTCGATGCCAAGGCTGGGCACTGACGATCTGAATGTGAATGTGATCATAAATGGCGTAGGTACATGTTTAAATTGAGTTTATAGGTTCAGTTATACTACTTTCGATTGGCGCACTGCAAGCTAACTAAATAGTGATGGTCTAGCAGAAGGCACTAATAAACATGATACGTGACTTTACAGATAATGATAACCGTCCTGTCAGACAACCCTTTACTTAAAGGGTGGCGGATGAAATTCAAGCTACCAAAGTTTTTATCATTTTAAATGACAATATAAGCTGTCGTAAGACATGATTTACATTAACTCAAAATTAAACGGCTCTACTAACGATCACAAGTTGGTAAGGGCCCGTCTAAATTTCGGTCTTTACGGGAGACCTTCGTCAGGGGTAGTTTGCTGGACCGGTCCTGACTTATAATGGTAAGTTGAGCCGTTTAATTATTATTTATTTCAGATTATGCAAAACATATTCATATTCACACTAGACACATTAAAGCGTGGCGTGATCATTATTAAACATTACCTAATGATAGCCATAAGCACAAGCAAATGCGCGAAATGCATATGAGGTCACGTTTACAATACTCAGAGTTCTTAGTAGGCTCATAATAAAATACTGTTTATGCACTCGATAAGATAACTCGACGGCAAGCTCCTCTTATGAGATCCGCAATCACGCAGCTGTGTACTTTAAACGTAAACAAGAGTGTGTCCTACCTACTAACAGACTACTAAGCATGACTTGCCTCGTCGTTTACATTTAAAAGGTGCGAATTATACTTACCGACATGTGTGTCTCTAAAGTCCGGTCTAGACGAGCAAGAAAAAATCTGCAAGTTTCATTACATTGCCAGACTGAAATGCGACCCTCGGCCCCGTGCCGCAATGTAATGCGACCTGCAGGATTTTTCTTGCTGGTTGCTCTTCCATGTAAACCTTCCGTGCAGCTGCATTTCGTCCACAGGCTTAATTTCAATGCGGTATTTTGAGGATAGCTAGTTACGGATATATTGTTTGCGTAACTCGGCAAGTGTAGTTAGAATGTCCTCCGGCCTTCAGCTAGGCGGTGTGATGATTTGCGGAAGGTAGCTGGCGGTCTGGATGCGACAGGACGAATACGGGGTAGAATGGCGCGTTTTAGGGGAGGCCTAATGTCAAGCAGTGGACTGCTGAAGGTTGATGATGGCAAAGACCAACTCTCCCTGCTAACAAACGTAAGGCATTCCCTAAAATACCCACGATTCCAGTAGGTACTTTAGTACAGTCAGCTCACCAATATCTATAGAGCCAATTGTTCAAAAATATCTAAGCACGGTTATTATGTAACTGAAAAGAAGGTCTATGTGTATAGATATTTTTGAACGGTCGGCTATATAGACTTTGGAGAACTCGACTGTACCACAATTAGGGGACTTATAAAACTAATTATTTATTAATTTATTTAACCAATACAGATTTCAACATTAATAGGTACGGTCAAGTACAAAAATAAGTATTGATAGGAACTTATCAAAAATATGTCCCACGACCTTATTACGCCGGTGCAAGAGCGTATGGTACTTATTTTTGAATCTTTGTCTAAATACATATTTTTACACTTGACTGTACATACTGAGAATATTCCTCTCTCTCTCTAAGTACCTAAAGCCAACACATTTGTGGAAGTTTTAATGGCATTTTATGCTTTATGATCAAGTTTTTGTCATTATTTTTACCCCTTTTTAAGTTAAATATTCAGTAACTACCTACCTACTAGTAAATTTGTAAAAAAAATAAGTAAATGGTATTTCAGTCAGACGACCACCACCTTTGACCGATTACCTATAGGCTTACATAATTATTGTTGAGCTGCTATTCGCGTCCTTGTCAGTTAGACAATAAATCGTTTTTGTAATTATTGTTAATCGCTGCGCAAATGTATAAACGTTATAGTCTGCGTATGCAGGTTCGAAGATCGTTCTCCCGTAGTGATTGTAAATGACAAGGTCTCGTGTGGAGATACGCAGGTAGGTTTGCAACACAATGGGGCAGTCACAACAAAGCAACAATCGCTCAAATGTGGCCACATCCTCTATTTGCTGCGTATTTTGACTATTTACGATGCTTTTAACTGAATTCCGGAGGACCATTAGCTTGACTAAAGCATTAGTGGATTTGGTTTTTTTTTGCTTTAATACATTTTGCACAACAAAGCTATTATTGTTACCTATAATGTGCACGCGAGATCCATGGCAGTAGAAATTTTAAAAATACTTGTTTATAATTAACTTCCACAGTGAGAGTGAGAGCTTAATTCAATGTGAATGTCCAGAAATCCCATCTGGGTCTATTTTTTACTCATTGGTATTTATACATACAAATCTGCACACAGTCACAATGTTTTGCATTATATAATATTAATAAGCTTTTTAAATATCCATTTAAAATTCTAATTCAGTCAATTTTTGAAACTCTGACTCGGACAAGCCTGACTTATAATGTCATAATACCTTACAGCGACTTTAATTTAAGCACGACGTGTTGAAGAGTAGAATAAGGACAAACCCACTGATACATATAGAAACCGTGCTTACCTATTCAGATCCAGGATTCAGGATCAGTCAGGACGTTACGTTACGTTACGTTACGTAACTGCACGTCATTGTTGAAACCTTTCGCCATGTTTTAAACGTCAACTTTATATCCTTTAGTTCAAATTTCTCACGCGACAGAAACTTTTATATTCCGCTCTGGGACACGAATTTTAAATGTCCGCGTGTAATAAAACCACGAATTATGTGGGTATTATTGGCGGGTTCGCAACATTGCGGTTTGTTACGTAGGCAGTTTTATCGGCGCTGGACCACACGGGCGTTTTGATAAAGAGCACAAAAGGCGTTATGTTGTGGTTTGGTGAGAATAAAAAGTGTAGATGGGAAGCCCCTTTGCAAAAGTACACTTGTTTACTTTTCTAGGATCTTGATTAGTATTTTTTTCCTTCGAACCAAGCATAGTACTTATAAATATTTAGGAAAGTAGAATTTGTCCCTATTTACTTTTGTGTCATTGAAAATTGAGGACCTTTATTTTCTTCATTAAGACCTGCTCAAAAAGAGCTCATGGTTCTAATTTAAAAAAGCCCAAAATTACCAAATTTGACAAAAAAAACGGTAAATGCCTACCATTTTAAATGGAAACGCGTCCAGACACTTCATATATTAGGTAGGTAAAGTACTTACCTACTTCCTTACAATCGATGATCGTCCGATGTTCACTTACCAACTTTGTGAGAATTCCTCAGCAGAAGAGTTGCACGTCTATTTGTTTTACTCAATCTTGCATCGTTATGACAAAAACGGGCCGTATTTGAGATAGTCGACAGGACGGCCCACGTACGTCACATGCCGTTAGGTTCACTTTCATTCTGGAGCCGTACCGGGCTACTCTCAACTTAAAGTTCGTATCATACCGTCCCCCTCACTCTCCAATTAAAATCTATTAGTGGGAGCGCAATGGCACGAACACGAAACTAATTTCGAATTTTTCATGTCGGAGTAAGCCCGCTGTGGTTTGGATGAAATACTAATAGAGCGTTTTCACATCAACGACTACCTATCATTTAAGGTTTCATGACAGCGGAGAAAAAATAAATGTTATTTAAATCTGAATAATTAAAAATATGTCATGTAGTTATTGCCCCAATTCGGTAAGGTTCCAAGCCAGCAAAATAATGCGATTTTAACTTTGAGGTGAAATATCCGGCCTGTCTTCCTTTTTTTTGTTTAATCTAAATAGACATCGTCGTCAGTTTCAAGATGTAACCAAATTAATGCAATGCTGTATTTAGTGTTGCTCAGGTTCAGTTATTTTATATTTGTGAGATACAACTACCGACATTCTTCTTATCCTAATCGATAATTTAAAAATGACTAGCGTAAAAGGTTATGATGGCATAAAGATACCAAAATCAGAGCACGCTTTATAACCAGATAAAAAAGTGGCTTTGTGACAGACCACAAAAATTCATCGCATCAAGTAACAAAAAATAGAGTAAAGGGTGATCCAGAGGTGAAATGAGACACGAGGTAAGTTTTTGGGCTACAAACAAAAAGAACCTTGTCGGTAACCACACATGGATAGTTCTGTTCATAATCTTTAGTAGGTATAATAATAAGTATGGTAGCTATAATATTAGGTTATCAGTTTTGCAATGTTTTTGTTACCTACACATACGTAGCTAATTACGAGTAGTTACCTACTTATTTATAGTTGTGAATGAAAAGGAAAATCCCTGTCGAATTTGGAACCAATTAGTCATTAAACATGTGTCATTTTCCATGGTGAAATATTTAACGTCATAGGACAGTCCCACGCCAAGTTATTTTCGGAAAATAAAAACTGAGTGAGTATATTGCGGATAAAAGTAATCCGCTGTAATGACCACGACCGTACTATTTAGTTTTCTATGTAACTTACTGGACATTACATTACAACATTTTTGCCAAAAACGCGTGTTAGTACATACCTATCTACTCATACTCACTGACTAATTTAGGCGCGCTCTGACGTATTAAGCTCTTTTGCAGTGTTGGATATGAAAATTCATGGCGTCGGTTGAATATTTGTAAACATGATATGTTTACAAATTATGCGAACCGTCCAGCAGTTGAATGCACCCGCCGAACTGTATCGGACTGCACCCAATTTGTTCGGAACACGCTCGTGATGTTTGTAAACGGCGGAACATTAATTAAAGGCAATTAACTCGCCATTTCAGCGGTTAATCCGGATTTCCGTCAGGTAACACCTCAATTCAGACCAGTTGCAAGGACAGAAAGTACGGGAAAAGCAAAGGCATGCTTAATCTTTAATTAAACCGCGTAAATTATGTGGGAATGACAATCTTTGAACGGGTTTTTGGACTTGCCGCTTGGCTTTTCGTGGTTAAATGTGGCTCTACCTGCATTTAATGCGCGTGCTTCGTAAATCAGTGTTTGTAGAGATATCATTTCAGAGAAGAATCAGTTCTTCGGACCGTCTATCGAAAAGCCTGATTTATAGCCACGGTCATAATCTATCCATAAAATGTTTCACGGTTAAATCTCAACCAAGGCCGCCATAGCCTCGGAACAATAATCCTCAGCGTGGTGTTGGATTACTTATCTAATCTGGTGATGAGATTGACCTTCTACTCAGTGCGTCATTGTTAGATAACTGATTATATAGATAACCTTTTTCAATCACATAAAGCGTATTTAGTATTTACACTTGGCAATTTTAAAATGCCTCGATTTTGCAAGCTAAAAGCATTTCTGAAAGAATTGCGATTCTTTTGAGATCAACTTTAACTTTGAAAAGCACCAAGTTCCTTCATAACGGAAAGAAAGTGGTCTTTCTTTTACAGCCAAACCATGCTAAGCCATGCTAAGCTGATGCTTGGGAGCTAAGTACTAGGTCTTATTTAACTTTAGGGTGGGTTTTAAGAGAAAAACACTGACGAAAACACGTCGTCTGACTTTGAATTGGTTCTTGTATGATTTCTGTCACCGCCAATGCCACAGAAATTATCTACGGCTATTTCTAATTGGCTGAAGTGACTCCTAGACTTAATTAAAGCAGTCCGAGGTCGTTTTATATCAGCGCCAAACTGAGCGGTGATCATACTGATCATGTTTGTTTACACTTTGTTCGCGCGATAACCCCAGGCCTTCACACGCTGTCTGGTAATTGCATCTACGTAGTTTACTAGTAATATTTTAATTTTAATCATAATAAAGAAGCCCACCCAATAAGTTTTTAAGGCAAAAAAATGTGTCAGTTGTTAATTAATGCGTAGAACCAGTGGCGTAACTATAGGGTGGCAGGGGTGGCAAAATGCCAGGGGCCCCGAACTGGCTTGGTTTTTAGAGCACGGAAGGGATGCTGATGCACTTCTTTATATTGAGGAAGGAGCCCCATCTGCAGTGTTGCCAGGTCGCTTCCCTTGAAAATCACATTGGCATCCCTAAAAAGTTCCATTTTTATTTAAATCTTCGGAAACGAGCTTTTTTTTTTTACCTCATCATAGGAATTACGAATAATATTTTTGTTTACGTATAGTGTTAATAACAGGAAAAAAATATTTTTTACCGGGACCTTAAAAGTTCCGAAAAGTTCTGAAAAGTTCCGAAGTTCCGCGGGGGTGTCAAAAGTTCCGAAAAACGGAAGAAACGGAACCAAACGGCAACACTGCCCATCTGACGAATTTGCCACGGGCCCCAGACGTTATAGTTACGCCACTGCGTAGAATGATGGCGGCTTAAAATTTGCGTCGAAGGTTTTGATACTTGACTTGCAAATCAATTTTTACTTTATATATCAAATAGGGTAGACAACGAGCAAGTGCGTCACCCAATAGTAAGTAAACATAATACCAGAGGATTACAGATTGTCACTCTAAAGGTCTAAGAGAGGATACTTCATGCACCAGAATTTTTATCGGCTGCTTTACTCTCCCCGTCGCACCACTGCCCACTGCACAGATACTGTTTGTTGGTAAGATTACCAATTTATGTTTACGTATACCTTCGATAGTACTTCACAGAGTAGGACTTAGTGCCTGGGTTCCTAATCTGGGGTAATTACTCCCTCGGGGGTAAAACCGGTTTTTCGCGGGGCCCATGGTTAGCTGGATGATTTCCTTGCCTTAGCAACGAATAAGCTCGTCTGTGAGGGTAAAATCCGTGACCCTAGTTAGGTTATAAGGGTAACGGAACTGAAAAGGTTAGAAACTGACTTAGTGGGTCAAGTTATCATTAAATTCAACCAGCTCAACTTTCTTACAGTCCGTGGGCTCTTAGAATGCCATTGTTTGTCTTGCTGTCTCCCTCACTCGGCCGATTCAATTATCAAACTCATAAGAATGAGTGAGAGAGCAAGACAAACGAGAATGGCAATCTTAGAGCTCACGTTAATTGAGTTAAATATTCGACGTAGTACAAATATTGTAAATCTCTAAATCTTTATAATAGCTTATGTTTCGGTCGTCAATAGAATGGAATTCGATCTTCGCACATTTAAGCGTCAAATTGTTTAATGTTTATTAATTTATTTTAATACACATTTTATGCATGATTGATGATTTTCTATATATATAACCATTAGGCTAAAAAAACAACGCCAGAATACAACTTTGTGGCAGATTTCGCACTTTATACTGTTTATTAACATACATAATACGTTTAACATAGTGTCGTAAACATGTGTGTTCACTAATATGGTGAATATAATAAATTTTATGCAAATGCATATTATATTGATATCGAATAAGGGATAATCAGTGATCACGGCTATAATTTACATAGTTGCGTAGGTATTGTATTGTAAGGTATTGTAGGCATTCGCAGGCAGTTCTGGCTCCCACGTGACAATATTATTTAAGTTATGCAATTATACAATCACTACTTAAGATACAAAAATAACGAATGATTAATAAACATTTGGGTGTCAGTTGAATGGATGGTTTGAGAATATTATTTCATTAGATTTTTAAACAGTCGCAGTCGCACGGTTTTAATCACACATGCCATGAAACCAGCTAAATATTGAAACCTTCGTTTAAAATATTAAAACTTTTTACAGCTAGCCAGTCGAACCTGCTGAGCCTGCAGCAGGCCTATCTACTACGAATTTAAAAAAAAGTTGCGCGCACACTAATACTCATTAAATAGGAGAGTGAAAGGTATTTGTGCAGCAAGAGAGCAAAGTTGACTTTTGGTGCGAGAGTTAATTTTGATTCTCAAGTAAGTGAAAGATTCTAGATTAGAATCCTGAGTGCAGCAAGAGATTCAAAGACATGAAATTAGAAAAACTCTGGTCTCGTGTAACACATACAATTTTACACCTCAGCAGCTAGAAGATTTTGTCTTAAGTGAAAAAAATACAACAAGGCAAATTTAACCGAATTGTTTGTTTTACAAAATGCATTATATACTGAAGTAGGTATAGGTACTATTTATTTTGAAAAATAATAGAACGAACAATTTATAAAAAATTACAAATTCTAAAATATGCAGGTCCTACTGAATTGCGGCGCCTACGTTATTGGCATTCCAAACTAAATTCCGGCACGTACAAAGGTCGCATTAGAAAAAAAAACCCCGCATCTTTGTAATGATAGGTACGTCCTAAAACTACTCGGAATATTGTTACAACATTAAGGATTAAAATTGAAAATTATTTTTTAGGTACATATTAAAATCAGCATTTTTATAATTACATTCTCTTTATTTCAACAATCATGATATCATTCGATTATTTGAAAAAAAAATTAAGACCTTAACAGAGAGAGACTTTCAGTTTTACGGCTAAATGTGTAAGTATCTGAACGTTTTAACGTTTTTTTTTGGGCTTACTATCACTAGGCATAGAATTTGAAAATCAAACATCGAATCGACTTGTTTCTATCTCCCGCTTTTTTTGTCCGACATGAAAGTGACAGATTGAAGGGAAGTTCAAACCTTTCGGATAATTAAAATGTCTCAGGCTCGAAGCAAAATAGAATATGGCTCTCTCTGGAATGAGCAAAACCCACCTGTTTGATGTGCTGAGGTGAAAATATAACTGAATGTGAAAAGGTTTCATAACTCACATGATGCACTGTCAGTGGCGGATTTACAAATTTTCAAGGTATAGGCTGAATTTTTGCCGCCCTTGCAAAATCTGTTGCAGACTTCTTAAAATTTTTATTATGAGGAGGAGAAAAAAAAAAAAAGGTCGTGCCCCAAATTTGCCGCCCCCAAAATCCCACATTTGCCGCCCCCAAAATCTGCCGCCCTAGGCTCGAGCCTTCTCAGCCTTTATGGTAAATCCGCCACTGTGCACTGTAATAGCATTGAGTGAATAAAAGGAGTACCTAGAAAATTTTCACGAGGCTGTCTTATTTTTGACGGAAAATGCTTGAATATGGCAATAATTTTTTTTTACTAAATACTACGAAAAATCAACATAGACTGACCGCTTAAATGAGTCCTCGCGCGCGAGGCACAGGGAGTAGGGACCCGGGATTAGCGACAAAGGGGAGCGAGAGAGGTGCGGGCGGCAGGCGCACTACCCGCCCGCACCTCTCTCGGTCCCCTTTGTCGTCCTACCCCGCGCCCCTGTACCCGCGCGGGTGAGGACTTACCTACCTGTACAGATAAATATATTTTCTACTCAATCTCATAAATCGGATTCTTAGCATAGATTTGGCATCAGGCGGTTTTCGTTAATCAGAGAAACATCCTACTCGTAGCTTAGACGGTGCGGCGTTAACTTATTTGCATTAATTCATCTTACATAAATTATGTAACTTTGGCACGAGATGGCAACCACCAACCGGAAGCGAAGGGCTACAATGGCGGCGATTGCGGAAGCGATAAAATGTTTGCGTTGTTCAAGATATGAACCCGTGTATTGCAACTTTGACCTTTTTTAAATGCATGGAAGGAAAACGAGCAAGCGGGTTACCTGTTGGTAACCAATCGCCACTACCAATGGACATGCTACACCGAAGTATTGCAGATGCGTTGCCAGCCTAGAGGGTTAAAATAATATTATGCGGATGTAAATTCACCGGCTGTCGTACTCTCCGTGCTGGGAACACATCATCGCAAGCACTGCTAGCTGTTTGGCCATAGGATTAGCGGTTAAGAGGTGATGGTGGTGATGGGGAGCTAAGTTACTGTAAGTACCTATCTACGATTTCTAAATAAATTTTAAATTAACTATTATGTATAGTAGGGAGGGAGGTACTTAAAAAATTTGAAGTTGCCATTATAATTTTGTAAATCTCTTGAACGGATATCCTACCTACTATATGAAGATAAGCCATATTGTATTTATTATGCACTGTAATTATTGTAACAAAAAACCATACCGTCTCTAGCACACACCCATATCAAGTAAATAGATATAGATACGCTGTAGTTATAACTATGTAGGCTTCGCAGCGGTCGGTGGCCGCAAGGACGTTTGTACGCGGCTGAGGTAAAACGCTACCAACTTCTTATCCAATGGAAACTTTGCTTTTGACGTGTGTGTTTACGTCCGTGTACGTACGGAGTCAAGCTGACATTGAATTTCAGTGTTGCCATGTTTTATGCCAGGCCAGTATTTTGGGGAATATTTTGTACGACACAATAATTATTTTTTAAATATTCCTGTGATTCCTGTGTTGTGTGACAAAAAATGAATAACTGGACAAACAGTAACTGCAGTAAATATAACTATGACTTTAAAAAAGTAAGAAAAACTAAAACTCGCTTAGAAAACAGTCCGTTTTTTTTAAGATTGTGACACAAGATTATAGGTAGAACACTGTAACAAAAAGTGAGAATCAGATTATTGAATACAGTTGATTTATGTTACTTAAAGTCTCCGAACTTTTTGGTAATGATAATATCATATTATGGTGACATAAACGAGTAATCATTACTATTTTGGAGATGAGACGTATCTTAGGAATAATTTTGGAGCAAAACATACTAGTGACCACTCAATTGCTAAAATTGTAATTTTCATACATTCACACTAAAACTGAGATTCATTTATTTCTGGTGGTTACACCGGTAGTCTAGTTGAGCCTATTAACTTGTTTACTATTGCAAGCATGAGATCGCATTTTTGGTGAAATATTCAGGACCAAGTTAACTACCGGTAACTTTATATTTGAGTCTTCAAACTCGGGTATATCTATTTCTGATTTTTTTATTGCTTTAATCTTATCGTTTTAATCGTTATCATTTAAATTCAGAATTGGATTTCTCTGAGTTTGAAATTGAATAACGCATTTAACGTAATCATTGCTTCCCATAGATATACCCATTTTTGAGATAACAAACAAAAAATATTATTTTACTGAATCATTTTTAATTTTTAGTAGAAACTGTGATTTCTATTGATACTGCATATTATGAGGTTTTTACAACGTAATGCAAATAGGTACAACAACATCGTTACAACAAAAAATTCTTAGCTTTCTCGGGGATTTAAACTGCAAGCTTTCTGCCTATCACTGGCAACATTTAACGCGGCAGGCGAAACGGCAAGTAGCGCTAGCGCGCGCGCATTCACGCACACTTCTGCGTGGCGGTGGTCGTCGCTTTTGTTACTTTTTTATTCAACTAACCACTTGCTGCTTTTGCTTGTGCAGCGCTCTCAAATACAAGTGTATAACTTTTGTTTTACTATCTTTTTAACATCAAAGACTTGTTATTCGGTGATTAGATGCAGTGATAAAATTCTAAAGTTAGTCGTTGCATGGTTCAAAGTGAAATCTGTCAAGTAAAGTCCAGATGTTAGAAGAGCAAACGGCAACAACCTCGTTTTGTGTCAACAAAATATAAACAGTGATCGGGACAAGTTATCGAAACAAAAAGCGTAGTGATGAATTAAACAATGATCTAAACTGGAAACTGGTGGAGAATGGGCTTCATTCACGGGCTCACAGTGGATTATTGGAACTTGAATTTTGTTGCGACTTCACCCACATAGCGTTTATGGTAAGAACCAAGTTTCTTGTTTCGTAACTATATTTTTACGGACTTGTCTTTCGCTTGCAATTTTTGAATAACTCCGTTCTTATTCAGTGATTTGCGTGAAGATGTGTACCTAATGAGTCCTCGCAAGAAACGTGTTGGTAGGTTTGCGAAACTTTTATTCCTACGCAATTCATGGTGTTAGCCCACACAAATTTATACAATTGCCTTTATAAACGCGTTTGCCTGCTAGATCGTCTTGAGAACTCGTTCAAGTTAAATAACATCTGAGCCACTTTGTATAATATGTTTTAGGTACAGTTTATGGCAGTTTTCTAGTTGGAAAGTACTTTATTTAAACACAAATCCAATTAAATTTGCTACTGTTACAGCCTAGGAAACATTCCAAATTGAGAGGGTATATTGGTTTTTGACCAGCTGTAAAACATGCCATGTGACTTCAGTTTGAGGATATTTTTTTTAAAATATTGTGAATAACATGTATCTTCTAAAAACACGAAAGATCTTAATGTTACTTAGACAATACTCTGTTTTTTTGGTTGTCAAAAACATACCTAAAATGTGGTAGTAAAATCAACTGTGTTGTTTATTTGTTAAATAACTATGTACCTACTGGTTATGTTATCTTTCTATTAATCTTTTTTGTATAATATCTAACTGGATCTAATTACTCACCTGCTAATCAAATTACAACTTATCATCATCAACAAAATTGTTCCATGTAAAACTAATAAAACAATTATATTTATTAAGCTAAAGAGGTGGGAACATTACAGAAATAAAGGTAGATAGATACATTGAGGATTAGTATTAGTTTGATGTAAAATTTGTCTACCAATATAAGGTAACTTCAGATAAAATAAGCAAATGCTTAAAACTAAGTGATTAATAGAATAGCCTTTAATTTATTAAAGAAATTGCATACTGGGTTATTCTCAAGATCATAATGAAAGCTTCAAATGTTATGAAGTTTAGACCTCCAAAATAGTAAGAAGTTCTCAATTGAACTGCATTGTTGTATTGAATGATTTTGATAATTCACTTTGATATTTAACAGGGTAGTGTCAGACTTGCTGTCAGGCTACCAACTGGTCTTATTCGAGGTCTAAAGGAGAGGCCTATGTCCAGCAGTGGACTTGTAATGGCTGAGATGATGATGATGATGATGATGAGTGTCAGACTTTAGTCCTATAAATTTGAGTTATATTTATTAAAAAATGTTAGAAAAGAAGATCATAGAGTTATGATTAAATGTCTATGACCTAATGATAATCCAAATGTTATGTCAAATGTGTGATATTCGGTTTGACTAATTTGCATTAGTTAAAAATACTTGCTAACAGAAATGAAGCAGACCGCAATTTGTCAAATGAGTGTTCTGCAACCTGCCCTGTAATTTGTTTATCTTTGGTAAATTACTTGAACCATAGAGTAGATAATAGTAGAGTACAATAGACAAACTATTGGTAAACATAACTAACGTAAAAATTTATGTGACAAGGTCTTTATCTTTACACATCCTTAACAACAGCTGCATGTGTAAAAAACCATAATGACTAAAAAACGCATAAATCACTCAACTCACATGTAAATTCCTTACTCTATTTTGTATGTAAATGACAGCCATCTTTGTTTGTAAATACAAGACAATGAGAGCACACATCAAAATGGGCCATACGCAATACAATTTACCTGAATATATGAATACGCAAACTGACAAAGGAGTCTTTGGATGACTTCATTCAAAAAAATAACATTTGATTATATGTTATGAGCATCAATTGTCATTTGCGGTGCGAACCAAAATGCAAATTATTCTGACAATGAATTTCAAATCATAACATAATCATGGCTGGCCATGAAGCCATTTAGATGAGGCCAAACTCATTTATTTCTTTGTATATAATTGCCAGATTCTTATCATCACGGGCTTTGGTGTATTTGAAAAATAAATAGCTCCTCTATTTCATTGGTAACTTTATTCAATGTGAATTATCTCAGTAGATCAAAAGCGCTTAACATATCATATTTATTTATAAAAAAGTATGAAGTAATGATTTTTCTTGTCCTATATGAAACTAGCAGTGAAACTCGCCTTTATTTTTTGCGCTGTCTAACATATTTTTGTTATGGTTTTATAAGGTCGACTAAAGAAAAAAAATTCATTATTTTTGTTTTACAAATTTTCAAAAATATCATATACCGATTACAGTTAACAACGAAAACCTTACAGATACATATTCAGTCTATTAAAATGTATTAAGTACCAACATAATTATCATTTCGTTCTGATTAAGTAAAGTACCTTCCTGTTGACCCTGCATTGTTTATAAAATTATAACTTCTTAAGTTCCTGACATTGACTTCTTCACGGTCAATACTGGTGTTTTGAATTTTAATTCATTAATTTGAATACTCTTTTTAATTAAAACCTATTATCTACTTACATAATTTAAATACAAGTACATACTTAATACTTAATAAACATAAAATAGATACCTATGCTGTAATAAATAAATAACAGTTGGATACTTTTCCCGTGCACATTGTTCCATCATCATCCAAAAAAAGCTATCTTAAGGGGAGGTCAATTGTTTACCCCAACACGCGTGGTTTAGCCAAGCTAAATAAGAAAAATGGATGCTAAATCAATCTTATATAACTTTACTTTACGCGTAATGATTTGCCCAGGTTCATTTTATCGCTGCCAGCTCTGAACCCTAAGCCCAACACGCACAGAACCTCGCGTGGTCGCGACCTAACCAGTCCGCCTGATATATGGGTCCGCTCGCTATTCCGAGAAACAGTGGCTCTTGTTCGCCTGTGAGCCCCATTGTTCCCGCCTTGTTTACCGCTCGTATGTGTTCCGTGTGCGCGAAGTGTGAACACGCGAGACAGCACGTACACCCTTTATCTACCTGCAATTATGTACAATCGCGGGGAAAATCGCAATCGGAATAAGCACATGGGAAAAAAACGAGAAATATTTGATTTGTGCTAAACCCCATATGACGTCATCGGGAATCGCGGCAGCTTCATCATACTCACGGTTCACTGTTGGATGGACTTTCTGTATCCAAATATTGTCTTAAGTATTGCGAGCGCCAGAAAAAACTAGTGTATTACTAATTCTTATCGAACGAAGTTGCGGGCAGAAGCTAGTTAGCAATAAAAACATTAAAGGTCTCAATCAGTTTTGTAATTAGTTTTTGCTTATTTCATTCATAGCGTATTTAGCGTACAAATGTTGGCTAGCTAATGTAATTTTTGCATACCTGTTACTCGGCACTAAAACTAGTTTCATTTTGCATAGGATGCATCTAGTTTTGTTGTGCCCAGCGCGTCCGGTGGAAAATTACCTACAAAGCCAACTTACTTCAGTTGCATACAATACGCTTTAATTATGTTAAATGAAGTAATATTTTAGCTACAAAGTGATGCCAAAACGAGAGCTTTGTTTATTACAATTCTGCACAGTTGGGTGTTAACAAGATAATCTTTTAACCACCGCTTTCGCCTTTCAAGCGCGGGTTCTGAGAGTATGGGGTTTGAACCACACTGAGCGGAGCCATCATTGTACAATGCTGTGGTCCTAGTGAAAAGGGGATTAAATCTGAAATAAACGAAAAACCATTTTATTCTAGCGTAAAAGTCTAAAGTAACTATGTAGAAAATTCATAATTATACCCCTTTTCACTAGGAGTGTAATAAGTACACCAAAAATAACGAACGAATTCAACGTTTCCGATTCAATAAATTTACACACGGAGTCCAATAATTGGTAGGCGGTGAAATTTGTATTTATGTATCCGACTTTAGAAACTTCGATCGTTGTAAGAAATGGCGTAGACAGGTCGCTGATTGGCCCTCGTCTTCTGCTAATGCACGTATATCAACAGGACATCGGGCATAACTTACAATTTTTTGCGAGTCGAGTCGAGAGGTTAGTTTTCTAGAAAGTGACTCTCGCAGTGACAAATAAAACACAAGGTATATATTTAATGTCATACCATGGTTGTGATAATAAAATAAATGAGTAAATATGCTAGATCCATTTAAAAATTAAAACCCGTATCGAAGTTGTAGCCTTCTGTCCCATTTCTCAATTATATTCGTCCAGTATTTTCAGAGATGTGATTTTAAAAATGGTCCTCCAGGGGTTAAAAAACGTTCGACTCGCGATTGAACAATCACTGTCCCCAACTGCCCCCAATGTTGCATAACTCGTAATGCACGTTCTCCATTACTATACATTCGAGTGATATGGAATGAGTGCCCATATTATCTTATCGGTTAAGGAGTTTTACTACTATATGTGAGTAAACACTTTTGGTATCAATTGAGGTCGATCAGTAATGCTTTAAAATTATTTGTTTATTTAAGGTCGAGCCTTGTTTACCTTTTAATGTGTCGTTACGTTACCCATTACCAATTAGCTGTAAGTAACGTATGTATCTGCTTTTGTATTCAAGCTCGGCACACCAATTAACTCTCGTTGCTTCGTCTGAATAACAACGAGTTTTAACATTTTCAGAGGTTACTTGCGGACGGTGCCTAGGTTATCAATATTTAATTCTATGATAAAGTAATTAAATAAAACATGTAAAATACATTATACCAGCGAGCGTAGTTAGGCGTAGTTGATTTTATCAACCTACTTTCAACTTAAGCGGAGGCTTATGTCCACACTAGATGATACTTTATCAGTCTAATGACTATCGTTACCCAGATGTAGGTGATTACCCACTTACTAACTACGTAATCACTGTTCAAAGTAGTCCTCTATAAATTGATATTGCTATCAATTTTTATATTTGCTCCAAAGGTCGTTCCACCTGCCACACCTGTACCACTCGAGCTAAATATACGGTAGCTTGCGATATCAAAAGTAAAAAAAGAATACTTACAAGCTATCTTCAAGATAGGAAATGGAACTCTCGAAATGTGGGTCGAATCTATTGAAGACACTTGAGGCATAAATTTAATACAGATTAAATAGTAAATTTATAAACAGGCATGTGTTATCTGGATGGGCTGTCTGTGATGTAGTGTTACGAAAACTTTATTAGTTAGTTAAACAATGATGGATCGTCCTACGCTGACATAATTATACGTCTTACACAAACAAATGCCTCAATACGAGCGAGCATAACGGTTATATTATGTTTGGAATAACTTATTTGAGAACTAATGGACTGGTTCTCAAATAATAAAAAGAAGTACCGCTCGAAGAATTTATTTTGAGCATGATAAAAGATGCACCGGTGTCGCACACAATGTGTATTTTTATGTCGATGACTGCATTAATAATAAACTTAATCGATGCAATAACGTAAGCATTAATCACGACATTCACAATTCACGAAAGATAAGATACGATCAGTATTGCAATGTTTTTCTCAGAGTTGTGTAGTTAGCAAGTCAATTAACTTATATTGGTTGCTTTAAACATCGTGTAATGTTCGTGCGATGTGCCCGCGAATGATTTATTGATTCCTCTACTTGCCAGACAGCCAGACTGCCTTTTTTTTATAACAAAAACTACTGAAGGGGTATTAGTTACCGTTTCTAATGACTTCGGTACAAGTCAAATGGTATGCAAGTTAAGCGGGCATGATTAAAACGTTAAACGACATGTGTGCGAGAGTTCGATTTAAAGCACCCAACCAATTCGGCTCTCGCAAAGGAAATATGTCGTAATTAACTTGTCTGTAATAAAAATGATGGAATTATTTTCATAAAAAGTCTATTAGCAGCATGGAAGCGCTGTGCGGTTTCTATCGAGTTCCTGCTGTCTTGTTATGGAGAAAATACATCAAACGTCAGTCATTTTGCGTGTAACAGAATGCGTAATCTTTTGTCCGACAGGTTAACGAGCCAACACAGTCATGATGTGGCCGCGTCTGTACAAAGTTGCTGCTTTAATACTGCTTGGAACTGTCAGCAAGGGAGAGATGCCAGAAGATGACTTTAGGATAGTTAACAGACAAGGTAAAGTGTTTTTTACTGACCATAAATTTGTAGGTACAGAGGTTTAAGCTTTGTTTAGTCCTGCAACCGTTCATACAAAGTCGGCAAACACAAAAGCTTTTTTCTTACGTTCATTTGTTTTCGGAGCCTGTAAAAGATAGCCACAATGTTGACTTTCGTGCTTTGGTCCGTTGACTCTGAGAGCGTGTATGCACACGGCGCAGTCGGGAGATAAAGATAATATGCAAATGCAGCGACATCTCGAATTAATCAACTCCAAAGAGACTTGAAAATGATTTTTTCATGACGGGAACGGCCACAGTACTCGCAGAGAATATCTAAACAGGTTTAATTCGGCGCAGTTGTCCACATTGCGCTTGCATCGAGGTCATCCCGGCTCTTGCGAGCAAAGCAAGCTTTAATTGACAATCGTAAATACATTAAATATTTACCGTGAAACGTCTCAAGCGACTTATCTGCTTGATGGATGTGTTGTCGTAAAGTTTACACAGCTAATAGAGTATTTGCTGTGCTCGAGCGTTAATTGGCTTCGTACAGGTTCCTGGTTAAACTCTTCATTTGGTCTTCAGATCTCCTGGCGTCCGACACCGATATGTTCCAAGATAACAGCACTAAGTCATTTTCGCAACTGCTTTTCGATGTGGCAAGGGACCAGGTGATCGTGGGCGCAAGGTGAGTGCCTTAACTATTTATGCCTTCGATTTAACTCCGAAATGCATTTCTGCGGCCTTGCAAGCTCAATTAGCATATGCTTGCGATTTCTTAAACCAGGGATTCACTAGGGCCACTCGGCCACGTCGGGTGAAGTATCACAAAGTTGCTAGACTTTGCTCGACATGCCTGGTAACATCATGTCTAATATTTTAATCGAAGTTGAAGACACATGTCACCTATATATACCTGATGCGTGCCATTTGTCCCCTAGTAAATCTCTGGCTTTTCTGTCAATTAAGTAAGTACGAGTAAGTATTAAGCCGGATTTCTCTGATTACGACGACTTCTGAACGAGAGCCCGTTTGACTGCCTGCCGATAAATTGATAGCTTAACTACCGTGTATAATTGCTGTCAAAACTTAAAAGTATTGAGCGTGAGGGTGATTGTGAAGTAAATAATATTTTCATGTTATCTTAATACGATTTTGATGTTGATAAATGCGGTGTGCACGCCTAATAAGTTGTACAAATAGTGTGAGTCATTCACCTGCTTGTCGTAGATACCTTGCGCTTATCATTGCAGTGGACAGGTTATAACGGAATGTCATTGCAACTCAATTGCGCGAACTAACCGCCTATACAAAGCTTGATTTCGCTTTTGGGCCGTTTATTCGCATAATAATGTCGTCTGGCGCCTAGGAATTTTGTTGGGTAATTGAATGTTTATCTATCTACCTAGCTATAGACCGACCGCTTAAATGAGTCCTCGCCCGCGCGGGTACAGGGACGCAGGGTAGGACAACAAAGGGGACCAAGAGCGGTGCGGGGGGGTGTGCGCCTGCCGCCCGTACCTCTCTCGGCCCCCTTTGTTGTCTTACCCCGCCCGCTTGTACCCGCGCGGGCGAGGACTCATTTAAGCGGAGTAGAGTATCTTGGATTTGGTGCACTTCTGATAGAACGTTGTGTTTGATATTAAGGTAGATGTTTCAGTACCTAAAAACAGCTTGTCGGCAATCGGATATTTTTTTATTAAGTAGCCAAATTTACATAAAACCCGGTCAATGTATCTGACAGCTGTTTTTTAATCACCGTGAAATAGAAACCTAATACGTACCGGTAACTCGAGAAAAAATGAATAAAACCGCTTGTCCATCCGCTGTAGTTAAATTATGTCCCGTCAAAAGGAAATGAGCAACGAGCAAAAAACACCCGGGTCGCCTGACTACGTTACTCGGATTTATTTAATGTCCACTCGCCGATAATGGCACTTGAGCAATTTATCTTCTAAGCAGAGTTTGTAAAACAGCTTAGAGGACACGACGGGTATGTTAATGAATGAAAAAACATCTTTCCCCGTTTTCTGCACTGTAATATTGATCGATAATGAACGCAAGTCGATGGGCAAGAGTTGGTAACGGAGTTGTAAATTTTGCCATTAAGTCATTATTTTATATGGTATGTGTAAGTTTACTAAATCAAATGGGGCGAGGTATTTTAAATAGAAAACTACCATGCGACTATTACCTACAGACATAATTAAGGCGATACAATTAAAGCATCTATCGGAGATTCCTGGTTATGGAGCGCTTCACGGATTACATCGCGACCAATACTCTCAAAATCTCGGACAATATTCGACACGTATTTGCACCGCATTAGTTGGGAGAGAAGACGATCACTTCTAAAACCAAGTTACTATTACCACCCAAGTATAATAAGATTATTTATTGCAGAATAACACATTTAAGGAAAGTATCATTGTGCATATTAAAGTATCCTACATGTTGCACGCAAAGCTGCTTCTGCGCACTTCGTATCGCCTTACCTCGCACTCGGATGCCTCATTAGTGCACAGCCTGTTCGTAACTATTCGTAAGCCTTATAGCGGTCAAACTAACGATGCGGTTGCACTGCGTCTAGTAAATTCTACACATTTCACTCCATAAACCGTGTTATTCCACCACTTAAGGGTATTACTAGTGTTACTACCGCTGTTAAAGAATCTTTATAATAGCTTACGCGCGGTAGGCACTCGAAACTTTACGATATTTAGATCATCTCGCGTAACATTAGCTAGTGTGAATTACGGCGGCTATCATCAAAAGGGGAAGCAAGCCTCTGTCAATATACGTGCCGCTGCAGTTATTGTGAACGTAAACCGGCTATTAAAACAGTTCTGTTTGAGCAAGTGGTTTTCGCCTTGCCTAGTATATGCAGGAAGCGTTATCTATTCACTGACACAGAGAAATTTCGAAGATTCTCAGGAATATTACAGGTCATTTGCTTTGGGATTATGGTCGGTCGGATTAAAGTGGAAATTTCACAGTAAGGAAAATTTCGAATCGCTTTTTGAACCCATATCGTGATCCCTAAAATACAAATGCTTTATAAAGAAATACAGGTATTTTAAGTTATAGTTAGTAGGTGCCATTCGCGACGACGACGCCCACCTGAGCTCTTGTTACACACATACACAAATCACGTCTTTATCCCTTACGGGGTAGACAGAACCACTTTAGCAAGGAATTCTTGTTACTATGTTGTTAAAGGTTAATTTTAATAAATTCACGCGTCTTCGCGGATGGTACTATCTATACATGCCTATGAAATGAGTACCTACATGTAGGCCCTAAAATGTTACCAGAAAGAAAATAATACCGTATTCTTGTTCGATTTTTACTGACTACAAAAACATAGCTACTCTAGAACGTACTAGTTACCTACTACGCGCTTGCAAAATGAATAATTCTCTCAATCGGATACTGTACAGTTTGCATAACACAAGTAATATTACACTCAACACTATATTTATGTCATTGCGGTGGCCGGTGGCCGTAAGGTTATTTGATATAGGAAACATACGATTGTACGTAGTTCGCGAGTGTATTATATTTCATACTGCGGTCTATTAAGTGAGCTATAAGCTTATTTATGAGCTATGGCTTATTTACTCGTATGCTTCCTGTTTCGAGACGGATGGATTAATTACCTGTTAAGACCTGACTTATTTATGGCTTTTCTCTTAGTAGTAATTAAGTAATTTATAGAGGAAAATCGACTGCGACGGAAATAAATGTTACGTTGATATCTTGGGATAAAATAGTGGTTGTAACATTTTTGCATTTGAGTTTTTTCTTATAAAAGTATAACTGGAAGATTCTTTCACAAAGGCTATTCAAGTTTTTTTGTAGTCGTCTGAACATTATAATAAACAGTCGCTTGCGGAACACTTGGTACCTAGATTCAATGTCAATTGGCATTTATTGACTCCATTGTTTTGCTACGGCTGACGTACTATGATTTTTAACCTCATTTATTTCGCACAGTGACCTACTGAAGTTTCCATCTTTAAAATTGGTACGCTAGCTGCGCCAGCGACTTAGTTTCTCCAGAACGACTCTAAATTGGTGAACTTGCTAGAACATATTCAATCACATGGTATTTTTTTGGTTTTCATATTCCAAAAAAATGGACATGCATAATTTATATTGTGGGTTTATTTGAATTTTCTTCGTTTTATTATGCGAATAATCGGGGAGAATGTAACAGAACCATGTAGTTTGTTTCTGTCCATGACAAATCTGCATATAGCCGTAAAATAGTTGCTTTAATGCGACCGATAACCTAAATAAATAATCAAGGCTTAGCTACGTAAATAGTACACAGACGTATAGTTAGTAATAGATTAAACATCTCTAAAAAACTTCTTTATTTATCTCTTTCTTTCTTCTTTTTCTTTTCGGTTCTGGAAAACATCATTATTTATCTTGACTGTTTCTTGAAAAGTGAGATCTTATCTTTATAAAATATTTTCATTATTTTTTTAGTTAAACAGTTGTTAAACATGCAATAACTGTAGAATTCTAAGCTCTATTGGTTGGAACATTTAACCCAAATGATGGAAACTCAAGGTTGGCGGCATGAGCATTATTAATTTTCGAACCGATTTGAAAAAAAAGTTATGTATTGGGTTGTATTTTTCATATTTAATTTTTATTTTAGGGACACCCTCTTCCGTTTATCTTTACGAGGCCTACGGCCTCTGGAGCGCGCGGATTGGCCAGCCCCGGAGAACAAGTCCAAGCTGTGTCAAGACAAAGGCCAGACCGAGGACGACTGTCACAACTACGTCAAAGTTCTGCTGTCGTACGGGCACAAACTGTTTGCTTGCGGGACGAACGCCTTTAGTCCGGAGTGCAGCTGGAGAGAGGTGAGCATTTGTTTTCAACAAATGAGGGCTGATTCCATTCGATTAATGACAGCTAGAATTTGAGCCTAAAGATTGAGGCCATAGACTATTCATTTGTAAGGGAAGGGAAAAAGTCATGTATACAAATACGTTAGTTTGCCGCGGTTACCTACTATCTAGTTTTGCAGTGACCTATTGAAGGTAGCTAAGTCTATTTCACTTCTAATCGAGTTATTGTTTCAGATCGAGTCGATAAGCACAGTGTCCAAATGGGTATCGGGCGTAGCGAACTGCCCCTACAATCCCCACTCCAACGTGACCACACTTTTGGCTGGCAATGGAGAGTATTATGCAGCAACGCCCATCGATTTCTCCAGCTCGCATACGGCCATTTACAGGTATAGGTTTTCCGCTGTTGTGTTTCTTTCCTCTTTAGTCTTTATGAGAGTATTACAAAGAATCATGAAAACTTTTCAGTTATACATGCG
The DNA here is from genome assembly GCA_949127965.1 of Pandemis corylana. NCBI lineage: Eukaryota > Metazoa > Arthropoda > Insecta > Lepidoptera > Tortricidae > Pandemis > Pandemis corylana. The sequence continues at coordinate 7,412,582 of OX421869.1, read as the reverse complement.
TTTACTAGATCTAGGAAATGTTTTGCCAATTTTTATGAGATTTGATTAATCCAATTTCAATTCAGATCAAATAGGCAAATCAGTTAAGTACGTTAAACATAGAAAAATGCATTGGTTATATTATGATTACGATTATGAGTGGGTGTAGAATAAATTTGTATACTTTGCTGGCCAACATTGTTTAGTTTAGTTTGAAATTGATATTAACGCCATCTACCGTATTTCCTTAACACCAGGTCGCCCGGCGCATCGCTAAACAAATCGGGCACGCTACGCACACTAGAGTACGACCTAACCTGGCTCAACCAGCCACAGTTCGTGGGCAGCTTCGAAGACGACCTCTACGTTTACTTCGTGTTCCGTGAGTTCGCTGTCGAGTTCATGAACTGCGGAAAGGTGAGTCAAGTTTGAAAAAATTAAATAAGCTACATTATAATGTCACTACAACTTTACACTTCATGTTTAGACAAATACCGTATAATTATCGTGATAAATATAACTTACATGTTTAAACATGTCCAATATGAAAGAATGTGTTTTACAGCTTTAATGCATAAGTGCAAATAGGATAAAAAAAATGTGTCTTCACACAATCATTTTTACCTCTAGGCGGTGTACTCTCGAATAGCTCGCGTCTGCAAGAACGACAACGGCAGCCATTTGAAGCCTGACAACTGGAACACGTTCCTCAAGGCGCGCCTGAAGTGCTCTGTGCCCGGGGAAGTGCCCTTCCATTATGACGAGGTGCAAGGCATCGAGTATCTGCCGCAGGAGAAGATTCTCGTTGCCACCTTCACCACGCCTAGGTAAGGATGATTCGATTTATGAATTAATTTTAGGGTTTCTAGTATTTAGTTTGATTTTAGGAGTCTGTTTCACCAGCAGTCAACGTTTGTGTTCACGGAGTCACTATCCGCGCTATCCTCGACTGTGACTAATGGGCATTTCTATAAATGAAATGGAGAGTGATAATAAAATATGTGTTATATCTATATGTATATATAATAAATCAGCAGAAAGTTCGTGTCTGTACATTGAATAAATTCATCAAAAATAGAGTGCTAACGATTAGGGAAGAGTAATAAAACACAAATAAAGTAGATTTTATAATTTTTATCTGTCTGTATGTATGTGTTCATTTACCTGTTTGTGTTCGCTAATCTCCGAAACTGTTGGACCGATTTAAATTAAATTTTTCGTGGTGGTATCTTGTCCCTGCTCGATATTTTAGATACTTTTAATCCCGGAAAATTAAAGAGCTCCCTTGGGGTAGCGATAAACATGTCAAAGGTTGCAGCTGCCTAATGTAAGTCCTATTCTACGCGGACGAAGTCGCGGGCAGAAGCTAGATTTTAATAAAATATACATTTAGGAGTGGTGTGTCTATAGTCTTACACGATTCTTATTAGACTAATATATGAAACAGTGCTATGAAGCGAGTTCATTAAGCACTCAAAAATATTATTAACATTAACAATGAGGGAGAAGGACTTTTATAAGTTAGTAACTATAAGTTGAAGTGAAACAGATTTGTTTTGGTATTACATATGCGGTGACTGTGGTATGAAACTGGATTCGTCTTAAATTGTAAATCATCTTCTATCATCTTATATGAATGTTTGTTTTCGAGTCTTGGATGTTTAATATGTGTTTAAGTATTTATATTTTTATCTATATACGTATTACGTAGCTTTGCTTAGTTTGGGACTAGGTGAATTGGTGTCAATTGTCCCAAGATATTTATTATTTATTAAGTACCTAGCTACACTTTTGTGCTCGATGGTATTAGTCCTTATTCTCGATTAGAGTAAAAAAACTTAATTTCGTTACAGTAACAGTATAGCTGGCAGTGCCGTATGCGTGTACAACATGTCGGACATCCAATCGGTGTTCGAGGGGCCGTACAAGGTGCAAGATACTCCCATGTCGTCGTGGGAATCTCGGTCGCCGTCGCCTTGGGCCAGGGAGCGCTTCAGATGCGTACAGAATTCAAGGTAACGTATATAATATAATATTAAGTAAAAAAATATCTAACACTCAAATATTCTGATAAAGCGCAGTGCGAGAGTGCGTTCGGGGTCGATTCGTGAGAGTACTAATTTTCCGTGATAAATATATCTTCGGGGAGTTCCTAAAACTACTTGTATTCCAAATTTTTGTTTATGCGTAAAAAATAACATAACAATCGTACACAAAAACACTAACAGATTCAGAAACAATATAGTAAGACTGTAAATCGCTTACGATTAGTAAAGAGTGCAATAAGAAAGAGTAAACGTATTTAAATTAAACTAACAGATCACTTACTACGTGACTCGCATTTTTTATGTGAAATACTTGTGGCGATTATTTGGAATGTAATTTTTAGTTGGTCTTTCTGTCGTTTTGCTGCTATGTAATGTCGAATTTCATCGCATTTTATAGTATGGGACCCACCACTGAGATTACAATAATCTTGGTCACCTTTTCATTTTCTAACAGTTTTGACGTCACGATGGCCAATTTTTTTTCAGAACCCAACAAAGCCTAGAATACCAGAACTACTACTTAATGTACGACTCAATCCAGCCAATATCGGATGAGCCGATATACCGAGTGACGTCAGATCGTTTTACCCGCGTGACTGTTGACGTCACCAGCGCTAAAGGTGTCGAGAAGCAGCTTGTGTTGTTTGTGGCAACACTGGCCAGCGATGTGCTGAAGTTGGCAGTGTTGCCGCGCTACGACGGAGCGTGTTTGGTGGAGAAGTGGAGGCTGAGGGACGGAGATGGGTTTACTGTGCGAGCTATGCAGTTTGTGAAAGATACTGTAAGTATACTTTCGCAGTCGGTTTAAGTGTTTAATTGTCGTTAATGTTCAATAATTTCTGTCATAATGACGTACGAAACTGAACCAGAAATTAACTGAGCATTGAAAACAACATTTTCATCTCAATAGAATTACGGAAGCATTGTCAAGCTAAATTGCAAGTGAAAATTATCTATTTACATTGTAGAAGTGCAGATGAAATTTAAAACATGAAAGACTATTTTCACTTTTGTGACAATTACCTAGTCTTATTGTTTTTTTTTCTGCAAAATGGTAAAGTCACTTGGTTAACTTAAAATTATTCCTTCATTACTCCTCTCTTCAGATGTCTCTCTACATCGGCAATGACAACGGAGTAATTCGCATCGGCAGCGAGCGTTGCTCGCGCTACCGAAGCCGCTCGGGCTGCGTGCGCGCCGCCGACCCGCACTGCGGCTGGCATGACGCGAGAGAGACCTGCGTGCGCGCAGCCTCGCATCTCTACGACCCGGACTTTGTGCAGGACACCAGCCGCTGCCCGGAAGCGAATGCACCAGGTGAGGCACAGCTATGGAGACAACGGAGTTTTGTTTCACTTCGTAACTAGCTTATTTCATAATACTTGAGATTTTAGATGGTGAATCCAATTGCGAGCGCCTGTGCGTTAGACAATACGGCATCTAGACTTAATGTAGCGTACTAGGGCGGCCTTATAGTAGTACGATTGCGCGATTCGTATAATAGAAGGACTCGCATGTGCTCTGTCTTTTAACGTATACTCGTCCGGCAGTCGGCTACGTGCCGGCCTCTGCAATAGCAACATACTATTAACGCTACGTTCTTTTATTTTTTTACGAGTGATATCGACTCATAAAATGCACAAAAATAAAAATGTCCTCTGCCTTCATGTGCTTGTTTTTGGCAGTTTTACCTAATTTGTTTTAAAAAAATATACAAGTTTAAACTACGCTCCTCGAGATGCATCTAAAGCGTTTGAGACATCGATAACTTCTAATTTTATTGTTGTTTTCAGTGGACGGCGGCTGGTCCTCCTGGTCGGACTGGGCGCCCTGTATGCAAGATGGCACCTCTCACTCGGTGTATGGCGACGAGAAACCCGACATGTGCATGTGTCGCACGAGGAATTGTGACAACCCTACGGCTGCTAACGGAGGGCAGGCTTGTCAAGGTAAACAGAATGATAACGCAGGAGACCAGATTCAATATTTTTACGCTCGTTTCTTAGTCTAGAAGAAGATCGATCGTATGTTGGTTCAAGACTGTCGCTAAAAGACATGTAGCTCTTCCATTGTTAATTGGCCACGCAGTTCTACATGCCGGTTTGGCAAATATTTGGACACACAGCATTATTACAAAATTACAAAAGTTTTTGTTAAAAATGTAACCTTAATTTTTTTTGCGGACTGTACTTTTGGTTGTCTGTCATCCATCCTACATGGTGTGCCAAATTTCAGGGCAATCCGACCACTAGAAGTGGGATAAATTAGACCTGCAAGATTTGAACCAAACAGGTCAATTCACACAATATAGATGGCACCACCCGCCACTGGCGGCGTATGCAAGCGTTAAAAGTTTTTCGGAGGTCAGGTCGGGAGTCCCGGTGGTCTAATTGGGAGGACGCTTGGCGGGTATAGACACGAAGTGCGGGTTCAAATTGTCTGGCACTCGAAAAACTTTTTCGTTGGCCAGATATAAGCTTAAGTTTAAACAAAAGCGTTTAAATACGACTTGATCCCTCAGGTGCGAGCATATCAGTGACCAACTGCACAGTCCACGGCGGCTGGTCGGCCTGGTCGGGATGGTCGGAGTGTTCGGCGACTTGCGGCATCGCCGTGAAGTCGCGCCGCCGCTCGTGCACGGCGCCCGAGCCTCGCTTCGGCGGCCGCGTCTGCGTCGGGGTCGATTCACACGACCTCTACTGTAACAACTTACCACCATGCCCGGACCCAGCTTTAGGTACATATTTCATTACTAACCCCCCCCCCCCCCCTTTATCACAAAGTTACAGACCTGTGACCATATTTTCTAAATGGGAATCACAGTCTCCTATCTTTCTGTCTAAGGGTAAAGAATGAGGGTAGTAAGACATTACCCGAAAGCGAGCACTCGCGCTTTAGGCAATATGGCTTCTGTTATAGTTGCATTATGTTAAGTCTGTGTCTAATGAATGTCTAAGTGATCAACTTAAACACAGACTTAAAACTAGGTAGTGAAATTTGTAAACATAAATATAACTTTTAAGCGTCTTTGAATTTGGGGTTGATACAAAGATCCCTTAGCAGGTTGTTTGCTGACTTTTGTATATTCTTTAGCCCCTGTTGATGGTGGATGGTCAGCCTGGTCGAACTGGTCCCCCTGCGTGTCCGCCGGGGGCCCGGGCTGCGGGCCCTCCGCCGGCTGGAAGGAGCGGAAACGGACCTGCACCAACCCTGAGGCGAAGTACGGAGGCAACGACTGCGAAGGCGACAAGATTGAGCGGCAGCTTTGCGACATGAGGCCCTGTGAAGTGAGGAAGGCCACGGCGTGGACGCCATGGGTGCAGATACCTGGTGAGCATATTAGTGTATACTTGTCTTTAGAATTAATAAATACCAAGTAGACTTGTGATACGGTTTCATATTGGCAGAAATTCCTTGCGGACGACTTATGTATTTGTTTGGTTTCAGGTAATTCATCGGATGGAAGTTATGTAGAAAAACGATTCAAGTTTTCGTGTAAAGCGCCATCACCTGAGCAGATAAAAGTGAGTTAACTTGTTAATTTTAGTTGTAATTTTTACAGTTTTTGATCACTCCATATTCGGTTTTTTCACGGGTGGTTTTAAACCATTATTTAAACAATTTTATACTGTGTCTTACTTTCTTCTTCGTAAATTTGCTTAATCATTTCGATGTTTATCATAATTCTCTGTTTAGTGCTCTTTGCCTTTTTAAGTTAGGTTATTTTTCATAACAAATATCGAAGACCATTCTTCTTTCCCAGCTGTCCCTAGCCCGCGAAGAGGAGCGTTACTGCGGCGCGCTGGGGTCCTGCAGCGCGTCCCCGCCCGACGAGGAGGGCTGGGAGCCCTGGGGCCCGTGGGGCGCGTGCTCCGCGGCCTGCGGCGGCGGCCAGCAGGCGCGCCGCCGACGCTGCCGCCGGGAGCCCTGCCGCGGCGCGCCCGACATGCTGCGCGCTTGCAACACGCACGCTTGCGTCGGTCAGTACTGAACATTATAACCACAGCTCGGACAACTCGTCGCAGAAACAGAACAAGATTCAATAGAGTCTTAATAGTATAACGTCTTAATGCGATTTAATTTCGAGCCAAAATTGGATCGATCGTAGTCAGATCCATACTAGAAGTGTCAAAAATGACGGCGAAGTAATCGGAATTGAGTAGCATTAAGACGTCATGGTGAAACCCCTGTTTATTTGTATGTCCCGTATCTCATTTTTTTCAAAGTAAAACGTGCTTATTATAACGTATTCTATACGATACGATGTTAAAAATAGGTGTCAAAATAACATCAACCTGATAAAAAAAAACCAAGTCCAGGTCCCCCTTTGCTACAGTCCAAACCTTTAAAACGTGACGTTGACATCTGTCAACTGTCAACGTCACCGCTCTGTCCAACGAGTGCGTTATCTCTAAACCAAAGTCTGTTTTCAGTTACCATAAAGAAGGATCAGTTTTGAATTCTTAACACTAAACTTTGTCGACAGAGAACTTACTCGTTTTACTGTGCCATTTGTTATAGACCGACCGCTTAAACGAGTCCTCGCCCACGCGGCACAGGGGCGCGGGGGCGAGGACTCCTTTAAGCGGTCGGTCTATAATGTGCCGCTGTGTTGCAGGCGAGTGGTCATGCTGGTCGGAGTGGAGCGCGTGCGCGGGCGGCGCGGGCGGCGCGGCGTGCGGGGGGGCGGGGCGGCGCTCGCGCGCGCGCACGTGCCGCTCGCAGGAGGGCTGCGCCGACGCCGGCGCCGCGCTCGAGACGCGCGTCTGCGTCCTGCCCTGCACAGGTAACACTACACCGAGGTTCTATACTCTTCGCTCTAATAAAATTCCAAACAGGTTACCAAAAATTCCCGAGTGCCAACACAAATGTCTTAAACTGACACATTGCCATTATAATGCGTAGTGGTGCACTTTTTACGTCGATCGTAAGCCCAGCAGTTGTAAGCCATCAACCAATGTATGAACATCCTTTTCGGGGACCGAGGATGCAGCGCGGAAAAAACTGATTCGTAATAAGTAACTTCTAGTATTCTTTTAAGGTACACAGAACACCTATTATCCGTTGCATGGTAATAGTAAACAGAGCTGATTAACATAGTAATAATTTGTGTTTAGAATCGGAAGGGAACTGGAGCGCGTGGGGCGAGTGGTCGGCGTGCGAGAATGGCGAGCGCGTGCGGCGCCGCGACTGCCGGAGCGGCGCCTGCGCCGGCGCTACTCTGCAAGTCGCGCCATGCGGGGACAACGACATGGACAACGGTGGGCACTGCTTCCTTGCTTGCTTGGACGCTTAACGCATTTATTGCCATCGACGCATATATGCGTTTTCGTGGCTTTCGCACAGTGCCGCTGTCATAGTTTTACAGGTATTTGAACGCACTTGTGTGTCTGAGGCACCTGGAGAAGTCTCGGGTTTAGCAGCTGGCAGCTGGCCGCGAACGCGCTAAGGATGCTTGTAAAATATGAGGCTAATTTTTATTTTAGACAGGAAAATTGAGCTGATAAAAAAGGGACTAGAGATACGTTTTTTAAAATCACATCTGTGAAAATTACTCTCTAAAGTTGTAAAAAGATTGTGTATTGTTACAAAACGCCGCTTGAATGTAAATTTCCGCCTAGTTGACATAATTATTTACATTATGTAATTTTTTACTCGTAACAAAAATTCATCTAATTTTTTTACACCTTTGGGTTTTGTCAACACATGTAATGTCAGAAATCGGCTCCTACAGCAGTCGAACTTGACTGGTACAACCTGCAATCTCTTTTATATTACCTACTGCATTCTCCTACCACAACTTGTAAGGTCAACTTGGACGGCCACGTAACATGCAGAGTTCTAGCATCGCTAATACCCTGAGTATTCAACAATATTCTAACAGCCGGGTCTTGATTTTGAGAAGTTAACCCTTAATAGTAACAATAGACAGGTTCCTAAAATGTAGTCGTTTGTTTCAGAGCTATACGCACTGCCGGCGTACAGTGAAAGCATAGAAATGGCGTCTTTCGTTCACGCCGGCGACTCGCTCAGCGTCGGGGGCATCATAGGCTGCGTGGTAGCAGCTTTTGTTGCCGGTAAGTATCCAAGTTTTAATAGTCATTCATTACGCTCTGTCGACTGTTTTCCAGCGTAACCAATAGGCGGCTTTGCGATTTGCGCGAGATGGCAATAGAGGTATGTCTTCCTACTAGAGAATACTTGAATTCAATAGCTCGGATTGGTCTCCAGCCTCTTGGAGCCTTCTTACTAGAGAATAAGCTGAGTCTTGTAGTAAAGTTGAATTTGACTTGAGCAATTTTCTGGAGGACAATTTCCTTAATTGTGTCTGTTGGTGCATTGTGTATTTTACTGTCTGATAGTGACGCATCTTTCCGTATACAAACCATTGTAAAGATGGTTGAATATGAATTAGTTGTATGTGTAATTCTTAAAATATTATTGTATAAAGGTACTGTACTGTATTCCATACTGGTTCTAAATCATTCTGCTCTGAAGAGTTCAAGTAGCACACAATATAAACAGCGCCATCCACGTTTATCTTTTAGCTATGTTCGTCATTTGTTATCCGACCTTGATATTTGTGTGATTTCGTCAGTCGTTCACAGATGGCGCTACTGTGACGAAATCTGTAGAAATAAGTTTTAAATGCAAATTACATCTAAATTTCTCATGATCTGACGCAAATATTGCTTTTAATTGAAAGAGAAATGCATTATATTGTTGCTTAACGAGTTATTTCCCGATTTTAACATCTGTAAATAGCGTTTCCGATAAATTTCTTAAATCACGCTATAGAAGTTTTTGTCGTGACTAGTATATAAGAAAACATGTGCTGGCCACTGTCGTGTCTATTGAAAGGAGAGAAGGTTAGCACTCCCCTTGACAAGGATGGAACACACAAAATGGTTAAGGGCACAATCTTGACCACATTTTTTTAAGGTTCCGGATCCTGAGTAATAATTATACATTTGACGCTAATCATTATTAGAAACAAGGTGCATCGTCTGTTATCGAACGCAAGCCTTTGTTTAGAAGTAACGATTTTTTGGTATCAGCGTAATTCGTCCCATTCGTTTTTCGTTCATTTCATATACATGTACGTCTCATTCTGTGTTCGTCACTCATTCTTTATTCGTCTCGATCGCTATATGTCCCTATCGTTTTAAGTACAATTATGTAACCTGTCTCTTTCCTAACAAGTCTTTTTCGTTTTTCGTCACGGTCTTCCTAGGACTCATTCTTTCTTATTCCCTTTCGATTTTTGTCTCATTCACTTATTCGTCTCATTTTTTTTCATGGATTCGTTATTAGTCACATTCTTGATTAGTCTCATTCATTTTCAGTCTAATTCTAAGTTCGTTACATTCGTTTTGCGTCTCGGTCACTAGTTGACTATCTTTTTCCGTCAATCTTATTTTTTTTTTTAATTATATCTTAATGACCGAGTGATCGTCATAATTCTTAAGTCCCAGACCCTTCAAGGCCCTCATTTTTTTCTGTTCTGTATATGTACAGGACATATAAACTTCAATTTGTTTAGGAATTCCGATCCGGAGGACATATGAATAGCAACTAAGACCTACTAGTACGGGACGATTAGCGAACGTGCCCAAAAAAGAACGGAACGAGTTACCATTAAAGACAAAAAAAGAGTGAGACGAATAACGAAAGTGACTAAAGATAAAGTGCGAATGATACCAAAAAAGAGAGACACAAACAAAGACATAGTCCTAGGAAGACCGTGACGAAAAACGAAAAAGACTTGTTAAGAAAGAGACAGGTTACATAATTGTACTTAAAACGATAGGGACATATAGCGATCGAGACGAATAAAGAATGAGTGACGAACACAGAATGAGACGTACATAAGAAATGAACGAAAAACGAATGGGACGAATTACGCTGATACCGATTTTTTTGTGTAAATTTAACGAACTGAGTTTGAAGCAGTTTTTGATCAGTGCGACTGGAATAATATAGATTCTATTTACTGCTTTTCCTTTTTTCTTATTTTCTTAACCTTGTCTTAGGCTGCTTAGTGTGCCTGGCGGCAGTGATCTACTGCCAGCGGCGCGGGACCGCGCTGCCGTGGCGGCGCTCGACCCGCGTGCCCTCTAGCCCGCACTACATCACCGCCAAACAAAACAGCTACGTGACTGTACCACTCAAAGACGTGGTAAGTGCTCATACTTTAGTACAGCGCTAAAATAGGCCTCCACCAAATCGGTCTTTACTTTGATGAAAATACACTGATTTTGAAATACATACAGGAACCATCTTTTCTTACTCAATCGATGGCAATTACATTTTAATTAGAAGTTGGTAAAACGTGATGTTACGAATTTTTATTTTTTTATTTTAATTTTAAACCGAAATTAATGTCGCCCTATGCCTGGTTACTACGTTCTATCAAAATTTACTGCATCATACTACAATTTAGATACGATAAATGCACTCTGTTTTGTAAATTGGGAACATGATATATCTATAACTACTATCCTCAAGAAACCGCATTGAAATTAAGCCTGTGGACGAAATACAGCTGCACAGACGTATGTATTTGTATCTCGAAAAATGTAGGGTGACCATACAATATATATTAAATAAATAATTCCGGAATTAATTTATATTACTTAACCACACGCGTAGCTAGATTTAATTTTGCCCAGACAGTAAGATAAATTAGTTCCCGTATTCTAATTCAAGTCACTGTGTAGACGCATGAGGTCAATTAAAAATCTCTTTTAAAGATAGAAATTAAAATTGCTCGATTTTGGCTTTGCGATATGATATAACTTCAACGAATGACGAGATTTCCGTACCTCGATTTTTTTCCCGGAACCATGGTTTTTTTTCGTATTTTAACTTACTTTTTTCTCCATCAGCCTCGCAAAGCGAAGCGCCAACCCTCCTTCACAGGCATCGGCAACTCTAGCGGCATCCTCCTCTCCAAAAGCAACAACATATCAAACGCCAACAACCACAACACGGCAGCGACCACGCCCAAGCTATACCCTAAAGCTATAGCCAATGAATACGACTCTATGGGCACACTTAGGAGACATTCCAACCAGCCCAACAATAGGAATAACCTTGACAGTGAGGAGGACAAGTTTTATTAGCCACTAGCGCCGACGGCGGCGTCATCCGTCTTTGATTATGATTCTCTATGACGTGAGAAGGGAAGACTGTCTGTGTTTTGATTTTGGATTAGCGATCTGATTTGAATTACGCTTCATTGATCGCTACAATGAAGATGCACTACAGAACCGGTACCACATTGAATGAAGCTTCTGTAGTGGTTTTAGGTTCGGTCATAATTGCGACGATGAACTGGTAACATTATAATTTGTGTAATGTTTCTCGTAAAGAAATGGTGCAAATGTGTTTTCGATCGTTACGTTTTGAACGAATGGACAGACAGTTATAATTCTTGTATTACGTTAGAAATAGTGAAGACATGTTTGTGTCAAGGCCAAACCGCTTTATTAGATCTCTGATGGGAATGTTTTATGGGGTAATACTAATTTGGGTCAGTGTGATTTGTATGTTAAGAATTTGTTGATGCCGTCTGTGTTCTATTTTACAAAACAGCTGGATAAATTAAATGCCTTTATGAATGTTAGTGAGCGTCGAAAATACCCTATTATTAAATAAGTCTACAGTTAATAATTTATTAGTAGACGCAAACGTTTTTGTTTTTCTGTTACATACTCCTATGAGAGACTGGTTACTATGTATCTACTTAAGACATTGCCTTATATGACGTGACATTTTTGTATTTATCAAGTTAATTTTTGCCGTGTTACGGGTCCAACGTTATTTGTGATGATAATGCTCGTTATTTTGATGATTCCTTTTGTATTAAATGTGATAAATATACGAATGAGCGAATATATGAAGAAAAAACTCCAGTGCCATGGTGACAAAAATTGTAAAAATAATCTATTTTATAAATTTAATTTAACTATTAAGATTCATGTAATTGTAAATATTATGTGTAATACAAAATTAGGCATTTTCCAATGACAAAGCCAACCATGTGCCATGTAAATAAGATTAACTTAAGTGTAAATATTAATTAATTAGGACAGTTAATTCAGATATATTATATATTTACACATTATCCTTAGTACAAACGCAGGTGCCTTGGGATGTACACATACAATGATTTATATACTGAAGTTATATCCACAAAACGATATTTTTACATATAATATTTTTGATTGTTGATAATTCAACATTATTGCTTGGCTCATGTTGAGTTAAAGTATTTTATATTTTTATACCTAGACAATAACATAATATACTGTTAGATTTACTATTTACGTTGGTTTATATCTCGTTTTACGGTCCATTTGCACACCCATCCTAAAGGGCTAATTTGATATTGTTATTCACGAGAAAAAACATTAGGCACTAGTTAAACATTAACCCCCTTATTCATAAACGCTCTATAGGCCTCTGCTAACTTAGCAATCGTTTGTCCTTATCTGTGAAAGGTAAATGTCAAAGTGACAGATAAGGACAAACGATTGCTAAGCTAGCAGAAGCCTATAGAGCGTTTATGAATAAGGGGGTAAATTTTTATGTCACAGGATTAATTTGTTTTAAGTAATAAAAGTTTCTATTTCAAGCGAAATTTCTATTGGACGCTTTGTATTCTTATTCTATCGAGTAGTTGCGTCCCTTTCGGATGTTTGGGTAATTAGAGTAATTAGACCGTGAAAAAGGGTTTATGTAAGGTGACTGATTGTCAGCAACTTGGAGGCAGCAACTTTTTTGATTACAAAAGACGAGGTAATATAAATAATACCTATTTCTATATTCTTTATTATTTTTCCATGAATTACAAGTTCCTATCCATGTACTGAAAATAATTACAACGTTTAGAACGACTTGCTGAAAGCAGAACTAATAATTTAAATTCTGTTTGTGTTATTTTTGTGACGAAGTTTGAAAAGGATCTTCGAAGAACGCAGTTCGCGACGTTTGTTTATAGCATAAGTTCTAACTCAATGCCAGTGAATAGAGTACTCTTATAAGGTACTTAGGGTACGCCACATTATTAAACTTTAGTCTGCTTTGCTTAAAAGTACTGTTAACCTTTTTAAACTGTTAAAATTGACGGGAATAGTTCATCAGCACAGTCGCGAAAACTCTTAACTTTAAAGTTATACGAGTGGACTGTTGAAAAGCATGAGCTTTTGTATATCATCATTAATAATATTTGCTTACTTAATATTATACGAGTATTTTCAGCATTAGAAGGAAGGTGAACAATTTTATCCCGTCTTTTTTGAAAAATGCTTCAAAATAAGTAGACCGTTAAAATAATAATGATGTATAATTACGGTCATTCATATTGTTATGGTTTCATAAGGAATAGGTAATTACTTAAAAAGTTTTTTTTTTCTAAAAACAGAAAAGTCAAAATTTTTATATTTTTTTCTAATATAGAAGAATATGTAGTTTCTGACAAACGTTACTAACAGTCGACGTTTTCCTTTATTTATATGCTGTCTTAGTTCACCTACGCCTATACGTATTGTAATGAGGCTTCCTCTTTTTAACTCACCGATGTAGGTATATGTTAGAGATTTCCTTGTGATGTGTTAAGATATCTCGCTAAGCGTCTTCATTCCTGAGTGTTATACAGATGTTAAATTGATGCTGTTGTTAGCCAACTACTTATAATAACAATAAAGACTGTCAGAAATTGTACATTTTGTTTTTTTTTGAGCTCGTATCGCTTTTGATCTTTGGTGGTCGTCGGTACACAAAATTATGGTCGCCGCAGATCGTCGGTTGCGGTCTGAGATTACCGCATAGTGACTCATAGATGTTAGTCGTTTACGCCAAAAATCCGTAATATTCTGTTTGCCCTTAATTTCACAATGTGCACTGTAGTATACATAGAATATTACGGATTTTTGGCGTAAACGACTAACATTTATAATGGTCTAATAATATCTTTTTGTAATTTTTTAAATTCTCGTGTCACAATGTTCGTTCCCGTACTCCTCCGAAACGGCTTTACCGATTCTTACCAAATTTTATATGCGTATTCAGTAGGTCTGAGAATCGGCTACTATCTATTTTTCATATTAAAATTTAGGAGAAAAAAAAAACGGGAGCGAAGTCGCGGGCAACAGCTGGTATTTTTGTAATTTTTAGGGTTCCGTACCTCAAAAGGAAAAAACGGAACCCTTATAGGATCACTTTGTTGTCCGTCTGTCTGTCCGTCCGTCCGTCCGTCTGTCAAGACCCTTTTTCTCAGGAACGCGTGGAGGTATGAAGCTGAAATTTATATCAATTACTCAGGTCTACTGTCCCTTGAAGCTGTGAAAAAATCAAACTTCTAAGCCAACGCAATCAAAAGATACAGCCGTTTATGCCGCAAATTTCCGCAAATTTTCAACTCTCAAGGGAATCAAAACCTACAAGGTACTTCCCGTGAACGCAGAATCTTGAAATTTGGTATGAAGGTAGGTCTTATAGCACAGATTAAAGAATAATTGCGAAAACCGTAAATGTGTATGTATGTCTGTATATAGCAGTGACCAATATAAAGTAACCCCACACTGCGTACATTTTGCTTTGGAGCAGGGCTCTGCTTGCACTGGTTTAAAGATATTTATAGATAATGCTACGGAACCCTCGGTGCGCGAGTCCGACTCGCACTTGACCGGTTTTTTATAACCTAAAAATTTTAGCACTTAAAGGACGATGAGGTTGAACCATGTTTTTTTATTATATCGTCAAATTAAGGGTACTGTTTTCCGCATTCATTCCGTACATGAGTTTCGTTTGGTAGCTTTAGATACCAAAGAAACTCCAAGAAGTAATCGTTCAGTCGACTTAACAGGAATAGGCGAAAAATATTCGAATGTGGAAAACCGTTTCTAACAATTTTAATTGTATTGGCGTTACGAAAAGTGCACGAAAGTTACTAGTCTGAGTTCTGAAAATGAAAAGCTTCCAGTATTCTCAAATTTACAATTCTAAAAATGTGCTACATTCAATGGGCGGACACTCCATATTATATTAATATGCACTAGGTATTACTCTACTGCTTAAGTTTTGTAAATTACGTCTGTGTGCAGTCGCTACTGCATACTCCGTGTACGTGCGCGTATGTTAGTCTCTGTTGCATGTGAAAAAAATCTCTTTGTACCAATGTTTTACGTCACCCGGGCCGTAAGTAGCAGCTTACCGCCTGCTACGCGATCGGAAATTTCCACTTCCTGGCCAGGGAAAGACGTAAAACTGTGTACCCACCGCGGGTAGTGATAAAGAAAGCCTCGGGTCGCATGTTTATCGCCCTAGCCTTTGGCTCGTGCGACAAGTTCCTGCGGAGACATTCTTTATTTCGCCCTCGGGGGTGTAATGTACTATTACAGTCATACTGTTTGTCTGAGATACTGGTGAATCTACCCATTTTTGCCTTCTTGCTATTCCGTGTTCGAGTTTATTCAAATCTTCATTTCTGTAGCGTCAATCCTATGTTGTCATTCAGTCCTTTATTGTGGCGTCACATGGATTCATAATAACCATATTACCATAATTCCAGACACCTTATAAATGAAACATTACATACAATGAACATGTAGCCGCGTCGCGGCGGAAATTCCTTTGTATAATTTCCCCTGAGCCTTGAATCAATTTTCACATACCTAGTATGAAATACGCACTTCACAATATTACGAGGTGATTTAATTGAAACTCTTATCCAATTTTCCAAGCGTTATTAATTATCCTTTATGATTTTAAGCTGAAATTTGTTATCATTTCATCTGATACGATTAATTAGGAAAATTCCATTGTTATTCGTATGTTCCCCTTTTGTTCATGTTCATTTTCTACGCTTAATTGAAATTAGATAGATAGGTACGTTTGTTAATAACTGCGAAGCTTGAGGTCTCTGGTTCGATCCTTGGTCGGGGCAAGATATTTTGTATGAAAATTATGAAAGTTCACACTAATGCACGACTTTAGCTTCTGATAGTATTTATTCTTATGACTAAACAAAGTTTATTTCCGTTCCGAGGACATGAGGCCATCGAAGCTTAAGAACAGATATTGTGTGCAATTGACAGGCACCCGTTTGGCTTGAGCTACGCACGAGTTATTTTCGTTGCTATCGTAAATTTTCCATTTACTACAAATGTTACCTATGTTTAATTTTAGTTTATGATTTATTTCATTGGTTGTAAGGTATAAGTTAAATGTTGCAAGTACTTACGTTAAAATTTTCACCAAATTAGATCTGTTAAAAAAAGTTGCGTCAATAACTTAACTGGAAGGAAACCCGTAATTATCTGTTTATTTTTCATCACTCCTTTGGAGTAAATTTCCTAATCGAATTCCGCTGATAAACAACATAACCTTTAGGTAAATATAATTTGTACCGCAGCAACCCAAACCCTCTATAACATTGTGGTAACAACAACAATACATAATAATATTGATGAGCGTGGAAATGGGGGGCGTCAGTGTGGGTATACACGTGTATAAGCTTTTTCTCAAAATGTCCGGTAAAGTCGTCATTGTTAACTACATATCAGAACAAGAAGTTAATTATTGCCGGTCAGTCCAAAATTAAAAAAAAAAACATTACTGTCGCGCTAAACTCTCCAGCAATGTTGCATACAAATTCCATTACTGTCTAGTTATTAACTTTTTAAAAATGCAAATCACCATTATAAAATAAAGGCACAAGACTTAAAACACCAAATTAAAAAAAAAAAGCTAATACGACAACGTGTTTATCTGTGTCTGAAAAAGCTTTAGGTGCGATTTTTGAGAAAAGCACTATACTTGCCTCGGCCAGAATAGCATTGCTGGCTTCGTATTATTAAACGGACTCGCAAGCTCGTCCGTTCAAACCAATACTCAGCCAGCAATTGCCTACTTCCTGGCCTAGACAGTAATGTACTATTAAGATGGCGTAAAGGAAGACGCACCCGTGTACGGTGTATGTACGCAGCGCAGCGTGATGCGTCAGGTAGCGTCAAGTTGATCAGGAAATATTGTCAAAAATCATGTTGAATATTAGATACCCGAGTAGAGTAGTAGAAATTAAATTTGAGCTGGGGCCTTACCATGACGTCTTAATATTCAATTCCGATTTAGGTTAGGTTCGCTCGCTGTCAGATCCATACTTTTAACTAAAAATGACAGCTGAAACCTGAACTGAGTCGGAATTGGATCGCATTAAGACGTCATGGTAAGGCCTCTGTAGTTTTACAGCTAGGTATACCTGCGCAGATGCTTTACCACTTTGGAGTTGTATTTTCATGATTTTATTTTTTTAAAGTATTTGATGTTTAGAAGTGACCACTCGCTTGCGTTACGTGTTAGAAGTCATGCAAGTTACACGAAATTATAGTCACTCCTTTGGGATAAAAGCTAGTTTTTTAAATCAATATCTAATCTAATTTGAACCTTGTACTACGAGTAATTAGTTTAGTTTAGTTAATAAGCATGTCGATTTTCAGCTTGGTGTCTACGAGATCCTCTGACATGGACACCTTTTTTTTGTTGCGGCGCGTGGTAATGGAATAGCGCCAATCAGTCACCGGCAGAAAAAAATGGGATACAAAACACATTAAATTTGCATAAGCTTTTTAAAAAGTACTTTCACCCTGAACCCAATTAGGTATATTTAGATCTGTGCCCCGTTTACCGTTTTTTTTTTTTTTTTAACGTGTGGAAAATGCGCCTTATGCATCTTCGCGCGAAGGAGGGGAGAGGCCTACCGTCTAAAAACACACACGTTCCCTCCTGGCCATGAACTGTGGGCGTTGCGGGCGCACTACGGTGATCACCGCAACGTCCACTGGCCGCCCCGGGATGGGGCAGATGGCAACGGCACCATTGAATGCAGGTTCCAGATTCCCCGCCCGCCCCCGCCGGTGACCGTTTGTTATTTTTAAAGAGGTTAACTCCTCGCAGCCCCCTCAGCGGCCCACGTTCCCAGCGTCTGCGGGCCGATGCCCCGTTTACCCTGCCCCTTAGGTACACCTAGTCCACCAGCTAAGTTGGATACGTTTACGTACATCCACTTGCCAGCCTTCCCCTTCGTAGAACCTGAGCTGCGGCTAAACATTATGGAACACTATTTGAACAACAACTTGCGGGAAAATACCTAGAATTAACTTAAGTACAATACCTTCTTGAGATTTGCTTGTTTCTCCTGTAAACACAGCAAGTTCTTAGGTTAATTAACGCCACCGGCTAAATCCAATGCAAACATATAGGCTAAGTTGGCAGCCTGGCAAATATCTTCATGTTTATTTTTCGGTTGGAGCAAACGGAATGGCAGGTTCTTTGTAGGCTTAAGGTCTTCGCACATTAAAACAACTCAACGGCGACTCGACTCTATGCTAGACATTGAAATTTAAGCCCTGTGTCATATGTTCTAGGTTTAATTTCAAAAAATGATTATAAAGTAGTGTACAACGAGTGGCCTACGCATCGTACACTAAAGGTTAACCCCGACACGTTTGTCACGCAATGACCACACGTCGTCCACGCACCGACCACACGTCGTCCACGTAACGACCACACGTTGTCCACGCAACGACTATGCGTTTGCGACTGACGCGTGACGGGCAACCATTTGGTTAGACACCGCGTTGTCCACTCGTTGACATCGCGTTGTCCACTCGTTGACAACGCATTGCCCACTAGTGACCATTGGGTGGATCAACTAGTTGACTACTCATCGAGAGTGTGAGTTGAGTTGGTGTCGGATTGGCGTGGAGTTGGTCTAATGTGCGAAGACCTTTAGACTTGGCCTGGCCAATTACTTTAGGTTCAGCATAATTCTGAAAACTAGAAATGGCTAACATGACGAATTGACAAGAGGATTGATAATAGCGTAGTGGGCTAAGCCTCTACTGGATACCAAATGTATAAGATTAGAATCTGTAGCTCCACATTAACTTGGGTATCATCCATCTCATGTAATATAGCCGTACTCCTTTGGAAGATAATAAATAATAATAATTTCAAATGATCGGGTCCCCACGGGCCTGTGATCGAAAACACGTACAACAATAATAATAATAATGTGTGGTTAGGTCAAGGGCCAGATACAGAAGGCAGTACTCCTGGACACGGTTCGGATACTCGGGAGGTCCCTCTCTCTGTCGCCCTGACCACCGGTAGCTTAGGACTCGCCTCGCTGCCAGCGGCACCCTAAGTTAGGTTGTTATAATGTTTTTATATTTTGTATTAATGTTGTTTTATTACTTTTTACAATACAATACAATAACTCTTTATTGAACACCACATACATATAACAACCAAAACAGAAAAAAAAGTATACAGAATATTACAAGGTAACAATAGGCGGCCTTATCGCTACAGAGCGATCTCTACTCTCTTTCTCTCTTTATATGAATGTTGTAAGAACTTAAGATAAAAATAAATATACAGAAAATAATAATAATTTATGATTTGAGTAATTTAACGCTTCATAATCACTGTTCTGTCAGACGCCGACTTGGATCCTTTACATGACGATGAAGACGGATCGTTATCGGTTTGAATTACCTTAGCAACAAGTATGTACATAATAATTGTGTTAGAATCCTGCAAATAAAACGTACAAACCTAGCCCACGCTTTCCGCTAATTCCCCGAAACCCACCAATTCCTCGACAGGGCTTATAAGAGAGCAATTGGAGTCAATACCGGTTAATAGCTTCAGGAGTCCCGTCGGATACCGTTATTCTGCCGTATTTTACCGTAGGTAATGAGGGCTCATTTCCTCTGAGGGTATAAGACGTCATTAGAAGGCGGCTCACCTCACTCAAATTGAATGAAATCAAATACTGTTACGGTATTTAACTCGGCACTCAGGATAAAATGTAAGAAGTGTTTCGGGGCATCATCAAAGGTGAATTAATTTGGGCTTGTAGGTCATCTTGGAGCTTGGGTTTCATTAAGTAAAATACGACTGAATTATATAAGTATTATAATAGCATATTGCCGTATGTTCTTTTGAGGTACGGAACCCTAGAAACGAAATAATTTAACTAGCTAAGAAAAACTTAGGTGACAACACTGTTAGCAAAAACGAATTAGATTTTATACTATGCTTACTAAAATAATTAAGATTTATAAGCCACTGTTTACCGGTTTGTTGAACTTGTATAATATGTCACAGATGTAATGGAACTAGAATTAATTAAGCAGCAACATGTCGGCACATAATTAGCACATGGGCGAGTCCATTATAGCGACGTGACTTGTAAAGCGAATGTTCATATTGAAATAGAATTATACCAAATTGCATTGTAAATCTTTTATATTAGTCTGATGATGATAAAAAACCACAATCATGCTAAACGTGGCCTTTAGGTCTTGTTAATTTAGGGTCTCTTTGCTCCGTAAGCGATAAAAATGTGATTTACGCATGTACATGATAAAAAAGCAGTGGTAGCCTAATGGTTTGAGCTACGCCTCTCAGGCAGAGGGTCGTGGGTTGGAATCCCGGGCTCGCACCACTGAGTTTTTCGGAATTTACCTACATTATGTGCGGAATTAGATTGGGAATTTACCATGAGCTTTTCGGTGAAGGAAGAGATCGTGAGGAAAATTCCGAGAGGAGACCTGGAGATGATGAATCTGATGAGTGCTGTTCGAGGAAAGAACCTATCAAACTTTTCATACATATTTCATACTCTTTTCGTACTATTTTCATGGAGAGTGAGACTGCCGTTGAAATTACTAGGACATATCTATCCCAGTTCTTAAGACTGGAAACGCATCTGCAACCCTCTGGTGTTGCGGAGGTCCAAGGGTATTGGTCACTGATCATCAGGTGATTAACTATGCCATCCTATATCATAAAGAAAATCAGTGAAAAGAAAACTTTGCAACACAAAATAATAACTGTTCGCATCGTGTGCAGTTCACGCCAAAAATATGCATAAACTTTTCCACTTTGTTCCGCAATGACGGATCAAAATGTGTATACATATTCTTGCTCAGGATTGTACTATGAAGTAAAGTATACTTTATATAAGTACTTTACGGCAAAGTTTATATTGATAACAATGGAGGCTTGTTTAATGTTTAAACTTGGCCGCAGTTGTTTCTCAAACATGTTGAACAAACAAACGCGGCAAATTGTTACCTACTGTCGGCAAAATTTGTTTATTGTTTATTGTATACTAGCTTCTGCCCGCGACTTCGTCCGCGTAGAATTATACATAAAAACCTTCCTCTTGAATCACTCTATCTATTAAAAAAAACCGCATCAAAATCCGTTGTGTAGTTTTGAAGATATAAGCTTACAAAGGGACATAGGGACATGGGGACAGAGAAAGCGACTTTGTTTTATACTATGTAGTGATAATAGGAGAGTTTGAATTGAATTGACAATAGTTTAAATTTCTAAACGACACTGAAAATTAGAACACAGAAAAATCCGAAAAGTGAAGCTATGGCCGGGAATCGAACCCGGATCCTCGCCATTCCGTGACGCGTGCTATACCCCTACACCACCCATAGCAGGCAGGTAAGCCTTAGAATTATTCTATCTGTTACTAGTTGTCACGTGACATTGTTACTATGCGAATTTTTGTCGCTAAGCGTCATCTGGTTGAATGATGTGTCTGTACGACAGAACATAAAAAATCAAGAAGTAAAAATTCTTGATTCATTTGATAGTGACAATAGTTTGCCGTGTAAATTTAGAGGGAAAGGAAGAGGTTTGAAAGAAATCTGGTCTTAAGAATAGTTCTATTCATTACGTCGAACATTGGTACAAGAAGTGGTCGTACAGAAAGTGCCATCCACGAACATGCATGGATTTATCAAAATTAAGAGTAACGTTTAACAACATAGTATCTAGAACCACGGTGGGTATCGTTGTAAATGGCACCTTTTGAGCTTTGAAAATGAGATTTTACTATTCGATATATCAATAATTTTTAATTAGGCACCATAAATAATATGGATATCACATTCTTTATTCAACATATTTTTTTGTAATGCCCATATAATTTAATTTACCACTATTTTCACATAATAGTAAAATGGTAAAGACATGCGGCGATTCCTACTAAGAAACCTTGTAAGTAAGCAATAGTGGCCTAAAACCATTCTAAAATAAACTAAGCAAATATCTATCATTCCTAATCGGACTAAACAGCAAATATGCAGTTTGTCTTCTAGCCAGGACATTCCAGACTAGATTCGGAATGAGACATTCGCTACGCGGCACACGTAGCACTGCTACAAGCGCTACGCGGCTACGACGTAGCACTTATTAGGATCATTTCACACTGTCCGTTGAATCGTGACAGACCGAGAAAAGTGGACGATAAAGAACAATTACTGTCCAGCTGGGTAACAATCCTTTATTTATGTCAGTTGTTTACTGAAAAGTTTATTTAAGAACGAGAAAATATATATGATAACATTGTTTACTTTCTCCGTTTTTTTTGTAATTGTATTTTTTTTCTCGCTAAAATCACACACACACACACAAATCACGTCCCTATCCCTTACGGGGTAGACAGAGCCTAGGGTAATAAAACCTTAAGGCCACGTTAAAATCATTTTTCAAATTCTACTGAAACAGGAAGACAAATACTGGGTCTGGGAATTGAACCTAGTTTCTTACCATTCAGTTTTTACCTGTACCTAGTTTCTTACCAACTGGAATCGACTCCCACAACTTGCTATATTTTTTCGGTTTCTCCATTCCCGTTTAAGTAGGTTTGAAAAATTAGGAACATTAAGGTTTCAATGTGCGGAAAGAGTACAGTGACTGAGTGGGAACAGTCACAAAGCGAATCAAACTACACTATCCATTACTCAATAAACAAACATTTTATACATATTAACTTAAAAATAAGTAGGTATCTGGATATATCCAAATACAGGAACGAGTTCTCAATCCAGATAAGTGCGTGCGAAGATTTATCTTTTATCTCAAACACAAGAAATACTTTTCATCCGTTGGTCGAAAAAGAGCGAATCACTCCAATGATTGCGTGTCTAAGTGAGCCTAAATAAATCTCCACTTTGGAAGCATGATACGTTACTTTATATGATTCTGGTAACATTTTCTATTCCAAAAATACATCTATGAAAATATTTCAGGCTGCAATGCTGAGAACAATTTCTCATCTCAACTTGGAAATAAAAATGTGAAACAAAAGACAGTACTTGTGGCATAATAAAAGTTCATAAAAATAATTCTTATTGTATGCTAATTTCTTTAATATCCGACAGGATATTGACACAGGTGTAGACATAAGTGGAATAAATTGCCTTAAAATGTATATTCTACTAAATGTAGTATCAGACGGTCTTCTAACACAAACTAGAATTTCTTCCCCTTGGGACCTCATATAGATGAGGCTAACTTGACGTCTAGCCTTGACATAGCTCGGCGATTTTCGGTCGAATCTCATTTACTGAAACACATTACAAGGTCTTGAACAAAAGAAATGGTCACTAAGTAAGAGATTCCATGACAAGTGGGTAAATAAAATACATTATATTTCATTTATATTATGTGTAGATTATGTACGTATAAATAATATTTGCTGTGTCTAAGTATACACACACACACACAAATCACGTCTTTATCCCTTACGGGGTAGACAGAGCCTAAGGTAACAGGTACCTACAGGCCACATTCAGCAAGATTGCGGGCGTATAGGTGGAAAATGGAATCAAAATAGTGACGGGTTGCTAGCCTCATCGCCTATAACATGATTCCTATTATAATCGCCCATTCCCTCGATGGGCTTTTACCATCTGCGCGGGTAGAGAAGCAACTGGTACATTCTATGTTTTATCTTTGCTCCCAGACCAGCATGGAAGACTAAGTATAAATTTTAATTATTACGGAAATGCTTGTTACGACGTGTCAAGTGATACGATAATGATTATATAACTATCAAAATAGAGATTCGTGATTCTTAAAAGCGAAACAATGTGTGTTTTGACTGCTAAAACATCCCATGTTATTACACAAAGTCAGACGTCAGCCAAAGGCAAAAGCAAAAGTCTGCAGTCAGTAAGCATTCGTTGTCCGTGCAAGGCGACTTCCTGTGACCGTCGTCAAGAGTCGCTGGGACACTTCACTGCCGAGTTTGCGAGCAGGGTTGTTTTGTCGCGCCCTTTGCCACCCCTAGTAGAGCATCTATCAAAACCTCGTGCCCTTTGCCACCTCTTACCTCCTGGCAGCTAAAGCCCCCCTAGGTTTTAGCCCTACACGTATCCATCTTCATAGGCGTCTTTAAAGCTCTGTTTACATGAATAATACATTTCTAAACGACACAGATAATTAGAACACAGAAAAATCCGAAAAGTAAAGCTATGGCCGGGAATCGAACCCGGATCAAAACCCTGTAAGGGCATTGCAAATATTACTTTATTAACTATGCTTACATCTAAACTAGGGTACAAAGTACTAACTCTGGCTGAATTTAATATGATATCAAAATAAAGTAATGTAACTGTTAATAGTTTACTCTACTTAATAAGTACGTACCTAAGACAGAGTCAAATACAGAATGAAAATAAATTTATTATTAATTAAACTATTATAAATTATAACTGTAACAAGTTTATTTTAATTTCTACAACACTTGTCTGCTTATCAATCTCATCATCAAAAAATTCTTGATTCGGGTATACAATACAATACAAATACTCTTTGTTTCTCTTTATTTACTCTTTATCGTAGGATTTCTCCAGCCAGAACTTACGAGTATGTGGTGTATTTTTAAATAGTTTAATATATTTTATACTTTGAATGAACGAGGCGCTAACGACGTGTAAGACAATTAGTCAATTCGTGTAACTGCAATCCGATATTTGAAACTTCGTCACTCCGAAATACCACTTGGAAGTAAACTCTCCCATGCAACCGCAAAAACATTTAACAGAAGATAATACATACAATAAAAAAAGTGTTGCT
This sequence comes from Pandemis corylana, assembly GCA_949127965.1. NCBI lineage: Eukaryota > Metazoa > Arthropoda > Insecta > Lepidoptera > Tortricidae > Pandemis > Pandemis corylana. Next base: position 7,387,596 of record OX421869.1, on the reverse strand, counting down.
TCATTCATTCATTTGCAGCATCCATGTGCTTAATTGAAAATACGAGTAGAGTAGAAGAGAGCTGATTTCAGCTGTAACTTCATACCAACAGACAATTTTTTGCGTCTTTATTTACGAGTCATGTGCCCTGGCACAATTTTGACACCGTGTGCAAACTGGCCTTTTCCAAAAGATAATTTTTAGAGCAAGCGGCAAAGTAATATTTTACCTGGCCATAAAAAAGTTTACTAATAAGGGTCGCGGCTAAGCTTGCAAATATAAACATTAATACTTTAACCAAACCTTAAATAACAAACTTTGGCGCTATCTTTATAACTTGGAGTGCTTTTGTCGGGTGCTTAACCGTGAAAGTTAAGACATTGCATATTTAGTAACGGAGATATTTGGTAGACGAGTAATTTACTTTTAAACGTCTTGTTAGAAACCCTTTAATTACGTCGGCAACTCATCTTTGATCTTCACCAGATTAAGCGTTATTTGACGCCCCAAATGTTATTACACAGTATTAATTATATACCAACTTACTGGTAAAATGATATACGGCAATCATAGAGGAATTCACTACATACATACACATACACAAATCACGTCTTTATCACAGAGCTTACGGTAACAGGTACCTACAGGCCACATTTAGCAAGATTGTGGGCGTATTGATGGAAAATGGAATCAAAATAGTGATGGGTTGCTAGCCTCATCGCCTATAACATGATTCCTATGATTTTCGCCCATTCCCTCGATGGGCTTTTACCATCAGCGCGGGTAGAGAGGCAATTGGTACATTCTATATTTTTTCTTCACTAAATTCACTATAATAATTAAAACAGACAAGTAAATATTATTTGACAAATTAAATATACTGATCTAGTCTGTAGTTAGATCGCGGGAGTCTGCTGAATGAGGGCCGCGCAAGATCGGTCTTTACGGCGCTCCTAGTTCAGCAGTGGACGTCTTTTGGCTGATGATATGATGATGATGATGACGATGATCTAGTCCCAAATTAAGCAAAGCTTGTAATATGAATACAAGGCAAGGGTAAAATGTATATGTTTAGGTAAATAGGTTCCAAACCAAGGACCTGTAGCGTCCTAGTAGTCTATCTGTCGGAGCAGAAATGTCTTAACTACAGTTTGTTTTAAAGCAATTTGCTAAGCCACTGCGGCGGTTGCCGCATCGTGATTGGTCGGCCCAAGGTGAAACAAGGAGACTTGGGTAAGCAGATATTACAATCACTGTCGACGGCAGAACTCACTAGCTCCATAATCATGAAAAAAAGTTAAATGTAGGTACGATTAATACAATTTTATATAGCTGAAAGGGCTATATTCCGTGCAGGAGATAAAGAAAATACTATCGTGAAAAACTAGTGCTAGTACGGTCACTAATGTGTTGAAGAGACAAATCACTAATGTGTCGCGGAATATAAGAACCCGTATTATTTTCACTCTATTGATTAATTTTTCTTTGGCGGTAATATGTCTAAGTAATGAGATATCTCCCGCGGAGCAGAAACTGAGCGAAGCTGGAGCTGGGTTGCTAACATGAAGTTTTTGCCCCTCGATTTAGAGACGATGTATTTTGGCTGGCAAATACATTCACGAGCAAAACTCGATGCTTAAATATAAAAAGGAAGGTAAAGGAACAACTAACATATTTATGTTAGCTACTAGCTGTTGCCTGCGATTTCGTCCGCGCGAAATTAAAATTTGTATCCCAGGCAGCTTGACGTTTCCCGATACTTCCAACAATTAACGTTATAATGTCAACCAGTTTACACAAAACCTTGATAAATTATATATTTAAACCTTCCCCATGAATCACTTAATCTAATGGTGCAAACTGCATGAAAATCCATTCGGGGTTTTCTGAGTTTATCGCTGAAGACAGACAGATGCGGGGGAGGACTGGTTTTTTATAATTATCTAGAGATGAACTACATATAGGTATTTATGTCGAAAATTAACCACACATTTCCTTTATCTCTAAGATTTCCGTAAATTCTCCATATTCAAATTTAATATGCGATTGTTTTGTAAGGCTAGACGCAATTTATCACTTTAAGTTTAGCAATGTACGTCAATTACTGCTAGTTTATAATGGATACCCTCATTCCGAGCGTCGTGGGATGGAGTAGGTATGACTAGGGTTCAATTTATTGGACGTTCTTCAAACATTGATGATTTATCTATTGCTAGTGACCTTTCCCTTAATTCGTGGTTTCGCCTTACATAAGGAAACTTTTTTTAAGTGATTTGTTTATAGGTACCAACATCGTTTTTATTATTGGGGTGATAAAATACTGATTGCTTCCATGCTGGTCTGGGAGTAAAGAAAGAACATAGAACGTACTAGTTGCTTCTCTTCCCGCGCTGATGGTAAAAGCCCATCGAGGGAATGGGCATAGCAACCCATCATTATTTTGATTCTGCTTTTCACATATACGCCCGCAATCATGCTAAACGTGGTCTTTAAGTCTTGTTATCTTAGGCTCTGTCTACCCCGTAAGGGATAAAGACGTGATTTGTGATGTAAACACAAGGATGATTTGCTTAAGACTGGTTTATTATTTCTACAAAGTACCCACATGAACACGTATTTATAAATACACAACATCTCCCTTTTCATGCAAAATCAGTATTTTGTTAATTTACTCCTTATATACACTGTTAAGCACTTACATGTATCTATTACATTTTTTTTTTTTTTTTTTTTTAGCAAAATTATACTAGTTAATTATACCTACTATTAAATAACACATGCAGTTAAAATAATTATTTTAAGCAAGCATTTTTTTAGGAATTTATGTCATTGTTTTAATTTTACCTATTTGAATGCAATTAATGAACTCTTTGCCAGGTAGGAAGTAGGTAGTCCAATTAATATAGATATCCTTTTTTTTTTTACATAGTTAGTATCGTTTTACTGCCTAAGCTTTCGTTTTGCTTCGATTGCAGCAGCCCTCTGAGGGCGCTGGTGGTGGCCTGCTTCACAAGGAAAGGTTTGTCGTGAAACAATAGACTGATTATCTGTAAAAGACGAGTTGTAGCTCATCGTGTTTCCGTCGTTCAGCGTGTCCGTTACGTCGTCGTATACGCTATCACTAGAATTTTCCGCATCATCCTCGTCCATCATCTCTCGATGAGATGGTGGCGGAGATGGGCCTCCCGGTTCCAGCTTGATAAGGTGGCGCCTGTTTCTCCGAAAGCGCTTGCCCTGCGCGTCCGCCACGAAGTAGGAGCGCGGCTGGTCGGCGCGGGCCAGCACGCGCGCCGCGCGCCGCCGCGCCCCGCGCTCGCCGCCGTCCAGCGCCACCACCTCGTCGCCGGCCTGCAGCTCCGGCAGGGCGAGTGCGCGCGAGTCATGCCACGCCTTACTTTTTTCTTGATTGCGTAAAATATTTGTGTAATCGGCATTATTGCCTCTCTGCGGTGCGAGTTTATCGCCGTGAGACGGCAGACGAGTGTTTAACCGTCGTCCCATCAGCAGTTCAGCCGGGCTGGCTATCCCGTCTCTCGGAGTCGCCCTGTAGTTTAAGAGCCCGATGTAAAAGTCGGTACCTGTGTCGAGTGATTTTTTTAAGATCGCTTTAATAGAACGAATGGCACGTTCGCTACGTCCATTCGACTGAGCATAATTAGGCGACGACGTCGCATGCGTGATTCCCCATGATTCCATGAACTGCTTGAATTCCTTAGAAGAATAAGCTGGACCATTGTCTGTTACCAAATTCTGTGGAATTCCGTGTCGGGCGAACTGATCTCTCATCGCGAGCACAACACTGTTAGTCGTGATAGCCCTCATGGGACACACTTCAACAAAGTTTGAAAAGTAGTCGACCAGTATTAAATAGTACTTGCTTTTGTACTCGAAAATATCGGATCCCACTTTAGCCCACGGCAAGCACGGTATAGGGTGTGGTATCATCGGCTCCCGGCGCGGCACAGGCGCGTGGTCTGCACAGGCTCGGCAGCGGCGCACGAGCCGCTCCACGTCACGTGACATTCCCGGCCAGAACATCACCTCCCTGGCACGTCGCTTGCAGCGGTCGATACCGAGGTGGCCCTCGTGCACGCGAGAGAGCATCTCTGAGCGTAGTTCATTAGGAATGTATACCAGATTGTTTTTGAACAGCACACCATCAGTATATTCAAAACATTCCTTGTGTTCCCATATGGATCGCACCGATTCTTCACAATCGTGTTTCCTTTCTGGCCATCCGTTTTTTATGTATCTTATGAGCACTTGACATGCCTGGTCGTTGAGTGTATGCTCTTTTACCGATTGCATTTTACTGTCACTAAGTCGCACCGTACGTAGCAGGAAGCATGTTTGATCCTCGACCTCGCTGGATATTTTTTCTTGCATCAGGACCGGTAGCGGAGCACGAGACAGGGCATCTGCAACGTACATATATTTTCCTGGTTTATAGACTGCGACAAAATCATACCTCTGAATGCGCAACATCATGCGTTGTAACCTCGCCGGTACCGAGTCCAAGGATTTTTTGAAAAGCGCTTCCAAAGGTTTGTGATCGGTTTCTACTATCACATCGCTCTTACCATAAATGTATTGATGAAACCTCTCTAATGCGAACACGATCGCCAACATCTCCTTTTCGATCTGCGCGTAGCGCTGCTGCGTGTCAGTGAGCGTGGCGGAGGCGAACTCAACCGGGCGCGCGCCCTGCAGCAGCACGGCGCCCAGCGCGCGGCTGCTCGCGTCCACCGACACCACGCACGGCTGCTCCGGCGCGAACAGCGCCAAAACCGGCGCCGAGGTCAGCGCCTGCTTCAGTGCACACACCACGCGCTCTTCGCATGCTCCCCAGCACCATTCGCTGTTTTTCTTGAGAAGGTTTCTCAGCGGTGACACCTGTTCCGAGTAATTTGGAATAAATTTGGCCACATAGTTGACCATACCCATAAATCTCTCCAATGACTGTCTATCGGTCGGACTCGGCATGTTTTTGATGGCTTTTACTTTATTCTGGTCGATCTTAACTCCCTCCGAGTTAAAAGTATGACCCAGATAAGTAACCTCCGCCACACAAAACTCGCATTTTTCTCGATTAAATTTTATACCAACCTCCTTGGCCCTCTCTAGCAGACTTTTCAAGCGACCGTCATGCTCGCTCTTTGTAGATCCCCACACGATGACGTCATCCACAAAGGAATCTACGCCATCCAGGTCTTCCAGAAGCTGTCTAACCTTACAGTGAAAAACCTCAGAAGCAGAATTAATCCCATACGGCAAACGAAGAAACTGGTAGCGCCCAAAGGGCGTGCCAAACGTGCATAAATCTGCGCTTTCTTCGTCTAGCTGGATCATCCAGAAGCCTGATCTTGCATCTAGCTTACTGAAGTACCGGGCCCCCCTCAACTTTGTTGCAATCTCTGTAACAGTAGGTAATGGATAATGTTGGCGCCGAATAGCGCGGTTTAAAGGCCGCGGGTCAAGGCATATACGAAAACTGCCATCTTTTTTCGCTGCTACAACTATTGCATTTACCCATGAAGTTGGGTGGGTAACCTTGCGTATAACGCCAAGTTCCTCCATACGATTTAATTCTGCTAACAGATGATCCCTGATTCCCAGCGGGATCTTGCGCACGGGACATATGCACGGGCACGCGTCGCTCTGAATGGGAATTTTATACTGCCCAGGTAATTTACCTAGCCCCTTAAACAGGTCATCAAACATACACATATCTAAAGAATAAACTCGCTTAACCAAATCTAATTGTTCTAGGGCTCCCTTTCCAAGAATGCTTTGACAATCTTGACTAGATATTACAAATTTTAAAGTAAATTCGTTATCTTTAAACATACATTTTATTAGACATGAACCGAGAATAGGCACGTAGTTGCCACAAAATGACTGAGCCTTAACACCATCCGGCATAATATCACAAGATGAAAAACCTAATGTAACAAAATTATTTTTTGATAATACATTTAGGTCGGAACCGGTATCTAATTTAAACTTTTGTTTCACTAATTTGTTGCCTACACATTTTATTTGTAAAGTTTCGTACCATTTAGAGTCTTCTATGTGATCAATCGTTTCAATAGTGTCCAAATAATAAAGTTCCTCGGTGTCTTCCTGTAGCTGGTACACTTTGTTCGGTCTGCGCCCTGGACACACTTTTTTATAATGACCTTTGTTACCGCACACAAAGCACTTCACATTTCTAGCCGCACACTGTATACCGCCATCACAAGAAGCCTCCGCGCAGGCTGCACACAATCGCTCCCGAGCGGCCCAAGCCCGCGGTGCGGCCGCGGCCGCCTGCCCCGCGCCGCTCGGCCACGCACCGCTCGGCCCCGCGCCGCTCGGCCCCGCGCGGCCGCCGCCCGGCGCGCGCCAGCCGAATCCGCGACCGTCGCGCCGCGCTGCTCCGCGCCACGAACCGCGATTGTTCCTCAGCACATCTACCGCCAAGCTTTTTGCCGATTCACTTTTTACACCTTCAATCTGGCGACTTTCTTCACTGGTTATTTCGCTAGATTGACATATCTGTATGCTTTTATCCAGTGTGAGGTCGTCTGTGCGCAACAGCCTATCTCGCACGACGCTGTATTTAATACCGCAGACGATGCGATCGCGCAGCAAACCATCCTCGAGTTTTTCGAACTCGCATTGCTGACTCAATATTCTCAATGCGGTCACGTACTCGTCTATGCATTCTCCTGCTTCTTGGTTACGCGTAAAAAATTTAAATCGTGCTAGGATAATATTCGTTTTAGTGCCAAAATATTTGTTAAATTTATCTATTAATTTGTCCACTTTGTCCTTATCGTCTTCTTGCTCAAATTTAAACGTTGAATACACATCGTAACCGTCAGATCCGATTAAATTGATCAATAAACTTGCTTGTACATCAGTGGCTTCTTTGTACACTCCCGATGCCTTTAGGAACACTTTAAATTGCTTCAGCCATTTTCGCCACGCGTCAGCTCGACGAGCCGGGCCTCCTTCAAGCACTAATTCGGTAGGCGGTCGCGCGTGCTCCATTTTATGCGCACAATAACAAACACTGTACTGCAATAAGTTATTAGATAATAGTTGTAGTTGATTAACGGCACTAAACGCTTATAATCTTATTTTTCGCGATCACCGCTGTCACCATGATGTAAACACAAGGATGATTTGCTTAAGACTGGTTTATTATTTCTACAAAGTACCCACATGAACACGTATTTATAAATACACAACAATTTGTGTGTGTGTGTATAAAATACTGAAGATATTTTCGACGATTTGATGGACCTAAATACTATTCATGTCTTTTAAAGTTCTGATCGATGGTAAGTACAACGGGAAGTGACAAATACACATTCACAAAAGTTACGTCACGTTACTACGTGTGAGCAATTATTAAATAAATAAATTACCTAACTGTTGTTACCAAACAAACGAGATTACAATACTTTTTACTTCTTGCATAGGTACATGTGGATAAACAACATACAATCGCAAAATCAATTTGAACCATGTCACATTAAATTTAAGTACCGCCTTGTTTCATTAATTCAACGTTACCTGACACTAAACTTAATTGTCAATGTGGCGCGAACCAGCTCTGACCTGACTGTTAGCTTTAGTCTAAATATTCTACGCTCGAGGCAATCATCCCCACAAAACCTAATTGACCTAGAAGATGCTAAGCTCATCTGCCACGTTGAATTTAGATTGCCTATGGCTATCTAAGCAAGACTAGATCTTATTAATATTAAGGAAGCTTTGGAAGTTTATTATTACATACTTTACAGATATTAAGTTAACATTGTTTTAAATGGTAAAATCCCATCGAGGGAATGAACCAAAATCTTACGAATCATGTTATAGGCGATGTGACTAGCAACCCATCATTATTTTGATTCCCCTTTCCATCCATACCCACAATCATGCTAGGCGTGGTCTTTGGGTCTTCTTACCTTGGGCTCTGTCTACCCCGTAAGGGATAAAGACGTGATTTATGTATGTATTAAAAATTATAAATATTTAGGCGTCAAAACTTGTAAAATTATCCGTCACTGGTCCATCAACACAGCCAAAGTTACTAAATCAAAGCTAAAAGGAATGAAAGATTCTTTTAGCCATACGCGGTACTAAAAATAAGATTTCACGGTATTCAAACAAAATAAGAAACTACCGTATACTTTATTATTTCGCGATCATGAAGTGGTATGTAAACACATTGTGTATATGAATTTGATACTTAAAGAAAGGGATACATAAAAGGGGCTGTAATAAGGCAGAGATCAATGAACACGAACTATCTCGTTTCAAAGGCTCGCATATTTTTGCACGCTCTCAAACGTATCGTGTACAATATACGTACGTATGTATATATTACGGAAAAAATGAAAATAATGAAGCAAGCATCAGAATGCTACGAGATGATTTCTTTTCATTCGTTGGAATTTTCACGAGATTTTTTTTAGTTTCACGATCAGTAAAGATAAAAATAATAAACACTTGGACGTATGGGTTTGGGTAATGTCACGATGTCAGTCAGAAGATATATCCACTGCTAGACATGGGCTTTCCCCAAGGCTTTTTACATACAAGCTCGAAGCTTATTTTTAGGGTTACGTAACGCAAAAAAATCATAACCCTTGTCTGTCCTCCGAAGTTTTTTTTTCAGGGACGGGTACCTCAGTAAAAAGAAATTAGTACCAACCACCAAGCAGGGTTTGAACATGAAATTTCTAGTTACACGTTCCTGCTCTGATAATCAAAAAATGTTAGCCTCCGTTGGTGTACAAAATGTCGTGACACTTCATAGAATTATTGAAAGCAAGAAGTGATACCTCGCTAAAGAAGTAAAGAAAGTCACATATTCCATTTCTAATCGTCATAATTCACATTCATAGCCATATTAAAAAGTATAAAATTACTTAAGTATATGATACATTACAATATTTTACTGAAGCTTTTGTGTGTGTCCGACTTGTGTACTCACAAGCAAAACTCACAAGCAAAAATACAACTTTTTTTACAACATTGTATGGGATGTGACCCGTTATTTTTGCTCATCAGTGTATTTTGCCGGCTTTTTCTGGGATCGTGACCGGCATTCTTGCATAACTCGCGAAGTACCCTTATCTGATAAATTGATTCGATATGATCTATGATAGTTGAAAGTTTGTCTGTAACGGGGTTAAGGAGATTGTAGGCGGTCATGCCTTGAGGGAAGGTTATTCTGATTAATGTATAGTAGTTGTGAGAACTTACTTGTAATAAGCATACCATTGAAAATATAAAATAAACGGGCGCGTTCCTTAGAGCATTCCATCGAACAATTGCAAATTTCCTTCAAGTTCTTTGCCAAGCTGAGTAGTTATAATTGTTCTGCTACCGTCTCGCATTACCTTCATCTTTTTTACAAGCATTTACTAGACTAGATCCTTCGCCGGTAGGTACTGGAGCGTTCGCTAGAATGGTCGCGAGAATTTGTGGAACTATATTTGGCTTTATGCTTGGCGCTGGTTGTCGCTCAATGTTTTGTGACAAGAGAATGCTCAAGTCTATGCATACAAAAAACAGAGAATTTTGAAAGATTTCCTGTTATATGGAATACCGTCTATGTATGGAGCATGTAGAATGTTAGATGAGATAAAAGTTAGAAGGTCTATTCACGCCACCGAGTTTTAAACTTCTATAGTGTGAAATAGAATAATGCAAATTCAACAACTGGCAACCTATTCCGTGTTTCTACACACCTGTTACGAGTATTTTAGTTTTATTATTAACTAGTGCTTGAAAAAATAAATTAAGAGGCTATTAATTAATATTTTCTTAAATATCTCCTATGTACAGACATCGACCAGTTACAATTTTATTATTATATATAGACTAGCTGTTGCCCGGGTCTTTGCCTACGCTGAATTTTTTTTCAACATTTTATTTTATACAATCCTTGTCCAAACAGTAACAAACACAAATAAAAAAGAATTATCCAATTCGGTGCGGTCGTTTGGAAGTTATGCGCATACTTACATTTCTACGATTAATTTTTATTTATATAGAATAGATTTTCTTTTCTTTCGAACACAAATGTCCACGTTCAAACATCATTTTATTTAGGTGTGCGTGAAAACTTTGAATGAGTAAAACTTCAGTTCCAAGTAAATACCTACCTAACGCACAGTCCGTTTGAAATCAAAACAAACTTCAAAGGTTTAATAAAATTTGTCTCTTTCATTTCAAGTCGTTTTATATAGAAACTTTTCAGCACTTTGTAAAGTCGTAACTTGACCCTTTGCCGGACTCCGCTCTTCAACTTTTCAGAGCATTTCGTATTTAGACCTAAACTTTACTCCTATGAAGTGTTTCGAATACGTCTAACCTTCCAAATTGTAGGCTTTGGGAAAACTTATACGAATCCTTATTAGGAAAAGCTAAAAATGACGTTCTTTGCATTTACCTATGCGGTCATGCGAATAAATAAATACTTTTTATGGCATTTTGCGGTTACCGATATAGCCTGTCTTATTTTAAATATATTTTTATTTATTTATGCTAGAACTTGATTCGTGGGGCTTTATCATAACGTCTTAATGCGATTTAATTCCGAACCAAAGTTGGATCGATCGCTGTCAGATCCATACTAAAAGTGTTATGTAATTTTTGGTAATTTTTAGCAGATGCAGAAAATCTTTTCGGTCGTTTCTTGTATTATTATTGGCCAGAACTACTAGACCCAATTATGATCTCCAGGAATAACTTTAAGTGAGTGCTTTTTAGACTCTTTAGAGCGTTACTACTTTTTAATATAAATGAATCGACAATATTGCTTCCCGATTTTTGCATTTATTTGTACCCGGTTTACCCGTTAACTTAACTTTCAGTAACTTAACGATACTGAAATTCAGAACACATATGGAAAAATCTGAAAAGTAAAGCTATGGCCGGGAACTTATTACCTTTTCAAAAATTTGCAGTATTTATTCAACAACGGAATTTCGCTACTTGTAAACTGTAAACGACCGACAGAAACATTGTAATAAGGTGAGTGGGCGCCGAAACTTTGAACATAAATAATTGTCGGTTTTTTGGTACTTAACCGGTATACTGGGGTGTCCCAGGAAAAGAAACAAAGTGAAAATGAAATTTGAATGATTTTTATTGTGCATGATATTAAGTCATATTAAGAATATTATCATATTTCCTATTCTATTTTGATTCCATTTTCCACCTATACGCCCAATCTTGCTAAATGTGGCCTGTAGGAACCTGTTACCATAGGCTCTGTTTACCCCGTAAGGGATAAAGAAGTGATTTGTGTGCTATTCTATAATAAATTTGCCAGTGCGATGCCATTATAGACAATTTTCCTAAGATTTACTGCTGCTCGCCTCATCACAGCTTTTCCTGACCTAACTGCCACAACTTTAGCCAATCTAGTCCATCTGTGTTTAAATGTAGTCAATGTTTTGGGCTTTTCAGTTAGTTATGTGACTTCCGAGGCGTAGTGGCTAGTCCCCATATCCGCCCGAATATAACTTCTTCCGTATAGTAATATTTATCTATGAAGGGAATCAATCATTTCATTATACATTGTCTTAGATAAATATGTGAGTTCGTAGAGCCTGTACAAATAAATGGTTAAGACGTATTACCATTCTGGTCTATGGCTTGCCAAACGAGGTATTTATTTAAAAAATTGACCTTTGCTATGACTTTGTGCGGATAATCTACAGCGATTGGTCGCGTGGAAATATTGCTTTCCAGGAGCACCCATTGGTTCTACGGGCACATAGGTCTCTTCATCTCAGGTTTTCAGTGTTTTTCCATACACTCTTCGGCATCGTCTTGTAGCGCGCACTTCCTGGTCTTTAATATACTTATGAGCGGATAATTTTGCAAATGCTTTAATCTGTAGGTCTCGTGTTTTCATTCGAGCTAGACTTGACTTCGATATTTTGATTTTTCAGCAGCAGCTCTAACAGACATCGAGGGATTTCGTTCAAAAACCATTTTTACTTTAATTATATTTTGAGCTGTCAAAACAGTACGTTTTCGTCTCAAAATGTTTTTAAAAATATGTCCCTGTGTTTCTTCAAAACGCTTTATAACTCGATATAAGGCAGTTTTCCTGACTCCATCTGGAGAAAAATGATGTATCATGTCCTTTTTTCCATGACATTTGTAATACTGAATAACTCTTTTAGCAAATACTTCGTGTTTACCTCTCTTCATTATTATAACACCAATAATACGAACGTAGTTCCCGCCTAGTCTGACATCTAATACCGGCCATGACAGATATTTTTCTTAAAAAAATAAAAATCTTTTCAACTAATTCGAATTTTAAAATCAGTCTCTTTATTTCTGGGACAGCCTTTATTTCAAGCCTCGTACATTCGAATATACCAAAGTTTCAGGAAAAAATACTGAGAAATTGCCTAGCTTTCTTTAACTTTCAACCAAGTCTTAGCCATGAGTATAAATCCTCAATAAATGTGTTCAATATTATTTAAGGTACCTACGAGGTGACTACTTTCAAATTTAACAGTTACTAAAATATGTTTAAAACTAAGATGCAGAAAATGATGAGCACTACTTATACGTGGAAAAAATAAGTCTCGATTATTAAATTGAGATTTCAACACTAATTCAGATCAGTTTTGTAGTGTATGAAATTATATGAAACTGTCAAACTTAAACCAAGTTTAATATGTAATTTTTTCAGCAAGCGGCTATAAGTATTCATAATGCCACAGTATACACGTACAGTTTGAACTGACAATAAGGTATTTTATGTCTATTTTAATAGAGTTACGAAAGCGTAACTTACGCATCACTATACATATACGATATTCCTATACTGGTTCTATTATCTGGCTGTGATTCAACTCTACTGTTCAACGCTTAATGATCGATGTCAAAGAGATGCTTTGTCGGCATCAAATCAATTTCTCTCAAGAAAGAGTTAAAAGGATTTCGGCAAAACAATAAGCTATAGATTTCAGCCAGTATTTTGTGCCAATGAACTTTCGTAGGTTCGTTTTGTTTGTTAGTATCTATCTAAGTGCTGTCTTTCGAAGTTCGGTGATCTCTCAAGTCGTAAAAATAGTTCATCTCTCCTATCTACTAAACAATGAGTTATTAGTCTGGATGTTGTCTGTTTATAGTATTTGCCGTGAAAATTATGGTCGCTTTGCAACAAGTGCCTCGTAAAGTAATTCACTATTGCGCCTTTGTATGTATTTCTTGAAACATTATTTTGTTCTTCCATGCTGGTTTGGGAGCAAAAAAAAACATAGAATGTACCAGTTGCTTCTCCACCCGCGCAAATGGTAAAAATCCATAGAGGGAATGGGCGAAAATCATAGGAATCATGTTATACGCGATGAGGCTAGCAACCTATTTTGATTCCATTTTCCACCTATAAGCCCACAATCATGATAAATGTGGCCTGTAGGTATCTGTTACCTTACGATCTGTCTACCCCATAAGAGATAAAGACGTAATTTGTGTATGTATGTATGTGATTTTGTGAAACAAACAAAAAATTACAATTACACACACACACACACACACACACACACACACACACAAATCACGTCTTTATCCCTAACGGGGTAGACAGAGCCTAAGGTAACACGTACCTACAGGCCACATTTAGCAAGATTAAATTACAATTAGTGCCAGATTAATCAAACCAAAGTTTAAAAGTTGTACAGAATCGTTTTGATTTTGTCATGTAGGTATTTGGCAAGGCCGACTAATCTATCCCTCTCACTTGGCATTCGGCCATTTAAAAACGATCTGATTCAGCACACGATCTTTCAAACAACATGCACATATGGCTTTTAGCAGAGGTGTAAAGCTCTTTATTGTCACTTTACCGTCGCAGCTTTCTTCCGAAGCTCAGTGTCATAAAGTTTACGGCCTCCAAAAAAGCCGGTTTGTTTCGATACCGTTGACATTGACTGTCGACGAAGTCATAAAAACGATTGTATGTACTTGTAAGACTTCAGGGTCCCGTTTCGTAAACAGTTTTGAAATGCTGTTGTTGAATACTAAATATAGCTGGCAACTCTGATGGCGTTAGCTTAGATGAACCGCAATAAAATTCGTCTGGCAACAAAAAACTTATTCTAGTTTTAGTTTTAACCACTAGAGCCTTGTCATGACGTCTTAATGCGTTTCAATTCCGACTCAGTTCAGGTTTTAGCTGTCATTTTTAGCATGGATCTGACAGCGAGCGAACCTGAACTGAATCGTATTAAGACGTCATGGTAAGGTCCCTGGTATCTTACGACACCCTATTCAGGCATTTGTATTGTAATCCGTAATGTTGGTGTTATTTGAGACAAACACGACTGGAACTCCGTTTTTTTTCACTTCCCACAATTGAGGATTGTAAGTGCGGTTTAATAGTGTCAATGTGTAAGTAATTTGTTAAATTATCTGATAGTTCAGACTAGACTTAGCGTCGAAATGGGTAATAATGCTAAATAAACGGTTTATTTGTTACACGTCTCTTTTCTCGATACTTTCTTTTATGCATTTTGGTTTATTTGTTAAGATATACCACAGATAAGTTATGGTAGATTGTTTTATTACACCAAAACTTAACAAACCCCATTGTAGAAGTTCTATACGAATTTAAAAAAGTTTTATTTCTTATTATTCAACGCTTCACGCTTTGCCGGTTGGCCGGTCGATCCCGGCGTTACCTCCAGCATTAAGCCATAAAAGTGGGGTAACGTTTTTGTGCATCTAGACCTTTGTCCGGGATTGGCAGTCCGCCAGCGCCCGTCGTAAGGTTCCAGGTTCGATGCCCGGGCGTTGACTTGCACTAAGTTTTCCGTTTGTAGAATTAGATTTTTTTAAGACTTGATTATAGGGAGAAAGATTGAACAGCTGGCGCAATCGGAGTGATTTTTGACAAGGATTCTGTGTTGCAACACATCTAATTATGAATCGGGTCAGAGATACTTAAATTATGAAGTTAGTTACTCTGCTATTTATAAACCTCTAAGTTTCAGATAATTTAACATTCGTCTTTATCGGTTCTTTTGAAATTTTTGCCTTTTCCAGACGCTGACTAAATATATATATTTTTAAATAATGGTTTAAAATTTTTGACCCGACCAGGGATCTAACAGAAAATCGAGCTTTATAATCAATTTCTCTAGCCACTAGGCTATGCGGTTGTTAAACATCTGCAAAAAAAAGTAGATAGATTACACTTAACTCCATTATAAAAAGGTCTAAAAAGCAATACCAGAAATGGCCCGCACGACAGCCATACCCGTCCACGGAATCAAACTGATTTATAGCCGAGAAAAAATAAACAGAGAAAGGCCATATTTCATAAAAAAATGGACTTAATATAAAACAAAGTTGATTCCCACCGTCTGCATGCACATGTGTATGCACGCTTACAGCAACTGATTTTAATTCGGATTTCATTAATAAATTGCGATTCAAGAAGAAAGTTTATTTATACGTATTTGATAATTAAAAAACCCGCGCGTAGCTTATCTACGTAACTACGCTGAGCATTCTTAGAACCTCGTCATTTGAAATTACAGAAATTATTCGCTACGTTAAATTGACATTTGACATGTGTAATACGTCTAAGTATACTATGACGAAGTACTAAAGTACTCAACATTTTCGTAGGTCGACTGTACAGCTCTTGATTACGCTAGCTGTTAATTTTGAGCAAATCTTGGAAAATGCTGGACAGATGACGTTTTCATTAATAGATTAAAAATCTGATGTGTCATTAAAAGTTTCAAAACAATTTTGAATCCATTGAGGGGGTGCGAGTCGGGTTACCTCCGCGCGTGGTCTAGAGCTGCGGTTCGTTTTTTGATCCGTCCGAAGGGAAGAGCAGTGCTGGGTCCGGTGCACCCTGGGCATCGGTTAATAATTTCCTGCCAGATTCTGAGAGATATCATTATCCGTTGGCTAAAAGCCCAACAAGGGGGGGGGGGTCTTTTTACCGTGTTCCACCGTACAACGTTGCTGACATTTTTGTCACAAGATTTTTAAATACTTTCTAATACTTTATTTTTTGTAAACTTTGACATTGGTGAAATCATCGCATCGATCGATGGGGCCATATAAGAAAAAGAAGAAGAAGAATCCATTAAGTACTTTCCTAAAAGTTAAATCCACGTGAATGAAGTCACGGGAGTCAGCTAGTGCTAAAATACTTTGAAGATGGTTGAAATGAAATGTGATCTGCTAAAAGACTGTATACATAATTAGTTTTCAGTTTTGACTTGTGTGAGTCATTCAAATCTGATTTACGGAGTAAGCGATATTCTTTCTGCTTTCTCAATTTCCGATGGTTTTCGATGGAAGAAGATATTCAATTATGATTATGATATTACTTTATTTTTGACGACGCCTGTTTTAGAAGGCTATTGTTATTATTGTCTTGTAGAAATACGCGTTATGTCCAT
Source organism: Pandemis corylana (assembly GCA_949127965.1). Classification (NCBI taxonomy): domain Eukaryota; kingdom Metazoa; phylum Arthropoda; class Insecta; order Lepidoptera; family Tortricidae; genus Pandemis; species Pandemis corylana. The sequence continues at coordinate 7,371,160 of OX421869.1, read as the reverse complement.
ATTTACATTATGGTTTATGTAACCCACGAATAAAAAATATGTATTGTTTTTTCACTATAATCTAATGAATAGGTATAATGAAAAAACTTTTTTTTATTGCTAATGCAATCAGTTGTTAGTTGAAAACAAAAAGCGAATGGTGTCATTGAAAATATTTGATTTTTATTTTTTCATTGTAATTTATTTATTTTCAAAACTACAATACTAAATTGAAAAATTTTGTAAATTAAAAGTAAAAATTAAAATAAAATTATTTTCTTAAAACTAAATTAAATCTAAATAAGCACCCGTGACATATTGCGCCCAAGAAGCTGGCAACCATTTCTTCTTTGAACAGTAGAACAATATTATTTAAAATGTTCATATAGTTAATTAAGTCCCGTTTGACAATATTTCGTTACAGTAACCATAAATAAAAAAAAAAAAAAAAACCCACGCATAAACTGCTGGACCGATTTCTACCAAACATGACTAAGAACCACCGCAAGGAAACTGGCTTTGGAATGACAAAAAACCGTATTGAAATCGGTTCATCCGCTTGAGAGTTATGATGCCACAGTCTGACAGACACACACATACACACACACACACACACACACACACACACACACACGCACACACGCACACACACACGCACACACGCACACACACACGCACACACACACGCACACACACACGCGCGCACACACACGCGCACACACACACACACACGCACACACACACACACACACACACACACAGAGAGAGAGAGAGAGAGAGAGAGAGAGAGACATCGACGTCAAACTTATAACACTCCTCTTTTTGCTTCGGGGGTAAAAAACGACGTTTGAAACGCCGAGATGTCACTCACTACATACATACTCGCGACCAATCCTTTTACACGAGTTCTACTGCGCAAAAAAACCATGCAAACTTCAGGATACAATATAATAAAATACGTTGACAAACAGAGCGCACCCTTAATGATCGATCAGCCGCCGAAACTCCACTCTTAGGCCGCGTAGCACCACTACGCTCACAGTCCCGCGTCCGCCGTAGACCGCTACGCTCGTAGCTTCGTAGCACCGCAAAGGCAAACTACTTACTAAGTTGTTAAGTGACTGGATTGGGAAGTGGAAAGTGATAAGTGACTTTTAAACGGATTGGAACGAAGCGTAAGTAAACTTTACATTAGTTTAGCGGGAGTAAAGGAAATATAGAGTAAAAGTAAAGTATGTTTGGTTTTCGTTCGAGTAATTTGGCAAGTGTCACGCACGTGTTGAAAATGTTGACGAGTTCTAATTTGGCCGGGATTATTTTCATAATTTATTGACTGTGTTGCTAATGGGAGGTGGCTGGTTTACCAGCAAGTTATTTTTGAATTAAATTTTGATGTATCTTCCGGTTTTTTTACGTGAATGTGATTAATACATCAAAATTATTTTGTAGCTATTACCTGGGTGTTTTATTTTTAATAAAACCATGTTCTCTGGTCATGTTCATTTTATATCCGGATTTGTATAACTAAATGTCTTGAAGAGAACTCTTGAAATTAATTTTTAAATCTACTTTGAAATTTTCAACATGAAAATGTTTATGTGTAATAATACTTTGAAATTATTCGAATAATTACAATTTGGAGTTGATATGAGATATGAGAGTACCTACATATTTAGAATAATAAAGATATATATTTTTTAGAAAATACTAAATCAGTGTAGAAAATACTTTGATGTTTAATTAATTTGAGGTCGATGCCTGCGGCAGAATATTTTGACGACGTATTTATTTTATAGTTTTAGTATTATTCTATTTTAAAATTCAGCTTTGGTCCATTATTTTAGTAACTAAAAAAATACTTCTGATTTTATATAGCTTTTATGTGTTTTACGTTAGGCTGATTTATTATTTATTTGGAACTAATTTCAAGGATAACGAATATTATAATTACACATAAACGGATAACTCACGTATAAAAAGTCGAGTGATGCTCGACATGTTTCGGACTATTTCGTAGTAACGAATATTAGGGTTGATGACTCCAAAAAATAAAAGAAAACCTCAGGCTGGAAGAATTGAAACTTTTATTTTTCATTTTATTTTAATTATGTGATCGTTGTTAACTGTATTCGTATTACATTCATATTTTTAAGGTATACACGTACTAAATCCCAAGTCAATATAACTTCTGGAAGTAGGTGAAATTGGACTTTCAATACTTTCCCAAAAACTCTTTAATACTAATAGGTAAAGCAAGAATTTTTTTTTGGAATTGGTTTATTTAAAAAAAATGTGGTAATCTTCATTTCTTTGATGGAAATAGTTTACATTTATCTGAAATTAAAATTTTGCACAGAAATTCTCTTTATGATGTACTAGTATTCAATTGTGGTTTCGCTCGCGTAAAAGAGAGTTCTAGAACAAAGGAACAACCGCGGTTGCTAGCTAGTTTTCGTTCTTTTTTGCCACTAATAGTGCTCTATAAACATTAGGCGAGCTAAGCCGCTATCCGGTGATTCCGACACGTCCTATTGTCCCAGACACAACAGCCAGAAGGCTGATACTTTCAGCTGTTACTTAAAAAAAAAACTACTGTTTCCCGAGAGCAAAGCCAATTGTGTTACTACGCCTGATTGGATAATTTCTTCTTGTTTATTTTACTATTTAAATAAACTAAAATATTCGAATCCTTGGGGGAGTTGGCTTTGAAAATCGACGATTGATAATTGATTTGGTTCGAATGCGTCACGTTTTGATTATTGAAAAACTTTCAAAGTGAGAGAAAGCTGGTGATATGGTCATACAACATCATGCTGGAAATTAAGATCATGATTTGTAAGACGTTGTAAATCCATGTATAAAGCAACATTCGACATAATCTTAACAAAAATAAATTGTTTTTTAAAATAGATAAATTGAGTAACTAAATTTAAATTCATGTAGGTATTCGTCAGTTGCACTTGTTTACCCGACGAGCCTTTTTACAGTCTTCCTCGAAGCTAGGTACTTACTGAGGTCTAATATATTGCATTAGTGGAAATTGCAGCCACATAGTGCTCGTATAAAAACATATTTTGTGCGCTCTTGGCAGCATGGAATAAGTTCATCTCATTTGTTCCAAGATTGCATGTAGCCGGAAAAGATAGGACACTTATTCTTTGTCCTTCTGTGATATACGGGAGAAGATTACCGGTTCTATCGTATTAGATGACGTCTTTTTATCTGGCCAGAAAAATCTAGATGAACCGGCCGTTGAATTGTGGCGGCAGATATTGTATTAAAAAAGCTTTAATAAAGTAGAGGAGAATAACAAAAAGTCACCAAGTTAGTAAGGATGTCTCATTGGTAAAATTCGTATTCGATACGATTATCGACCTTGTTACTAAGGTACATGGTTTTATTTATTTATTTATCTAATCAAGGTGAACCAACAGCTTTTAGCATAAATTTGAATACAAACCAAACCAAACAAACAAAGTTCTCATCAAACTGTTAAATGACCATCTAAAATAGCGCAATATCTTACTATTACAACGAGAAAAGTAACGGGTCACTTTTCATACTACGTTGGATGAAAAGCGAACCGTTATTTTTGTTTGCCAGTATAGTAACTTTTAAATCAGCGGCACCACGTTTATGCTCCGTCGGCAAGAAATGCCATTTTAGAAACCCGTTTCCTTAAAAGATTTCGAAATCGAATTGATCCATCGATTAATTTTCGAGAACTGGCCGTTTTCTGACAAGTTGCTGATTAAACTGGGATTCCCGGAAGTCCTGTTAAAAGGTCAATAAGAAAGACGAGATCTCAACCTCATTTGCTTCGACAAATTATTTGAATTCGAGAAATGTTCCGCAATATTTCGTGGAACGCTTTACAAGAGTTCCCGGTGTGATTTAACGGAAATTTGTGAATTCGTGTTTTGGAATCAAAATTATATTGGCGAGTTGACGAGAAGTGAAACACAGTTCTGGACGAGAAGAAGATTCTTCATATGATTGCAACTTGTACAACGTCTGTACACCTATTTTGTGAAACGAATAAAAGGTACCTACATAGATAGATGTGCATAGTTCATAAAAAATATTTTGCCATACATCGTGTAAATCTTTATTAATGTCTAGAGTCCTATTTACAATAGTCATAACTCAGAAATCATTGAAATCGAAAGAGAGTTCAGATTCTGAGTCTGAGTGGGATAAAAGTTATCGCACGCATAACCGCTCGGCACTGGATCGGCGCCGCTTAAACTCGAGCCGTCCAGGGGCCTTACCATGACGTCTCAATGCGATTCAATTTCGACTCAGTTCAGGTTTTAGCTGTCATTTTTAGTATGGATCTGACAGCAAGTGAACCTAAATTGAATCAGAATTGATTTGCATTAAGAGGTCATGATAAGGCTTCTGTATTCTTTGTAAGAAATTCCATACTGTAGCGCACACATATCGGCATCGGAACAGCATCGCCTCGCCTCGGCACAAGCTAGTAATCCGCAAGTGGCGCGCGGGCAACTCGTAGCCATCGAGCTTACGTCTGGCCGCCACCGCGCTTGCGTCTCGCCGCCGGAACGGGGACGGCGTGCGAACCGTCTTCGTTGCCCCGCGGGAAACAACATCGACTACCAGCTCTAGCCGCCGTCTCGCTTTAAGCGCACTGTCGCCCAGCCGCAAGCGCAATGTCACCTAGCCGCAGCCGCGCTGGCAGCTCGGAGGTGCTGAGCCGTTTCCGTTACGTGCTTGCGTATGGTTGACGCCTGGTTGACGGCGAGCCTATGAGGTGAGGCGGCGCCGATCCGTTGTCGAGCGGTTACTTGTGCGACAACATTAATGCAGCATGACTGTGGTCTCACATCAATTTTGAATATAGTAATAGATAGGTATTACATGAGACTGAGCGATATAATATAAGTATGTCTGGGCGAAATAGATAGAGGCGTTTTCTACGCCCTGTAGGTCTGAGTGGCCTCTGACAGTCTGAAACTCGTCTATGAAAGAAGTTAAGTTTGTTTTCCTTTGACGGTCGCAGACAGCTGTCAAACTTTCTGGTCTCGTTTCAGATATTTGAATGCTGATCCAATCAAACGGTAATTACCTAACTCATTTTGTTTTTTTGGACAAGCTTGGTTGCACTTGTGTACGTGCAATTGTAAGTACAAAAGAGAATAGTTTAATTTTGTCTCATTTTGTCATTTGCAAAACTCAGTCTTGATTTTTCGTTTGATTAGAGCGTATGTCTCAGATATTTTACTGATTTACCTAGTAGCTTACCTTAATATGACATACTTAATGACTACACCGTACTAGTCAAATGCGTACTAACCGTAAGTTTGTACTATATTGCTCCTATGGGTTACTTCCCGCTAGTGACACGTACTACTCGCATGTGCCGAAACTGCGTGTTTTTACGACGCATCAAGGACCTTCCCACTACTTGATCCCGTCGTAGATAAGTCTTCTTTATAATACTGTTTCTTACGGAGTATTTTTGGGCCAACACCTACAGAAGAGCCTTAAGTCTGTTGGCTTAAGGTCAGTGGGTGTATTAATTCTTAAGCTAAATTTTATCCGCTTAACTAAAAATGTCTCGGGGTGAAACGCTATTCAGAAATGTTGCGTAACTTGTTGTGTTTTTTTTTCGTATTCCATGTTGTTATTCAGCTTCATATTAATAAATATTAAGCGGGTTTCATAAGTAAGTTCTAAGTCTACGAACTCGGCAAAAATATCAGAAAACACAACAACAAAATGCTTGTGACACGACATGCATTAAAGTTTCAAATGTAGTAAATATTTCTCTCACAAATGTAAAATATTCATATGGATTTGTACAGACGAGGATCCCTAGCAACAGTATAATGTAGGTGTAACAAAATGGACATAGTAAGAACGCCTCAGCCTCGGACAAGAAGCCACAATGTATTTTTCATGAGGCCCTTCGATCTAAGGTGCTTAAATCGCGAGCACTTTACATTTACATTATATAAATGCCCGCTTTATTTCCAGAAACCTTTACTAAAATATATAAGTTTTATTTGGCGGTCAGGTACGATCCGATAGAATAATTTACATAAACTTAGCTGTGTAAGTTAAACCAGTTTTAACTATACTTTTTTTCTTAGAAATCCATAAAGTTACATCATATTTTTATGCAATGGAGGAAGAAGGGGAAGAATAGAGCACTTCGAGCGACAAGAGAAAATAAATATTGTCGCAAAATCTCCCGTTTACTGAAGCAAGGGAAAATAAAGGTGCGCTCATCAAGTTATAAAAGATGTTGCAAAATTGATTTAGAATAATTCCAGCAGGTGGCTGGGCAACTTTCACTAAATATCCCTATGAAGGTTTTCCTTGGCCTTTCTTTCAAGAATTAGTATAGATAAAGTCACGCATTTGACGCTGTGCACTTAATGTACCTACGGAACAATTGGTCAATTTCAATTGAAGGATACGTTTACATGGATGTATAGTACAGATAAATTATGTAAAACACATTTAAGTATTTAAGTGTGTTACAATAATATGGCAATGCAAATGTTTAGGTTGTATAGTGGCTAGAAAGGAGGATTTAGTTTATTGTGTCAAAGTAGACAACGCTATGTTTTGAAGCTTCCGGTTCCGGTTTTGTTAATCGGTAGCAGTTGTTTTTTACAGTCACTGTCATGTATTGATAAAATGTCTATACGTTGTGAAGCTAATAATTATATTTCTACATTCTCAAAATACAGTCTTCTTATTTAATTAACCACAGGTTATGGGCCCAGAGACGCCAGCCTGTTAATTAAAGTAAAGAATGTAGGGCGCAGAAAACATCTTATTTAACATTGGCGAAAAGTGAGGTTTGGTCGGCCGGCGAGCGGACATTGAAAAATTTTCGTTAAGAAGGAATACTTGCAGGATTGGCAAGGCAGGAAAGATGGAAGTTACTAACAACGGGATGAAACTGGAAGGAAACCGAAATTGGAATATTTGGAAATTTCAAACTACAGTACTACTGAGAGGTCAGGGATGGTTGGACATTGTAGAGGGACGGACTGTAAAACCTGAAGATAATGCTGCACGAGCCATCTGGGAAGCCAGCGATGCTAAGGCTCAGACATTACTGGTCACGAGGATGTCGGAAGACGTGATGGTACATCTCATATCAAGTACAACATCGGCTGAAATGTGGAGAAAACTTCTTAGTGTATACGAACAGAAGTCAGAAACCAGCATCCACATCATACAACAGCGGTTCTTTCAATTTAAGTATGAGAGAGGAACGGAGATGTCGGTGTTCTTGTCGAAGATTCAAGGAATGCAAAATCAATTGAAACAAATGGGCGAGGAAATTTCTGACAAGCTCGCCATAACTAAAGTTTTAATGAGTTTGCCAGACGAGTATAAACATTTCCCGACGATTTCAACACCCGACGACAAGCAAACATTTGACAATTTAGTGGCCAGGTTATTAATAGAGGAGGAGCGGGTGAAGGAAAAGACAGAAGAAACCCTAGATACTCCGTCCTCGTCGGCGTTTGTAGCAAAACGAAACTTAAAGTGTTTTAAGTGCGGCAGATCTGGACATTTCCAAACTGAGTGTAGAAGCAACAAAGACAGTGAGAAAAAGGTGAACGACAATAAATGCTTCTACTGTGGTAAAGTTGGACATTACAAGGCGCAGTGTAGATATAAAAAGTCAAGAGAACTGAAGAAGACGAATAATGCGTTTGTAGTTTCGAACGAAGCATATAAACAGTACGAAAATTCAAAGTGGCTAGTTGACTCTGGAGCCAGTGAACATATGTGTCGTGACAGATCATTGTTTTCGTCATTTACAAGCGTCTCACAAAAATCCGTAGTAGTTGGAAATGGCGCCGCTATTAGTGTTTTGGGATATGGACAGATGTCGGTACAAGTCAGCAACGGGAGTGAATGGATTGACACGGTGATTGACAATGTGTTGTTCGTTCCCGAACTGAAGACAAATTTGCTATCTGTGAACCGAGCCGCTGACCGGGGATACGTCATTATGACGGATGACAGTTCGTGCAAATTTTATAAAAACGGCATCGTTTGCGCGGTTGCAATTCGAGTTGAAAACTCTTATTATATGGATTTTCGGTTTAAATGTGAGTCTGCGAGCGTCGCGAAAGTTGCGAAGAACGATCTATATGAGTGGCATGAAAAACTAGCGCACCAAAACTTTGATTATGTGAAGAAAGTGCTAGCGAAATATAACATTGAAACAAAACAAACTGTGTCTCAGTGTGAAAGTTGTTTAAAAGGAAAAATACACAGATTACCGTTTAAGAAGAGCGAAACTGTAAGCACAAAGACGTGTGAAATAATACATGGGGATACCTGCGGGCCCATGGAAGAAGATTCGATCGGCGGGTCGAGATATTTTGTCGTGCTGAAGGATGATTATTCCAACTTCAGGACGGTGTATTTTGTCAAAGCGAAGCATGAGATAAAGCGCTGTTTGGAGGATTTCTTTAATAAGGCAGAAAATGTTACGGGAAACAGAGTGAAAACGTTTAGAACTGACAACGGACTCGAGTTCATAAACAAAGAAGTGAAGGAAATATGTTCTAAACGAGGGATAACACACCAGACAACCGTAACCTACTCTCCAGAACAGAATGGTAAAGCTGAGAGAGAAAACAGAACACTTGTTGAAGCAGCCAGGACTATGTTGTCTGCGAAGAATCTGCCCAAGAAATTGTGGGCTGAAGCAGTCAATACTGCTGCTTTTGTCATAAACAGAACAGGGAAAGGCAAAGAAGGAAAGTCGCCTTATGAGTTATGGACTAGTAAAAGTTTTGACATTCATCAGCTGAAGACATTTGGTACTGAAGTGTATGTACACATCCCGAAGGAGAAAAGAAGGAAATGGGATCAGAAAGGCGAGAAAGGAGTGTTGATTGGATATGGTGAAACCGTGAAAGGGTATAGAATATACTTTCCAGAGAAAAACTGCATAGATACAAAAAGAGATGTGATTTTCTTAACCCAAGAAGCTCAACAAAATGAAGAGAGAGAAGCAGTTATTACACTGGATTTAAATGGCCAGTTAACACAAAATGTGACAGCAAGTGAAGAGCCTGAAGGCGAAGTATCTCAAAATACCCCAGGCGATACTCATGATAGCCTTAATATGTCTTCGTCAACTGTTGAAAGTGAGTATCACAGTGAATATGAACCCTCAGAAAGTGGGTTATCAGAGACAGATGGAACATTGCAAGGCCCAGGGGAAACTGCAAGAAGGAGCAATCGAGTAAGAAAACAGACTTCATTTTATCAGTGTCACAATGTAGTAAATGAAGACATTGAGCCAACTACATATAAGGAGGCAATGAAAGGAAGCAATGCAAGTAAGTGGAGTGAGGCTATCAATAGAGAACTGAAAACATTGAATGACAATGGTACCTGGGACTTCTGTGATGCACCGGTAAGTGGTGAAGTAGTTAGTAGCAAGTGGGTGTTTAAATTAAAAGGCAATGACAATAACATCAAATACAAAGCCAGGCTAGTTGCTAGGGGGTTCGAGCAACATAGTGATTTTGATTTGGGTGAAATTTATGCTCCTGTGGCAAAGTTATCAACTTTTAGAGTTTTTGTAGCCATAGCGACCAATTTAAATTTGCCTATATATCAAATGGACGTCACTGGCGCATTTTTGTATGGTGATATTGATAGAGATGTGTATGTTAAATTGCCTGAAGGGGCTTATTCCGGGGAGAATAATATTGTCAAGTTGAAAAAGTCTTTATATGGCTTGAAGAGTTCACCAAAGTGTTGGAACACTAAGTTCAATTCTGTTATGTCTAGAGAGGGTTTCACTAGGTCAAGCTGTGATTCATGTTTATTTAAAAAATGTAATGACAAAGATAAAATGTATGTTTTACTGTATGTTGACGATATTTTGCTTTTTGGGACAAATGAGAAACAGGTTTCAGAATTTAAAGGTATACTGAGTAAAGAGTTTGAAATGAAAGATATGGGACTAATTTCGACTTTTCTAGGTATTCATGTAAAGCAAAATTTGGAAACTAAAGTTACTGAACTGGATCAACGGGTTTATTTAGAAAATATTCTCAAAAGGTTTAATATGGAGAATTGCAAGGAGATGGCAACTCCTATGGATTCTAACTTTAATGCTAAAATATTTGCAGATAGTTCTGTTCCCATAGATAAAGATATAGAGAAGCTATGCAGGCAAATCATAGGATCTTTAATGTATGCTGCAATGGGGACGCGGCCTGATTTATGTTTTCCTGTTTCCATGTTGAGTAGATATCAAAAATGTGCAAATAATGAGTTATTGACTGCATTAAAGAGGGTTTTAAGATATGTAAAGCACACTTTAAATTATAGATTAGTGTACAGGTGTGAAAACACTGTTGTGTCAGGGTTTTGTGATGCTGACTGGGGAGGTGATGTTAAGGACAGAAAGTCAACCTCAGGTTATTTGTTCACACTGTCAAACTGTCTAGTTTTGTGGTGCTCTAAGAAGCAAGCTTCAGTTAGTTTATCTTCAACAGAGTCAGAGTATGTTTCAATGAGCATGGCTGCCAGTGATGCTTGCTGGCTTATAAATTTATTGGCTTATTTTAATTGTGCAAATGTCTGTCCAGTTAACATATTTTGTGACAATCAATCAGCTATTGTAAATGCAAATGCAGACACTATAAAGCGGTTAAAACATGTAGATATTCGCTATCATTTTGTGAAAGAGCTGATTAAAGAAAATAAAGTTTGTGTTAATTATGTCAGCACTAATGAACAGCCTGCAGATATGCTGACAAAGTCTTTAAGTAGGGACTTGATTTTAAAGCACTTAAATAAGTGTGGTGTTATGAATATAGTGGTTTAAATGCTTGTTAATTTTGAGGATTATTTTTCGGTTGTTTATTATGGAATGAATTTGCATTGAGAGGGGGTGTTACAATAATATGGCAATGCAAATGTTTAGGTTGTATAGTGGCTAGAAAGGAGGATTTAGTTTATTGTGTCAAAGTAGACAACGCTATGTTTTGAAGCTTCCGGTTCCGGTTTTGTTAATCGGTAGCAGTTGTTTTTTACAGTCACTGTCATGTATTGATAAAATGTCTATACGTTGTGAAGCTAATAATTATATTTCTACATTCTCAAAATACAGTCTTCTTATTTAATTAACCACAAAGTGTTTACCCCAGTATTCCTGTCCTATTCTGTCTCGGCGTTCGATTTTTGAAAGTACATCTCAAAAGTACCATTCGAAAGTTGTAGAAATCTGAACATTGTCGAATAAAATTTTCGACTTTGAGTTGACAATATCAATAACAGCAGCTGTAATTTTCTTTCCCTGTACTCGTATATCAAATTCGGCACATTTTTTACGAGTTCTGAATGCTTATTCGCGATGCGCTTTTCTAAATCGTGTTACTGGATGGAAAAATCATATTATTATTTAAAAAACTCTAAGAAGATGTCATTTGGACAAGTTCTGAAGCTCCTTAAACTTAATATTTACAGCGTCCGTTCAACTGTTTTGTGCAGAGAACTTAGAGTCTTAACGCCAATTAAAACTTTAATGCAGCCGCGCCGCCGAGACATCTAACAACGTAGTTGGGGCAACTTCGTTTGCACGAGTTGCTGTAAACTGCGAGTGACCTATATAATTTGCTTATTAGGTTTTAGGCGGTTGAAAAGTTAATAAACTCGTTATAATTACAAACTTATTTGTCGCGTGGAGCACGATTTGTAAAAACTACCAATTCATAAGTCGAGGGCTCTTTGAGGCTGTCGCTGTCACTGATGCTTTGAGTGTCACCGTTGGCCTCATCTACACTTTCCATCAGGTGACATAGGGGTTAGTCACTGGTGAGTCATAAATAGAAAAAAAGCGATCCCGCTATTCTCGATTTTGTCGCATGATTTCTTTTAAGGGTGAATGCGTTCACGGCTTGTTTTTGAAGAGTTTGGTTTGGAGTTATAAAACTTTGGTTATTTGGTTGATTATATGAATATCTAATTTTGGAACTGGAAAATTTGTTTGAAATACCGCCGATTGCTTGTGGAACGCATTAAATCAATTGAACAAAAACGTAATTTTTTTATCAATAGGAATAAATAACAATCGTGAATGCCGTCTTTTAGTGCGGTACTAAGTCATTCACCGAAAAAATAAATCGAGCGAAGTAATATTTTATACGCTTGTAAATAGATTTGCCGGTGGTTTCTTTTATATTTGGTGGGTAGGCCGTAACGGCTAGACTGTCGAATGTAAACGGAATATCAAATACTCCCCAGAGATCCATAGCCTAGGCTAGAGTTATTGCACCCGAAGAAAATATTCTGATTTGTACAATATTGTAGAAATGATCAGTTTCATCAAAACATAGATTGTTTTAATTCCGATTTTTGCTTTTTACCTATTCCTAAATAAAATTATTTTTCAAAAATGTTCGATTATTTTTCTGTAGTTTTTGTATATAGGTACGCTTTTCAAATAAATTTGGAAAATTAAATAATATACTTCATAATCTAAAGAAAGAAAGAAGACATTTACTCCTTTTTGCAAGACACAAATATAAGAGAATAAACACAATTTTATAAAAAAAAAACAAGAAATAAAATATATCATCAGCGTTGTGTGTGTCTTCGCAAAAGTGAAACAGTCGCTGGCTCAGCATTACTAATCTAACATTTCTACGTTTAAATGTGAAATATTTAAGTTCAACTTATTTATATCTGTTAGAAATGTAACTTTAGATCATCCGTTTTGTAACGTGTGAGATCTGAAAAGTTAACAGAGTTAACAGAAACACGAGTGGAAACTTTGACTCCCTAAAACCCGATAATCCTTTTACACAGTATCTGTGCAACGCACAACTTTTTAATTGGTGGTATTGGCCCACGGATAATGCAGTACAAGGGTATGCTTTTAACTTTGGGACGCCGCTTTTAGCACTTCGACTTTTTATTAACGTTGTTCAAAACAGGCCAAGTGCGTGCCGGATACCCTTGACACAAAATATCGTATTTTTACACAAACTTAATGACAGTTACCTACGTCGCTAGGGCAATTTTTTGGCGATATCTCTGAAAGTATCTTAAGGCCGACAACGCACTGGCATCGCGTAAAGCGCTGCGGGTGTCTATGGACAGTGGTGATCATTTAACATCGGGTGACCCACTAGTTCGTTTGTCTGGCCTCTCTAACATAAAAAAAAGCGTAAAAGCTGCGTTGTTCAAAACAACTTTCATTGAGCGTTTGTTGTGAACAATTAGCTTTTTTTAATAATTTTAACAACTTATAAGCTTTAAAGCTCCTTGAATATTCAATCTATCAGAAAGTTACTTGGAACTCTTTAATAATTTATACAGACCTAACTAATGATGAAAAAAAAATACAACCGAATTGAAAAACAGTAAGACTGTAAGTAAGAAACTTGTTGAGAAATTTGTTCCCCCTCGTGTGTATTATTACATAGACCGCGATCGGAATGGGATTATATGGAATAACTCTCAGATCCATTCCTGTTCTCATTGCGGTTTAGTAATATACCCCGTAAGGGATAAAGACGTGATTTATGTATGTATGGAGCTTCGTAAGAGAGAACCTTAGCGTTGCTCTACTTAAAATAACGTAGACAGCAATTTCAGTCAGTTTTTCACTAACTAACTTTTTGCGGGTGGTAGGGCCTTGTGCAAGGTCCGTCCGGATCGCTACCACCATCTTACTCGCTAATCCTGCCGCTAAGTAGCAGTGCTTGCATTGCTGTGTTCCGGTGTGGAGAGTAAGACCGCCGGGGAATTTACGGGCACAAGAGGCATTTCATCTTAGTCCTCTAGGTTGGCAACGCATCTGCAATCCCTCCGGGGTTGCGGGTGTCTATGGGTAGTGTGATCACTTACCATCAGGTGACCCAGGTTTACCTTCCTATTCATATTAAAAAAAAAAAAAAAAAAACCAGTCGTTCTTGCATATTTCAAGACGAAAACAGACCATCATCAAGATATTTTGAATTTAGCGCCATCCTAACACATTTTCTTGAGCTACTTTGGATAAGCACAAAGCAGCCTGAAGGTTACATCATAGTCGTAGCGCTATACAAGCGCCATAATTCTATAAGCAGAGTTTCAATAAGTAATGTGATTCAGCAACTCGTCGGTTGCGTGATATGGCAGCGAACATAGGAATATACGAATAATTTCTTGGTATAATTCTGCGTCACGAACGTATAACGTAACGTGGCTGTACTGTGATGCTAACGAGCCGAGTGGCCTTAAAAAGTTATTCCAAAATATTGGTACTCGTAACTAATAGTTGTGTATGTTTATATATACTTATGTTGCGTAGAAATACTTAGTACCTCGTATAAAGCAATATGTAGGTATAATAAGTTGTGAAAAAATCACAATCCTGCTATACGTGGCCTTTAGGTCTTGTTACCTTAGGTTCTGTCTACCCCGTAAGGGATAAAGACGTGATTTATGTATGTACGTATAAGTTGTGAATAAAATATAATCCCGAACGCAAGAGGGTGAAGATCAAAAAGTTGGGCCACTTTAAATAAAAGTTAACTATACAAAACGCCTGACTCGAAAAGTTACGAGAATTAACCCATAGGTTAACTTTCTTGTCACAACAAAAATTTTGATACTTCATTAATTTCAATAATTTAATTGATTGCGTGAATGTGGAGAACTTTTTGGTCTTTACTTAAAAACCGCTGATTTTGATAAAACTTGTCTAAGAACTACCGCTAAAACCTGCATCCGCTTAAGAATTATGGTGCCACATACAAAATATAAAAGAAATCTTTTAAGTGACAGATTCCAGCACTCATACATCCATGTTTGGAGCATAATGACGCAGGCTCTTCTAAACATGGCAGCAACATCCCTAACAACATGACCGCACGCCATTCGAATACGTAATAAAGGAATTAGACTAGGCACCTGGTGTATTCCTGATATTCGCCATAACAGACATCTCTGACATGTGCCAAATTGAAAAATATTCCGTGTGGCCTTTGGTCGCATTTTTCTGGGAACACAGTGATGTTTTTAACAGACCACGGACCTGAAGTATTGATTTTGTAGTGCAATGCGAGAAACGTTAGTAAATAAAACATGTCTAAATTTACAAAACGTCTTGTTTTTATTGTAAGAGCAAAGTATGCGTTGACGACGGAATTTAAAAACGTTTCCGCTATGGTTTAAATTAAATGGTTAAATAACATAAACTAACACACAAACAAAGTAACTAGGAGCCTAATACGGAACAGCAGTTTATGCTAGCAACCTGACAGAGCAACTGTCTTGGAAGTGGATGTCAGTACCTACAAAAGAAAGGTATTTTAAAATTGGAACTTAAGCAATTAATATACAAACTATGTACTAAAATGAGGCTCCAACCCTGAGTCGCCAACAGTATGACAAAGTATGTTTCACGGAAAAAATACAAGTTAAACCCGACGGTTAGATAAACTGTTACAATAATAATAATGTCAAACGCATTTAAAGCCAATTTTGCGACTAAAACAAATACAAGCAGCCAACAAACAAAACAGTTTCTCTGTGTGTGTAAGTAAACAGTTTTAGGGATGTCGCATTATAAATTATAATTGGTCAGTCAGACTTCCTTCCTTTCATCTCGCCTATTTCCGAGGGCTGTTCTCATTTTGTAATTCAATTCAGTCGCTTTTACCATCTTTGTAGAAGCAGGTACCTTAATAAAAAACCCAGTAAATCAAAAGCTCTTGACAAATTACCGAGTTCTTGTGTAATTAAACAGCAATTGTTCTTTTTGTCACCAAATTGCCAATATCGGCACAATGTTAAAGGAAACATTGAAAAGCTTGGAACTGGAAGATTTTTCAGAAAGGCGGTCCCCGAGGGAAAACAAACGAAAAACCCAATTAAGAATCCCCGCTTCCTGAATTTTAAAGGGAACGTTTAAGTTTAAAGTCATTAACAGCTATTACGTTAAATGCTTTCATTCTGTATTTATGCAAGAGAATTGTCACCGATTTTATGTACCTAAGAAGAACACAGGCATTAAATAGTATTTTATGCAACAGTTGGATAAGAGGGGTCAAAAAAAGCGGCGCTCACATCGTAAGAAAAGACGCCACGAGCTTTTTTTGACTGTGTTAGTGAATACACGATTTATTCAGCGTTAACCAAGAAATACCTAAACAAACCTCGGCTTTAGGGCTTTTTAGTGGTTTGTCCTGAACGAGACAAATTCCTGTGCCTTGTAAATGATAACAATTTGTCTCCTGTCTGCGTACTTGGGATTCCTCTGAGCGTTTGTGAATTCAGCCAGCACGCGAGTAACATTTTCTAGAATCCCGTGCATTACGCCTAAAAGCGTTGACAAACATCACACAGTCGCAGAGAACATCAGGCCCCTATTTCTTAAGACAAATCTGACGAGTAAGTAAAATAATATAATAATTTGTGTGATATTCGGTTTATACCAGATTTCCACAGCATCAGTGCACATGCCGTCTAAACTTGAACCGAAGTGAACTTTAGCGAGCGGCGTGACCTCGAATAAAACGGATATATAGTCCCGCAACAATGTTGAGCGCAATTCGTTGGAACATATAAGTAGGAAACCACTTAGAAGAACGACTTATTGATGGGAGCCACTTACTGCATTAATATTTCAGGAAATATTACGGTATTAGAAGGATGCTTTATATTTATGTATCATGTGTAGAGTGCCTACCTAACGGTTGTGCTCCGCACACGTATCTACGTAAAGCGAAGTGGTCTGCGCCCATAATTTCAAAAACTACAGAGATTTAATCATTTAAGTATGAGTTATAATTAAAAAAACAGTGACTATATCTAAGAGTGTTCTCGTACAAGTCTCAAGACTGACCTTCCTCGGTCCTTGAAGCGATGCTAAATTGAATAAAATTTACTTTAACAAGTACCTTTTTGAGTGGAGTCTGTCGCGTAAGTATGCTAAGAGTAATTCAGTTTTTTATAATGACTCGGTGGCCACTTTAAACATATTTACACTGATATATAAAAAAAACTCTTATTTTAATTTCTATGTGGTAATCAAAAGTAGTACCTAGCTATTTTTACATAACAGCCTTTTTTTATCTGATACCAAATTTTTTGTAACTCACCAAAGACACTCCACTTTTTCAAAACAATCAAAATAACTTATGGGCAAATAACTGATTTCGAGTAAGATTTTGCTGAACTTAACAAAATATCTGCTGGCGCTCGCAAAAAATACCTTTCCCTGAACACATAGGCAGTCTTCCTTACATAAGACCGCGTTATATTACAATTCAACTCAAGAAACATATCGGGGTTTCCGAACATCTCCCGACCGATACGAATTGTCCACGAGCAGTGACCGAATGATTCGTGGTTACATTCATCATTCCAGACAACTATTTTCTACTTCATTTCCTGGCAGCTTTTCGTTTTTTCGGTCGTTCATTCACACAATTTCTGTCAAGGCATCGGATGAGGGATTCTTTTTGTGTTTCGGGACGCGCATCATTATTTCTGAGTTTACTCTCGTGTTATTTTTTACTATTAATAGATAAACGCGCTAGTAAAACGTAAATGTAGTGTTGACGGTAGGGTACTTGATATCAATATCATTTAATAAAAATACTTTATTTTAGCCTATCACAAAAAATATACTTTTAGTTACTTTGAAATAAATAACTTAGTCTTTTTTTAGTAACAAACCCAACAAAATTACGTTTTTCATATTTCTATGGATAGTAACAACAAAAGTACAGTTAGCAATAACCCTCCAAATAACTAAAATTTTGCCGTAGTCGGATAAAAAAGTTTGTTTTATTAAAAGTGATGGTTGAACAGTTTCTTTATGCATCTTCAGAGGAAATTCGTTCCAAAATGAGAATCATGAGTCATAAGACAATATTTTCTTTCAATTTCGAAGCATTAGCTAACTTTTAATACCGGTTTATGTGAGCAATTAAGTAATGTAGCCGCGTAAAAGTGGCTGTAAAGTTTATGTTCCTCTTTAATGTC
This sequence comes from Pandemis corylana, assembly GCA_949127965.1. Lineage (NCBI taxonomy): Eukaryota > Metazoa > Arthropoda > Insecta > Lepidoptera > Tortricidae > Pandemis > Pandemis corylana. Next base: position 7,353,175 of record OX421869.1, on the reverse strand, counting down.
ACGAACCGCACCTCAATCACATAGTTAATTTGGATTAGCTATAAACAATACGTTTCGGAAAGTGTAGAGGAAGCTTGCCGAAGCAGTTTGCATATTTTAGTTTCCACTTTATAATAAGAGTTCTTTTTTAAGTTCGGAAAACTAAAAACACTTAATTTATTTTTACAGACTTTTTTAAAGGGCAGGTCAGGATTACCGAATTCAAATAATTTGTCGAAGCAAATGAGGTTGAGATCTCGTCTTTCTTATTGACCTTTTAACAGGACTTCCGGGAATCCCAGTTTAATCAGCAACTTGTCAGAAAACGGCCAGTTCTCGAAAATTAATCGATGGATCAATTCGATTTCGAAATCTTTTAAGGAAACGGGTTTCTAAAATGGCATTTCTTGCCGACGGAGCATAAACGTGGTGCCGCTGATTTAAAAGTTACTATACTGGCAAACAAAAATAACGGTTCGCTTTTCATCCAACGTAGTATGAAAAGTGACCCGTTACTTTTCTCGTTGTAATAGTAAGATATTGCGCTATTTTAGATGGTCATTTAACAGTTTGATGAGAACTTTGTTTGTTTGGTTTGGTTTGTATTCAAATTTATGCTAAAAGCTGTTGGTTCTCCTTGATTAGATAAATAAATAAATAAAACCATGTACCTTAGTAACAAGGTCGATAATCGTATCGAATACGAATTTTACCAATGAGACATCCTTACTAACTTGGTGACTTTTTGTTATTCTCCTCTACTTTATTAAAGCTTTTTTAATACAATATCTGCCGCCACAATTCAACGGCCGGTTCATCTAGATTTTTCTGGCCAGATAAAAAGACGTCATCTAATACGATAGAACCGGTAATCTTCTCCCGTATATCACAGAAGGACAAAGAATAAGTGTCCTATCTTTTCCGGCTACATGCAATCTTGGAACAAATGAGATGAACTTATTCCATGCTGCCAAGAGCGCACAAAATATGTTTTTATACGAGCACTATGTGGCTGCAATTTCCACTAATGCAATATATTAGACCTCAGTAAGTACCTAGCTTCGAGGAAGACTGTAAAAAGGCTCGTCGGGTAAACAAGTGCAACTGACGAATACCTACATGAATTTAAATTTAGTTACTCAATTTATCTATTTTAAAAAACAATTTATTTTTGTTAAGATTATGTCGAATGTTGCTTTATACATGGATTTACAACGTCTTACAAATCATGATCTTAATTTCCAGCATGATGTTGTATGACCATATCACCAGCTTTCTCTCACTTTGAAAGTTTTTCAATAATCAAAACGTGACGCATTCGAACCAAATCAATTATCAATCGTCGATTTTCAAAGCCAACTCCCCCAAGGATTCGAATATTTTAGTTTATTTAAATAGTAAAATAAACAAGAAGAAATTATCCAATCAGGCGTAGTAACACAATTGGCTTTGCTCTCGGGAAACAGTAGTTTTTTTTTTAAGTAACAGCTGAAAGTATCAGCCTTCTTTAGAAAATACTAAATCAGTGTAGAAAATACTTTGATGTTTAATTAATTTGAGGTCGATGCCTGCGGCAGAATATTTTGACGACGTATTTATTTTATAGTTTTAGTATTATTCTATTTTAAAATTCAGCTTTGGTCCATTATTTTAGTAACTAAAAAAATACTTCTGATTTTATATAGCTTTTATGTGTTTTACGTTAGGCTGATTTATTATTTATTTGGAACTAATTTCAAGGATAACGAATATTATAATTACACATAAACGGATAACTCACGTATAAAAAGTCGAGTGATGCTCGACATGTTTCGGACTATTTCGTAGTAACGAATATTAGGGTTGATGACTCCAAAAAATAAAAGAAAACCTCAGGCTGGAAGAATTGAAACTTTTATTTTTCATTTTATTTTAATTATGTGATCGTTGTTAACTGTATTCGTATTACATTCATATTTTTAAGGTATACACGTACTAAATCCCAAGTCAATATAACTTCTGGAAGTAGGTGAAATTGGACTTTCAATACTTTCCCAAAAACTCTTTAATACTAATAGGTAAAGCAAGAATTTTTTTTTGGAATTGGTTTATTTAAAAAAAATGTGGTAATCTTCATTTCTTTGATGGAAATAGTTTACATTTATCTGAAATTAAAATTTTGCACAGAAATTCTCTTTATGATGTACTAGTATTCAATTGTGGTTTCGCTCGCGTAAAAGAGAGTTCTAGAACAAAGGAACAACCGCGGTTGCTAGCTAGTTTTCGTTCTTTTTTGCCACTAATAGTGCTCTATAAACATTAGGCGAGCTAAGCCGCTATCCGGTGATTCCGACACGTCCTATTGTCCCAGACACAACAGCCCCAACGAGCATGTATGAAGAGATGGATGAACGTGTATAAAGCGAAAGAGGTATGCCAGAATCGTAACAAGTGGACTGCCTACCGCTATGGGAAAGAGGCGTGACCGTATGTATGTTTGTATGTTTATTTTATTTCCCCTGTATCATTCCTCGGTGGATTAATAATGTTCTGTTTTCATTTTGCGAGGGGATTGCTCGTAGTAGTCAATTTGGGATGAAATTACGTGCCTATGTACTTGTAGTTCCGATGCCAAAGCGGTATCAAAGTACCGTCAGCCACAAGAAAGAAAGAAAACTGTTTATTTGCCGAGAACACTTACAAAAAGATGTTAATTGGAACTGGAAGCAGTATTCCGCTGATACAGCATGCAAATTATTACAACGTACAAGCTTGTTTGAAAATAGTTAAAAAAATTACTCCGCGTTTGCATCCAATACGTTTATCACTTTAGATAACGGTTTATGATTTTACTTTTTAGTGTAAAACTATTATGATCGATTTGCCTTTAACATACCTATTATACACACAACATTCTCATACAGGATAAAATCTAAGTTGTGGGTGAAATGTTGTTTTTGAAATCCTTCCGTATGTACATAGGGTGAAGTCACCAAAAGTTGAACGATTAAGCGACTACCCCTCCTTTGAACCCTTTTTTCGAAGTGTTGTAAGCCATGTATGACAGTGAATTTTTTTTATAACGCTAAGCACATAGTCGACTTTGCGTTTTACGACTTAAAACCCTTATATTACAAACGGATCTATACAAAAAAATATATGTTTGCCAAAATAAGGCAAATTCCCCTAAAGTTGAACGCTGTGCCCTATTTATGAACGAATTGACCCCAAAAGATGAACTAATATATTGATAGTAAACTGTCTACCCCGTAAGGGATGATAGCGTGATTTATGTATGTATGTATAATCTTACTTGATCAGTAGATTTATCAGATCACCTAGAACTTTGCCAGCATAGGCAAAGTTGATGGTTGCTTCGCTCGAATTTGGCCCAGCGTAAAATTTCAAATAAAATTTTACGATCTCAAGGGTACCTTTGTATCTATATTGAATTTTCTAAATTAATTAATTATAGTTATGTTACACTAAAAGCATTTTTTTACCTTATAAAAATGTTCACTTAGATACCCTACTCCAAACATGAACGACAAAATGTTGTTACTTCAAGTTTTGGCCAAGAAATCTATAAGATGAACTAATTAAATCGATTCAATGTTCATCTACTTGAATAGAAACCAAAAGTTGAACCAGTAACATTTCTTCGTTCAAGTTTTGGGCATTAAATAATAGTTGAACAGTCGCGATTCCCATACAACAAAAATATCAAAAATCTTCCCCTTAGGAACAAAATATTTTGTTCAACTTTTAGTTAAAAAATCTACGATAGGTATACAATTAATTTGAGCCATAAACGGTGCATCTATCATTTTCGTGCGATTTTATAAATGCATTTGAAAAAAGACCACTTTGCCCATTAGTTGAACACCGTTCAACTATTAGCTCATACCTCTGATTTTGGAACCATTACTTGAACAGCGATTATATCATTAAATAATATAAAAAACAAATTTATTTATTTACGTAAATATTAAAGACATGGTCAAGAATACATACCAAGCATAAAAATGTTAGTCAATGCATTATACAATTTTATATGCAATTAAAAGCTTAAAATGTGAAGGTCTTACCTTAAGAAGGATTTCATACAACTGGCACTTTTGCCGGGAACCCGAGACGCGGCGACCGCTCACATTAGCATGGGTGACACAATTGTCATGGAATTATATTTTTCACATCGGTTAAGTGTTATAGCATTATAAAAAAATATTCCCGAGCGCCTAAAATGGGCCACGATTTAATTATTACAGTTTTTAGGCCAAACGTTCAACTTCTGGGTGTTGTTCATCTTTTGGGTCCACTACCCTAGATAACTAATAATTATACTGATAGTCATTAAGTAAATTTTGCTTTGTGTGCCAATATGCTTACAAGCTTTTATAAAAATAATCTTGCAAGCTATTTAAATAAATGGGTTAGATACATAAGTAAGTACGCAGGATAGACGACTATTCAAGTTCAGTCGAAAAAAGTCAGTGTTGCCGTTTGGTTCCGTTTCTTCCGTTTTTCGGAACTTTTGACACCCCCGCGGAACTTTGGAACTTTTCAGAACTTTTCGGAACTTTTAAGGTCCCGGCAAAAGATAATTTTTTCCTGAACTTTTTAGGGATGCCAATGTGATTTTCAAGGGAAGCGACCTGGCAACACTGAAAAGTAAGTACAGTCAACAAAAAGTGTGTATGTGTATCTTTATCTTTACCTTAAACGAAAACTTATTGCGTTCTTATTCTGCTGCTGGGTAAATTAGTACTATTTTAAATCTCCTGCGAAAAACGTCCGCTATGTAAAAGCGTATTTTTTATTCAGCTATATTTTCCTCAGCTGAGTTAAGTGTGGATGAGTAAGTAATGAAGCATTTTCATCTCAGATTAGGGCCTTCACGGAGCTGTAAAGACTGATTATGTTAATTTTATGAAGGCCTTATCCTAATTTATTATGTTCCTACACTTGTCAGTGACCTAGTTCTTTTGCACTGAAATGGTTTGCAACTGTAAAATATTTTTTTCTTAACACTTGCTTGTAATTTTAAAATTACACGGAGGCGTATTTTAGAGTAATTGTAACCATTTACTTCCCACGGGAGTTTTAGATACTCGTACTTAACGCCCCGGGGAGTTATGAGTGAATGGATTTTTATAACTCCCTAGGGAGTTATGAGTTTAGTTTTAAAGTATAGAACCCACTTGTACGTCATTTCAGACTAAGGAGGTTTCAAATCAACCAAGGTATATTTTCTATTTTATTGACTTGCCTACGAACCAATTTGACTCTGTACAAGACATATATGGTATGTTCAACTGATTTAAACATATTTATAAAATATTAGTATTTCAGAGACTTTTTCAATTATTTTATTAAATTTCCTTTTGATCATCATCAGCTGAAGGTATGGAATGACATTTTGGTATGTAACTAACTGGATTTTTGATTTGAAATAACACAGGTACTAAGAGCTTTTTAATAGGATAATCGCAGATCGGGTTTTACGCCTAAAAAACCCGAAATTTTCAACCGCTAAATCTAGTGACATGAAATTATGTATGGTGGTGACCAATATTAGTAATTGCAACCAATTCAATTCAAATTTAGGAAAAAGCGGCTCCATCAATTTTTTGATGATTCTGCCAATGTCGAGGTTAGATAAGACACGGCAAGTAGGTGGACGTCTTGTTCAATAATCTGCCAGCTTTCGGTGAAATAACTGCCAGTGCAATGAGGATACACAAGGTTTCAACAACTAATCGACATACAATTATGATATGATATATGAATTAGATGAACATGGTTTAAAGTCTTAATTGCAACCATCTAAAAAAACACCTCTTGCGCTTCGCGCCATAACAAGACGCTAGCAATGTCACCTGTCAACGTAATTTCATTTTTTAATATCATGGCCTTGATCTGAGTCCTTTAACCCAAGTCTTCTTTTTTAGAAACACTCATAATTTAAAAGAAAAATAAAGTACCTATAAGATAAGTAACTCGATCTTTCATAAATATTACCGCACCGCTCTATCCGATGAGGGTGTGTTCCCGCTAAACCAAAGTCTGTTCTCATTTACCACAGAGGATGGTGTCGTTTCAACTGTTAAGCACTTTAGCTATGTTTTTACGTGGCCTGTCATATCAAACCCAAGCAATAAACAAACCACGTACCAACAATTACTTAAACGTAAACATCCATGTCTCGCCTCTTTATTCTAGAGCCTCTAGCTTCGGACAGTGATAAATACCTTCATAAAACAGTATACTTTGCCCCAATTCTTTAATAAACGCTACCTAAATTGCTGGACGTAAATTAAGCGGGTAAGTAATCCCTGTGTTATAAGTTATAACAGACGTTAATAATTCTGTCAAAAAGTAACGAGGAAATTTATTATCTACCTTGCTGTAGCAAGTGCGAGTGAAGTCCGAAATCACATTAACCATGCGAACAAAATTAATAAAGCCCAATTTTTGGGGTCTGGTCCAAAACAATAATAGATTGTTCAACAAGCGACTAAAACTAGCCATAATGACACGAGATGTTTAGCCACCCGAGCGCATCGAGCGAGGGTGGCTATAGTTAGTGTCATTATGGTTGTTTAGTCTCGCGTCAAACACTCTACTTTTCACTTTAAATGCGAGGAAAAAAACGACGTTCTATACAAAATTACAATATTAACAAAGTTTCTTATAATTATGTAATTAGAATCGTTCGTAAAATATGTAATTCGATAATTCGTCTTCATTGTATGATGATGGTGACATTTTTGGTCCATATTTTATAAATTTACCCAATCATTTGGTGAAAACGACGTACAACGTACGCTCAATGCGAGTAATGGACATAATATTTGTATGATAAAACCTTGGATGGACGAGTAGTGTGCAATCAATTGCAGAGCATTGCAGAACTTTGAGGAAGCCGACTTCGACCAACGCTTTTGTTATTTACACTTATTAATTTACGCCAAACACTATATACATCAATTCATTTCACAAAAAATACCTACATAAATAAGTTCCGAATAAAAAACCTAAGTAGTCGTGCACCAACAATAATTTTGAAGAACAACAACTGACAGCCCTTTTTATTCAGCGCCGCGGCGCGCGGCAATGGACTAGCGCCAGTCAGCCACCAACAGCCAAAAAGATTGAAACTCTAATAAATTATCATATTACTATCTAAAATACTTGCACAATATTGAAATGGCAAAAAAAATGTTCTGTGGTTTTGTAAAGTGAATTTTTGAATTCTTGCATAATTAGCCAACTGATTCAAACTTGAAAACTACTTTAAGCTCTTAGTACCTGTGTTATTTCAAATCAAAAATCCAGTTAGTTACATACCAAAATGTCATTCCATACCTTCAGCAGTTTTAGAGAGCGACTAACGAACCCCCAGGAATATACATACCTACTAGCAAAAACATTATAATGTTATGAAGAGAACATAGGATTATCTATTTACATTTTTATGCGTGTCCAATTAGCCATTTGTCCCGTGTTTCAGATTGACACGTGCAACACGATCCTGACTCTCAATTACACGACGTATCAATTTAGTTCGCTCGCTAAATTGCCAGCGATGCAATTCTATAGCGGTATTCCCAATACAACTAAAAAATGTGGGTCATGTCAATAAAAGAGACGCCGCTTTTCAATTGTTATTTTTTACTGCAGTTTAAAATGGTTTGCCAGATTACGATGCAAGCATCATTCAGCTTATAGGATACAGATACATAATCAATCATTTTTTAGTGCCTTATAAATAAATAAATAAATAAATATCTTGGGACAAATTACACCAATTGACCCAGCCCCAAACTAAGTAAAGCTTGTACTATGGGTACCAGGCAACGGATAAACATACCTATATAATGTAGATAAATACAAATACATACAACACCCATGACTCGGGCACAAGCATTCGTATTCATCATACAACTGTCTGCCCCTACCGGGATTCGAACCCAGGACCTCTAGCTTCATAGTCAGGGTCACTAACCACTAGGCTATCCGGTCGTCCTTCTATGGTTATATTTTTTGTCCTAATATTATGTTTGTACCGCAACACGGGCTAGGTAGAATAAGTTACCTACGTCAGGTTTACTTATTTTATAATTTTCCTAGAAAGTAGACAGTTTCGGTATAATTTCAATCAGATAAATCGATTATTCGACCAAGCATGGTGCACCGACGAAAAACACAGGTATTTGTTATAGAATATAAGTTTTTTTTTTTTATATGAATAGGAAGGCAAACGAGCAAGTGGGTCATCTGATGGTAAGTGATCACCACTGCCCATAGACACCCGCAACCCCGGAGGGATTGCAGATGCGTTGCCAACCTAGAGGACTAAGATGAAATGCCTCTTGTGCCCGTAATTTCCCCGGTATAATAAGTATATAGAACCCATTCGTTTATTATTAGTATTCGATTATTGAGACTATTTTAGAGAAAGTAATAGAAAAAGCTTAGTGTTAGCTTTGTTGCAGTGAAAGGCACTGAAAAATGGAAAACTTTTGTGAATAATCTGGTCTTTGTATCCAGTGATTAATAAGATTGCATCCTGGCCGGAGCGGATGCAACTGATAAAGGCGCGCGACGAGCAGAACCCATATTAGAGACTGACAATAATGATTACCTAGAAAATGGACGAAAGGGGAAGTACGACTCAGAATACTAGCTTTTAGTTATACATGGTATTTTTATTACACATTTCAGCAGATGGTTCAGTTAGTTTGACTGAACACCACAACAAAGATTTTTCATTAAAATTTTTAATCAAAATTTAGTCCCATCCGTGGCGCCGTTCACTTTGAACATTGTATTAAACATTTGTACGTGAAAGAAAATGAATACGAAAACTGAACAAGTAAAAGTAAGTAACACTGTGGAACCTGTTCACTGAAAATGTCATTATGACTTACCGTACACATACCAAAGAAATTATTGCGAAATTCTATGAGAAAAGGTTCCACCGAGATATGCGATTCAGTTTCTTCAACCGTACGAGCTCACATATAACTAAAGAACAGCAAAGTGATGCTGGTTTAAACCACGCCTTGCTATATGCGCGTGTGCGAGTCTCAAACAATATGTTTGGCAAAGTTTAGGCGCATTTGTGTGCGTGCATGTGTACGCACACGTTATGGCGTAGCTTAAACTGGCCTCGGCTGAGGGTACGAGTATATGTAGATAACTTAAGTATTTGGTACGAACGTAATTGTTGAAACAAAGTTAGCAAAAAAACAGACTTTGTAAAGAATGACCTAAGTAAGCTAGCATTCAGTTATTGACGCCCTTGTCACAAAGGCCTATTACTTGGAACAAGTTCTTTGAGTTCATGCTTGAATGAATCGTGCTTACCCTTTTTGTTCGAAGCTAATTCCACAAAGATATTACCAATTGATGAATAGCCTTTGTGGGTTTGTTCGCCTTTTAGGCTCAGCTTTTGGTAGTTAGTAGTTAGGACGCAATGGTAAGCGAGCACCACCGCCATTGGACACTTGCAATACTCGAGAATGGCAAATGCATTGGCAGCTTATGGCTAAGATTAAGCAGTTACTTCTGGTGCTAGAAATTTCACTAGCTGTCTTTCTTACTGCCTTACTTTTTGCGATTGACTCGGAAAGTGAAGTCTACAAGCATGCGCAACATGGCTTCGATGTGGTTAATAACTGGCTTCAACATCATTTTCTCACTCTTAATGCGGATAAAACAAATTATCTTAAGTTTTCCATGCGCAAACTTACGTCTACGCCAGCTAGCTCTACACAATATGCTCATTCTTGTAAAGTCCACACAGATAGCCAATGTGTGTGTTCCGCTATTAAAATAACTGACCGAATAAAGTACTTGGACATTATAATAGATGAAACTCTTTCGTTCAAACATCACATAGAAGCGTTGTGTGGTAGGATTCGCAAGTTGATATTCGTGTTTAAAAAGTTACGTTATATTGCAGACCCTAAATTAATTAGGCAAGTTTATTTTTCGCTATGTCAGTCTATCATAACTTACTGCATAACCACATGGGGTGGTGCGGGTAAAACACAGTTACTAGCCATCGAGAGAGCGCAGAGAGCTTAATTATTTAATAGCCATTTTGTTTAGCTCTTATAGCTTGAAACAGGATTTCCTAGTTCAGGCATATTATGAGTTGTTAAGTTAGATTTATAAGGAAACTTTGTTCTTAGTTATAATTTTGTAAAACATTTATGAATAAATTATCTTTATCTTATCTTCTTCGTCCCGGAGCAAAGTAGCGCATGGACTACTGCTTGACGGCAGGACTAGCAAGTAAGATGATGATGATCAGAACGAACCATGCACAAAGTCTTGGTAAGATCAATGGCCAATGCAATTACCAATTCGTACGGAGACTAAGCCAAATTTTGTAATGCTGAGTATATAAAGAGAATCAACATAAATCCAACACTAGGTTGCCGTGATCAAATTACAGCGGCTCGAAAGATAAGTCGGGGATAATCTGGTGGATTTTCAATGCTAAGTGCATTAGAAAATATTCACTGACCTTTACAAGGCGATACGATTAATCCCGTTAAAGACCACGCCATGATCATGTCGTTCGCGTACGATACATTGCGTGTGTTGATAACCACTTGCTGAGAGGTTAGTATCTCCACCGCGTAATGTACAGTGAATCGCTCGCAGCACCACTTATAGACTACAATACAAGCCCATGGAAAAAAAACATGTGAAATGAACCAGCGTGAATGAAGCTTAGAAGGCTGTTACTATGTCATAAAATAACTCTGAGCGCTATGCCGTCATTTCTGAGCGGTACATATATGGAATTTCTCAGGTATACAAGTGAGGAATTACGACTAATTATTAATTTACGGCGTTTTTATAGCTTATAGATGATTAAAAATAAATGTCGAAACATCTAGTGCCGCTTTAAAGTGGTGGTGCCGGAAGTTAGTGCAATTTTTTTTTCAATGTATGAGAAAAAATCTGTACCGCTCAGAAATATGACGGCATAGCGCTCAGAGTTATTTTATGATATCGTAACAGCCGTCTAAGCTTCATTCACGCTGGTTCATTTCACATGTTTTTTTTTGTCCATGGGCTTGTAGTCTATTACCGCGTGTCTCTTGGTTAAATAAGTTAAGTTACTTAATTCTTCATCATCATGTAATAAAAGGTGTCCTAAAATTGTTCGGGAACGTTTCAGCAGGTTGAATTAGTTAGATTGAATACTCGTAATTACGATTTTTTATTATGATATTTTATTAAAAAAAAAATCACCCTTTATTAAAAATCCTAACCTCAGGTGAACCTAAAAATCCTCAAAAGGTGCCAAGTCCAGACTGCCTATTTACAATATCTTTGTAATAGTCATACTGGTCTGGGAGTAAAGCAAAAACAAAGAATTTACCAGTCGCTTCTCTTCCCGCGCAGATGGTAAAAGCCCATTGAGGGAATGGCTGAAAGCCTTAGGAATCATGTTATAGGCGATGCGGCTACCCATTACTATTTTGATTTCCATTGCCCTCTATACTCTTAATCATGCTAAACGTGGCCTTAAGGTTTTGTTAACTTAGGCTATGTAGACATGGGGTAGACCCCGTAAGTGATAAAGACGTGATATGTATGTGTATGTATGTATGTATTCTGTAATAATAAAGTAAATTTACCACAGCTATATCTAGGTGATAATGAATAAGATCCATCCATAAGCTCGTATATAATGAATAATGATTCACGTTTTTATTTGTCGCATGTCTTCTTTCGTCGCCCAACCATCCACGAAAAATGGCACTTTCTAAAAGTAAAATGAGATTAAATATTGTTTGATAAAGAAAATAAACTCCTAACGATTTAATTAAAAAGTTTGACATTCTGGATCCATCCGAGTTTGAAAGTAAAGAAAAATAACTGTACTTATCTCTAATTAGTTTTCAGGATCTGATTGCCAAACTTGAGTTTGCTCTTGGATATAATATTTAACCAGCCATGAAGTTAGTTAATATACTAATAAGATAGATAGGATTTTAAGTAGTTTTTATACGTCTTGCTAGCTTTACACTCTCGCCACGAACGTCTGTGATAGCTAAGAAACGCGAGTGTGTTAGGAATACCGTGTTCGTTCTTCAAGGTATTCCCCTTGTAGTGTCAGTGTATATTCATACCTTAAAGGTTCAACTACACTGACGCGTAAAAGACGTTGACGATGCGTTTACGCAATAAAATGTATGGAAAAATAGTGGACAAACGTGACGCCTACGACACGTCACTGCGTACACGCGGCGGTGTGGTCGCTCCTTTATTCATAAGCACTTGTTAAACTTGACATCTTAACTTAACACTTAACTTAACATATATCTGTCACTATGACGGCACACAGTAGTATAAAAACACATAACTGTAAGGTTAAATTAGGCATGCGGATTAACTAAAACCTTCCTTAACCTGTCTTAATCACTTACGGGGTAGACAGAGCCTAAGGTGGCAAGACCTAGGCCACGATTAGCAAGATTGTGGGCGTATAGATGGCAAAAAATGGAATCAAAATAGTGATGGGTTGCTAGCCGTATCGCCTATAACATGATTCGCCCATTCCCTCGATGGGCTTTTACCATCTGCGCGGGAGGAGAAGCAACTGGTACATTCTATGTTTTTTCTTTGCTCCTAGACCGGCATGGAAGTAAAAGTAAGTAAAATTCTTATCTCTACCCAATAACGGCCAAGCCGTAGTAACGTCCTACCAAATATCCAAGAAGTTCCATTCAGGAAATTAATTTGAGCTAGCCGAAACTGTGCATTTGAATTATTCATTTTCTTACCCGAAAGAAACTTGGGGAAGGCAGTTTAGAAGCCTTTCGAGGGTCATTTCTTAATCATAAAATATTGCCAAAGGAAACTGACCCTTGTTAGGTATGTACATAAATATCGCTCACATAAGGTAGGCACAGTTGGGAATTAGGTTCGAACCTTGCTCGAACGCACTTTATTATGTAGATGTAGTTGGAACAGTTTATTTTGGAATAGTTGAGGCTTTTTTACGACCCATTAGTTACACGCTTTACTGTATCTTTAAATGGCCGACATCATTTATGTATAACTATATGTAGCTATGTATAACTCTTTATTGTACATAAAGCACAAGAAAAAGATGAATACAGGACAACACACATGCACATAGGTGAACTTATCTCTAAGGGATCTCTTCCAGTTAACCTTTGAACGATTGGCTGGACATAAGTATTAAGCAAGAGTAAGAGTAAGAGTTTTAATTATAAAAAAGTATCGTGGCTAGTTTTACACGCCAGTGGTTCACGTTTAATGTAAGAAAAACAAAACTAATTGTGTCGCTGTTTTTGCTTCGTAAAGATAAAAGTAATAAAACTTAACTAGCTTCTGCCTGCGACTTCGCCTGCGTAGAATTATATATAAAACCTTCCTCTTGAATCACTCTATCTATTAAAAAAACCGCATCAAAATCCGTTGTGTAGTTTTGAAGATATAAGCATACATAGGGATATAGGGACAGAGAAAGCGACTTTGTTTTATACTATGTACCTAGTGATATAATATCTAGGGTAAGTGTACCAGTGAATGAACAGTGCTAGAGAATGAACAAAACGATGATTTTTACTCAGAATAAGAAATCTGTTCAATTTTACAATGCGAAGTTTTTTTAGATTTGCAACATTACTAGCTATATCACAGTAACATTAACTTTAACTTAAGCGCATTAGTTACAAAACGACAGCCGTACAAAATTTAGTGACGCAGAATTATTTTCATTGTATGGGGCAGTAGTAAGGAGGTCAGTAAGTTACCTTATGTTTCGTGTGACATTGTAATAGTTCCGAGCAACTGATGTAGGTATTATGTATTTATTTTCATTATTAAGGATATACCTAATACTTCTATTTTTAAACGATTTCATGTGTATTTTCATTTCGGATTTTGTACGGAATCGGCTCTTTTGGAGGAAGTGGAAAAAATATGTCGATAATCTTGATCGTACTTCAACGTAGTCGGTATTTCCATTACACGATTATGTAAAGATGTATAGCCAAAGTGATCTCTTATGTACCTTTCAATCAGAAGCAGTAGGTACTTTCCTATTTAAAAATGCAGTATAGAACAGAGATAATAGCTTCTAGACTTAAGCTCTGTTTCACCCTTTCTGTTAAGTTCCTGTTATCTTAAGTGTCAGTTATCTATGATTCCGTCTCTATTTTTTTTTGGTGGCTTTCACCCTTGCTTTATTTTAGCAAGGCGTGTCTCTATTTCGTTGATTAAATACAAAACGGACGCATTTCAAAATCATTCGCCATTGCATCTAAAAACAAAAGTCGGTCGTTATAAGGTTTCAAATGTAACAGTGTCCGATTTTGAAATGTGTCGCTTTTGTATTTAATCAGCGATTTATTACTACGAAACAGGCACAGATGTCATCATAGATAACTGACAGGCCACAGACCACTGACAGGAAACAGGCCCTTACTGATAAAAATACTTTTAGAGATGTCGTCGTCTCTAACCGAAGAAAAGCTTACGTTTTGCAGCTTTTTCCAGCTTTAATGCCATTTTGCTTGCACTTAAGTGTTTGTAATTACTTCAGAGTCTGGCTAACGTAAACGTGACCTAGTAAAAAGTAGTAGCAAAAAGCAGTATTATATTAATATACGAGTAGTACTTGCAGGGGAAACATTTTCGATACAGTTATCAAGTTTATTTAATACTAGCCTTCCGTCCGCAGCTTCGCCCGCGGTAAATTAATTTTTCCGTAGGAAAAGGTATTTTCCCGCGGTAAAAAGTAGCCTATGTCACTCAGTGATAATGTAGCTTTCTAACGGCAAAAGAATTTTTGAAATCGGTCCAGTAGTTTCGGAGCCTATTCAATTCAAACAAACAAACAAACAAACAATTAAATCTTTCCTCTTTATAATATTAGTATAGACTAGCCTTCCGTCCGCAGCTTCGCCCGCGGTAAATTAATTTTCCCGTAGGAAAAGGTATTTTCCCGCAGGAAAAGGTATTTTCCCGCGGTAAAGAGGAGCCTATGTCACTCAGTGATAATGTAGCTTTCCTACATTAACTAGCTTAACTTAGCTTTCTAACGGCAAAAGAATTTTTGAAATCTGTCCAGTAGTTTCGGAGCCTATTCAATGCAAACAAACAAACAAACGACAATCAAATTTTTCCTCTTATTATTATAATATTAGTATAGAAAACCAGTAAGTAAGTGAAATGTTTTCCAACAATAATAAAGAGCTTTTCTCGGTATTTTTGGTACCTTTTCTAAGAATGGATAGCGCGGGTGGTGCGCCTGCCGCCCGCATCTCTCTCGGCCCCCGCGGTCGTCCCACTCCGCGCGCCTGCACAGCGCGGGGGAGGACTTATTTAAGCGGTCGGTCCATAAACTCGGTTTAAAAAGCGTGTGCTATTTCGACAGTTCAAATTGTATCTAATTATCAAACAAAGTCTAAGTTCCAAAACGAATTTAAATGACTTTTCCTCGCAAAGCAGAATTAATACAATACGTTTGTCAATGTTGTTAAAGCAAGCAAGAACTAAAATCTACGTAGAATAATTTCAAAGGGTGACGAGGTGACATAACTTCTCGTTGCACGGGTTATATGCTGTGCTCCAAATTAATTCAAATCACAGTTGGAAGCGGAAACATGCCAAAGGAAAAGCGACGAGCGTTTTACATTAAATGCATATATTCATTTGAGTTTTTCAAATAGTTTGACTGACTCCAATCCTATATGTTAAAATCTACAGCCTGAGCAGGCTAATAAATGTATGTCCTTTACAGTTTTAAACGGGAAACATAGATCTAGTCTTGTTATAATAAGAGATAATACCTAATGTCATTTACACTTCGAAGTGGTAGTTAGTAGATTCTTTGTAATCGAACATATTACGCAGTTTAACTCTTCCAGATGTTTTACTCAGTTAATCGTCTGTCTTTATCGATGATTATAATAAACAAAGGAAACATTGCTTATAATATGTAGAGTCACTAAATGTAATGTGAAATGTGCTAAGCGGAATGGAGGGTCGCGAATTATGTCATGTACACACAGCAAAGCTATTCGGTAAGCAGGATAGATACGGCGCGAGCGTGCGTAGGTGCTTACCTGATTATATTGCCGTGTGTACATAGTCATTGTCAATCCGCCGGTTTTGTCCGGATTGGTCATGCGGTTAATCATATCAATTAGCGGTGAAAGCATACGAATGAATACCAATTTTAACAGCTAGTTTTTACTTTTTTTCGGGTGAATATCTTAGGGATCATGTTATATAGGCGATGCGACTAGCAACCCATCACTATTCTGATTTCCCTTTCCACCTATACTCCCACAATAATGCTAAATGTGGTATTTAGGTCTTGTTAAAGCAAGGCATAAAGGTGTGATTTATTAATGATAATTTTTACTTCGTGCTGCTAACATTAATGCGAAAATTTGGATAGATGGTAGATGTAATGTTTATTACTCAATAACGTTAGAATGGCTCACAGATCTAAATAAATGTAATTTATAACAGAGATAGTAGGTAGTAGTATGAAACAGCTCATAGGCTAGGTACTTTTTTTATTCCGGAATATTTCGGATACCGATAAATGAATCTTAGCATACACACACGCACACACACACAAATCACGTTTATATCCCCATACGGGGAAGACAGGGCCTTAGATAACAATTAGGTCTTGTTGCCACGTTTAGCATGATTGTGGGCGTACAGGTAAGAGGGGAATTAAAACAGTGATGGGTTAATCGCATCGCTTATAACCATGATTCCTAAGATTTTCGCCCATTCCCTCGATAGGCTTTTACCATCTGCGCGGGCGGAGAAGCAACTGGTACATTATATGTTTTTTCTTTGCTCCCAGACCAGTATGGAAGGAACTGCTAGTTCCGCGTGTTGATATGGGACAAGAATAATTTGTTGTTAAAATGAGATACACAAATAATATCAGACTAGAGGCGCCACAAAGTGTTAGCAATTTGTCGTAGGTTGTCACTGGGGACGCGGCCATTCGGAATGCTTCTGAATATAAATTATTCTGAATCAATGCCTTGCAAAAAAATATGTTCTGGACACTTACGGGCTGAATTTGGTCGCTTTCCTTCTGAAAGCCACACCATCGGGAATATGATTCTTCAACGACATTCGTCTGTGAAGTTACTGCCGCCCAGGGCTACTACGAAATTTTCGAAGTTCGTATCATGTCGTCTCTTTCATTCTCAATTTAATGAGTATTAGTGTGAGCGGAGTGTTTGATTTTTCGTTATTTTTGTTCAGCGTAATTCCACGGACGACGTTCTTTTAGGGAATAAGACAGTTGGCTAGTTAGAATAATTCAAAATTAAACATACTTGCAAAAAATGACACACACATCCTGCTTCCCTTTTGTCGGTTAAAACAGGATAAACACGACATTTCTGGAACGCTTGCCTCTATTTGTTTGCCGCAGAGGGTTCGTCTCCAGGAGTGTTTGCCGAGATGAAGGAATTTCATCCTTGATTAAGCTCGTCTCCGGGAATGCACGATAACGTTCCGAAGGTAGAACGGTGTTTGTTGACGATTGTGTGTTTCAGACGGCATTTTCGTACTATTTTGTAATTAATTGGAGTTTTTGTGCAAAAATTTTGTGCAGAGATAGGTAAACAGGAGTAAACAACTGTTTATTATAATCATCAACTTTTGTCTTAAGTATTACTTACTTTTCGCTTCTTTAGTCCCGTATCTGAATAAAAAAACACGCAAATAAATAACATAAACAAGAAAAAAAATCTGTTATTAACTATAACAGATACCTCGCTGATATTTTAGTACATAGTACGAAAGATCAGTGAATCCAATTGCATATATAATGTAATAATAAAAAATACTTAACTATGTTTGCATTAATACCTACCTTAAAAGTTAATGAACTTAACACGATGACTATCGATAAAATCACGGCCTCAACAAGTTCTTATTCCAAGATTAAGGCTCAATCAATCGGAAACATCCCCTTATTTCGCTTATCTGATTGACCGACCTTCCACCTCGGCCACACTGCATAAACACGCAGCAATCTTTGTTTCCTCCGATAACACAGTTGGCCAAGTAAAACATAGTAACGAAGAGGTGATTTCCATTTTCAGCTCGTTTAAACAGCTTCCTAGGAAAAGCGAGGGAAAATGCAACTCTAAAATGTGTGGAACACAGCACCGGCTGCATAAAATGACTCGTTGATACGGTCTGAAGTGTTCCCATAGTACCTACTTATTTCAATCCCAATTTTTCACCAATTTCGAATGATGTACTTTCAAAAATCAAGCTCATGTCTATACAGACAGGAGCTTGAAACATACAACCAATTGTTGGTTATACAACCAATTTCAAATATAGGAAAAGGTTATCAATACAGTTGTATTTTTTAAATGTTTGTTATGTAAGAACTTCGTCATTTGTAGAAAGGTTTAAAAAATTACAATGAAATGGAAGGAACTCTTCAAATCTTATATGTTTAGGTGTAGCTATGGCGAAGCATCGTCTTTAATTAAACATAAAGTAGGTACAGTCAAGTGTAATAATATGTATCTAGACAAAGTTTCAAAAATAAGTACCATACGCTCTTACGCCAGCGTAATAAGGTCGTGGGACATATTTTTGAGAAGTTCCTATCGATACTTATTTTTGCACTTGACCGTACGTACCTAGGTACTTAGCGCGGACCGAAATATATTTTGATTTAAAATTTCTGTGGTAACGTAATTAATACAATTTATTTTGAAATCTGTAGATTGATTATTTTTCACTGTTTGGCGTTTATTCTAAAGGCGGTTTTATACTTACAAAAATATATTTTCAAAATAAGTTACATCTACATGTATTGTTATGGTTTACTACGATGCAAAAAGTGTATTAAGAATCATTCAAAATTCTACTTAAAAAAACCTACCACCACTAGGTACTTGCGTTCCATTGTAAGGCAAAGGCCTCTTCTCCTTCCCACAACTCTTTTCTATGGTTCGATACTTACATACTCTTAAAAACATAAAAATATTGCCTTAAAACTCATTCAAGTTAACAAGTATGAACGTGAAAAGAACAGCCAGGATCTCTTTGGGAACATTACCTTGGCAAAATATAGCTGGGGCCTGATTTTTGGAAAGCACATGTGTGAAAACACCACTCGAAAGTGGTATAAATCTGTTTATATCTTCAAAACTACAGCTCTAATCAAATTTTTGACTAGGTCACAAGATTAATGAGAGCCCTAAGTATTTTCTGAGCTACTCGTATCTCAAATTCAGCACAATTTTTCACCACTTTCGAGTGGTGTTTTCACACATGTGCTTTCCAAAAATCAGGCCCCTGGTCTCGTTAAGGGGCGACCGCAGACGCCATATTTGCATAAACTGGCTTATGGTAATTCCCGCATAACCGCATATTACGCTAGGGGAGTGATAACGATTTTATAGGAATATGCGGGACAAGACAATCATTGGATTTTGGATCGGTAGCAAAGTAGCTGGCTAGTAAGCTTGCAGGAACAAGACACCAGGAGGTATTAACCCTGTCTTGTCCGTAGGCTACTTTGTATGAACCATCTTACTCGTACACCTAACTAATGACAATAATAATTCACTCCATGCTTACAACAGAGTTACATACGTGACTAGCAAAGGTACATGTCAAACTATACCTACAGACAAATATTACTAAACTGGGATGAGAAAGTGATTGAAAAATCTGTCACTCCATAAATGTATGTCAAAATATAACATGGAATAGCAGATTTTTTAATCCTTTTCTCATCACGGCTTAGTAATACCTAAAGAGTCTATTGAGAGTGTGCTTTACGTATTAAACATGATCGCAATTTGACCACAGGTTAGACGTGCTAGCGCCGAGATTGCCAATCACTCACCAATAATTGGATGCATGGATGAACGAATTGATCAAAGAAAAAATACTGTAAAACTTGTGTCAAAGCAAAGTGATCAAAAGCCTGTCTGCACGTATGAAATAAAATCGGCCAATTTGAACCCTGTTTTGTTTACTCGGCGGGGTGTCGAATAGTTAACACAAAAGTTTTGATTGGAACTCAATTTATCAACGATTTGTAATCGACCCCCAACTATTGACAAAGGTTTGCATTACTAGATGAACAGAAGTGTTTAGTTAATTTCAGATATCAAAAAAAAACCGAGTATATCTGCCTATAAGTAACTATTTGACTTGTAACTATTTGAACTGAGGCACCGACTTCACACATATAAATAAGTAGGTAGCACTCACCGACGAATAATTCTAGTTTGTTATTTCTAAAAAAGCGTAATTAATACAATTTACCATGAAATCTTGGCGGATTTAGGCTACATTTGAAGGCGGTTTTATTTTTTTTATTTTATTTTTTTTCACGCTTTTAGTGAATTTAGTGAGATGTTCATTTTTGAATTTCTTCAAATATTTTTTTAAATTTGTTTGTTGTGTATAAAATACTATTTCAAACTATTGCCAATGTTGTTTAAAAATAAATGACTAATGACTATAACTAAATAAATTTTGAAACTAACAATTCGCTACAAAAACCAGTCTGACCCTCTTAAGTCGTCAGTTGACAAGTCGCCCACCCGACATCTAATGACGCACAAGAGCTGAAATTTTCCTTGTTTTAAAATTATGTCAACTCGTTAACAAGTACCTAATTGTTTGTCTAGACACTAGACCGCGATCCTGCACGAGTAGGCACTGTGTTCGTATATATATGTGTACGAATACATATAAAAAGTATGTCAAGTTCGAGTCGGACTCGGGCACTAAAAAAGGTTAACATTATCAAATATTATCACTCGTCGCAAATACAACTTTCCTTTTCATAGACTTCATACGGCATTTCTCTGAAAATCAAAGTTATATTTGTAAGTGAAAAATAAAAATGATATTTTATTCTCAGTAGAGGAAAAGTGATTTTCTGAATTATCCATTTTATTTTACTGTCCTTAATACGATCCTTGTTTCTTGCGGACGAAGAATGAACTGATAAATGGATTATTTTTATTGTAGGTAGGTAGGGCATCCCAAAAAGTAATGCAATGCGCCTACATAAAAAGTAATGGTAAACCAGTGGTTTGGATAATATCAAGCAGAGGGTTGTAGGTTAGAACCCGGGCTTGCGCCTCTAGAGTTCTTCAGAATGAATGTGAACTGCAACCTAAACCCTCTTATTCTAAGACGGGGCTCGTATCCGGCAACGGGGCGCATATCTGTGGTCTAGACGGCGTCATAACTCTATGCTTTTTAAGTACTTATAGCTACTTAACATCCAGTTCTTTAAACAACCTTTAGCTGCCTGTTTTGATTTTCCCGCCTTTAGAATTGGCAGAATGTCTGTTACACTTTTTGGTTTCATAAAAGTAAGTAATGAAAAGTGAAGTTTTCGTCACAAGGACTTATTTTCTCATCGATGACACTTATAATTGAATCTTCGCTGAAATGCGAAATGCTTATTCTGAATTCACTCTTCTAGCATATTAAGATTTCGTGAGTGTTCGTCAAAGCGGGATTGGAATTCAGTGAGGAAAAGGAATCTGAAAAACAAGCAAATAACCCTAAATCTATAATGTTGAAACTATTAAAGGGAAACATTTACCAATAGTTTCAAAGCCCCCACTTAATTAGACTTCCTATAAATTACAATACAATACAATACAATAACTCTTTATTGAACATCACTTAATTAGAACAACCAAAACAGAAAAAAATTAAATTACTATTAAATTACTACTGAAAACATTTTCTAAAATAAATAGATTGAATCCTTTAGCTCCTCATGCGGAAAATCTGCTTTTCAGTGCTAAACAGTAACTGGATGAGAGCCGAGAAACGCGTTTTGTTTCATCAAATTAAGAGCATACAATTCTCAAAAGCCTTTGATGGTGCAAAGGGTTGTCAGGGTAAAGTTCATTGTATAGCTGTAAGAACGACGAATATGACAAACATTAAAAACAAAAATGTGTAATTTTAAAGTAAGGCCTGTTCTGAATTTTTAATAAAGTACGCTCGTTAGGCCCCAATTATTTTAACGGAACAGAACGCAACAAAACGTTTTAAAGTTACACTTTTCTAAGTGGCCAGTACGTTCCGCGCTTAGTCCATGTGCAAAAAGTTGTTATTCATGATAAAAATAAAACGTCTCGATGGAAAGCAAAACAAAATATTATTCAATACCAATACTTGGACCAGTAGTAAGATTCCTTTTAAGCTATGTAAATACTTTAATGTTCGTCTGAAATTCAAATGAGACCTTTTTTCATGTTCATTATTTTTGGTGTCAAATTTTGATGGTGCACTTAAACGATGTAAATATTGACTTATTAGATTACGAGCAATGCAGAGTAGAAGAAAGACTGCGGTAAATAAATCAAAATTCGAAGGCACAGATACAGATATCGCAGTCTAATAACCCTATCCATGGGTGGAAATCCAATATCGCTATTGCTATATCACCAGAGACGAGGATATCTCTGGAGAAGTACGGCGTGACCTACTTTCTACCAATATCAGATTACCTTTGTGATGTGACACTACGTGTAGATTAGAGTTCAAATTGATTGCTGATTAATTGACACTGGCTGATTCAACGAGCAAGATTTAAAAAGATTTTGAAAGATTTAGTGACCAAATGTGTAGTGGTCAACTAAATGGAGCCCTGGGCCACTAAGCTGTATAACCTGATCGCGATTGGTGATCGGCTTATTATTTGTGTCAGTGTCAAAGTACTCGGACGTTTATTGTGAAAAGGTTCTACAGTGGCCTAGGGTTCCGTTTGGCTGACTGTACCTCTATTTTTCTAATCCCTGATTTATTTATGCAACGTTCAACTTTGCGAAGTTCAAAGCTGTTAAAGTCTCTCCATTGAACTTTTAAAGTTTCCGACTCTGAAGTCTTAAGGAAACTTGTAGTGACTTCCGACATCAACAGTCATCATTTTTAGAACTTATAGTTCATGTAATTTAGAACGTAATAACAGGTAGAATACGTTCGCTAGACATACTCCGGGCTAGCTTATACTTACACCTCTCCTCTCAGTATATGAATCTAACCAGTATGATCACTACGACTATAGGCTCTGCTACGAACACGTGGATTGAAATTAATCCTGTCCAAAATAAAATATTTCCTTAGATAATTTTACTGTATACTTTCTAAAAGACCTTAAACGTAAACAACGTCCTTCCTTGTTTTTCAACTTTCTTGGTAAATTGATGTTGACAAGACTTTTGAGGTTACTTCACCTTGAATATTGGAGCACGTTAACTCATTCAATCTGTTGATATTCCCAGCTGCTCGGCTTCATTCGTGCTGGATAATTATAATTCTCATCTTTTTTTGTTATTACCGGAAACCCTATCTCTCTCTGACTCTGATTGGCCTTTAATGCTAGCCAACCTCCTTACGTGCAACCTCATGAACAAACTGCAATTATTATCTAAGTGTTCTGTGCGCACTCAAATGCGAATAAAATTGTATCTCAAATACCTACACTGACGAACAAAAATAACGGGTCGCTATTCAAAGTTATTTTTGCTCGTAAGTATAGTTAGGGAGCTGGCGAGCATTTCGGTATATGATTTGCACACGTTTCACGTCGAGGTGGAGTGCAGTTTAAATCATTACGAATCGATTTGGTTCAATCAATTAAGGTCCTATGTCGCTGCGTTTTCGCGTTACAGCGGATTGAAGTTGCTTAAAAAAATGGGGGTATTAAGTCATTTGCACACGTCTGCCTCTGGAGTTCATTGGTCACAATCATGTTGAAAACGAAGAAAATCGAAGAGGCAGACATTCAGGACTCTGCATTATCATGGGACGGAGTTGTAAAAATGTAAAAAAAAAAAAACTCTACTAAGTCATTTGCACACGGTTCTCATTGCGCCCATTCGATTCACCATGACTCCGTGGATTCGAAAAAAAATGAGGCAGACACTTTGCTCACTGATTTTCAGCTGTATAACTGTTTGAAATTCACGGAATCAAGAGACAGCAGGCAAAGCTATTCGGTAAGCAGGATAGATACGGCGCGAGCGTGCGTAGGTGCTTACCTGATTATACTGCCGTGTGTACCTATTGCATGGGATTATTGTTATTGTTTAGTTTTATTCTTATAATTTTGTTTAATATTATTCTCTAAACTCACGGTAACGATTAAACTTCTGGAGCTTCAGCTTCATCTATGCAAAAAAAATCAATTCAATTCAGAAAAAAAATCAAACGGTCTGCCTTTGGAATATCAGAGGCCTGAACGTCTGCCTCATCGATTTTCTTGGTTTTCATAAGGAATTCAAACATCAGTCCAAGAGGCAGACGTGTGCGCATAATATAGCACACCTTTTTTTTTTTACATTTTTGAAACGCTGTAAGTTTACAACGCAGCGCCATCATGGTGGCAGACTATTTTTCCGTGGTTCCTCTCATTGTTATTGATCGAACGATACCAATCTGCCAAGTGTGCACTTCATATACATTTTTTAAAATCATAAAAATAAATTAAAAAATTAAATACTAAAAAAGTCAGAGCCCTGGATGTCTGCCTTTTCGATTTTTTGTGTTTCCAGGATGACTGTGATCATCAGCCCCAGAGGCAGACGTGTGCGCATAATATAGCACACCTTTTTTTTTAACATTTTTGAAACGCTGTAAATTTACAACGCAGCGCAACCATGGTGGCAGACTAGGTCCTTGATGTTTCTTAGGGCATAAATATCACTATTAATAACGTCTGCCTTGTGTGCTGATCATATAGAAATTTTGCTCGCCAGCTCCCTAACTAGTAGGAGTTTGCATTGCCGATCGCCTCTAAGATATGAAGGTATAACTAAATATAAAATGACCTTACACTGCCTACATTTTGCTTAGGAGCACGCTGTTAACATTGGATATTATATTCACTTGTCGAATTTGTACAGAACCCTCCTGACTCGCGCTTAGCTGGTTTTTTACACTGGTGTACCTTTCTTGTCCGCAGGGAGATGTCGCTGGTGCCACCGGGGGGCGCGGACTCCCCGAGCCCGCGGCGGGCTGTCAGCCCGCTCCTGGAGGCCCGGCGGCCCCACTGCACCCTCGCGTGCGACTACTGCGCCGCCGTACTCGAGGACAAGTTTAAACGTAACATCTCTATAATCCTCTTCAGCATAAAATCGCGCTGTGCATAGGCACCGTATGATTATGGACACTGTCAGTTGATAATTAATCTGATGAGATTAAAAAGTAACCTAACTTATCTGACAATTTGAAATCTCGTGAGATATATTATAAATTAACACGTTTCGTTATGAACCGGTGACAGGACACACGTCATGGCTCGATGGTTGAACAAAATAACGAAATTGTGTGTTTTAACTAAATTTTACATTACACTTTTACACTATCGTGCACAAACTATGGATGGCCACGGCGTTTATTGTTGGGAAACTGGTCTGTGTACTCGTGAAAATCATCATTCTATCAAGCGCTTCTCCTTCCAGCAAGAATTTATGGGAGTAGCAGCAAAATGACGCAATTTAAATATCATTCATGTATATGCATTTATTTAACTGCTAATAAATAGATCCGCGCGAGACTGTGATTTCTAAAGGCTGGAAGTCAAGAACATTATTTTTTGTAGTTTGTGTTTGTTTTTTTATTATTACAATAAAGCGTCTCCAAGTACTTACTTACTTACATTACAAAGCTTGATTTCAGTAGCACAACTGCAACGGTTTTATGCGAAACTCAGTCGACCGACCCAGCGGCTCAACGTTTATCCATCCAAGTATTCCTCAGCCAAAACTACTACTCCGCTAGCTTTATCCATTGAAACTAAGTTGCATTTATCAAAGAGAGCGTTTGTAGCGAAGCGAAACGGGAATGTAATACGCTCCAAAGTAAAGTTAGTAATGTACTCACTGAGCACAAAACTGCGAAAGTTTTTAGCAAACAGAATTGTTTAGACGTATGCAGTTTAGAACTAGAAAATTTATGTGACTAGGAGTTGCAAGGATCTTAGCTGTTTGACTACCGTTAATTCGCTCAAATGACTTTATAAGTACACGACTAATGTACAGTTTTTGTTATGTGGTTGAGAAGAGTTTCAAATAAGGAGGTTTGGTTTATCCACGAAGCATCTTCCATGTAGTTGATGAAAAATTTAATTGCTTTATTACCTAATTTAGGAAAAAAGTAGACGGCCACAAAACCTAACTAGATAGACTGGTGGCAGCAAAAGCATACTAATTCATCCTCACCGCAAATCATTATTTGTATAAAATGTCCAAAATCTTAAATAATATTGCCATTTCGCGGATTTAAAAACCATTGTTAGGTAATATTTTTATCCTGAGAAATACTAATGTTTGTTTTGAGTCTTGGATGTTTAATGTAATATTTCAGTAGGTATTGGTGAAAAACTTAAATAAATGACCTGTTGTATGCAGTAGTGTGCAGAACTGATATGGGATTTAAGTCATTTTTATAATTTGGAACGTCAATTTTTCTATTCGTACACATTACTCACACATACAACAGGACATTTACTTAAGTTTTTCCCCTATATGCATTTGTATATAAGTAAATATTTTTATCGCTTGGACAGTAAACATATTAGAGACTTTGCTCAGTTTGGGACTATTTCATTTGGTGTCAATTGTCCTAAGGTATTTATATTATTTTATTTTGTTTTATTTTTTAAATCTAATGATTGTTTTATGGTGTTTCCGTTTTATTCTATCAGGGAGCGCAGAGATGCGCAACAGGGGCACGTCGCCACTGTCGGTGTCACCTCGCCAGTCGCTCACAGGGGAACCACCCTGGACCTTCCCAGAAGACGACAGGCCGGACTTTTTAGCGCTCAAGGAGAACATACACAGGATCAATAAGTAAGTCAGAGCCTCTAGTGCAAGTTTTTGACACGAAAAATGCATCGAACGCGTTCGCGTAAACGTCTTAATTAGTATGGGATAATTGACAGCGCTCCTAGCGGAACGAAACGGCAACAAACATAATGCTTAGTGTAAGTTTTAGGTCACAAAATACGTCTCGAACGCGTTTGCGTTAAAATGTCAAATACTATGAGAACAGTTTGTTGCTGTTTCGATCCGCTAGTGGCGCTGCCAATTTTTCCATAGTAATTCAGACGTTTAAGTGAACGCATTCGAGGCGCTTTTATATGCGAAAACTTACACTAGAGGCTCAGTTCTATTTTCTGTGGAACTATTAGCTAGATGAACTTTTTTTGATATCGTAATCTATAGCGGCGTTTACGAAAGACGGGAAGTGTGAAAGTGATATTCAAAGAAGAGTGAATGCAGGAAATATGGCCAATGGGGCGCTGCGCGCCTTTGTGAGCAGTGAGAAGGTGTCGAAGAAGGCGCGTCTGGCTGTCCACAGAGGGGTGCTCGTTCCCACCTTAATGTACGGTAGCGAAACTTCGGTATGGCAAAAGAAGCATGAAAGTAGAATAAATGCAATAGAAATGAGAGCGTCAAGGAGTATGGAAGGTGTATCACTGAAAGATAGAATAAGGAACAGTGTGATAAGGGAAGGTGCTGGTGAGAAAGAGTATGCTTAGTTGGTTTGGGCATGTAGAGCGGATGAATGAAAGGAGACTAACTAAACAGATCTATATGGGGAGTGTGAATGGTTACGTTGGGAGGGGAAGGCCTAGACGGACGCTCCGAGACCAAATAGGAGACGTTTTGTAAAAAGGTCAGGTCAGGAGTACCCGAAACCGACGAGCATGTGTGAATGATTGTTGACTGTGGATGAAGCGAAAGAAATATGTCAGGATCGTAGCAAGTGGAACAAAGTAGTCTCTGCCTAACCCTGTGGGAAAGAGGCGTGACGGTATGTATGTATGTATGTATGTATGTACTCTATAGATTGGTTAGGTTAGGTTAGGTTTGTTTTATAACCATCCTGTTAATTTGCCACTTTATGAGAAAATAGCATTATGAATTTCAAACTTTATGTAAGTATTTTAATTCGTACCCCTCAGAACGAGTTCTACGCCCAAATTCGAAATTCGAAGTTTGTATCATTCCATTCCTTTCACTCTCCCATTGTTTAATAGCACGATATGATATTAAAATTCTAATTTCGGAGCATAGGACCAGACTTTGGTGGCTTGCGTAGCGTTAACGACGCGAGCTACGAACAAAATCTTATCCTTTTTATGTGTACCCAATTAAAAATCGTTCGCTAAGTATTTCACTAAACGCATCAACACATGTAGTTTCAATAATGGGCGCCTTTTCTGCCTCGATTCACGTTTATTTCAAAATATTGTCGCTTGTATAAAAGGTTTTTCCAGCAAATTGAGTTTACGAGGCCTTTATCGTTCATGTTAACAAACTGCCCTACAAAAGGCTTAACTCATTTTGCATAGGTGTTCCTGCACAGTATGCGAGCCACGCGCCTTCATAATTTGGTTCTATTCACTCGGCCCGCTTTGAATTGGCTTCGCGTTGAGTGCTCTCAGAAGAGGGAGACATGAGTAGAAGTATCAACAGACGTTCCACGAGTATACAGCTTTCTGGGTATACCCAAGCGTATTAAGTGAGGAGTTTAGTGTTCTTTTTAAAAAGTTCGCGTAATTTACAACATTTATGAAATATACTAACTAATAACAAACTTTATTAATATACAAACTATTAAGAACTTCCATGCTGGTCTGGGAGCAAAGGAAAAACATAGAATGTCCCGCAGTTGCTTCTCTTCCCGCGCAGATGGTAAAAGCCCATCGAGGGAATCGGCGAAAACTATATGAATCATGTTATAGGCGATGCAGCTAGGAACCCATCACTATTTTGATTCCATTTTCCACCTATACGCCCTTAATCATGCTAAACGTGGCCTTAAGGTTTTGTTAACTTAGGCTATATCTACCCCGTAAGGGATAAAGACGTGATTTGTGTGTGTATGTGTGTATGTATGTATGTATGAAATAGAGTCGGGTGAGGAGATTTCATAACTTTGGACTGTAATTAAATAGAGTGTTAAAAAATTGCAGTTTGTAGTAAGTAGAATTTTTCCCCGTTTCATAGAAATGTGATATCGTTTCTTAATAGGGACTGCGAGACTTCTACTCGGCTGGACATGCTGTTAACTCAAGTGGAGCAATACGCAAATAATTTGGAGGCGCTCGTCGAAGAACGCACGTCTGATTATCTTGAGGAGAAAAGGAAGTGTGAGGAGCTCCTTTACCAACTGCTGCCTAAGTGAGTCTACTAATACACGTAAAATTTCATTCATATTTTGGGATCTGATCAAAGAAAATAGGTAGAACCTCCTCACAATAAGAATGATAATGATTTTCCTTCCCTGGTAATATGATGCAACTATGAAATTTTCTGTGAAAGAATACCGTATTAGGTGACGAACTGAAGATACTACGCGCAGTATTTTGCAATTAAATTATACCACAAAACGTTAGCAGGAACATCAAACTACAGCCTCAATTATCTAGGTCAGAGCTTAGTTCATACCTAATTTTGCAACGCGACAGCCGCACATACGGCATTCTGTTATGTGTTGTTTATTCCATGGTGTAACTGTCCAGGTCAGTGGCCTCGCAGCTGATTATGGGGCAGCCGGTCATGGCCGAGACATACGACCAGGTGACGATATACTTCAGCGACATCATCGGCTTCACCAAACTGTCTGCCGAGTCGACTCCCCTAGAGGTCGTTGACTTGCTCAACGACTTGTACACGATGTTCGACTCCATCATTGAAAACTTTGACGTGTATAAGGTAAGTGGGGTTTTGAAAACATATCATTCACCCTTTATTCGTATCATTCGCATATTCAGAATACCCTAAAACACTCAATGCAACTTATGGCTCTTCAAGGCTAGTTGGCCTTATTTGCACTTTCCATGGTGCAAATTTTCTAAAACAATAACTTACTTCTTTTATCTTTTTCTGAATCATCAGTGTGACCACCACCGAAAATGTCAAGTTCCTATCGTGAGAGCCCTTTCAATGCTGACTTTAAGTACCAAAGTATCATTAAAGCAGACCTTATTTATATAAAAGTCTTCCGCAGTTAGTAGTAATGAAGCCATTTGATTGCGAAGGCCTCGATAAATCTCTGAGTGCATTTCTACAAACGACTCGTTTAACGACAATGTTCTAGAACCGAAAGATTCCATATTTTCTTACTGACTTGGTGCGGTATTTCCTACCTAGGTTTTTCTTATAAAGATTTTGGTATTTTATTAAGTACATAATTATTATTTTTCTTTTCTTTTCAAGTCCAAACATCTGTATTTAACTCGATGGCGCCATGCGACCTACCTCGCGTGACGTAAAACGCCCCAAGTTTGATTTTACGTCATAGTTCAGTTTGCCTATGTAACGGCACCTTGTAGTTATATCAGTGTTATTTTTTATAAAAACATGGCTAAAACTTGTAATTAAGCAAGATAAAAATACAAATAAAAAAATCATTATGTTTAAAATTAAGATCAATTCTTAATCACCAACTATACAAAAACAAGACGTTTGAACAATTGTACTAGAATCTTCTTCAAAAATATAATTACAAAAATTATAGTCAACAAAGAAACAGTAAGCGCTCAACATTTTCGTATTAGATAAAACCGAGCGGCCGAACAATAGCCTACGTCACATGTGTAGAAATCTTTAACGACCCGAGCCAATGGAAGCCAATTGGAGTATTCCTCTCGGCGGCACCAGTCTCAACGGACATCTAAAACTTACAAATTTATTAATATTTTCTCTAAAAGAAGTCTAAGTCTAACTAACTTCAAATCAAGTGAAATGTTTCCTAAATCTGGGAACAAGTCTAGGGTTGACTAACCCTGCGGCACCACGTCTACGGCTGCCCTGCTCCCTCGTGACGCCTGAACGGCTTTCACAATCTTTCCGGGGTCGAAGAACGAAGACCAGCCGCTTCTGAAGTGTCCTCGCGAGTGCAGGGGAGTGAACTCATTTCACGTTCCGTACTTGCGTGTGCTCAATCACCTTCTACACACACGACCGGCCGCCTACCACTATTTATGTTTTTTTATAAATTTGTATCACATATCTGAAAAATTAATTACTCTCGCCTCTAGATTCACTCACAAGGACGCTAAACATTACACCTATGTACACCCACGTGGCTGTTACGCCTAATAAAATCGAAATTGTTGAATAAAAAGTGTAAGTAAATACCGGCGGCGGATACAATGCACATCATTTCGACTAGAACGTGTCGATGACCGGCGTAGTCAAAATTTACACGCTCGCCTCTCATACATTTTATCGTACTTATGTCGTCCACTTAACTATTGATCGTGGGCATGCTAAACAGGCAAGGGACATTTTTTTCTCATTTACTTTGCCATCACGAATGTTCCTCCCTATTTCTGACAGGTGGAGACTATAGGCGACGCGTACATGGTGGTGTCAGGGCTGCCCATGCGCAACGGCAACCGTCACGCGGCGGAGATTGCGCGCATGTCACTCGCGCTGCTCAACGGCGTGCGCGTCAAAACCGTGCCGCACCGGCCTGGAGAGCGGCTGCTGCTGAGGATCGGAATGCACACAGGTTTGACCATGTCGTAGTTAATAGTTGAGACTATACATGACAGACATAGATTGCAGGTTGATGTGGCTCGTGGTTTTGAACTGCGGGCATGCAGTCACACACGGGCCCGGCAAGCGACTGCTGCTAAGGATCAAGATGTACACAGGTTTAACTATGTCGTATTTAATAGCGAGACCATAGATGACACGTACAGGTTACGAACTGAGGTCACTCACTCTTTGTCAAAGTTTGTGTCAACCGTGCCGCACCGGCCAGGGGAGCGGCTGCTGCTGAGGATCGCGATGCACTCAGGTTTGACCATGTCGTAGAAAGTTAATAATAGTTGAGATTAATTATTGATGTAGTTCGCGGTTTTGAACTACAGGCGTGCGCGTCAAAGCCGTCACGCGTCGGCCTGGACGGTATCGGTATCGGCTGGTCGGTATGTACACAGGTTTGGCGCAAACTTTATTAAGAAGAAATGCATAATATAAAGAAGTGAATTTTGAGATTTAATAATTAAAAATCCGGGGTGGGTATTTCCCATCCATGCAAGGGCATTCGTGTCTTTTTATACTTTTGTTTTCCTATCATCGTTAACAATCTTGGGATAGATTTAGTAACTGCCATCTTGGACGTGGCAAAGCTCTTAAAAATACAGAGAAATGAAGAAGGTTCTTTTTCTTCTCCACTTTTAACTCTGAAATTAGGTTTATCTATTTGAATTAAAAATAGAAGGCGATGGCCGGATGACGGCGCTTTTTTCGTGGAACCAGCGCTCGCTGTTGTCTCGATTGTACTAGTATCAATTCTCGTTTCTAATCTTTCACAGGTCCGTGTGTAGCTGGAGTAGTGGGTCTCAAAATGCCGCGCTACTGCTTATTTGGGGACACGGTGAATACAGCTTCCAGAATGGAATCCCATGGAGAAGCTTTGAAGATACACGTCAGTCCCAAAACAAAAGAAGTTCTGGATCTGTACGATTGCTTCGACCTGGAATGTCGAGGCGAGATCATTATGAAGGTACGAGTATAGTTTACTTTAAGCTCACTTAACACATATTTAAGCGGCGATCGAAGATCGAAGATCAAAGTACCGTCAGCCAAATATGTGGTCTGCTACCCTAAGAAATACAATGTCAATAAGACGTGGCTTGGCTTGACTTGAAAGCTTAAGCGAGATATTCATTTCATTGAAGTTGGATGAAAAGTGATAGACCACATTTGGGCGACCGCATGGTTTTTTTTCGGACAGAAATTTCCAACAATTACTTGAGAGTAAAACTTTCTTTTGTTTCAGGGTAAAGGAAAAATGACTACGTACTGGTTGCTCGGAGAAAAGAAGCCCGAAAACCCGGAAATTCAAAGTTACGACAATACAAATGGCATCGAAAATGTTGTTAACCCAAGCATCACGTTCCAAGGACCAGATAGTCCCGCAGCTCACTCCATTAAGCACAGCCAGAGCCCAGAACAGAACGAGCACAGGAATCAAGACTCACACAAACAAACGCCTCTAGAAATTCTAAATGAACGAGAGCGCATCAAGCATGAAATTGCAACATTTGTCGCTAAAGATCTGATCAACAACATAGACTTAGCTGTAAGAGAATTCAGGAAATCACAAAGCGCGAATTTTGCTGCCATGATGTCAGTTCAAAATAAATCAGTTTGCAACGGGAACGACAGAGGCCTAATCACGCCTACCTACGACAAGGAGCTAGTGATAAGCAAGGGCAAGGTTCGAGATGTAGTCAACAGGTTCAACAATAGTGGTGGCAATGATTCCAAAATCGTGAAACCGAAGCCCATAAAAGCTGAAGACTGAATGCTGAAGCCTCGCCTAATTCCCTTGCCCGGTCCAAAAACATTTTGAGTTTATCGCGGATCTTTAGTAATAGTGATTTGCTAAGAATTAAGTCAAAGTTTCTATTTAAGTGTTACCAGAGTATTTTGTGCCAAGCACATTCCATAGTCTAGTCATTATTAAATAAGGGATATTGTACGAAATAAAATTATATGTTGAGTAGTAGTAACATTACGGTTCCTTATCTTTAATAGTACTATATGATGGATATTATTGTTTTTTGAAGTTATTAGGCATATGTTAGACAATGGACATGAGTCATCATTTTATTATAAAAGGACCAGATCGCTACTACATAATTAAATTAAATATGTGAGGACACTCAAAATTATTCCGAATTTTAGAGAAAAAAAAACTGAAATAAATGTTAGTAGAGTTTAGATAAACACGGTATTTAACTGTTAATCGTAATAAGGCGTAGATTAAGCCATAATTGCACAAGCAATTTATCAGAAAGATGTAGTGAGAAAAATATGTGTGAATAATGAAATCATATAATTGTATTATACACTTAGGACCTGTAGTGTTTTTACTGACCTTTTATACCTCCATGTCTTTCTAAAATTCCATTGTATCTGCATTGAGTAATTGTCGCTGCAGGTTGAAGTCGTAATCTTATAAAATAGGTAAATATACGAATGGTCATATTTTATCTTCATAAAATTATAGTCTTTAGCAGGGATGTTACAGATATATAATTTCGGATCCGGATACGGATATGGATATTGGTAAAATACAATATCGGTTTCGGTTACGGTTATGGATATCTAATTATTTCGGATTATCCGATAGTTTCGGTTACGGATATTGAATGTTTAAGGAACTGTAAAATGTAACACAATGACAACACGCGCGCGCGAGTGGTCTGCCGGCCGGGCAATAACAAAAACTAGTTAGACTCCGCTCTATCCGAAACTATCCCAAACTTTTATATCGGATTCGGTTACGGTTACGGATATTTTTTTATTTCGGATATCCGATAGTTTCGGTTACGGATATGGATATCCATAACAACACTGGTCTTTAGCATGTACTTAATTACACTGCTTAGTGCTTAGGTCATCACAGATTGAATTTAATCTGTTACAGTGTAAAATGACAAATCGCGATATGGATCTGTTCCATCACGGAAGCTTAACCCTGCACATCATGTTATTATTATCAATCTGGGGGCACGGTAGTGCTCCCGCCAAGAAGAAAAAAAGGAAGGCGGGACATAGCCTACCTACATTTTATTTTATTGTAAACATCGTACTAACAAAGAGCTAAGATGTCTTGGTGTGTGTGACGGACGGTGCCAGCCGCGACTAAAGACTCGTTCGTGTTACGCACACATAGAAATTATGTAGTGGTTATTTAATATTATTAAAATAAATACGGTTATAATATTCATAATTTCATAAAATGTGGAGAGTCGTGTCTTCGCGAGGGAACAGACTTGTATCATTAAATTTTTAAATTTTTAAAAGAAAACGCGAGTATTCATTATTTAAAGCTAATTTTGCTTTTCATTATCTTTCTCGAGGTGTTCTAATCAGTAATCACCGTACATTTACACTTATTTACAGCTTCAAATGTTAGTGTGGCTGCAATGGAACATTCTCGACATTCATTTATTTACATATAGCTAAGTATCGAATATGTAATACTTCGGGCCTCAATATGTTTGAAAAATGTGTTGTAGTATTAGGCCCTCGCATAAGTACACGCTTAACCAAAGGTTCTAAACACTTTTGTGATTTTGTTTAGTCGTAGTTGTATTTTAAATATATCTGGTGTAATGTTAGATGTTTTAATTGTGATATTGTTGTTATAAAAAGTACAACTTGTTTACCTGAGCTGTGAAAATGAACATTATTTTAATTTTTAAATGTAATTGTTTCAAAGTTCCTTTATACTTTTAAAGTATGGTTTGTTATGTCGAGTTTTTATTATACGAATAAACGATTCCGTAATAAATTTTGTTTATTCTTGTTTCTGACATTTGTTATAGATTTATAATCACTGGAACACTAAAATAAAGAAACAAAGTTATCAAAATGTGTTAACTATGCAATATTAGCTGTTGCCCGCGACTACGTCTGTGTAGAGGCTCCTTATCGCTATCCTGTGGGAATTATGCGTTTTTCTGAGATAAAGCTATCTTATGTCTTTTCTTTGGATTGAAACTACATATTTTTACCAAATTCCAACCAAATTGGTTTAGCGGTTTAAGCGTTATATTCATACATACATATATCACGTCTTTATCCCTTACGGGGTAGACAGAGCCCATGGTAACAAAACCTTAAGGCCACACCTAGCATAAGGCGCTAGATTAAGGGCGTATAGATGGAAAGGGAAATCAAAATAGTGATGGGTTGGTAGCCGCATCGCCTATAAAATTATTCCTAAGACTTTCACCCATTCCCTCGATGGGCTTTTACCATTTGCGCGGGAAGAGAAGTAACTGGTAAATTCTGTTTTATTCTTTACTCCCAGACCAGCATGGAATAATCAAGCGTTAAGTGGTAATTATTTATAAACCATTGGGTTCTCCTCTCAAAAATACATTTTTGTTCTAAAAAATTTCTTTAATCTCTTCATCCCAGTCATCTAGCCGTGACAGCCAATGGAATTTCTCACACGCAGCGGCCATCAATAAATGACCAACATTCAACTCGAAATTAATCCTTCTGCAATGGAATTAAAAATCAAGTTAGTTTGTCCTTTGTTTTTCGTGGGTCGCTCATTAATAGTCTGGCGGCGACGAGGATAATGAGATGTCATATTTCTAAAACATTTTTTATCCCAACCATCCCTATTAAGTGTCCAAAAGTACTCTAGCTTCCAAACATACCTATATACATATCAAAAGCAATATGGCATGGATGGACGCAATGTAAAGGTGATATTAAAAGGAAGTGGCCATTAAGAGGCTAAGACCCCGTCTAATAGGCATTCCTGAAAGATACTACAATAAACCTTTTACTTGGCAATATCTCCAGTTTTTGTTGGTTATACGATAAAAGGAAGTCCTTTGTACAATTTCAACATAATAGTCCCAGTAATTTGGGCTATGCGTTGATATGTCAATCAGAAAGCTTGTTCTTGTAGGCGTACTTTGTGTCATGAAATGAATGAATACAAAATAATTTAGCTGGGGCCCGATTTTCGATAACTTCTCCTTCTTTTTCTTATTTGTGGCGTATCAAGTCGTTATAGCGACGACAACTTCGCCAATGTCAAAATAACAAACATAATAATTAAAAAATCTAGTGACAAAATGTCGGTAACGTTGTACGGTAATGGTCAAAGAACCCCTCCCTGTCGGGCTCTTAGCCAACGGTCAATGATATCCCTCAGAAACTGCCAGGAAATCAGTAGCCGATGCCCAGGGTACACCGGACCAAGCACTGCTCTTCCCCCCGGACGGTTCCAAAAACGAACCGCAGCTCTTGATCACACGTGGAGGTAACCCGACTCGCACCCCATTTTTTATAACACATAGTGTGTAAATTTCATACGGGCGTATATTTATACAAATCAAGTGAGAATGATAGTTATTTTGTTAGTAACTTTTATTAATGAAGCGTAATTATATTTTTAAAGTTCGTCTAGGAGCAATGTAACACGTACAATTTCATTTGACAAAAGTAAGTGTTATGACATTATTTTAATCGACGCATTGTGTGATACATTGCTCGCTAAATTATACCCGTATGAAATTTAGACACTGTATATCATTTGGTAATAATGCCACTCGAATAATAAATAGGCGTAATAGAGAAAAAATACAGATCAAGTCAATCTAGCTAACTAAACGAAAATTTAATTTGAGCTGTAGATTTTTGTAATGCACGGATCACACACACACACTTTCGACGCTTTCACGCGTAAATTATTCAACTCAAATTATTATAGTTTTCATCCCGGAAAATTGTACTATGAATTGTAAAATAATGAATTGTATAATAATAATGAATTGTAATATCCCTTAAAGGGATAAATCCGCCTTTGTGCATGTATCTCAGTGTTTTGTTTGTCAATTGTATTTGTCTTGTTTATTTTGCACAATAAAGAGTTTACATACATACGTACATAATTCCCGCGGGCGCGCGATAAACGAATTCTCCGCAGACGAAGTCGCGAACAAACGGTATTAATAACAGAATGGACAAAATAAGGACCTTTTTCCATATAAACTTCCAGCAATTTTAGAAAGCTTTCCAGGTGGTTAACAAAACATATTGTTATACAATTACGTCCACTTCCCCCCTTCATTTCGAAGGGCGTAAACGTAAACATTTCTGTTTTTGTTAATTACGCCGTACGGTCAAAACATAATTGTGTTGAGAACGCACGCTTGCGGGGATTAAACGAAAACAATTAACGGACATTTCTTTCCAGCCAATTAACGTAAATGTAAAAAATTAATTAACGTTTATATTAATTGGAAATCGCTTTTCTCTCATTAATTTTGTGTTCATTCGATCACTATAGTACGTAATAGCTTTTACTTGCGGCTTAAGTTCGAAAATACGATATTTTATTGATTTCCCATGGATTTTACAAACATTCTTTGAGGATTCCCGACAATCCAAGTTAACATCGTAGTGGTTAATATTTGGTTGATTCCGTGGAAATCGATACGTTCGCATCGAACTTGGAACGAGGTAAAAATAACGTTCTGTGTTTTATACGAGAAATCCAGCTGTTTACATACCGTATATCAATGAAATCCGCCCTGCCGTTTTAGCACGAAAAACACACAAACACACAGATTTTCTAATTCATAATATTAGTGTGTATTACATTTATATTTTCATGTCTGAATCGGTGACCCAATTGGTAATCATCGATCATAGTCACTGGACGCAACTTGACCGAAAATCTACTCACGTGTTATATTATAATGTTTTTGTACTAGGTAAAACCATCACTTGCTTTGCTATATCGCGACCATTTTTAGTGGCCCGTTTTTTTGAGAGCACATTACTCGAAAGTAGCATTCCAAAGTAGTCCAATAATTGTGCTGAATTTGGAATACGAGTAGATTCCGTAGCGAAGAAAATTTGAGGTCTAAATTTCATTAAGTAGTCGATACTTTAATAAATTGCGCGTTGGGTTTGTAATCGAGTAATGAGGTTTTATTAAAAGACCTACGCAAAGTCAAACCTTATTTAAAAGAGTAGAATATAGACTAGGATATTAGGGATTTGTTTATGGTGTACGTAGGCACGCAGGTAACTATTGAAAATGTGAATTGAGCTACTTACTATATTTTATGAATTTGAAAAACTTAACGCAAAACATACCTATAATTATAAAAATATGATAAAAAGTACGTACAAAAATTAAATACATAAGCGTATCAATGAGTTTTATACTAAATTTGAGATGTAAAATGTTTTTTTTAACGTAGTTAGGTACTAGAAACCACTCAAATAAAACTAAATACGAATTCCACCAACAGCAAGTAGTCACCTGTATTAAAACATCAATACACCTTATGCACAATTTCATATTTTATTCACCGATCTCAGAAGCTATCGAGAAATACAAGTAAAAACTAAATTTTTTAGTACATACGTATACAACCCTTGAATATTTTAACAGGTGCTTCCTTTGATAACACAGAGTGGATTTATTCGCTGGTTCGCCTAGCTTGCCGTTCGTCTTGTGATATTCTGTGATATTTTAACGTCACGTACTGTGCCGTAATGAAACGTGAGGTTTTTGAAATAATATGAAAACGAAAAATGATCTGCTTGCGTCTTAAGGCTTACCGCCAGCCGAGGTGGCTTTTATTAACAAATTGAGGCCACTTTTTAACAGACTTGAAATAGACAGAGGTCCTATGTTCTCCCGTATGTTTTATTGTAGTTTTAAAATAGCTTTAAAACCAATATTGTCCACATGATGTGAATATTTGACATATAGACGAAAAAAAGATAGAAAATGGCCAAATGCGATACGGACCACGCATAACCAAGGTTTCTTAGGGAACGAAGGAAAAAACGAAATGGTTAACACAAAAAGATAGTAATTAAATAATTTAGAACAAAATGAATTACGTCTATTTGTGTAACAAGAACTGTTTTTGGTAATTACCTTCTAAACCATATGTTACGTTACTGCGAGTAAATAGCCAATTTTTATTAGGTATACTTTGCGGAAGGCCAGGAGTGCGCTGATGCTTAAAAAGTACAATTTAAACAGTGTAGAGGCACTCACCTTAGGGCATTCTCCTGGTGGCGTGATTGAGGCGGAGGAAGGCGATGCGGGTGACAATATTGAAGAAGCGAGGAGAGCGGAGGAAAATATAAAGTACATCAATCACATGTAGAAGTAATGACAGTTATAAATCTTTTTTTTTATGTGCCATAGAGCCCCTGCACTGCATGTGACCAAAAAGGTTTTTAGCGCGCGAACACCATAATATTATGAACTTCGCTAGAGAAAGCCATTTTCACTGAAAGTACCTGTTCATTAAGCACTATTTCTTTTATTTTTACCATTAAGAGTTACAAAGTTACGGGAGATATAATTTTTAAAACTTTCGGAGCTTCTGGCTCCTTTCCTTACATCAGTAATTACCTATAGTAGGTAGGTAGCAATAGAAACTTCTTTCAGTTTTTTACCATTTGTAATACAGAAACCTAATGAGTAAGTTCACGTCAAACAACTCATTAACGCGACCTCGGTTACGGTAATTACGTGGTTTTTGTACAAAATAGGCAGGGCGTCGCCAAGGGGGGCGCTGCCTCCTAGAGAAAATTCACTTGCTCCATAAGCTCTGGACTGTACGTACATACTTTTCCTTTCCCAACTCTATGCTTCTACTATAAACCGACCGCTTAAATGAGTCCTCGCCCGCGCGGTGCAGGGGTGCGGGGTGGGACAAAAGGTTCCGATAGCTACCCGCCCGCACCTCTCTCGGTCCTCTTTGTCGTGAGATGAAACGACGACAATCCGGGTTCGATTCCCAGCCATAGCTTTACTTTTCGGATTTTTCTGTATTCTAATTTTCAGTGTATTTTAATTATTTACTGTCATATCTTTTGACAGAAGAGTAATTGCATGTTTCCATATCTGCTGTCTTATTACGTTGAGGTCATATGCAGGTGTAGAGAAACACTAGGAAACATGAAAACTCCAGTTTGACTTATGCCTGTTTTATGGTCGTATTCATAACATATGTCCTCTCCCGGCATAAATCAAACCCGCACAAATATCACAATATATTATTATAATACCTCAGGATACCATCCCAACCTTTTCCTTCCGGAATTGAAATGCGCCCGGAATATTCATGATCAGCGATGAATACGTTTACAATGGTTTGTTGTTTATTTGTTTGAAGGTGAGATTTGATTTGAGTCGATTTGGTGAATAAATTTAAAACTGGGAAACGTTTAGATGAGAAATAACAATAATAATACTCGTATTATAATAATAGCCCCTCACTCCGAATTCTCAATTTTTTTAATACCTGTTGTCGTCACTTTTTGTTTATGTTTTTTTTAATACATATACAATTTTCGTCGGTGTGGACTTCGCCTTAATTGTTTCAAAGGCGATTTTAGCCTTGGGAACTTTTGAGAAGAACACAGGTAGTACAAAATACTACTTGTTTACTGGGCCAATCAAAACGTACGCATTTTAGTAAATTCATTATTGGCCAGTGATCAATTCAAGTACCTACTTATGTTTCTCATTGTCAAGATACTACGGTAAAACAAAATATCTGCGTACTTTTCAACGTTTAAAATCAAAGCATTATGTCTTTAGGTGCAGCGATTTAAACACCATTTAGGAGAAGCAATAAGAAAGCGTTTTTAGAACACACTATCATTTATTTTTTATTATTCAAGTTTGCATCGTTCTAAGTGGCTACAGTGGATTCCATGCCCCAGTTCCCGTGGCGAGTCTTGCTCCGAACGACAAATTTTATCACCGCCTGAAACGTCTGGCGCACGTTGCAAGCTATTCAACTACCCTGTTATATCGGACTTATCGAGCGCTGCATTGTTAAGTTTCGTAAACGAACTACTCAATGGTTATTTTTCCATTGAATGCGCACCGATTCTTATTGGTTAGAACTTGGATAATTGCGCTAGTGGAACGTCACTTTTAGGCACTAGGAAAATTCGTATCATTCAGTAATTGTTTATTATTATTAAGGAATTTCTTCAGTTTATAAGAGAAGTTATATCATTCATACTGTTGAGTTTAATCTAGGCAAAATTGCTTTTTTTTAAAGAAAAAGCGCTCCTCAAAAAGAAGAACTGAGTCACAATTATAATCAGTTTCTTGTGTACGCGATGACTTGTCAGCTATAGCAGGATATTTAAATAGCAAAATTTATGACCGAGGAAGACAAGGATTATCCTTGTCGTCCTTTATCTCTATTGACCTTTAAATAAAAACAATTAAAATGCTCGGCTACTCCTGCCTCACGTATTCGTAAGCCGATCACGTGAAGTGGATTAATCTACGTGACATTTAATTATAACATTACTCAGGCTAATGATTCATGTGATATTTTTACTAACAAAACACTGTAAGGACTTAGTTTCGAACTAATCGTGGTGGATGTCTCAAGAAAAAGCTTATCTAGACACGCGTGAGCGTCAGCCAAGGCCAAAGCAAAA
Source organism: Pandemis corylana (assembly GCA_949127965.1). NCBI lineage: Eukaryota > Metazoa > Arthropoda > Insecta > Lepidoptera > Tortricidae > Pandemis > Pandemis corylana. Next base: position 7,311,146 of record OX421869.1, on the reverse strand, counting down.
GGAACTGGCGGCTCTGCAGTGTGTGAAATAAATACAGGATTTTCACATCAATTCTTTTGTCCGCGAAGTCAATAACGATGCATATTTTTAATATTGATCTTGGCTATCATTTCAAATTTATGTTTTTGATGGGTATACAGTAATAGCGAGAACCCGATTTGTAACTTACAATAGGTGCTTATTTAAAATGAAAATAAAGTGGTAGGTATAAATAATAAATTAGCTGTTGACTTTATATTGCAACATAATATGTATAAGTATAGGTAAAAATTCATAGTTTTTTTTTTATCTCACAAGTATGTATTATATTTTATTTATTGTGTATGGAACAAAGATCCAAAATGTTAATACAAAACTAAAACTACTATTAAATTAAAATAACTAAATTACTAAATAAACTTTAGCTGTTTATTTTATATAATAACTACCTACTTTCGTACCAGATTTCAAGTTTCTAAATAGGACAACTTTCAATCCACACATATACTCGTAACATCTTAAACTACAGGGGCCTTACCATGACGTCTTAATGCAATTCAGTACCGACTCAGTTCCGGTTTTAGCTGTCTTCTTTAGTATAAGTCTGACAGCAAGCGAACCTAAACTGAATCGGAATTGAATCACATTAAGACGTCATGGTAAGGCCCCAGGGGTCTCGTCAAATATTTATCTTACGGTATTGTAATAGCCACAAGTTTTCAAAATAAAACCCAAAGGAAGATGATCGTAAAATATACAGGAATTGCTTGCTCCGCGTTATGTCAACATCGTTGTTTTGCTATCGAGGTCAAAATTAGGTCCGGGGTAGACGGTACACTAGACTTGTGTTGACCAAGTATTGACTTAGGAGCAAAACACGCCCATAGACCATGCTATTTATGAACCGATGATAGCGCTTTGAATCTGAAACTATAGGGCATAGAGAACATAAAAATCACAGGAAAACATCCATAGTGATTTAAACCTAGACGTTATATATTATTATTTTTTGTTAAATTAATTCATTTCTGTTAAATAACGGCACTTCTTTTTGTCTCCAATTTTTTTGTAATAAATCAGAGATTACATGATTTCAACTGCAAAACTGTCCTTCCGTTTCTGTTTAAGTACATATTTTAGAATTGTCGTTGATCACTCCAGTTTGCGCTAAAACTGATCAAAATTACCTCCATATAATATTTAGAGGTGATGAGGCGACGAATCAAAAAAGTACACAACCCTAGTCTCTTATTATCATACTGAACAGAAAATGCATAATTATGCAAATGTAACATTTATTGATATATTGATTTTGCCCGAAGTACGTTAAACGATTATATCAAGAGGTTAGAAATCAAGGCACGTCCTCAACATATGGCGGGAGCTCGACAGTCCGTCCATTGGCCAAAATGGAGTACGGATTCAAGACATTGAACGGAATATGAAAAGTTACCCAAGAAATTCTCCTCCTTGTCGCTACGAACGAAGGTCTACATGGCAACGGACACTGTTTGAGCACTCAGCAAAATTTTGTTAGTAAATAGAGGGACATCGGCTAGTGGCAGTTTTGCCGGTACGCTGAATTTTGTATTTGGAATCAAAGTGCGGCTGAGTTTGCTTTCTTGATGTACTGTTTGGACCACAGAATGAAGCAATATGTTAGATAAATAACGCGACGGATTCGCACTCCTCACTATCAGGTAAAATCGGGTGAGAATTCATGCTGTGTTTTAGAAACGAATGATTGTATCGATACTCTTCTGTATGATACAACGACAAAATCTGTTAAAAATCAGATTTTCTTTGGTGTAGCTTTCGAAATTATGACTTGAATTTGTTCTTAGCATATAAAAGGAAACCTGTGCCCAGCATTGGGGCGTATCTAGGCTGGAGACAATGCTATATGGATGCTTTGGCTGAAATATTTTTTATCAGTAAATTTATACGTCCAACAAACACATTTAAGGTGTCAAGCTAAAAATTATCTATCCAGCATAATCCAAAATCCTATCGATGAAACGGTTCGTGTAGGACCAGGGGGATAGTATTACGGAGGGCGTGACCCAAGCTGTGACGTCACAGCGAAATGTCATGCGTGACGTCACCGTAACCCACTTGTGGCGGCGTCCCCGTTTACGACCTGTTTAGAGTGCCGCTACATTTACTGTTTTCACGCTTAAATAAGCGGATAGCACAAATTGCGAGAAATACATTAGCTGTTAGGAGAGCAATTCCCTAAGTATGTCGTTTTAACTGTTTATTCGTAAAAATTACAGACAATACATGTTATAAGAAAAATATGGCTTGTTTGTGTCTGGTTAAGGTAAAGCGACGGATAAAGACGAACGAATGTATAGGCTAGACATGACATGCGGTTAAAAAAGATGTTAGCAGGCTCAAAACCCGCGTCATTTCGTTTTTAAAATTCTGTAAATGTTGAAATAACTATATGGTTTTTTTTTGTTTACATGGGACAAGTGACACTTTCAAATGAATCCAGTTGATTAAGTATGTTGCACACACAAGAATGAGGATAGACGACCCATACAGTAACATACCCGCAATATGTTCAGTCGTGACTTCTGTTTGAAAATGATGTCTGTTACACTGACTATGTCAAGCATGATGCTCTTAGATGTAGTTTAAGTACTTACCTATTATTGAAATGTTAGAAACAATTAAAGCTTAGTCACGGTCATAGTTGTAATATTGGACAGGCCTTTCTTATAAAATAATTCGGATGACTTACGTAATTCACATACTTATTAGATTGTAATGAAACATTAAGTCCAAAATGCACATATACCTATCTAATGTCAAAAAATTGAAACTGCAATCGCTCATGTAAGGCGTCTAAAATCAGCAACACTGAAGAGCTATAACTAACTGACCGACATGACAGCCACCAACCAATCCAACTCCTCATTTTTCCCGTGTCGATGCCGTCCCCTCGATCTAATGAACAATCGTCTATTTGTCACGGTATGCTCTATCTCTATAAATCATTTACGTGACAGAGTCATTTGGACACTGTTCACAGCTTTTTCTAATAATAAAGGACCATCGCTCGACCATTCATCGTTAACATTAAAATATGCCTTGTCAAACGGATATTTTTAAGCCTACCAGTTTTGCGCGTTCTCTGGCCTGTCATCGAGGAACCTATTTATAAGTAGAACACTGCTAAGTGAATATGTTATTCTATAACTTGGACTAAACCGTTATTTTACAGTCCGTATATTATAATATCGCTACCAATACATCGGAGCTGTCCAAGTGTTAAAAAAAATCTGGATACGTACGTTCAATAAATATAGCACTTAAGAATTAAAAACTAAATGCAACTTGTAAAAACTTCTTCAGCTCGTATTTAGGTTAATTATTTAAGTTAGCGCGTCCCCCAAAATCACCATGTTTTTTGACATTGGCAAAATAAGCCACTATAAAAAAAATCGGTTTGTCAATCAATGAAGTGCATGTTCGAATATTTTGAGTTCGTAGGCGGCTCCAATGTATCTGATGGTGGCTGTACAACCCGTAATTTTGTACGAAATCCTGCTGTTTTGTGTGTCGTACTCCCCCAATTAAAACAAAATAAGAGCTTGTTAGTCCGCTTTGAAAAAGTTTGCGAAAACATTACTCCAATTACCATTTGAAAGGCTCGACGACTCGATAGTTTTATTCCAAATCGAATGAAAATTAAGAGCCACGATGAAAAACAAAAATCTAGTCGTAACCGGTATTCGCTCGATCATGCCGGTACCCTGTTCCGATGTAGAGATGGATTGGTAATCAATCAAAGCTTAAGCCGAAACAGTCCTAAGTGTCGGTGGCAGGGGCCCACTCACACGAACGGGTTCCCCAGTTTAATACTAAACGTTATTGATGAGATGATGAGCTATCTCATGCAGGATTGAATGAGTTATATTCTTCGTACCGCCCGCGCAAAAGTGAAAAATTGGGAAATATACTTTTTGCCTCTATAAACGCCTACATAGCAAATTTGATTGAATTAATTAGACTCGTTTCTGAGATTCCTGAGATAAGTAAAAATAATTTAACTATCATTCATGCTGGTCTGGGAGCAAAGAATAAACATAGAGTACCAGCTCATTCTGCTCCCGCGCAGCTCGTAAAAGTCCACTGAAGGAATGGGTGAAAATCTTAGGAATCTTAGGAAAGCTGCGAGATCGACAGAATCTTTAGAAGAGCCGGGCTTTTGATCTAAGATATAGAGCAGACAAATAAATAGAATTGAATACTTTAATTTTCTGGAGGCGTGAAAAAGACCCGAACGCTTAACCAACCGAAAACGACAGGCGCGATTTGGCAATTCAACAATTTGGATTAAATCAAGCTCAAACCACAATTGAAGAAACCTTAAACAAAATGTGTACCTCATTGAAACCAATGTCATAACAATAGACAAACGACATTGTTACGTAATTATGCAACTGATCGATAATACATTAAAAATTTCGTCGCGGGCCAAACACGCCGCGTTGGAACGGATACTTGAATAATTTGTATATCCATGGCTGCCGTCGCTCCGTCACATGCAAGGTTGTTTATTTAAGCCAACACAATGTTTTGAAAGGTGTGAGGTATAAATAATGTGATCAAACACGCGCTGGAGGCCAACAAAGTTTTCTGTGAATTGCTAGCTCAAGTATCATGAATTCTGAAAGCTAGTAAACATTCTTTCATGATATCTAAGCACGAAAATACAGCTGACTGTAGTCGGCAACGTAGAAACACCGGACTTCGTATAATTTCAGCACGTGAACGGGTCAAGTTACGGTGTTGAGTCAAGAGCAATTTAACTATGTATCATAATTATTCTAGCCTTCTATTAAAAGAAATACTTCATAACCAAATTCGCTTGTCCGTTTGGCAGCTAGAATGCTGCAGTTAGGACTGACAAACAGATTTCACGCTCAACTTATAAGACTCCTTTTTTGTCGAGGGTAAAAAGGCAGTAACTTATTCAAATTCATTAATCAGGCTCAGAGAGTTGGTGGGTATTATGTGCCTCTGTAATGAGCTTAATTCTGGTACATCAATTTTTCAATTCGATGGAAAATTATTCTTGTACTTTTTGTAATATTATTTAAAGGTTGTTGGATATATTTGTATGGCATTGCCGCGTAACAGATCTGGACTACATTTTTATCTAGAGAGTAGACGGTAACGTCTATAAATACCTCATCATCATCACCATCATCTTCAGCCTACACATACGTCCCACTACAGTATTGGGCACAGGATGAAAGGGCTTATGCTGTATTACCCACGCAGGGCCAGTGCGAATTGATAACTTCTTGAAAATTAGCCTTCGCTGTTTGTCTGTCTATATGTCTATCCATCCGTCTCTCGCAGCTGTATCATTAGAACGTATAAATAGGTACTTTGAATTTTCAGTGTGTATATTATTTACTGTAAAAACTGAAAACAATAATACATAGGTGCTAATAAAAGAAAGATTTATTATAAAAAGTTATACTTAATTTTTTTTTGTGTAAGCTTAATAAAAGTCACGGTGTTTTGATAATTTTTGTGTGCGAGTCTAAGTCGCACTTGGTCTGTTTTTTTATCAAGATCAATCGGATATTGTTCAAATTAGCACCCGCCTAAGATCGCAGTAGTTTACGTAAGATATTTACCAGTATTTCCTATGCCTACAGCTGAGTTATTTGGTTGCAATCCTACTGGGACCTTCAATGTTAGTCCCCAGTTCTCTCCCAGCGGGTTACAAAGTGCTTTGTAAATAATCCCTAGCTTTACTGCTTCCTTGTTCTACCTAAAATGTTCGTGTACTGATTTCGAAAATTTGTCGCGCTCAAATCCAGCAATAAGTAATTATTATTAGGAATTTTAGCACTGTCCCGGGATCAAAGTATATCTGTTAAATCAGGTATAGTGTAGTGTAGCTTTGCAATATATTTTTTTAAATCTGTTTAGTAGTTCCAAGGATCACTTCTGGCCCCTAAAAGTGGAATCACACAAAGCTTCCCTTTTATTTTAATACACCTATAAGCAAATTTTGTGCCGAAGTACTACGCTTCTATAAACGGGACCCGATATTTACAGGAATTTTAAATTTCAACGAAACAAAAAGTAAGTAAAGTAAACTGTATTTGTATACCTAAATAACAAAGTTTCATGTCACATTTCTGCGGCATAAAATGGTTAAATTCTAAATCAGTAATGGGCCCTCATGAGTCTATACCAGAGGGACGTCTAATGCCTTTGAGACCACTTAGTACCTTTATAAATACGTGTTCTAAGTAGGACATAAGTCCGTTAATACAATATGTATATATTTAGGTACGTTAAGCTCCCGATTAGGTCCTAGCGAACCGCTAACACCGCGGGATGTTGGAGCTTAAAACTGTAAGCTGTGTAAGCTTTTAAACGGTTTGTGTGCTTTAAAGGTTTCATAAGTTGCAGGTTTTATTCCACGAACGTTAATAAGTGTTGCTGTTTAGGTAACACTGTTAGGAAAAACTAGAATCACGTTTAGAATTGGCCGAAGGGCAAATCTAATTAATAGTAAAAGTTAACAAGACCAGTTCCTAATTACATCGCGTGTAGATATGTTTTGTTTTCTACGTTATTGTTAAGTTTTGATTGTAGGTTAGTCCGCTTGTTCTCTGTACATAACTATATTACATTACCAGTACATTCTAAGGTAAAATAAAGATTATTTCTAAATTAAAACAAACATGTTTACGGCTTACGAGTGGCCCAAGGGCCACCCCCGCCACACCTAAACCTAAATTAATCCAAATTAATCATCCTACATTGGTTTTACCTGTGCCGGTTATGTAACTTGGTTATGTGCGGGAAACAAGCTGGTCAGTCAATGGAGAAATGTCGATTTTTGAAAATTAATATCTAAATAGCCGCTTGATATTTACCTCGCAAATCTTAATACATGAGCCATATTTGACATGTTTATGATGTGCAATAGTTTTTGAGTTATGAGGGGGTCAAAAGTGGCTCCAAAATGGTTCGTGTAATATTACGCACGGTGCTGCTCGCCAGTTCTGTTAAGATTGAACTTTGGCTTGACACTCTACAGCGTGTCTAGATCTAAACCGGCTCAGAAAATGTAATTTGGTTAACGCAATGAGTCGGTTAGTGTTTCTGTTTTGAGAAATTAAAGCAAATAATCATTTACTACATTTAAGTCTCAGACTCTAAAGAGTAGATTAGACTAGATATGAACGTGTTTTATTTAACAATAATAACGGGAAAAAACATAGAAGACCCGATGTTTCACGAGATAATAATTTGAAAATTATGGTGTTATTTATGTGGACGATAGTCGGTTTAATTCTCCATTATTACGTATATATATTATTGATTTTGGAAGAGACTTATTTCATCAACCTCAATTGTGACAAAAATAAAACGACGATTAGCGCAATTGATATCTCTCGATCCAAGGGGTTTAAGAGCTCGTCTCCTAAAAACAACGACAGGAAATTGGAAACAACAACGAAAACGTGATGAAAATTAATACAACATTGAAACGATTTGCAAAAACTTAGGAGTTTGCTGTTAAAATTAATGTCCTTCTTTTATAGATGAGATCATACCCACTGCATGCCTCACTTTAACGTATAATGCTCATTTGTTCTAACTGGCACCAACCAAAGATACACCATGTGTCAAGCCTGCACCTAATATTTCGGATTAAATATTGGCATAAAAAAACATTATTTCTTACGCCTTTCCAATGTAACTTGGAGCGTAGGAATTGTACCCTGTGAACAAGTTGCGATAGATGGCACCACACGCCACTAATGGCGTATGCAAGCGTTAAAGTTTTTCGAAGGTTTGGTCATGTAGTGCGGGTGCAAAATCCCGCCAGGCACTCGAAAAACTTTTTCGTTTATTTGGCAGCTTATGAGATTTGTGATCTGTGATCATACAACTCGAGTTTAGTAAAGATGATCAGTTTTAAAATGAACTTAAATAGCACTTCCTTTTACGGTCTATGCTGTGCAAGAAGGCCGTGGTAGCCCAGTGTTTTAAGCAATAGGCTGTCAAGCAAAAGCGCGTGTGTCATAACTGGGCTATCAACACTGGGTTTTTTGGAATTTGAGTAAGAAATCACGGATAACATGTTGATTTAACATGTGGGTTCCTGCATACGCCTGCGAAGTTATTCAAGATTCGTGAAGTTTCCAATCTGCAGTGATGGGCCCACTTGAGGACAATAGTCCTTTCACTCTGGACATAAGCCTAGCTTCGGGACGTATATTATATAAAGCAGGAGATAAAGACCAACAAGTATTAGAACCATGAGATAACTTTTAATCCATTAAACACCAACTTCGGCTAACTTGTAATTGAATCGGGTTCCGTAATGCGATCAGCGGGTAACCCAGCCGCGTATTGACTGAGTTAATCGAAGATTCTGGACTTTTTCTAACTGACCCGTGAATACTTGATGGGACCTTCTGAATTGTTAAACAGTTTCGCGTTACCCTTGCTACGTTTTGAACGGGCAAGTTTAATACACAGGGCTGAGTGATTTGAGTTACTTTGGTATTCATTAGAATATACCTATATGTAAATCCATACATATAAATCTATACGTAAATCTATATGTATGTCCATGCTGGTCTGGGAGCAAAGAAAAAACATATAATGTACCAGTTGCTTCTCTTCCCGTGCAGATAGTAAAAGCCTATTGGCGGGATAGGCGAAAATCATAGAAATCATGTTATAGGCGATGCGGCTAGCAACCCATCACTATTTTGATTCCATTTTCCAATCTATACGCCCACAATCTTGCTAAACATGGCCTGTAGGTCTTGTCACCTTAGGCTCTGTCTACCCCGTAAGGGATAAAGGCGGGATTTGTGTATGTATGTATGTACTTATTTAAATGTATCGTAAGAGTCCGAGTGTACTGGGCGTACTCCTAGTTCCGTTAACAAAGCACACAGAGAGAGATATAGTTTAATTTTTCTTGTCTAGTGCAAAGCGTAATTCTCGAAACACTTTCATTTACTTTTGAATTTTTAAAAGGCAACGCGCTCCCGTTACACATTTTGAATTTCCATAGATAATGGCGGTTATTTAACTGACTGACTTTTCAACGTCCAGATAAAGCCCTTGGACCAGGAAAGCCGTTTAGAAGTTTCTTTAGAAAAGGAACAATGATGAATTTTGCAAAATTTTCGCAAGATTAAGAGTTCTGCAATAATGGGGGTAAAGGCACGTACTCAAATTAGTTCTTTTCTATTTTGAAAAACTTTTCTCCATCTAACATGTTTATAAAAAACACCTGGAAAATGCCTCTTCCATAATATTCCTGTGGTTCTTTCGGTAACGAAGCCTTAGAATTCCAACCTGATTAAATTTGTTTCTGAAGTGGACAGAACCGGGAAGCGTCGGGTTTTATGTAGACAAGCCTACTTGAAACTCGGATTGACTTATCTAGTGGTGCAAACTTAGATTGAGTTGCCTGGTGCAACAGTTCACTGTTACTGTATGAAATTCTGATGTGATGAGCTAACTTTTCGCGTTAGGCTAATAAATTGGTTTCCTTGGATAAATACCTGATAACCAACGGATAATAGATGATGAGAACAAAGGAAGTAGGTGCCATAGCTGTTGTCCGTGGGAATAGAATACCTAAGTAAAATATCTATGAGGCGTTTAGTTATTGGTTGAATATTCGTTGTTTTGACCGCTCACCGCCCGCTACGCAAAACACAAGTACGCTGCCTCGGAGTAATAGACTACAGGCCCACGTACAAAAAATGTGGGTCATATGAACCACCAGGTGACGTATATAGGACGATATAAGAGCATAAAATAATAAGATTCAGCACTATGCCGTCACTTGTAAGTTGTCCAACCGAGTGCTGGTGAGAATTCAAAAGTGCAACCCTCGATTTTTTCCCCTTGTCGCATGATTTTTGTACGGCGTTGCGGAATAATGGATTAGAAGCTGTATTGAAACAGTATGAAACTGATGCCGTACAAATGGTGCGCCACAAAGTCGGTAATTTTTTTTGATTTTCTGACCATTTCCAGGGTAAATTTGGTCATTTGATTCTGTACGGCATCAGTTTCATACTGTTTCAATACAGCTTCTAATCCATTATTCCGCAACGCCGTACAAAAATCATGCGACAAGGGGAAAAAATCGAGGGTTGCACTTTTGAATTCTCACCAGCACTCGGTTGGACAGCTTACAAGTGACGTCATAGTGCTGAATCTTATTATTTTATGCTCTTATATCGTCCTATATACGTCACCTGGTGGTTCATATGACCCACATTTTTTGTACGTGGGCCTGTAGTCTATAAAACACGTATCCCGGGTATTTATAGGGTAGTTCGGGTTGTGGATTTGGTTGCCTTTGCGTTGATTATTTCGTTTTCTAAATCAAAGGAAGGGTGTTTATATGCATGTTAAAAAAAATTGCTGCGAACGCGGCTGTTTTGCATGACTTAACCTCAGTATAAATCCGAGTAACAAAGTAAAGTTATCCATTTAGTTTGACATGGATTTCGCATAGCAGCGCTAGAATCTAAACACTGTTTAGAATTCCCGACTAAAAGGCTGAAACAAGCCAGTCCTTCTCTTGCGACTTTGCAATCTGAAAACAAAGGACAAAACATGATATTTTAAGTAAAATTAGGGGTTTATAATAAAGAACGCAGACAGCTGCGGTTAGCCGCCCGGCTTTTGAAGAGGCTAAATATATATTCGGGCCCTTGTCACGTGTGATAAGTGCCAAGCCGAGCAAGCGCTCGTGGGCTTAAAGGATAAAAGGAAAAATTATTTCTTGAGTTCACTCTCCATTCTGCTGAGCCTAAATAATTACGATTATAAGTTTTTTCTTGAAATCCATTACAAGGAGCTGGGTGATATGCGGATTTTATGTAAGTAATGCGATTCTCTTTTATTTTGGATGAAAATTGTGGAAAATGTAAAGAATCCTTTTAGTCATTGTTTCTTCTTAGTACACTAACTTTTCAAACTAATACAATTTTGGCATCTTTTAATAAAGGATTTCACCCAAGGGGGGATCCAGGATTTTTTTCTGGGGGGGGGGGGGGGGCACAAAGGGGCGAACGAGCCAACAATAACAACAATATTTATTAAAAATTAAATTGAAGTATGTACTTGAAGTAAATACCGTCAGGCAGGGAGGGGGGGGGGGGGTCACGCGTGACCCCCTCCACCGAAATCCGTCCCTGTTTTCACCAAATTAAAAGAATAGTGTGAATTTTAATGACACGTTCTTGTCGCATTGTGCTTGAAAATTATTGAATACATTTTAATATTTGAATTTAATCACATGGAATAGTTTCATGACACCTAGTCAAGTCACCAGATCATAAACAATTTTAATACGGCCGTTTGTTATATATAGTTCACAAGTTCTGGCAGCTCCGAACTAATAGGTTCGAAATGCCTCCATAGTCTCAGTGGACATGTCCTCAGAATTAAGTCGAATAAATAAACAAGACAACAAAGAGTAGGTAAAAGTGTTTGCTCTGATTGCTGAACTTGTTGTTACATTACAGAACGGTGAATTTTGTAGAAAGTTCCACAATTTCCATTTTCTATCTTAAACAAAGTACAAATCTTAATCGAGTAACCAACAATTTAGAGCTAGTAGGTAGAGGTTTTGATAATAGGACTTCTCGAAGTCGGGTAATATTGTTAAAAGGAGGTAGTACAAGATTTAACTCATTTAGTTAAAATCTCTCCTTTTCACTAGCCTTGTTTACTAGAAGGCCAATAGAAACTTTCAAGTTTTGCCTTTTTGGGTGCCTACACATCTATACTTCCATATTGGTCTGGGAGAGAAAGAAAAACATAGAATGTACCAGTTGCCTCTCGTCCCGTGTAACAGTTTTTTACGACTGCCACTCCACCAGCCAGCACAATCGATAGTTTACACAAGACTTTTAAGCTCAAATTCCCAGGGCGCCTATCCTATAGTGATTCCAAAGAAAACAACAAGATTTTAATACACAGATTTATTAAAGAAAATGGGGTGATTCTATGCACAATAAAAGAACACTTCTTATATCTAGGTTTAAATATTAAAGTTAATTGGTCCTCAATGTCGCCGCCGCGGTCATAGCCTAGGTACATGGGAAGTCAATTAAGGATACTGCCTAAGTTAAAGTTTTACAGTTAAAACTTACTGACCTTCGTTAAATTTAATAACACTTCCTGTCTTTATACCTCAGCTCTAAGGAAACACAACGTGCAGGTCTCTTCTCGTCGGATCAGTTTGTCTCGAGGCAGAGTTGATTCTGATGCACTTATGCAGGGTTACTCAGGACGGTGTATTTGGAGAGTCAGAACAGGCAGCTGTCGATTAAGAGGGCATCAATACGTTCTAGGCCGGAACTATGGACCCCTAAAACCAAAAGAATCGAACCGTGATTCCAGAAACCCAGGTACAGCGACGTGGCACAAAATTAGGGTGCAGAAGGTAAAGCGAAGGTCTACTTACATAGCTGGGAGAAGCGGCTTAAGTTGACATCAAGGAAAGTTAAGCTAGGGCTTACGGCCCGTGCAAAGGCGATCACTCGTCGTTAGGACAGAGCTTCATCCTTCTTGAAGCTTTTCCGTGGTTCACAGGCAAGGAGAGCGGTACAAAGTTGCGTCTAAGTCGACTGATTGAGTATGCGAGAGAAAAGGGCGCTCCTCCGGCGTGGACGGCTTTTATTTAGTCGCCGTGGCCGACGTGAGCGACCCCACTCCGACGACGTGGAATCGATCGCCGCGCCCCCGTGGAAATTTTGCGGCAGAAAGATGAACTAATATGACCGCTGGCTCGGATCGTTTCTACGGGCGTTGCGCGCGCGCCTTACACCGCACGCGGCCGACGTAACGAACGTGAATACCGCTAGATGGCGCTTGTATATGGTGAAATATAATCATTTTTGAGTTAATAAAAAGACATACTGGGACAGATGGGATTTCATTGTTACACAAGACCCCCTCTTGGATTAAAAACTTTTTCATATATGAAGAAGTTTTTGAAGAGACATCTCCTGCATTCAGAACCCGCACGAAATGTTGATGAACAAAAAAGAAACAAAAAAAAACTAGAAACAGACTTCCCAGACCCAACTTCAGTGTTGAAATACCCGAACGTGAAGACCGGTTTTCACATGCATACATCTTTCATTATTTCCATCCCTCATCACCTGTGATGATTTAAATTAAAATTAACCCAAATTTGTGGGCAGGTAATTTATGGGGCCTATTGTATCCTATCCTATCCTATTATATCACAACGACTTCTGGTATCTCAATGGGATACAAGAATTAGGTGCATGCATATTTACGTACTTTATTGTAGGTGATTACGCCTGATGGCTATCGATCTCTGCATCACTTACTTTACACCTACTCGGCTACACAAACATATAAAAGAAACAAGTTATGTCTAATTACGATTGATTTCCAAACGGAATGGCTAAACCTAACGCAAAAAAAATATTATCAATCTTACTACTATGGCTAATGGCTAATGAGTTTAGTTTCGATCTTTCCCCGGGGATTATTTAACTTACAACAACTAAACTTACTACGCAAATCTAAATTAACGATCTAAGATCGTATCGTGTTCCATCCGTCAGAACAATATTTACAATCCGGATGAACACTTTAGGTAGGTGCTGTGTCTAGCATTCGACTTGATGTACCTACGTCAACGAATTTGAATGTTAAACTACGACCTATTTTTGCAAACTATATTAATACACACACTCACACACAAAACCCGTCTATGTCCCATGCGGGATAGACAGAGCCTGAGGTAACGAGACCTAAGGGCCACCTTCAGCATGATTGTGGGCGTATAGGTGGAAAGAGGAATCAAAATGGTGATGGGTTGCTAGCCGCATCGCCTATAACATGATTCCCAAGACTCGCCCATTCCCTTGATGGGCTTTTACCATCTGCGCGGGATGAGAGGCAACTGGTACATTCTATGTTTTTCTTTCTCTCCCAGACCAATATGGAAGTAGTTATGCTAATGTTAAAAAAAATTTTTTTTTTTTTTTTTTGAGTTACATACATTAACGTTAAGTGACTAAATGCTTAAACTACGAGCACACTAAGTTGCTACTACATCAAAGTTAAGTTAAGTTAAGTTAAGGGATCATAGCGTTACCTAACTCTCTTGAGTTATACGCCGGAATAAACCATTTAATGGGCTTTATTTCCTTCAAAAATTACGTTAAGTTAAGTGATTAAGGGTTGAGTCAAAGTTCATAGGTGGTACTTTGGAATAAACCGTTCCGGGTTTTATTTCAACTTGGTATTGTACCTCTTGAGATTAATCATCACCTGGATACCGATAAAACACATTAATTATTAAAGAAAGTATTTACGGCATCACACGACTAATTTTAATTACAGACCCGCGTTTAATTATACGTGTCATGGTGTCGAGCCATCAGCTGACTTTATTAGCGAGTGGGTCAGATGCGCATCAAGGTCAAAGCGCCGCATTCCATGTTAGTAACCGGTTTCTTGTCCACAAGCCGGTGCATACTCCCTTCCATGCCTACGCATTCATACTCATCTACTATCGCGCCATAGATCAATTAGAAAACAGAAAGGCCTTGTTTGAAATTAGAAAAACATGCATTCATACCGAACCTCGCGAAATTCCTTTCATACTATATATATCCTAACGTTCTTCAGTCATCCTGTTTGAGTATATCCTTTATGTGAAAGTCTCCTAGAGATTTACCATCCATGCTAGATAGGGTGTACACTAAAGGAGAAAGTTTGTCGGTTACCACACATTTTTGGAACTTGGGGGCGAGCTTTTTCGTGAATTTCTTTGAAGCATTAGATAGATGGAACGTTCGTTTATATACAATCTGACCGACCCGAAGCTCAACACGTCTTTTTCCTAAGTTGTAATGTCTTTCATTCCTATGGTGAGCAGCAGTTATATGCTTCTTTACCTTATCATATATTGAGTTAAGTTCTTGTAGCTTGCGACTATATGATTGTGGCTCACCCAGTGTTACATCGGATCGAGGTACTGGTTGAGTCGAGGCGATACTATGGAGTGTACCATCTATGATAAACTCTCTGCCGTGCACTAAGTAATACGGTGTGTATTTTGTCGTTTCGTTCACAGCGGTATTAAGAGCGCATTGTATTTCGAGAATATTTTGATCCCAGAGCCGATGTTGGTTGCCTACGTAACAGGCGATAGCGTTTACTACGTTTTTTATGGCTCTCTCCGCCTGGTTTACTTGAGGATGAAACCTCGCATTGTAATATACATTTGGGACGTTGTATTTCTGTAAAAGCTGCCTAAAGTGAAAGCTACGATACTGTGGGCCATTATCTATATATATATATCTACATACCCCGTGAACCAAAAACACATGTCTCTCAATGAAATTTGCGACAGACGTGCCTGTTGCAGTCCTTATAGGATGCAACATAACATATTTACTAAAATAGTCTGTGCAAACAATTAAATATACATTTCTGTTTTTTGAACTCGGAAAGGGGCCTAACAAATCGCAACAAATTGCTTCAAATGGTCTAGATACATTTTTGGGAGCGCCCATTAGCCCGGGTCGCGCCGTATTAACGGGTTTATAGAGTTTACATGTCTCGCAACTGTTAACGTATTCTTTAACATCGTTATACATATTCGGCCAAAAATAATGTTGACATAAACGCTTGTGCGTTTTAAAGATGCCTAAGTGTGCACTAGTTATATCGTCGTGACATTTATGTAAAAGATTCAAACGCTCATCACTCGGGACAACTATTTTCCAATCAAAGTCGTTCGTCATGCTGTATTTATTACGAGAGTATCTAAATAATTTATTTTCATTAACCATGAAGTTCGGGTAACGACGCGGGTTGGCTTCACAGTCCTTAAGCATGTGTTCGTACCAAGCGTCCGATGTGCGACTTGAATCTATTGCATCTATTTTTATTCTGCTAAGTGCGTCTGGTATGACATTCTCTTTTCCTTTTCGATGCTCGATATCAAAGTTAAACTGGCTTAGCCTCATGCTCCACCTAGCTAGGCGACCAGAAGGGTTTTTGAGTTTATAGAACCAAATTAATGAAGCATGATCAGTAATTATTTTACACCGTTGGCCTTCTACGTATGACCTAAATTGCTCCAATGCATAAATCACTGCTAGTAGCTCCCGTTCAGTCGTACTATAATTAATTTCGTTCTTGTTAAGCGAGCGGCTGCAATACGCGATGGGGTGTTCGACCCCTTCGTGACATTGAGTTAAGACGCCACCTATCGCCAACGCTGACGCATCAGTATGAATAGCGAACGGTAAATCAAAATCTGGGCACTTAAGTATGGGTGAGGATACAAGAGCGGTTTTAAGTTGATTGAATGATCGCTCCGTCTCGTCCGTCCAAGCAAAGTCAACATTTTTGCAAGTTAGTTTGCACAGAGGTTTGCTAATTTTCGCGAAGTTATTAATGAAACGGCGATACCATCCTGCCATGCCTAAAAATCTTTTTATCTCTTTAGCCGAGGTGGGTGTCGGATAGTTAAGAATTGTGTCAACTTTGGCCGGATCGGTGCGAATACCATGTTTATCTACTAAATAACCCAAATATTTAAGCTCGCTTCTGCAGAACATCGACTTTTTCATATTGATGGACAAATTTGCGCTTTTAAGTCGGTCGTGCACTTTCTGCAAGAGTCCAACATGTTCGTTAAAGGTACTTGAAATGATAATTATGTCGTCTTGAAAACAAAACACTTTATGTCCGAATTCTGCGCCAAATAGTTTATCCATCAGTCTTTGCATGGTCGCAGAGGCGCCTATTAAACCGAAACACATGACGTTAAATTGGAATAACCCCCTTCGGGGTACCGTAAAGGCTGTTTTTTCTGCGGATTGCTCATTGTCATATGGAATTTGCCAATATGCTGCTGATAAATCAATTGATGACAAATACCTAGCGTCCCTAAGCTGATCGAGTATATCACTAATGTAAGGGAGTGGGTAAGCATCGGGTTTTGAGATTGCATTAAGTTTTCTACAGTCTAGGCATAACCTTAGCTCTCCGTTAGGTTTCTCAACCATGACCACAGGTGAGTTCCATGCGGAATGTGAGGCTGACACCACACCAAGACCGAGCATTCGATCGAGTTCGTTCTCCAATGCTTGTAGCTTAATGGGAGATAACGGGTAATATCTTTGTTTAATTGGATAATGATCGCCCGTATTTATGGTGTGATGCGTTAAAGTCGTTCTTCCTAACCCAATTTTTTCAGTGTTAATTTTATCAAATTTTTCAATCATTTGGTCCATTATTGTTTTTTGTTCTTTGGACAAAGATTTGTATTCTTCTAGGCCTTCTTTTGGCGAAATCAAATTGATGGAATGTCCGTAAAACTTTAAGTCACTAATTAAGTCCTCTTCAGTCACTAGGCCCCTACCTAGTCGAAATTGTCGCCAGAAATCCACTCCTAAAATCATGGACGTGGTTATTTGTGGTAACACATAAAAACAGATCACTTTCAGACACTCCTTGTATACTATAGGAAGCGTTATATAACCTAAACATGTTAAACTAGTGCCGTCAGCAGTGCTTACGTGTTTCTTGTCTTTAAATTGATTTAGTGTAAATCCGTGTTTAAGGAAAATTTCGTGTGAACCGTTACCTAGGACTGAGCAAAAAGCCCCAGAATCTAATAGCGCGTAAGCCTCCAGGTTTAATATTTTAATTTTTAAATATGGTCTAGTGTCACCTTTATCTTTTATGAACAGAGTTTCGCTTTCTCGGCGGAGCAAAGGCGACTCATTCTCGCCGGATTTTAATGTGAAACCTGTGCTATTTAGTTTTTTGGAAACTTACACCTATCACACTCGGTTCTCTTAACTCCTTGTTTGCCACATTTAAAACAAACTATCGCGCGCGATGTGCATTCATTAGTAAAGTGGGTGTTTTTGTTACACCTAAAACACTTCTTGTTCATATTTTGAACATTCTGGTCGTAGTTAAAGGCCGATATCTGCTTGTTAACGCGTCGCGCAGCGGTGGGCAAATTTTTATTTAAGTCGGGGGTATATTTAAACTCGCCCACATCTGGTTCCGTGAATTGCTCAGCTCTCGTTCTGGCAAGTTCGAGCTTCTTACAATAAGATTTAAGTGCATCAATACTGGTAATATCATGCAAAGCTAACTCTCTCATATATTCCGGTCGAACGTTGTGCATCAAAATATCAAGTTGTTCACGTTCCGCCAGCGGTGTGGCGAGCCTCGAGAACATTCCTTGCATGATCGAGATATAAACAACAATAGTTTCAGTTTGGGACTGAGTACGTCTACGTATCTCATTTTTAAGTTTATAGTCGAGATCCGGGATGTCAAAGTCCTCCCTTAACGATTTCAATAATTGAGAGTAGCTATTAAAATTTAATTTATTACATCTATGCCAGTGCAATGCCGAGCCGTCTAGTATATCGGGAAAAGCTAGTAACACGTGATCCTCGGGAATATTTCGTGCTCGTTTAAGTTCTTCGAGTCTTTCTATGAAAACGCGCACACAAGTAGTACCGTCATATTTCAAATTTAATGAGTTCAAGTTAATGGGTTTATCCTTAACATACACGGTCTTGCATTCATCTCTCTGCGGGATAACCGGTTCATCACAATCGCTGAAGTTCTCCCCATCATCACCATCAAGTACACTTAAAAGTCTGACTAAACGACCCCTAAGCTCGGTCAAATTCGGGTTGGAATCCGAGATGCGACCCAATCTGTCGATTAAATAATTGGCACGACGGGACAATTTAGCCACTAGTGCTTTGTCCGCAATGCCACCTGCCTCGAGCTGACTCTCCAAATTTGACACTTTAGGATCACAGATATCTATTTCAGAATCAACACTGTTCGGACATACCTCTGAACATTTCAGGCTTCCACGTCGTGCGAGCTTGAAGACCTGCCGGATGTGTTTCCTCAGGGCATCGGTGGTAACATTATCATCTGTGGAAATTCCAAGCACATTAAGTTCATGTTTCAATTCGTCCTTATGTAAGGAATCTATGTACTTATGTAGTGACATTCTAGGGATAGAAGTTTAATAATATTTTCGGTGATGAAGAAATTCAGTTTTGATGTGTTTTACATAAATCAAATTAAGCTGGCATTCATTAAACAATTAAACAAATTGATTGCGTTGGCAAATCAATTAGCCAAAGGCTTTGAGAAAAAAAAAAAAGTTTAAGTGGGGTAGTCTATCCCACCGGCAAAGGTAAAAAGTTCTAACTTAACAAACGGTAAAAGTTAAATCGTCATCAAAGGTCTCTTTTCCTTCTTAAATCCTTTTAAAAGATTTTATTGTTAAGTTGAAGTGTCAATTAAAATTATTAGGGCGTGGTGCTTTCCAGCAAACTACCCACAATTAAAAATGTAAGCTCACGCTAATACAAAAGCTTTAAGTTTATTAGTTAAGTTAAAGGAAGTTTTAATTTTTAATATTCTTTGGAATCACTTAGGAATTAAGCTACTGGTCAGCGTCAAATTGGTACATGTGACGCCACGGTGGGTGCCAAATTTGTAACAGTTTTTTACGACTGCCACTCCACCAGCCAGCACAATCGATAGTTTACACAAGACTTTTAAGCTCAAATTCCCAGGGCGCCTATCCTATAGTGATTCCAAAGAAAACAACAAGATTTTAATACACAGATTTATTAAAGAAAATGGGGTGATTCTATGCACAATAAAAGAACACTTCTTATATCTAGGTTTAAATATTAAAGTTAATTGGTCCTCAATGTCGCCGCCGCGGTCATAGCCTAGGTACATGGGAAGTCAATTAAGGATACTGCCTAAGTTAAAGTTTTACAGTTAAAACTTACTGACCTTCGTTAAATTTAATAACACTTCCTGTCTTTATACCTCAGCTCTAAGGAAACACAACGTGCAGGTCTCTTCTCGTCGGATCAGTTTGTCTCGAGGCAGAGTTGATTCTGATGCACTTATGCAGGGTTACTCAGGACGGTGTATTTGGAGAGTCAGAACAGGCAGCTGTCGATTAAGAGGGCATCAATACGTTCTAGGCCGGAACTATGGACCCCTAAAACCAAAAGAATCGAACCGTGATTCCAGAAACCCAGGTACAGCGACGTGGCACAAAATTAGGGTGCAGAAGGTAAAGCGAAGGTCTACTTACATAGCTGGGAGAAGCGGCTTAAGTTGACATCAAGGAAAGTTAAGCTAGGGCTTACGGCCCGTGCAAAGGCGATCACTCGTCGTTAGGACAGAGCTTCATCCTTCTTGAAGCTTTTCCGTGGTTCACAGGCAAGGAGAGCGGTACAAAGTTGCGTCTAAGTCGACTGATTGAGTATGCGAGAGAAAAGGGCGCTCCTCCGGCGTGGACGGCTTTTATTTAGTCGCCGTGGCCGACGTGAGCGACCCCACTCCGACGACGTGGAATCGATCGCCGCGCCCCCGTGGAAATTTTGCGGCAGAAAGATGAACTAATATGACCGCTGGCTCGGATCGTTTCTACGGGCGTTGCGCGCGCGCCTTACACCGCACGCGGCCGACGTAACGAACGTGAATACCGCTAGATGGCGCTTGTATATGGTGAAATATAATCATTTTTGAGTTAATAAAAAGACATACTGGGACAGATGGGATTTCATTGTTACACCCGCGCAGATGGTAAAAGCCCATCGAGGGAATGGGCGAGTCTTAGGAATCATGTAATAGGCGATGCGGCTAGCAACCCATCACTATTTTGATTCCCCTTTCCACCTATACGCCTACAATCATGCCAAGCGTGGCCTTTAGGTCTTGTTACCTCAGGCTCTGTCTACCCCGTAAGGGATATAGACGTGATTTGTGTGTGCGTGTGTGTGTGTGTGTGTATATATATAGGTACATTAGTTAAAATCAAAGTTCAACTTACAATAAGCCGGTTTTTTACACGTGTCTGTAGTATTAAATTTGTCATAAAGATTTAGTTCCTACGAGTATATTAATGCAGCTTGTTACTGGATCCGAAGATTAATCTATTTTCTGTGCTACAGTGAAACTTATGCTAATCCTACTAATATTATAAACGCGAAAGTTTGTAAGTATGGATGGATACATAGATGGATGGATGGATGTTTGTTACTCTTTCACGCCAGAACGGCTGGACAGATCGGAATGAAATTTGGAACACAGATAGATTATAATCTGGAATAACGCATAAGCTACTTTTTATCCCGGAATATTGCGTAATTCCTGCGGGACAGCGATAAACGAATTCTATGCAGACTAAGTTGCGGGCAACAGCTACATGCAATAATGCATGAATATTCTGGCTGTTTAATACATACCCTGTGTAAATCCCGCAGTAATTTTTATCCAAAGCTTGTCAAATCGAAAAATATGCGCTGAGCAGTATTTATTTGATCTAGTGCGTTATTATGGTTTATGGGGATATTAGTATTCTGTGAAGTAGCTAATCTAAAATTGTTATGAACTGTACTAGCGCTCTGTAGTTGCAGGTTATAACTCGATTATTATTTGGACGGCGAAGCCTCGAAATTTTCACTTAACGAGAAAAGTTTCAGCACTCATTTCCAGGCCAAACTTCAATGACTTTTGGCTAGAATTTTCGGACATTTTTATTACATTTTATCAAAGTTTGTGGAAATCCTAGGTGATCCAATTTTGCGTTAATAAATTTAAGCATTCAAAGTTTGCGTTCCGAAAGTTCTTCTTGTTCTGACTACTTCAACGCGTCTGAAATTTCATTCTCTAAAAAATACGAATAGATCTTTTACAATAAAATTGTTCGTGTCAAATTTTAGCGATGTTGAAAATACCTTAGTCCAACATTAAACTGTTTCAATAGTACTTAAAAAAAAGTAAAATTTTCGTTCAATCAAATGAAAGTCTTGCTCAAAGAAAACACTTAACGACAAAACACCGAGTCCCAAGAGGGGTATAAACAACAATCAAACATCAAATAAGATCCAAACGCAAACAGAAACGTAATTTGAAAAGTTACAAAAACAATCTTAACCTCTCCGGCCGTAATAGAAATGCGAGGGGCCTTATAATAAATGTCAAGCCTTAAGTGCGGGCCTTAATATCGCGTGGCCTGTGCAAACGTTACTCCTTTAACGGTTGCTGTTACTGCTCTTTCTAGATTACCTACGCTATTCACATTCATTTATTCTTTGAGGATTACTGACCGAGTGAAAAAAGGCGATCGACCATGTCCAAGTAAGGCTCGCGTACCTACTGAGGGTCTCGTAAAATTGAAAAAAATAATTATTATTTGTACGCAAGATGCAAGTCAAAAAGTGCAAGTCTCGCAACGCAGTTCTTAATTTACAAAAACTTTTGAGATGTATTGTTAAAACAAGTCGGTTATTTTAGTCAGTACCTACCGGTGTCTTGTCTATAGAACTCGATTTCCGCTGACTTGCCTATTTTGAAACCGTGGAGGAACACATTTTATGAATCTCATACATACATTCATACATATATCACGTCTTTATCCCTTATTGGGTAGACAGAGCCTAAGGTAACAAAACCTTAAATCTCTAACTATGTGAAAATAGGCACGTACCTATAGGTAGAGCCTTTTAAATCGGAGTACAGTCCGTGAGTTCCTAGAACAACATTCGGGTTTCGGGTACTATTGGCCTATTCAAGTATTAAACCAATAAGTGTGGGAGCAAGACGTACCCGAAGGTCTTTTTATAAAAAAATAAAAGTAGTAACAGTTACCCCACGGCGACCAAATCTTGATACTTGGTATAACGTTTCCGAGAATAGTTTCATACGCTTCGCATTAAAGTGGCTGAATAGTTTTTTCGTAAGTGCTAGCTCATAAATCCGTAAAGGGCGCAAAATAACAGCCCCAGTGTTTTTTATTACACCGATAAAAATCTACTATTCCGATGACGAAGGTCACAGGCCACAAGGTAAGGGTCAACGTTGAATGATTTAAAAATTAGGCTGGCTGTTTACTAATTTACTTGGCCTTGACACGTACTGCTAAACATTTCCCGCCTTGTAAATAAGAGCTGGATAAATTTATGTTGGCTTCCCGTACGTGAAAAGTGAAAAACTGGCGTTCTATACTCGGGTGCATTGAAACCGGGTCACTTTTCATACATCTCAATTTATCATTTGTCTTTTTGAGATAGAGACGAAACATACAGCCTGGTTACAGGTTTGTAACTGATTTATTTACCCTCATTATTTTAACTGATCAGGACGAACTTACCTCATCGTTTCGGGCATGCTGCGACTTCCTTGTTCTCGAAGGAGCTGCACTGCAGAGGAGGGTATCAACGTTCTGTCCCTTTGAGACCATGTAGGTACGTCGCATAATGTTTCGTGTTAGAAACATCGAGGTATTACTTTATTAAAACTATGTAGCAACGCGATTAAGTCCAGATTAGTTGAAATAATGAGGCTCGTAACTTTTTACGAGTATGGGTTATACCTAAATTGAAAAAAATCGTGTCTGCCTCAACTAGTTAGTGCGACTGACCTGAAAGATGGTAGGTACTTAGCTCAAACTTACACGACAAGTTTCCACGCTACATTATCACAGCCTTGTTCGTGAGACCAATTATGAGCATGTAGCCCATTAATTTCCATGTATTTGGATGTAGGCCTGCAGAATAATGAGGCAGGCCGAAGTACCAATTATCCCTTGCACGCTCTCACGCTTCCCCGAGCAAAGGCTGAGCATGGCAAGTATCATTAACCCAGACATCTTCAACTGGGTACTCATTTTCTGCGGGTTTACAAGAGAAATGCGTTTTTTTTTAATTTCCGCTCAAGCTGTTGAGGCTCGAATGAAAATGCCAGACACCTATGTGTATTATTTTGGCCGCTGTAACAGCAAATAATATAAATTAAATAATGCGAAAAAGTCATTCCAACAATTCCAAGTGTGTGAAATACGGCTTTGAACGCTTGCATAATACAAGCTGATTTGAAATGGTATATAGCCCCTTTTAATCCGTTTTGCTACAATTTCAGTACATTGTGTAGTTTTTTTTAAATTATCGCGTAATTCGGCGTGCCTCATAGAATAGGCTTCCTCCATTTATTGGTAATATTCAAATGGTAATACCAAATTAATGTTTTAGTTGCGTCATCCCAAATATAAACCTCTCTAATAACAATTACTCACGCTTCTAAAATAAAGAAAACTATTTATTTTGATCACTTGTCAAAGAAAATGAGACTTGGTATGGTAGGTATGACAGTTTAGTAGAGTGACCTCACATCAGGACTTTAATTACCTATTTGTTTTGTTAGAAAATAAACGATAGGTTGTTAAAAGTAGCTGATTTTAATAACTTGAATCATTTTCTTCCATGCTGTTCTGGGAGCAAAGAAAAAACACAGAATGTACCAGTTGCTTTTTTTCCCGCGCATATGGTAAAAGACCATCGAGGGATTGGGCGAAAATCTCAGGGATAATTTTATACAAGGCGATGTGGCTAGCAATCCATCACTGTTTTGATTCCCCTGTCCATCCATACGCCCACAATCACGCTAAACTTGGTCTTTAGGACTTCTTACCTCAGGCTCTGTCTACCTCGTAAGGGATAAAGACGTGATTTATTTATGTATGTAATTGTAGCATATTATTGACTAGCCTTCCGTCCGCAGCTTCGCCCGCGATAAATTAATTTTCCCATAGGGAAAGGTATTTTCCCGCGGTAAAAAGTAGCCTATGTCACTCAGTGATAATGTAGCTTTCTAACGGCAAAAGAATTTTTGAAATCGGTCCAGTAGTTTCGGAGCCTATTCAATGCAAACAAACAAACAATCAAATTTTTCCTCTTTATAATATTAGTATTGATTACCTACCAACTAAACCGCAATCAAGTGCTTTTTATTACCTATTTGAAGTATAAGCTAAGAAATGATACACTGCCAGTCAGACGACATGGCATAAGCTCCGTTATTATTAGAAAACAAATGGACGAAAACTGAAACTATCTTGATTCCAACGCCGACCCAACTACAATATCATTTTCATGTTTTATGTTTACAACTGTGAATTAGGTACTATTCTGGATAGTCTCCACGGGTTTACACGAGCCTGGGCGTAATGGCATTCATTTACTGCATGCGGTATTGTAGTTGGAATGAAACAGCTTCCATACAAACATGTCGATAGATCAGTGGTCGGCAACATAAGCCGCATAGAAAAATGGAATAAAAACGCATCACACCTTGTTCGTCATTTTGATAATAGATAACGCACAAGACGTTATCTATAAATGCAAGGCTTTTAAGTATACTCTATGTCTCCTAAAGCTGATACACTTTAAAACACTGATGTTTTCATTCGAACGTGTCTTCTGGTGTCAGACTATCATAGAGGTTTTGACTCCTGAAATGCCTGATATTAGCCCGCTTTTCGGCAAACATGATCTTATTATTATAATTATGCGAGATCGAAGACACGAAATCTTAAAAACCGTGGATGTTATCCGTTCAACGTAATTTCTTGCAATCCTACCAAATTTATAAAAAAAATAAAGTATGACAGAAGAAATCAGGGTATCTTTATGACCTACGTTGACAGAGCTTGGCAATCCCACTGTTATTACAGATGCTTTACTCAGCTTACTAAAGCGACCCACATACTCATTTTTCTCCTTTGTTCTATTATAAACGTACAGGTTGCCGATCACTGCCGCATCATGGTGAGCTGATAAGGAAAAGTTTGTGGCACGTGTTATGCGGACCGTATTACATCGGATTCATTATGCGTTTAGCTTTTTACGAGTCAACGTATCATGCTGGCTTCCTCTTGATTGGTGCTTTGTTGCAAAGGTTGTTTTGCTCACAACTTTGCGTAGGATTTTCGACACGTGTTTTATTTCGTTTGTACTCTTATAACCAGCTGCGTAAATATGTTCAGTAGGATAAAATTGGTAGTTGTGTAGGGGCAGAATGGTCAAAAGCCTCCATGCCTGTTTTTGGTGCATCCTATATTTAAAAAAAATGGTTTTGTTCACTTATTAACATATATCTTACGCTACATGCAACCTTCTTATTTGGTAACTAGATACTTACGTGAATAGCTTACTAATAATTTTATTATAATCTCGTACCTATTCATAAATTAAAATAAAAGTTGTAAAAAGTGTTATTTGGTAAAATAATACTGACTGAACGCTTTTCGTCGAAAATTATGTAAATTCCACAAGCCACCAACTTTCCAATTTTAATCCGAAGGGATTTCTCTTTGTAATTTTGTTAGTTCAAAAATTAGTCTTTGATTAGATTTATTCTTACCCTTTTTCAAATTTTTCGTGAACTTGAGCAAATCTGGAGCAAATCAGAGGGAGCTGCGGTAACTGCTGCCAATCCAATAATTTAATCAATTCAGCCGCGACATTCTACGGCTGAAAAAGTTGGGAGCTTTCACGGTATTAATTTAATCAAAAATAATACGAAAAGTCGCGAGGACATTTTCTTGAGAAAGTTTTTATTTTTCTTCCTAGTTTTGCTGTCTTGAACAAATTTATTCCGGGATGTTTTCCATAAAACGAATAAACATTATTTCGATCTTTAAAAACAAGATAGGTATCTGAAGACAGGATCCAACTTTTTCGATTCACAGGTTGTTTATTAATCCGTGTTCGAGTCTACTTAATAGGGGTAATAATTTTAACTCTCGTGGACTACAAGTGCCTGACAAGCACCACTATAATATAGATGTTCCAGCGCTCCGACTTCTGGCTATGGCTATAGGTATGCTGTTTCGTCGGTTTAGGGAGGCCAAAAAATTTAGACCACCAAATAGTTCTTTTTATGTACCCTATTGGCTACCTTAGTAGTACGCTACCTTGGTAGTAGTGTGTTAGAGGAGGGGTTTCTTAGCTTAATATCACGCTCCCCTGAAACGCATGCATATCGCGATCCATATAACTAAATATTGATGCGTATCGCAGTGAATCCGGTTGTTTAGAAATCAAAGATCCTATATTGTAATAGTGGCCCACGCCCCCCTTCAAAGGTCTCTGCGCTCCACTTGGGTGGCGCGCCCCCCAAAACCCTGGTGTAGAGGGTGTAACAATGAAATCCCATCTGTCCCAGTATGTCTTTTTATTAACTCAAAAATGATTATATTTCACCATATACAAGCGCCATCTAGCGGTATTCACGTTCGTTACGTCGGCCGCGTGCGGTGTAAGGCGCGCGCGCAACGCCCGTAGAAACGATCCGAGCCAGCGGTCATATTAGTTCATCTTTCTGCCGCAAAATTTCCACGGGGGCGCGGCGATCGATTCCACGTCGTCGGAGTGGGGTCGCTCACGTCGGCCACGGCGACTAAATAAAAGCCGTCCACGCCGGAGGAGCGCCCTTTTCTCTCGCATACTCAATCAGTCGACTTAGACGCAATTTTGTACCGCTCTCCTTGCCTGTGAACCACGGAAAAGCTTCAAGAAGGATGAAGCTCTGTCCTAACGACGAGTGATCGCCTTTGCACGGGCCGTAAGCCCTAGCTTAACTTTCCTTGATGTCAACTTAAGCCGCTTCTCCCAGCTATGTAAGTAGACCTTCGCTTTACCTTCTGCACCCTAATTTTGTGCCACGTCGCTGTACCTGGGTTTCTGGAATCACGGTTCGATTCTTTTGGTTTTAGGGGTCCATAGTTCCGGCCTAGAACGTATTGATGCCCTCTTAATCGACAGCTGCCTATTCTGACTCTCCAAATACACCGTCCTGAGTAACCCTACATAAGTGCATCAGAATCAACTCTGCCTCGAGACAAACTGATCCGACGAGAAGAGACCTGCACGTTGTGTTTCCTTAGAGCTGAGGTATAAAGACAGGAAGTGTTATTAAATTTAACGAAGGTCAGTAAGTTTTAACTGTAAAACTTTAACTTAGGCAGTATCCTTAATTGACTTCCCATGTACCTAGGCTATGACCGCGGCGGCGACATTGAGGACCAATTAACTTTAATATTTAAACCTAGATATAAGAAGTGTTCTTTTATTGTGCATAGAATCACCCCTTTTTCTTTAATAAATCTGTGTATTAAAATCTTGTTGTTTTCTTTGGAATCACTATAGGATAGGCGCCCTGGGAATTTGAGCTTAAAAGTCTTGTGTAAACTATCGATTGTGCTGGCTGGTGGAGTGGCAGTCGTAAAAAAACTGTTACAAATTTGGCACCCACCGTGGCGTCACATGTACCAATTTGACGCTGACCAGTAGCTTAATTCCTAAGTGATTCCAAAGAATATTAAAAATTAAAACTTCCTTTAACTTAACTAATAAACTTAAAGCTTTTGTATTAGCGTGAGCTTACATTTTTAATTGTGGGTAGTTTGCTGGAAAGCACCACGCCCTAATAATTTTAATTGACACTTCAACTTAACAATAAAATCTTTTAAAAGGATTTAAGAAGGAAAAGAGACCTTTGATGACGATTTAACTTTTACCGTTTGTTAAGTTAGAACTTTTTACCTTTGCCGGTGGGATAGACTACCCCACTTAAACTTTTTTTTTTTCTCAAAGCCTTTGGCTAATTGATTTGCCAACGCAATCAATTTGTTTAATTGTTTAATGAATGCCAGCTTAATTTGATTTATGTAAAACACATCAGAACTGAATTTCTTCATCACCGAAAATATTATTAAACTTCTATCCCTAGAATGTCACTACATAAGTACATAGATTCCTTACATAAGGACGAATTGAAACATGAACTTAATGTGCTTGGAATTTCCACAGATGATAATGTTACCACCGATGCCCTGAGGAAACACATCCGGCAGGTCTTCAAGCTCGCACGACGTGGAAGCCTGAAATGTTCAGAGGTATGTCCGAACAGTGTTGATTCTGAAATAGATATTTGTGATCCTAAAGTGTCAAATTTGGAGAGTCAGCTCGAGGCAGGTGGCATTGCGGACAAAGCACTAGTGGCTAAATTGTCCCGTCGTGCCAATTATTTAATCGACAGATTGGGTCGCATCTCGGATTCCAACCCGAATTTGACCGAGCTTAGGGGTCGTTTAGTCAGACTTTTAAGTGTACTTGATGGTGATGATGGGGAGAACTTCAGCGATTGTGATGAACCGGTTATCCCGCAGAGAGATGAATGCAAGACCGTGTATGTTAAGGATAAACCCATTAACTTGAACTCATTAAATTTGAAATATGACGGTACTACTTGTGTGCGCGTTTTCATAGAAAGACTCGAAGAACTTAAACGAGCACGAAATATTCCCGAGGATCACGTGTTACTAGCTTTTCCCGATATACTAGACGGCTCGGCATTGCACTGGCATAGATGTAATAAATTAAATTTTAATAGCTACTCTCAATTATTGAAATCGTTAAGGGAGGACTTTGACATCCCGGATCTCGACTATAAACTTAAAAATGAGATACGTAGACGTACTCAGTCCCAAACTGAAACTATTGTTGTTTATATCTCGATCATGCAAGGAATGTTCTCGAGGCTCGCCACACCGCTGGCGGAACGTGAACAACTTGATATTTTGATGCACAACGTTCGACCGGAATATATGAGAGAGTTAGCTTTGCATGATATTACCAGTATTGATGCACTTAAATCTTATTGTAAGAAGCTCGAACTTGCCAGAACGAGAGCTGAGCAATTCACGGAACCAGATGTGGGCGAGTTTAAATATACCCCCGACTTAAATAAAAATTTGCCCACCGCTGCGCGACGCGTTAACAAGCAGATATCGGCCTTTAACTACGACCAGAATGTTCAAAATATGAACAAGAAGTGTTTTAGGTGTAACAAAAACACCCACTTTACTAATGAATGCACATCGCGCGCGATAGTTTGTTTTAAATGTGGCAAACAAGGAGTTAAGAGAACCGAGTGTGATAGGTGTAAGTTTCCAAAAAACTAAATAGCACAGGTTTCACATTAAAATCCGGCGAGAATGAGTCGCCTTTGCTCCGCCGAGAAAGCGAAACTCTGTTCATAAAAGATAAAGGTGACACTAGACCATATTTAAAAATTAAAATATTAAACCTGGAGGCTTACGCGCTATTAGATTCTGGGGCTTTTTGCTCAGTCCTAGGTAACGGTTCACACGAAATTTTCCTTAAACACGGATTTACACTAAATCAATTTAAAGACAAGAAACACGTAAGCACTGCTGACGGCACTAGTTTAACATGTTTAGGTTATATAACGCTTCCCATAGTATACAAGGAGTGTCTGAAAGTGATCTGTTTTTATGTGTTACCACAAATAACCACGTCCATGATTTTAGGAGTGGATTTCTGGCGACAATTTCGACTAGGTAGGGGCCTAGTGACTGAAGAGGACTTAATTAGTGACTTAAAGTTTTACGGACATTCCATCAATTTAATTTCGCCAAAAGAAGGCCTAGAAGAATACAAATCTTTGTCCAAAGAACAAAAAACAATAATGGACCAAATGATTGAAAAATTTGATAAAATTAACACTGAAAAAATTGGATTAGGAAGAACAACTTTAACGCATCACACCATAAATACGGGCGATCATTATCCAATTAAACAAAGATATTACCCGTTATCTCCCATTAAGCTACAAGCATTGGAGAACGAACTCGATCGAATGCTCGGTCTTGGTGTGGTGTCAGCCTCACATTCCGCATGGAACTCACCTGTGGTCATGGTTGAGAAACCTAACGGAGAGCTTAGGTTATGCCTAGACTGTAGAAAACTTAATGCAATCTCAAAACCCGATGCTTACCCACTCCCTTACATTAGTGATATACTCGATCAGCTTAGGGACGCTAGGTATTTGTCATCAATTGATTTATCAGCAGCATATTGGCAAATTCCATATGACAATGAGCAATCCGCAGAAAAAACAGCCTTTACGGTACCCCGAAGGGGGTTATTCCAATTTAACGTCATGTGTTTCGGTTTAATAGGCGCCTCTGCGACCATGCAAAGACTGATGGATAAACTATTTGGCGCAGAATTCGGACATAAAGTGTTTTGTTTTCAAGACGACATAATTATCATTTCAAGTACCTTTAACGAACATGTTGGACTCTTGCAGAAAGTGCACGACCGACTTAAAAGCGCAAATTTGTCCATCAATATGAAAAAGTCGATGTTCTGCAGAAGCGAGCTTAAATATTTGGGTTATTTAGTAGATAAACATGGTCTTCGCACCGATCCGGCCAAAGTTGACACAATTCTTAACTATCCGACACCCACCTCGGCTAAAGAGATAAAAAGATTTTTAGGCATGGCAGGATGGTATCGCCGTTTCATTAATAACTTCGCGAAAATTAGCAAACCTCTGTGCAAACTAACTTGCAAAAATGTTGACTTTGCTTGGACGGACGAGACGGAGCGATCATTCAATCAACTTAAAACCGCTCTTGTATCCTCACCCATACTTAAGTGCCCAGATTTTGATTTACCGTTCGCTATTCATACTGATGCGTCAGCGTTGGCGATAGGTGGCGTCTTAACTCAATGTCACGAAGGGGTCGAACACCCCATCGCGTATTGCAGCCGCTCGCTTAACAAGAACGAAATTAATTATAGTACGACTGAACGGGAGCTACTAGCAGTGATTTATGCATTGGAGCAATTTAGGTCATACGTAGAAGGCCAACGGTGTAAAATAATTACTGATCATGCTTCATTAATTTGGTTCTATAAACTCAAAAACCCTTCTGGTCGCCTAGCTAGGTGGAGCATGAGGCTAAGCCAGTTTAACTTTGATATCGAGCATCGAAAAGGAAAAGAGAATGTCATACCAGACGCACTTAGCAGAATAAAAATAGATGCAATAGATTCAAGTCGCACATCGGACGCTTGGTACGAACACATGCTTAAGGACTGTGAAGCCAACCCGCGTCGTTACCCGAACTTCATGGTTAATGAAAATAAATTATTTAGATACTCTCGTAATAAATACAGCATGACGAACGACTTTGATTGGAAAATAGTT
The DNA here is from genome assembly GCA_949127965.1 of Pandemis corylana. NCBI lineage: Eukaryota > Metazoa > Arthropoda > Insecta > Lepidoptera > Tortricidae > Pandemis > Pandemis corylana. The sequence goes on along the minus strand of OX421869.1, from coordinate 7,279,190 downwards.
GTCCCGAGTGATGAGCGTTTGAATCTTTTACATAAATGTCACGACGATATAACTAGTGCACACTTAGGCATCTTTAAAACGCACAAGCGTTTATGTCAACATTATTTTTGGCCGAATATGTATAACGATGTTAAAGAATACGTTAACAGTTGCGAGACATGTAAACTCTATAAACCCGTTAATACGGCGCGACCCGGGCTAATGGGCGCTCCCAAAAATGTATCTAGACCATTTGAAGCAATTTGTTGCGATTTGTTAGGCCCCTTTCCGAGTTCAAAAAACAGAAATGTATATTTAATTGTTTGCACAGACTATTTTAGTAAATATGTTATGTTGCATCCTATAAGGACTGCAACAGGCACGTCTGTCGCAAATTTCATTGAGAGACATGTGTTTTTGGTTCACGGGGTATGTAGATATATATATATAGATAATGGCCCACAGTATCGTAGCTTTCACTTTAGGCAGCTTTTACAGAAATACAACGTCCCAAATGTATATTACAATGCGAGGTTTCATCCTCAAGTAAACCAGGCGGAGAGAGCCATAAAAAACGTAGTAAACGCTATCGCCTGTTACGTAGGCAACCAACATCGGCTCTGGGATCAAAATATTCTCGAAATACAATGCGCTCTTAATACCGCTGTGAACGAAACGACAAAATACACACCGTATTACTTAGTGCACGGCAGAGAGTTTATCATAGATGGTGCACTCCATAGTATCGCCTCGACTCAACCAGTACCTCGATCCGATGTAACACTGGGTGAGCCACAATCATATAGTCACAAGCTACAAGAACTTAACTCAATATATAATAAGGTAAAGAAGCATATAACTGCTGCTCACCATAGGAATGAAAGACATTACAACTTAGGAAAAAGACGTGTTGAGCTTCGGGTCGGTCAGATTGTATATAAACGAACGTTCCATCTATCTAATGCTTCAAAGAAATTCACGAAAAAGCTCGCACCCAAGTTCCAAAAATGTGTGGTAACCGACAAACTTTCTCCTTTAGTGTACACCCTATCTAGCATGGATGGTAAATCTCTAGGAGACTTTCACATAAAGGATATACTCAAACAGGATGACTGAAGAACGTTAGGATATATATAGTATGAAAGGAATTTCGCGAGGTTCGGTATGAATGCATGTTTTTCTAATTTCAAACAAGGCCTTTCTGTTTTCTAATTGATCTATGGCGCGATAGTAGATGAGTATGAATGCGTAGGCATGGAAGGGAGTATGCACCGGCTTGTGGACAAGAAACCGGTTACTAACATGGAATGCGGCGCTTTGACCTTGATGCGCATCTGACCCACTCGCTAATAAAGTCAGCTGATGGCTCGACACCATGACACGTATAATTAAACGCGGGTCTGTAATTAAAATTAGTCGTGTGATGCCGTAAATACTTTCTTTAATAATTAATGTGTTTTATCGGTATCCAGGTGATGATTAATCTCAAGAGGTACAATACCAAGTTGAAATAAAACCCGGAACGGTTTATTCCAAAGTACCACCTATGAACTTTGACTCAACCCTTAATCACTTAACTTAACGTAATTTTTGAAGGAAATAAAGCCCATTAAATGGTTTATTCCGGCGTATAACTCAAGAGAGTTAGGTAACGCTATGATCCCTTAACTTAACTTAACTTAACTTTGATGTAGTAGCAACTTAGTGTGCTCGTAGTTTAAGCATTTAGTCACTTAACGTTAATGTATGTAACTCAAAAAAAAAAAAAAAAAAATTTTTTTTAACATTAGCATAACTACTTCCATATTGGTCTGGGAGAGAAAGAAAAACATAGAATGTACCAGTTGCCTCTCATCCCGCGCAGATGGTAAAAGCCCATCAAGGGAATGGGCGAGTCTTGGGAATCATGTTATAGGCGATGCGGCTAGCAACCCATCACCATTTTGATTCCTCTTTCCACCTATACGCCCACAATCATGCTGAAGGTGGCCCTTAGGTCTCGTTACCTCAGGCTCTGTCTATCCCGCATGGGACATAGACGGGTTTTGTGTGTGAGTGTGTGTATTAATATAGTTTGCAAAAATAGGTCGTAGTTTAACATTCAAATTCGTTGACGTAGGTACATCAAGTCGAATGCTAGACACAGCACCTACCTAAAGTGTTCATCCGGATTGTAAATATTGTTCTGACGGATGGAACACGATACGATCTTAGATCGTTAATTTAGATTTGCGTAGTAAGTTTAGTTGTTGTAAGTTAAATAATCCCCGGGGAAAGATCGAAACTAAACTCATTAGCCATTAGCCATAGTAGTAAGATTGATAATATTTTTTTTGCGTTAGGTTTAGCCATTCCGTTTGGAAATCAATCGTAATTAGACATAACTTGTTTCTTTTATATGTTTGTGTAGCCGAGTAGGTGTAAAGTAAGTGATGCAGAGATCGATAGCCATCAGGCGTAATCACCTACAATAAAGTACGTAAATATGCATGCACCTAATTCTTGTATCCCATTGAGATACCAGAAGTCGTTGTGATATAATAGGATAGGATAGGATACAATAGGCCCCATAAATTACCTGCCCACAAATTTGGGTTAATTTTAATTTAAATCATCACAGGTGATGAGGGATGGAAATAATGAAAGATGTATGCATGTGAAAACCGGTCTTCACGTTCGGGTATTTCAACACTGAAGTTGGGTCTGGGAAGTCTGTTTCTAGTTTTTTTTTGTTTCTTTTTTGTTCATCAACATTTCGTACGGGTTCTGAATGCAGGAGATGTCTCTTCAAAAACTTCTTCATATATGAAAAAGTTTTTAATCCAAGAGGGGGTCTTGTGTAACAATGAAATCCCATCTGTCCCAGTATGTCTTTTTATTAACTCAAAAATGATTATATTTCACCATATACAAGCGCCATCTAGCGGTATTCACGTTCGTTACGTCGGCCGCGTGCGGTGTAAGGCGCGCGCGCAACGCCCGTAGAAACGATCCGAGCCAGCGGTCATATTAGTTCATCTTTCTGCCGCAAAATTTCCACGGGGGCGCGGCGATCGATTCCACGTCGTCGGAGTGGGGTCGCTCACGTCGGCCACGGCGACTAAATAAAAGCCGTCCACGCCGGAGGAGCGCCCTTTTCTCTCGCATACTCAATCAGTCGACTTAGACGCAATTTTGTACCGCTCTCCTTGCCTGTGAACCACGGAAAAGCTTCAAGAAGGATGAAGCTCTGTCCTAACGACGAGTGATCGCCTTTGCACGGGCCGTAAGCCCTAGCTTAACTTTCCTTGATGTCAACTTAAGCCGCTTCTCCCAGCTATGTAAGTAGACCTTCGCTTTACCTTCTGCACCCTAATTTTGTGCCACGTCGCTGTACCTGGGTTTCTGGAATCACGGTTCGATTCTTTTGGTTTTAGGGGTCCATAGTTCCGGCCTAGAACGTATTGATGCCCTCTTAATCGACAGCTGCCTATTCTGACTCTCCAAATACACCGTCCTGAGTAACCCTACATAAGTGCATCAGAATCAACTCTGCCTCGAGACAAACTGATCCGACGAGAAGAGACCTGCACGTTGTGTTTCCTTAGAGCTGAGGTATAAAGACAGGAAGTGTTATTAAATTTAACGAAGGTCAGTAAGTTTTAACTGTAAAACTTTAACTTAGGCAGTATCCTTAATTGACTTCCCATGTACCTAGGCTATGACCGCGGCGGCGACATTGAGGACCAATTAACTTTAATATTTAAACCTAGATATAAGAAGTGTTCTTTTATTGTGCATAGAATCACCCCTTTTTCTTTAATAAATCTGTGTATTAAAATCTTGTTGTTTTCTTTGGAATCACTATAGGATAGGCGCCCTGGGAATTTGAGCTTAAAAGTCTTGTGTAAACTATCGATTGTGCTGGCTGGTGGAGTGGCAGTCGTAAAAAAACTGTTACAAGGGATCCTCGGTTTTAAGGTATTTGTAGATTTAAATAATTATATTAAAGTCCGTGGAAGTTGAACGTTGCTAAACCCGCAGTCATTTTTGTAAACTTTGACTGCCACTCAGTTGTTTAGTAAACAAAGAAAGAAAAACATTTTCAGAAACATGGCGCGCACCCCTGGGACAATTGGTGACTGCTAGTCAAAGTTTGCAAAAATTGGCTGTGGATTTAGCAACCTTCAACTTCCATGGACTTTATGTTAACATTAAATTTTGTTACTTGTTATTAAACTGTGGCGATAAATGCTGGGACTGAAGTGAAAACGGCTTGAGGACTTCAAACAACACTGAATCACTCGTATTTGTTGTTAGTACTGGGTCGTGACGAGTTCAAAGATAAGCGGTGCTAGCAGACATAAGCTCCAGTAGGAACTTGCGAACTTTATTTCTTTCCTTGGTTTATTTATTTTTATTAGGTACTTTACTGACCACTACGATATCAGTAAATTATTATTACCTACTTGGCATTTTAAATATGTAAACTACTTCCAAACTTTTGATATGTACTTACGCATTTACTTACTAATACTACTTAATGTTACTTAATAATAATTAATCTAGTTGAATTGATCAATAAAACAACAAAGGTCTATAATTGGAAGTGACAACAAACAAAAAGCGTAAAAAAACAGAAAGCTATGAGATATAAATAAAAATATAATACAGTTTAATTTCAACGTCATCACCAAGAGTTTTACCTGCTACTGATCAGCAAACGGGCAAAATGGCGCATCTTACCACACGGACACAGTTTTCAAGCCAAGTGTTTTCACTGTCCACGTGATCTCTAAAAAGCCATTTGTTTTGGTAATATTTAGTAATATTACCAATTAGGTGAAGCTTTATTACCTAACTGATACTTTTGTAAAGTACCTAGAGAAGGAACAATTGCACACACGACTTTATTTTGTATTTGTGTAAGTATTGGTTGACTTCCTACTGTTGCTGCACATATACGGTGCCAAAGAGGTCCACTGAAAGCCTCGGGGAGTAATAACTCTGAAATAAAACAAGCCCGTATTCCAGATAATTGAGGTTTCTGGCCGCGGGCCGACATGCTCCTAGAAGGATGGTTTTAGAAACATTCCTTATTGTCTATTTTTCCTTCGAACAAGCTTGTTTTCAAAATAATATCAGATGTTTTTTTTGCTATAAAGGGGAATGCGTGCCTTATTATTTCTTTTGTTTCTCGTTTTCAAAGACTTTTAAAGATGGCGGTGAATTTATTTATTCTGTATGGTTAGGTGAAATCTCAAAAATGTCATAAGTTCCTTTGAAAGGTTTTACGAGAGTTTATTTAATTCAGTTTTGAGAAATAAATAATGTTAGTATATTTTAAGATAACTTTCCATAATAAAGGCTTGCGCTAGGTTCATCAGATGGCAGAAAAGTACAATATTTTTACAATTTAAAAAATAACCAATAAGCTTATACTATCTTTTTCCATCATATTATTTATACAGAATAAATAGTTATGTTGGAGACGTTATCTATGATGAGTTGCCAAAGTTCCTAATGAGGAACAAGAAAGACGTGAATAAGTTTTACTAGTTATTTGGTCACTAAATATTAGTGAACCAAGATCCTTAATCGAATATGTTTGTGGAACTAGTTATAAGTTGACGACTTTTTAGAATAATACATAATAGCGAGAACAAACTTTAATATCCATTGCTGTAACTAAAACTAGTGTGCCTAATAGAGCCTCCAAAAAAATCCTACAACAATTTCTTGCAAGTCGAAAAATTTGGGTAGGTATATCTCGTTTTGAAAATTTGACAGGAAGGTAGTTTATGAGTAGACTTCGGCTAAGAACAGTTTTTGCGATAGGACCACATTACAAATGTACTTTAAGTATTTTAAGCGTATGAAGTCGTGGGTAACAGCTGTTATTTATCTACCTTTAAATGTGCTTTAATCAGAATTCCTTTTCGTAATTCTTCGCGATTCTAACGTGATGTGGCATTTGATAGGCGACATGTAATTTCTCGCTTCTACGACCGTGCCTTGTTTTCTAAATAAAATAGGCATGTTATAAATCATGCCGTTTCGTGTAAATAAACTTAGTTTTGGTTATTCAATAGACACATACATTAAAATGTCTGTCAAGACGTGAACATAGATAGTAATGAACAAAAAATATGCTGAGCTGAGAATGTAATTTTAAATCAGCCTAGATCAAAAGAGTATCACTAATATATCTGTTCATTTTGATGACAGAAACTTTCATAACCCCCCCCCCCCCCCGTAAGGGATAAAGACGTGATATATTTATGTAACTTTCATTAATGAAAATGTCTTATAGCACAGGCTTTAATCGTATTAATAATGTACTATTCAGTTTTAACCTACCTTACTATCAAATGAATCAAGAATTTTTACTTCTTGATTTTTTTATATTTATTTTTACGGTTTTATCAATTAGAAATTAAACTTCTAATGGTACTGAAAACATAGCAGCAGATAGTAAGCACAGCAGGTTTTTACCTGCTATGGGTGGTGTAGGTGTAAAAGCGCGCATCACGGAATGATGAGGATCCGGGTTCGATTCCCGGCCATAGCTTTACTTTTCGGATTTTTCTGTGTTCTAGTTTTCAGTAAGTAAGTAGGTATCGTAGAAATTTACGCTTACTAGTTTAATTAAAAGGTAAACCTTTAGTGGAGTGTGTTGATAAGTTTATGTAGTACAATTATCCTGTAAATTTAAAACTATACACAACGCAATTCGACAGTAAAAATATAAAATTTTGCATACTAACAATGTCACGTGACGACTGGTACAAATAGAAAAATTTGAAGGCTTACTCTCCTGCTATGGGCGGTGTAACATATATCTCGCATCACGAAATGATGAGGATCCGGTTCGATTCCCGGCCATACCTTTACTTTTCGTTCTGTGTTCTAATTTTCAGTGTTATTTAGAATTTAATTTCTAACGGGCAAAACCGTACCGACATATAAATTAAAAAAATCAAGAAGTAAAATTCTTAATTAATTTGTTAGTAATAACAATAATAAAACAGTCAAGAACAGGGCCTCGCAGCAAGGAATTGGTAACAATTATTAGGTATATCTTTGTTTAATTTGAAATGATTAATTGAGAAGCCGTTCACTGCTCCACAGAGTATTGTATATGTATGTTGTATTAAATTTCCAAGAAAAGGAAGCCAGAAGATCTAGAGACAGTAACAATTGATATTATTCAAAACATTTTCACTGGGAATAAAAAACACTCGTGTACTGAGAATAAATGAGATGCTACCCCTAGTAAAAAAACATTTTTGCTAATCACACTACTCGATGAGAACTAATGACAAATAGGTACTACTAACCACGAGCGAATTAAGCGTACTTAGAGAGAAAATAAGACTAATTATGAATGAACTGTATCCGTGAAACTGCGGTTTATGTAGAAATTTAATGAAATTCAAAGTTTGTCGTCAGTGGTTTCATCTTCGTTTTGGAGCTATGCAGCGCGCAGTACTCAGTTTCCTATTTACTTTAATCATTACTTAACTTGAGTATATCCGGTAAACTCGAAATTTCATCAATCGAAGAATTTTAACCAATGTTTTCTCAACTATGCAGGCAGGTATATGCACCTCCTGTTACCAAAATTACTTTAAAATCAGTTAGATTATTTATAGTGTCAACTGTCAACTGTACTGGTTAGAAAATGAAGTAGAAATGAAACGAGATTTTAAAATTTATCACTATCTTTAGTTTGAAAAATTTATTCTAAAATATGTACAATTTTGTCCGATTCAAGGTGCTTCGTCTGATCTGAGCGGTAGATACTGGTTACGTCTGCTGTATAGCAGTCGTCGCTGCGGCGGAGGCTGATGCGCGGGCGCAGCCGACGGCTCTATGTCAGCTCGGGACTGTGCTTGCCGCTCCAGAGACCCAACAGGAATAGGAGTCACTGCGTATCCAGCAGCTACCAATGCTTGAAACTCTTCGGGAGTGTAAGCCTTGTTGTTCTTCGGTGGAGGTAAATGAGACCGCTGGTCTTCGACATTCTGACCGTGCTGCTCAATATTAACTTGCTCAACTCTTGGCTGTTGTGATCGGTACTGTTGCACATCTTGCCTATACTGCTGCTCAAGCTTCAAAGGTTGGTCTACTCTTAAAATTGGCTGCGGCCTAAGTGGCTTTTTAGGGCCTAAATTTTTACTAACATAAATGGCAGAATGTGGCGGCTTCGTTGATTCTACGACTCGGGCTTGTTCTAAACCTTGGGGCAGTTCGTATCTCTGACGTTGCTCGTTTCCTCTGTACATAGGGCGCAGATAGTACTGCTCACCAATAATCTGAGCTGGTTGAGGAGCAGGCCGTAATTCTTCAGGCGCAGCTTGCTCATACAGTTTGACCGCGCGCACTTTTTCTGGCTCTGGGAAACGTTTTAAGTAAGCCACAGGTCTTTCTACGCTAGGTGCAGGGATTCTTTGGGGTTCTTGTCGGATGGGCTGGTGTCGTGGAGCTTCAATAATCCTGTATTGTTTAGGAGTAGCCTCAGCCTGCTGGTATTGGGGAACGAATCTGTAGTTTATTTGAGCACGCTGTTGCTGCAACTTAGGCGCTGGTACAACTTTGAGGCCTTGAGATTCGGGGCGTTCATAGTAAATTTGCTGAGCGGCGGCGGTTGTGGGCTGGATAGCGCTGTACCGGAGAGCTTGTATGGGTCTCTGAGGCTGGGGTTGGGGAGCTATTCTGTACTGCAGCTGTTGTTGTTGTGGCTGCTGCTGCTGCTGCTGTTGCACGTTGGTGGTCTCAATTAAATACTGCTGCGGCCCAGTCGAGGGTTGAGGAGCCGTTACTTGGATCTTGGAACGGAGTTTCGTTGGTTTCTTACTGGGCTTGCTGATATATCTGTCCACCTGAAATTGGAAAATTTACAGATTCTATAATCTCAGATCCTTTAGGTATCCAAAGTATTCCAAACGGAATGGGGCAAAGGCGTTCGTTAAACAATGTACATGCGTATTGTGTTTATTATGTGGATTGCAATATTTATAATATTGAACAGTAATCAATCATTTACTACAAAAGATCAAAAATTCAATTAATTATTAAAATTCCTTTTGGTGATGATACATAAACGAGACTTGTGCCCACACCTGCTGATACTGCGGTGACGAGCTTTGCGTGGAAACCTGCTGGATTTGCTGTTGCACGTAGGCTGGCTGGCGACTCTCCTCCTGCCTCACAGTCGGGTGGCCCAGCAAGGCCAGAAGGTCTTGATCAAAGGTTGCAGCAGAATTGGCTCCAGAGTCGCTCACGGACAAGGCGGCACCGACTGAGGCTTCACCTCCGTTGGCTGAGTAGTGGGGACGGGCTATCACTGCATGAGATGGTTGGAGAGAGACCTGTTGGACAAATTTAATTAGTTTAGTATAGTAGAAAGGATATTAGGAATGAAATTTACCATTACTAAACCACTCGCGTAAATTTGTATTATTTGAAGCAGTGAATGGATGACGTAGTGGGGGTAAGCTCGGATCTCAAGATGTTTAAATGTACAACTATTTCATTAATGCTTATGATACATAAAATCTACTATTTCGTTTCACCCAGTTCAGCAAAATTTACAATAATCTTTATATAATCGTTTCTCATTTTGTTTTTCATCGCGTGTTTCAACTATTAAGATTACGAAAGAAAATACCAGTAGCCAGGGTACTACATTAGTTCAATCTAATCCCGATTTGCGATCACAAAATCACCTCCTCGCATGACACAAATAAAGACATTGAAATAAATATTTCATATTGATAGACTTCATATCTCATTTTGATGTTAACTTGGGTAACATACATTATAATTATTCTTCCGTTTTATGTATCCTGTAACAATACAAGCAATAAATGGCAAATATTTACAAGTAATATGAGCAGCAAACATTAACAGAGGTAATAACAATATATTTGTCGATACGAGTATTGCCAAATAAACTTAATACATGCTATATTGCCTTCCTCTTTTATCTGGTGCTGTTTAATTCAAAAAGGTCTATCATGTCAGCCTGTAAAATATTTGCACGAAATGCTAAGAAGAGTACGAGATGCTGATATAAGACTTATCAACATGCACAGAATGGGTAGCCCGCGCTATTTTTGCATACATTGTGTCGCTTTCACACGGGATAAGTTTGGAAAAAGAAGCACCGAGCTACACGTGGAACATATTTGGTAAACTACTCCTTCATTTTCGTACATGTTAATTTTTTTCCGATAAATATGTAAAGGAAGGAAGAAGTAATACATTTATTCGCCTTTGAAAGACACAAATATAAGAGTATAACACAATTTTACTGAGCAAAAAACACAGACATGAAAATAGATCATCAGTGTAATGATAATAGTATATCTTCGAAATAGTGAAATGGTCACTGGCTCAGCATAATACTGAGACGTTAGATACCTGCAGCACTGATTTTCTGCCAGAACCGTTGTGACTCAAATAAAGATTACGAATGTGATAAAGATTAAGTCAATTTGTCATCCCACCTGTCTTGCACTCTGCGGCTCGAGATAGTAGAACTGTTGCAGGTTCTGCTTGTGCTCCTGCTGCGGTTCGGCGTACAGTTGCTGCAACTGCTGGTTGCTCGCGAGCGGCGCTTTCCTCTCGGGTTGCAGCTCTAAGAGTTCATGTGTGTTCAAGGAGAACACTTGGCCTGGGCGGTATTCTTCGTCCGCAGCTCGGCTGGAAAATTGATAGGTATTGCATATAGAACCGGTCACACAGCCGCGTATAAGTAAAGTAGTGTTAGCTTTGATGTTTTGTTTTGTATGTATGTATTAATTGAACTACATTATACATATATTTAATAAATATTTATATCGAATTACAAAAAAAATTAAACTATGATAAAATCTAAAAGTTTAAGTTTTGTATATTTAGTTAACTTGTATTAATTATATGTCTAAATTGATATTTTATTGAATTAAATTGCTCTAAATTAAACATTTATTAAATTTCAAATAAAAAAAATATATATTATTTACCTAAGACCCCTGTCATCCTCTTGTGACTCCTCAACAGGGGCAACTTGCTCCTGTAAAATAAACAAAAATTATGACGAATTGATTAAAATTTCAAACATGTTCTCTATTTTATTGATACGGACTTATGAACCTCTAAAAAGTAACCTGATACGTACAATAAATAATTACGAAGTGTAATCAGCATCATAATATATAATTTTCAACCTCATTCTTCTGACATAGAACCAAAATTGTTCATTCCCAAATGTACATATACGTGCTAATATCTAACCGACACAACTCTTATAAACCAACGAAGTCGCACAATCTGTGGAATGCCTTCTCTAACTTATTAATTAATGTAAGAAAATAAATTATTTTAGCAAACTTAAAATAAACACAACATGATAAAATGTATATCACTTCTGGAGCGCGCAACGTGCTATTGACGCAACTTTAAACCCGCTACCGAGGCGTTAGTTGTCAGCTTAGGCTCCAAGGATTAAGGATTTGCTGCATAGCTCACGGGGTATTTTGCGCCTTTGATTATCCTGCCACTTCCTGGACTTAAAGGGAATTAATCTGCTCTTCAAAAAAAATCCTTTGATTCGATATAAATTTAGTCCAGTTCATTAACTTAAAAGGAGTGGACCGCCGTGTAGTAATTGCATCTTTTGATAACGTCAAGTATTAGCTCTCAAAGACACTGTTTTATTTTTCCTTGCAATTCATTTTGATAATTGTACTAAAGAAATTCTACTAAGGAATAGATAGAGGGCTGATGAAAAGTGACTAAGTACGCATGACACAATTAAAAAATCCTACAAAAAACATTCACAGCGATGTTTAGTTAAAATAACCCAATCATCAGCTGCAGTATTCTGTATTAATTTTAAGACAGTATATAATATGACTAGCTTCTGCCCGCAACTTTGTCCGCGTAGAATTAGCAATTGACATGTTTATCCCATACCGTCCAGTCGTTTCAGCATGAAGAAGGAACAAACATACACACTCTCTCCACTCACATCCTCACATCGTCACATCCTCACTCACAAACTTTCGCATTTATAATATTAGTGGGATAACGCTTAAAGCTTGCGCATGAGTGACAGAATTCCGATCCGTTCAACTTTAACCTTGCATCTTGACTACGAGCACATATTCTAGATTGAGAGTTACAACTTAGAAGTAGCAATCTCGCTGTCGTGCTTATCAACTAGTTGTGCAAACGATCGCCGTGCTCGCGCCTCCGATTTCGAAAATGGCCGATAAACACCGCATTGTCTCATTTTTCCTCAGCTTTCACAGCACGCGCCTTCAACACGTAAGTGTACGCATGTGTTATGACATGGACTTGTCACATCATCAATTTGCCACTGATTTGACCAATTTGTGGTTTCATGCTACTGAATGCATCACGGTGTACGATAGACGCATTTTTGAGGTCTATACGTTCCACTGCGGGGCACAGACCTCCTAGAATGAAAGGGCTTGTGCTTGAGTTCCCATACGGGCTCAGTGCGGACTGAGAAATTCACAACACACCATTGAATACATTCGCAGGTGCCGGCTGTATGTAAGATAAGATAAAGATAAAGATAATTTATTCATAAACGTTTTACAAAATAATAACTAAGAACAAAATTTTCTTATAAATCTAAGTTAACAACTCATATGAGTCAGGCATATGCCTGAACTAGGAAATCCTGTGTTTCAGGCTATAAGTGTGTGCATAGAAACTGCAACGAAACTCCCTCGTAAATGCGAAAGTGAAACACGCACACAGCTAAATTTTTCCCGTGACCTAGTTAATTGTGGTTTTACATATTTTTTTGGTAGCGAAGAAAACATACTTTAAAATCGCCAGTCATAAATTGCTTGTGCTATTATCTCGTGAAATGAGATCGTTTGGCTATCCTATATCATTAAATTCGATCAAAATCATCTTGCAACATGACTGACAAGTAATATACTTAATCAAGGCTTCTTAACCATCGTTATTGTGCACTCAATTTGAAAAAGTAGATTTATGTCCCAGTATCGATCTCATCCATTGGCGATCATCAATCATGGAGATGTATTCATTAGGGCTATTAACACACATGAGCTGTAAGCATGCGATTAGTGCACGGCTTCCGTATGCATTTTAAATTTATGGACGACGTTATGCAGACCTGCTTCAATGTGTAGCAAAAAGTTTTACAGTGTCCATACAATAGCTGTAGTTATATTTTTTTTCTGTAAGACGGCTTACACTGGGTTTTAAAGGTTTTTCTTTCACTTATATAGGTACTAGCTGTTGCCCGCAACTTCGTCTGCATAGAATTCGTTTATCGCTATCCCGCAAGCATTACGCAATTTTCCGGAAAAATTAGCATATGTGTTATTCCAAACTATAATCTATCTCTATGTTCCAAATTTCATCCAGATCTGTCCAGCCGTTCTGGGGTGAAAGAGTAACAAACATCCATCCATCCATACTTACAAACTTTCGCGTTTATAATATTAGTAGAATTCACTTATATTCTATTACTTTAGCTTAGGTATAAAACTGGTGCACATAATATTTATTATTGTATTATGTTTTTTAAATTTTAAGGCTTCACATGGAATTGCATTAAAATTATTAAATTTTATTTAAAAAACACAGTCTCACCGAGTTATTACAAGAAAAATTACGACCATCATTAAATATTAGAGCACATTAACATTCCGTGTGAAAATCGAGTCTATTCAACATTTTAATGGAGGTGAACAGAATGTGACCCACATAAAATTCTGCGCTATAAAGTTACCCATAAAATGTCCACCATCTTTAATGATTATCATTTTATCACTTATTTATATCAGAAGGTTTTACAAAAGGGATTTCTAATACTCGTACGCAGCTGAAACCAGGAACGGATATTTCCGCAAATCGACTGAAGTGATTTGATTAATTGTTTTACATGATGAATAAGTTAACGTTCCGTATAGCACTCTTATTTACATTTAATTAAATTGAATGGAAAAGTGTAAAGTTAACGGAAAACAAAAGACAATATTAACGGAAAATTACAGTACCAATCAAAATTTATTACACTGACATCAGTAAATCTGTTGAGTATGAACAAAGAAAAAACTAAAGAGGTTTTCTAATTTTTTTAGTAGTTTTAGAGATGATCTCTACAATTAAATAATTAATAGCATTTGCAAACATGAAATTCCTAAATATTTTTACCTTTTTGGGCTGACTTCCGCATGAAATTATTTAGCACTTAAAATTCTTCGTGGTTTTAAAATAACTTGTGATCGGTTTATTTCTAGTGTACAATGATAAATCCAGGAAATTTGCAGTGAGAACTTTACGCATTGATGACTACAAGTTGATATGTTAAGTAATACTTAGACCGTATTGCAGCAAAAAAAAATGTTATAGTTTACTAAAAGCGCGTTTAAGTAATATAAAAAATCATGCAAGTGTCAAATTCATAGGCTCAATTCAATTCAATTTTTTAAAAGAAATAGCGCCATCGATACTATCGATGATTCCGCCAATGTCGAGGTTGAAGAAGACAGTGTCGTTATTTATTTAACCGCTGTTCGGTGGCTTTGTTGTACGGTAAATTTGTAGGTTCAACGACTTGTTTAAATCTGGGGGGTTATCATGACGTCTTAGTGCGATTCAATTCCGATTCAGTTTAGGTTCGGTCGCTGTCAGATCCATACTAAAAATGACAGCTAAAGCATGAACTGAGTCGGTGAATCGCATTAAGACGTCGTGGAACACGATTTGTTCATTTATTTGAGGATGGTCTCAAATGTTCCAATACAAGTTTATTTAGTTCGAAATCACTGGGCCAAATGAAATGTTCAAATTGGGGGTAACTGATAACAATGCAGCGTGATTAATTGGATTGATACGCTAATCCTCAACGTCACTAATGAGATTAGGAATTGCATTTAAATTGGGCTCAATTCAAATGTACTGAATTTAATTATCTGCATGTGAGGCTTTGTGCTTGAAAACAATAATTTGCATATTGTTCATATTTACATATTACGCGTAAGGCAGTTGATTAACGAGGTAATAAATGAATTGTCCGTACATATCGGTACGTGGGTCGTCCTCCAGCTAGGTGGAGTGACGATTTGCACAAGGTGGCCGGTAGGGGTTGGTGCGACAAGCCGAAGACCCCTGTCGTGTTTTGGAAAATTGTTCGCTTAAAGATTTTTTGTCAATTAATGTTTTTATGTTATGTTAAACTATATTTGTGTCCCACTGCTGAGCCAAGGCTTCCCCTCTCGACCTCATCTTCCTATCCGCTATAATATTCACAACCACATCAGCCATTCAGTCAGTATTGCCTCCAGATCATCTCGTCATCACCACCTCACACTGCCTTTTTGTCAATACCTTTAGGGTTGTTATTTGAGATACCTACGCCGTTTTCTACAATTCAACATGTATCACAGTGTTCATGCAAACATTTTCGAAAATAAGTATTATTGTGAGTACTCCACTCACGTATTTCCAGACAATACTTTTAAAGTCTACAGTGCCGATTCCTACACACATGTTTATATGTTTATTTAAAAAACGAACCTGAATTGTATTTAGATCAAAGAAGAAATCTCAATCAATAAAACACAATATGTTCCAAACATTGATAGCCATCGTACCTGTGCCAGCTCCTACTGGGATTCTAACGTGGAATAATGTTTATATAGTCAGAGTTGAACTACTAAGTCGTCAAAATATATCTAATCAGATGCACTTGGCAGGCTGCCGGTAGGTAACTGATATTCAGAGCAGCACTTGCAATTTAAACTTAACTATCAAGTAAAACTTAGTCTAGATTGCTAACTAACTTAGTTCTTGATAGAGCTAAGCCAACTCGTGAATCAAGCGTATAAGTAGGTACTAAATTAATATGACATTCATATCACATATATATTTATTTGATATTCTAATATATATTTTGTATAAGTACCTATTATACAATAATGTTGTGTGTAGGTATGTGTGGATGTATATATTATTTTACTTTATTTACTTAGCTAGCTATTATATTTATGTTAGTATTGTTGTTTTTATTATCCCCGCGTTTCTCCTGTCTATTTGTTTCCGCCACCTACTTTAACTGTCTCCAAATTATTTCTGTCTTTTATTTTTTGTCTGGTAGAGATCGCTATTAAGCGATAAGACCGCCTATTGTCTACCTTGTTCTTTGTTTCTGTATTGTTTTGTACTGATTTGTGGTGTCCAATAAAGAGTATTTGTATTGTTTTGTATGACACAGGGGTGGAAGCAAAAGGTTCTCCTTATAATTTTTTTACAATTATGGTCCCTGGTGATGTCGAGGGCTCATCAGCAAGCAAAGTCAGTTACTTTTCTGTTGTTTTTTATTTATTCTCGTCTCAATAGAAAGTGAAAAATTTAAGAATTGACAAAACATGTAATTAGACCGTTTTGCTTTCGACGTCAAATAATCGGCGATGTGCAAGAAAAAACATGCCATGGAATAAAACGCCCGTAAGTGACTCTAATGTTTTGGATAGATGCAAATTGCTAAACAGTTTGGCTCGTGTGAACAAAAGGCGCTTAGAAACATCTACACCAACTCTTATGCCATCTTCTGTTTATAATACACACTAACTATTTTGTAAACTGAACGGTGTTTCGATTCCCAACGTGCCAGAAGAAATGCAATACCTTGTTTACAAAATACATATTCCACGTTCAGTTGCCGATTTTTATCTAAAATCTAATTTGACATTACGCGAATTTATCTACTTAGGTACTAATTACTTTTGCAACGCATTACATGAAACAATGGTCCATGTGAAGATTTCACACAGGAACAATGTACGAGATAAGTGATATCTGATACCCCATATAATGAGGTTGGTTAGTGATTTGAAGATGATCTACGGCTTTTATGAGGGTTTGCGTAACTAATTAGGTTAAACTTTATTGTGTTGGAGATATACTTAGTTATGTGGTCATAACAGATGTAATTTTATTGTAGCTCGACTTCCTTCATCTGTTGTGCAGTTATCTTTATGATTGAAAGTTGTAACTACAATTATCTACTACATTTAAAAGTACATAATTATTGCTATTAAAAAAGCTACGTAATAAACACTTAGATACTTCGTTGAATGTAATGTGGATGTTCGCTCACACAGGCAATTAAAATGTAAGTAATTTCCACTCAGTGCAATCATACGGTAAAGGTAAAGGCAATCATAGGGATGTAGTCATAAAAGGATTTCTATTTCAATACATACATACACATACATACATACATACCGTCACACCTCTTTCCCACAGGGGTAGGCAGAGACTACTTTATTCCACTTGCTACGATCCTGACATATTTCTTACGCTTCATCCACAGTCATCAATCTCTTCATACATGCTCGTCGGTTTCGGGTACTCCTGACTTGACCTTTTTCCAAAACGTCTCCTATTTGGTCTCGGAACGTCCGTCTAGGCCTTCCCCTCCCAACGCAACCATTCACACTCCCCATATAGATCTGTTTAGTTAGTCTACTTTCATTCATCCGCCCTACATGCCCAAACCAACTAAGCATACTTTTTTCTATCCTAGTCACTATATCCTCTTTCACACCAGCACGTTCCCTTATCACACTGTTCCTGATTCTATCTTTCAGTGATACACCTTCCATACTCCTTAACGCTCTCATCTATCTATATATATAAAACTCAAAGGTGACTGACTGACTGACTGACTGACTGACTGACATAGTGGTCTATCAACGTACAGCCCAAACCACTGGACGGATCGGGCTGAAATTTGGCATGCAGGTAGATGTTATGACGTAGGCATCCGCTAAGAAAGGATTTTTGGAAATTCCCACGGGATAAGGAAAAAACGGGAATTATATATTCGATTCCGAGTGACGCTATCTCAGTAACTATAATAAGTAGACTCTTCAAATTTGATACAAAAGTAGGTGATTACAAAACTATGAAACTAATTTCAGGATTTTTGGAAATTCCCACGGGATAAGGAAAAAAACGGGATTTATATATTCAGTTTAACGAAATCCTATGAACTATAATTACTAGACTCTTCTTGATGTCTTTTTTTGTTTTTTTTTCTTCAAATTTGGCATAGAAGTAGGTGATTATAATAGTAAAATAATGTTTTAATGCTTTTGGAAATTCCCACGGGATAAAAACGGGATTTATGTGTTCAGTTCTATGGGATCGATTTTTCATTTAACTGGTCGTATAAAATTGAAATTTGGCCTTCAATTTCCCTTGGGGAGTGTAGGGGAGCGCTACAAAAGGATTTCCCGAAATTCCCACGGGAACGGGAAAAACGGGACTTTTCGTTTTACTGGCTGCAGAAAGCTGAAATTCGGCATGTAGGTTGCTTCGGGAGTGTGGGGGAGCATTAAGAGAGTACTTTCCAAAATTCCCACGGGAACGGGAAAAAACAGGATTTTACGTTTTACTGGTCGTAGAAAGCTGAAATTTGGCAAGTGGGTTCCTTGAGGAGTGTAGGGGAGCATTATGAGATAATTTCCCAAAATTCTTCTTCGTTCCCATAAGAATTTCGGGAAATGCTTTATTTGGCGAAATTCTTACGGGAACGGGAAAACGAGAAGCGAGGGAAAGTTGAAATTTGTCACGTAGGTTTATTCGGGAGTGTAGGGGAACACTAAGAAAGGATTTTCCGAAACGCCCACAGGGACGGGAAACAACGGGATTTTACGTTTCCAGACGAAACAGCGGAAGAAAGAGAATTAACATTTATAACGTGTGTTTCTTTAAAGGCTTTAAGTGTACTCCGAAAGCACTCCCCAAATTTCCGTAGGAACGGGAAAAAACTTATTTTTTCATTTTACATCTTAGCGCGTACGAAGTT
This sequence comes from Pandemis corylana, assembly GCA_949127965.1. Lineage (NCBI taxonomy): Eukaryota > Metazoa > Arthropoda > Insecta > Lepidoptera > Tortricidae > Pandemis > Pandemis corylana. The sequence goes on along the minus strand of OX421869.1, from coordinate 7,260,355 downwards.
GCGGGCAAAAGCTATTTAGGATATATTTTAGGACAGCCCTACAGGTTAGGTTAGGTTTGTTTTATAAAAATCCTGCAATATTTACAGTTTCAGAAAAATTAAGGCAGCGGGGCAACGCGGGGCTTGCTTGCATGCTTGCTTGAGTCCTTGCTTTGCATGCTTGATTGCATAGGTACTTGCTTTCATGCATGCTTGCATGCTTGCTTGCATGGGTGCTTACCTGCATGCATGCTTGCTTGCACGCTTGCTTGCATGCATGCTTGCATGCCTGCTTGCATGGGTGCTTACTTGCATGCATGCTTGCTTGCACGCTTGCTTGCATGCTTGCTTGAGTCCTTGCATTGCATGCTTGATTGCATAGGTACTTGCTTTCATGCATGCTTGCGTGCTTGCTTGCATGGGTGCTTACTTGCATGCATGCTTGCTTGCACGCTTGCTTGCATGCATGCTTGCATGCTTGCTTGCATGGGTGCTTACTTGCATGCAAGCTTGCTTGCACGCTTGCTTGCATGCATGCTTGCATGCTTGCTTGCATGGGTGCTTACTTACATGCATGCTTGCTTGCACGCTTGCTTGCATGCTTGCTTCTATATGCTTGCTTGCATGCCTGCTTGCATACTTGCATGCATGCTTGAAAACTTGCAGGTTTGGTTGCTCGCTTGCTTAATTGCTAGCTTCTTTGAAATGCTCATGGTTCACGCGTGCGAAGCCGCGGGCAAAAGCTAGTTCATTCAATAAATCTATATATATATAATTCAAAGGTGACTGACTGACTGACTGACTGACTGACTGACTGACTGACTGACTGACATAGTGATCTATCAACGCACAGCCCAAACCACTGGACGGATTGGGCTGAAATTTGGCATGCAGGTAGATGTTATGACGTAGGCATCCGCTAAGAAAGGATTTTTGGAAATTCCCACGGGATAAGGAAAAAACGGGAATTATATATTCGATTCCGAGTGACGCTATCTCAGGAACTATAATAAGTAGACTCTTCAAATTTGATACAAAAGTAGGTGATTACAAAACTAAGAAACTAATTTCAGGATTTTTGGAAATTCCCACGGGATAAGGAAAAAAACAGGATTTATATATTCAGTTTAACGAAATACTATGAACTATAATTACTAGACTCTTCAAATTTGGCCTAGAAGTAGGTGATTATAATAGTAAAATAATGTTTTAATGCTTTTTGGAAATTCCCACGGGATAAAAACGGGATTTATGTCTTCAGTTCTACGGGATCGATTTTTCGTTTTACTGGTCGTATAAAATTGAAATTTGGCCTTCAATTTCCCTTGGGGAGTGTAGGGGAGCGCTACAAAAGGATTTCCCGAAATTCCCACGGGAACGGGAAAAACGGGACTTTTCGTTTTATGGTTGCAGAAAGCTGAAATTCGGCATGTAGGTTGCTTCGGGAGTGTAGAGGAGCATTAAGAGAGTACTTTCCAAAATTCCCACGGGAACGGGAAAAAAACAGGATTTTACGTTTTACTGGTCGTAGAAAGCTGAAATTTGGCAAGTGGGTTCCTTGGGGAGTGTAGGGGAGCATTATGAGATAATTTCCCAAAATTCTTCTTCTTCGTTCCCGCAAGAATTTCGGGAAATGCTTTATTTGGCGAAATTCTTACGGAAACGGGAAAAACGAAAAGCGGGGGAAAGTTGAAATTTGTCACGTAGGTTTATTCGGGAGTGTAGGGGAACACTAAGAAAGGATTTTCCGAAACGCCCACAGGGACGGGAAAAAACCGGATTTTACGTTTCCAGACGAAACAGCGGAAGAAAGAGACTTAACATTTATAACGTGTGTTTCTTTAAAGGCTTTAAGTGTACTCCGAAAGCACTCCCCAAAATTTCCACGGGAACGGGAAAAAACTTATTTTTTCATTTTACATCTTAGCGCGTACGAAGTCGCGGGCAAAAGCTATTTAGGATGTATTTTAGGACAGCCCTATAGGTTAGGTTAGGTTTGTTTCATAAAAATCCTGCAATATTTACAGTTTCAGAAAAATTAAGGCAGCGGGGCAATGCGGGGGCTGGCTTGCATGCTTGCTTGAGTCCTTGCTTTGCATGCTTGATTGCATACTTGCTTTCATGCATGCTTGCATGCTTGCTTGCATGGGTGCTTACTTGCATGCATGCTTGCTTGCACGCTTGCTTGCATGCATGCTTGCATGCTTGCTTGCATGGGTGCTTACTTGCATGCATGCTTGCTTGCCTGCTTGCATGCCTGCTTACATGCATGCTTGCATGCTTGCTTGCATGGGTGCTTACTTGCATGCATGCTTGCTTGCACGCTTGCTTGCATGCCTGCTTGCATACTTACATGCTTGAAGGCTTGCATGCCTGCTTGCATACTTGCATGTATGCTTGAAAGCTTGCAGGTTTGGCTGCTCGCTTGCTTAATTGCTAGCTTCTTTGAAATGCTCATGATTCACGCGTGCGAAGCCGCGGGCAAAAGCTAGTTTGTAATAAAATCTATTTTAAAATTTACTGACGATAATGATCCAATGAAAGATGTCAAGTAAATGATCACAGTTTGTACATAATAACAAGAAAACTTCACTCACTTTTCAAATAAGATTCGACTGAATATTCTTGTTTGTATGTTTTTCACAGTATCACTGTCAAGTTCGTCGCCAAGTTAATTCTTTAGCTACATTTCTATTCAGCAAGATAGTCGAGGTCGTATTAGGGTCGCTAACCGTTAATTAAAGCTCACAAATTTGCAAGTCATCTCAAAGCTGATGAAAGCTTTGACCTGAATTAATTACGCCAACTTAATTTAATCTGTCACATCTAAAAACGTTGCCTTATCTATAGACCGATCGCTTAACTGAGGCCTCGCCCTCGCGGGTACAGGGGCGCTGGGTAGGCGACAAAAGGGACCGAGAGAGCTGTGGGCGGGTAGTGCGCCTGCCGCCCGCACCTCTCTCGGCCCCCTTTGTCGCCTACCCCGCACCCCTGTGCCGCGCGGGTGAGGACTCATATAAGCGGTCGGTCTATTTTCCTTAATTTTTGAAAATAACAGGCGACTTATATTTTGTCGGAGCCTATGTAATTTTTTTGTGCTTTTTGTCTTAATTATTAAACCATTAAACGTTATTAGGATGCAGCGCGCATTATCTGTTCTCAAATGAATAACGTTTTCTTCTTACACTGTCCTGAGGAAGGCAAACGAACAAGTGGGTCACCTGATGGTAAGTGATCACCACTGCCCATAGACACCCGCAACCCCGGGTAATGTAAATGTAATATTTCAGTTTTTTTATACGATAAGGAACGCAAACGAGCAAGTCGGTCACCTGATAGTAAGTGAGACCCATGAATATCTGCTACACAAGTGCCAGTCCTGCATTGCCAGTCTAGAGGACTAAGAAAGAATACCTTTTGTGCCAGTAATTTCACCAATCGTCTTTATTATTGCATTCGGAAGATTATCTAAGTAGAGCACCAACGTTATAGATCAGTGTTTAGGTCAAACGTGTAAACAGTAAATAACGTAACGGCAATAACATCCAATGGGCTTTTACGACAATGGGCATTAACGATTGAGGTTTAACATTAGATTATATCTTTAACGTAACCGCAGAATAGAAAGAAAAATGATTTGTACATAATGCGATTTGTGGCACAGCCTTTCTCTAAGGAACAGGTGATTAGGGACATCAATTTAAGTTATATCTTTTTTGTGTGACATTATAGTCGTGATTTACACTGAACATGTACGCTCCACCTCAATCACGAAATGTCTTGTATCTAATTTGGTGGAACAGATTTATATTTTATGTAATGCCAACTAGCAGCCGAAGTTGAGAGTTTTTGTGCCCATAATTTGATCCTCTAACTTAGTAATCATTTGTTAAAACTCAAAATTACTCATAACTCGAAAACTGGGAGCAATATCAACTTATACAAAATGTTTTTTTAATTTTAATACATGCTCGCAAGGAAATATCGCTAAGTACAAGTAACTTTGCCGATACAAAATAGGAAGGAGCGTTTTCAAATTCAAACCTAGAACGGTCAATGCGAATCAAATATAGATTTGGCTTGGCGCCTAATGCTTGCCTACCGCGCAATTCCACCTATTTCGAATAGCATACAATCATGCAGCTATTCCTACTAGAACCTAGATACCTACCGTGAAATCAACAGTTCCCTAGCGACAGTTTTTATTGAAAAATGCCACTCCATGGACAGGCCTATTAATACTAAAATATGTATACCTATGGTACCGATAATATCGATCTTTTATTTAAATCAAATACTAGGTATCGGTAGCAATACCGTCGATACTATCGACATAAATCACGTATTTATTCCTTACGTGGTAGACAGAACCTAGGTAACAAGACCGAAAGACCACGTTAGCATGATTGCGGGCGTATGGATGGAAAGGGGAATCAAAATAGTGATGGGTTGCTTAACCACATCGCATAACATGATTCCTAAGATTTTCGCCCATTCCCTCGATGGGCTTTTACCATCTGCGCGGGATGAGAAGCAACTGGTACGTTCTATGTTTTTTCTTTGCCCCCACACCAGCATGGAAGTAATCTGTCCAGTGGTTTTTAAGTTTATTCGTTACAAACGTTTATTCTTTGTGGTATTAGTATAGAAGTACAGATATAAACCAGATATCTTGCTCAGTAGACTAACAGTGGTTCTTAGGTGAGAAGTTTATCTTATACTACTCTCATTTAGATCTCATGGAACCATAACAAACATGTAAAAGCGCCCTTGGCGGCCAATTTGCAAAAAAAAAATTGAATTTTGAATTGAAAAGCAATTGTATAGATAGGTACTATCGATAGTTTATTCGTCGGCAAAGATCAATACTATCGATACTATTGCCTTTGTTCAATCTATCGATAGTCTGTCGAATCACTATCGATAGTGGCCTACCAAGCGGCAACACTAATTCCTACATGTCGATAGAGCCAATACTGACGTAGAAGCAGATGTCGTGCCAGAGTTTTGCATATCCGCCGGCAAGTACTGGCTAGGTTGTGTTGAAATCTAGGGCACAAAAGTGAAAGGGCGATACTGAGGACATTAGCAGCCCGTAAAATCTCCGCTTAATGTGATATTAAGTAACCTGATACAGTTTATTGATAGGAGTATTAAAATAGTGAGGCAGTTGTTAGAATTTGCCTGAGGCCCGCGTGCTGGCGTTTATCGCTAACTTTTTAGGGTGCCGTATCTGAAAAGCAAAACGGAACCCTGACAGAAAACACGATTTTACTTTTTCTCAGGAACCATGAAGGTATACAGCTGAAATTAAAATCATATAATCATTTGAAATATTTTATTTTATTGAATCAGGCGTTACTTTGCGGAAGTCTATTTCAATTAACAAAAAAAAAATGAAAAAATATTTTGTATGTGTATTCAGTTGTGCTCACTAAACTTTGATATTGATCCCGTAGAGGGATCGAAACGCCTCAGTGTTAGTGCGAAGTAAGGGATAATTAACTATGTGGGATTTATATGTGTTTTATCTTCCATGCTGGTCTGGGAGTCAAGAAAAAACATAAAATGTACCAGTTGCTTCTCTTCCCGGGCATATGGTAAAAGCCCATCGAAGGAATGGGCCAAAGCCATGTTATAGGCGATGCGGCCAGCAACCCATCACGATTTTGATCCCCCTTTCCACCTACAAGCCCACAATCATGCTAAGGGTGTTCTTTAGGTCTCGATACCTTAGGGTCTGTCTACCCCGTAAGGGATAAAGACGTGATTTATGTATGTATGTTATGTGGAGTGCAATCCCTTGAAGCCTGACTCCAATGTGGGGTAACTAATATTTTAACTCTTGTTTTTATGACAATGAAATATCCAGCCAAACCCCAGCACCACTACGCGATATGAGGTTTGGAAAGAGTCCTAATCGTATTCACGTTTCCTGTTTAGGATAACGTTTCCTCCTTAGGATAACGGTTGTAATGGGTTGGCAAACGAGCAAGCGGGCCACCTGATGGTAAGCGATCACCGCCACCCACGAGAACTAGCAAACCCAGGAGAGTTGCTGGTTTGCTGTCGGCTTCTTAGACAACAGTATACATACAGTTGCTCTCTCTCTGCTCTCTAGTTACTTGACTTGTAACCTTCGCTGTTTCACCGGATATTATATAGAGTCCTTTCCTTATAGACAGAACTACATAATTTACCTGTTTTCTAGCCGTCCTGTAAATGAGGTGAGCCGGTACAGCTTCGTCTTGCGTCTGTCTTTTGTCCTTGTTCTGTGCAGGCTCTTCCGCAGCTTTCGTCTCTTTCACATCAGCTGCGCGAGCGCAGAGGACGATTGCTAGAACAATAAAAAAAACTTTAAAACTAGTATTGTTTGCCGCTATTAAAACAAAAGGACTCAGAATAAAAATTAACCATACTTTCTTCAGCTTAGTAAAGTTGTGTAAGAAGGCATTTTGATGATAAATCCTATTTCTAAACTATAAAATTGAGAGAGTGCGTCTGTACATAATGTTATAAGTAAAAATAATCCGTATGTAAGCCGCAGAAACTAATAATAAAGCTCATATTAAAATAAATTCCTTTATCAACTATACACCAGCAAGCTAACTTGACTGGGTAGCAACTTCATTTTTATCCCAGATTAAAATATTTTGGATGCTAACGATCTCCAATTATGACGAAGCTCAGAAACAGTCGAGTCACTAATTTACGTTCGCTGTCCTGTCCAGAAAATAATTGCCCTTCTAATCGGAAACTGATACAGAGCGATCATTATATACTGACAAGCTCATTGCTATCGTTCAAATTAACACATCACAAAAGTATGTAGGGTTCAACCTCGCATAAACTCTCGTACCTACTCATTTGATCCCTATATACTCGTATTTTAGTTTGGGCAGTACGACTTTAAATTTGGAAATAAATCTACAAACATACATACATTACATACCGTCACGCCTATTTCCCACAGGGGTAGGCAGATACTACTTTGTTCCACTTGCTACGATCCTGACATACTTCTTTCGCTTCATCCACATTCATCAATGTCTTCATACATGCTCGTCAATTTCGGGTAATCCTGACCTGACCTTTTTCCAAAATGTCTCCTATTTGGTCTCGGAACGTCCGTCTACGCCTTCCCCTCCCAACGTAACCATTCACACTCCCCATATAAATAAATCTGTTTAGTTAGTCTACTTGCATCCATCCGCTCTCTATATCTCTATGTTGTGTATTTATCGTTAAAAATATCCATGTTATAATTTATTTTCGTTGTTTTAAGACATTGAGCGATAAGACCACCTATTGTCTACCTTGTTTTTTATTCCTGTATTGTTTGTATTGTATTGAGCAAGGGAATGATATCCATCCAGTTATTCTCATGAAAGCGTAAATTATTTCAGCAGTATAACTAGCTACATTCGCATTCGAATAAAATATTATTTTAGGTACCTACCGTCGGCTTAGCAGGCCTCACAATTTTTTTCATGACGTCTGCGTAATAGATATGAAATTCATGGAGAAAGCAAAAATCCACCGAATACGTTTGTAATTATCTACTTCAATAAACACGGCTCTCGAGGCTGGATTACGTTCCCTTTTTTCTTGGATTTTCTTGGATTTGGACGAACATTAAAAAATAAACCTTCTTTGGGCTATTTTGTGCAAGTTTTTCATCCATCACTAAATAAACACAAGTGACTTTTGAAGGTACGTCTAGCCATCTAAATGGCGGGACCAAAATCTTTTATAATGGGTAGAATTTAGTAATAAGCGTCACAAAGCAGGTGAATTGAGCGTAAAATCCAATTTAAATTAAAGTAGAACTTAATGCTCCGTAATATCTTTCTTTGTTAAGGTTCAAAACTACACTCGTACTCGGAGTGGGCACTCGCCTCACCGCAGGGGGACGATTTAATGATCGCTCTCAAAGGTCAAGGTTTCATTATTTCTTTTTTCATAATTGTATTTTTTATTATTCACGATTATAATATTCGTCGTGTTGGGTACGAAGCAAGAGAAATAGAAGTTGAACGGTAATTTCTTTAAAAAAATAAGCCATTTATCAGAGCTTCTTGAATTACTTAAGTCATTATTATTCACTAGTTAGCGCCCGCGCCTTTGCTCTCATTCTAGAAGTCCATATCTCGCTAAAACTTCATAAAATCTCCTTTAAGTTCACGATAAATTTTCAGTTATAGTTTATATTTTCTAAAAAAAATTAGTTTCGTCATTGCGTTGATGGTCAATCGGTCAGGACGATAGATAAATTAACCAACATAAGTCATACATTAATCACGTCTTTATCCCTTACGGGGTAGACAGAGCCTAAGGTAACAAAACCACAATAAGTCTGATTGTGCGCTTATTGGTGGAAAGGGGAATCAAAATAGGGGAAGGGGAATCAAAATTAACCAATGGAGTGGTATTAGAGGCTACGCAATACTAAAACACATTAGTGTACACTATAGATCTTCTGTGTATGTATGTAAACACTTGATTGTAGAAAAATAAAAAATAAAAACACAAATGACATAGGCGAACTTATTGTCTTATTTTTGGTTTCCCTTTACACCTTAATGAAACAACGTCGCTCTTTATATTAAAATTATTATTACACATTTTATGAAATTCTTACTTGATAGGGAGTTACAATTGAGACGAAGCCACGGGCATAAACTAGTTACTTTATACGTAGGTTATGGGTAATACAGAAGTAAAAGGGTGCCCATATAAGCCAGAATTGAAGTCCACGAACATTGTTCAAATTCCCAAGTCAAATAACCGCACAAATCCGTTAAACTATTTAGCTCAAGGGATCCGAAATCACTTGTAAGTATTAAACCGAAACATCTGAGGTATTCTGATAGTTATCACAAGTTGGCGGATAACTTTAGAGCGGACAACATTCAAGACCTAACTAAGGGACTAAATAGTTGTCCGGTGTCCTCTTGACCAAGGACATGGACTGTCACTTTACTTTGCTGTGAACTAACTGCTTAGTAACTACATATCTCTTGAAACTTATAGGTACCTACTGAATTTTCAAGCTATAAAAATATCAAGCGGGAACGTCTTCGGACTATAATAAAGACGAATGTGTCAAAGGACTAGACTATCTTTTCGATGAAAAATCTTTTAGACCGAACAAAATTTTCAAATAATTAAATTAATAAAAATTATGTGAAATCGTAGTAAATGGAGTGTTTAAAACGAGTAGTTTTCTAAGAGCATTGACTAGTTGTAACTAAAATCTAATTGCACACAAAATTGCGAGAGTGAATTGAAATTTTGCCTAACAAATTAAGATCAATTAACAAACTTACAATAAATGCCAGCCCGGTCACGATCGTACTCTGATTCACTGAACTTTGATGACTTCACATTTTTGCAAAAGTGATTAATAAAAATAAATATTGTACATTAAAATAAATGTTAACGATTTTAGTCAAAGTCTAAGTGGCTTGTTTTGCGAACGCTGGGCCTAGTTGGCCTAGTTCCCAGACTTGAGGTGAACGATCACAGTAGCACTTAGCTAAATTATTTGCTTAGCAATGTTGCCGTAGCTGCTTCAATGTCAGCCAATGTTGGAAATTATTTTACAAGATTAAGCTGGTAGGCAATTTAAAATTTTCACTAGAAAATGAAATTAAAACTGCGAGTAATAAAACTAAGAAGGTACGGGAGCGCCGCGCTCTTGTTTCGTTTTCCCCTTATATTATATCTGACCGCTAATTACTAACTTCTAACTACAAACTAGCTCTCTTCTGCTTTTACTTTGCTAAATACGTAAGTAATAAATAAAATACATATATTTTTGAAACAACTCGTTTTACCAACAAACTGTACTGCGCTAAACTTTTTCTGAACTTCGCGAAGTCGTTAAGGCAAAGTGATTCCGCGTATGGAAATAATTTGATTCTGAAGTCAGCAACTCATACCGAAGTTACCTACTTGGCAAGTTGCACAGGCTATAATGATATTAGTTTGCAAAAAACAGAAATAAACGCAAAACGTAAACTCGTGCGTTACAGTAATGATATCATTATCATTGAACAATGCGAAGTAAGGAAGTGAAGCGCTTGTATTGATTCCACGATAATTTGAAAATCAATTGGATAAATTCACTAACAATAATTATCAACTAGGTAGTAGTCACCTAATAAATAACCACAACTTCTACAAGTTTAGTAATTAACTGGAATCTTTAGCGAAGATGTGTGTTACGGGCAATTTTATTGGGACAATGAATTAGATAGTCGAAAGTAAACAGATTTATTACTTTAAAGAAATAACTTTCAATTTTAAGAGACTGTAGAGTTTAGACATATTTCCCGCGAGATCGCGATTACCTTTCTTGTGCTCCTGATATTTTGGATGCAGTTGCAAGTATCGCGATTTTTTTCCAATTCAATGTTGCAAACATTGTGCATCTCAAAAATTTACCGGGAACCTTTTCTAAATTAACAAGCTTTTATTTCATAAAAGGGCTTCAGGCCATATTTCATTTTAAGTCAAGTTTGTTTTGTTTATCAAAAGACATAGTTTACCGCCTAAGGCGTTGACGCCGCGAATAATTTATGGCACTTTTAATTGTTATGATTCCACACACAATGAGCAGAAGTTTGAAGAAATAATCTGATATTTTCATACAACGCTTTGGTTCATTACGAGTAAGTATAGCTTAGCAAAACTTTCAAGTATGTACCAATATTAGTATTTTTTACATATTTAATTATCTGGATCGATCCCGGCACCTCCACCTTCATAGTCAGATTCTCTAACCATTGGTTTATACGGCCGTAAAATCAATTAATTCAACATGATCATTTCTACGGAATATAACTAGCAACAAAAAACAGGGGTCAAACACAGTCATCTTGAGACACAGTTCAAGTCAGCGGAAGAACAATCGAGAACTTGTTCAACGTTCAGAAACTAGCCGAGTTGTTAGGTCAAGTTCCTCTTCTAACACTCGAAGCGTTCCAACCCAATCCACACGTGAAAAAAACAATTCTCCAATTACCAAGTCCTCAATTACAGTTGACTCTTACTTTCTACTGTTATTTGTCAATCCGTTCCGATAAATTCCTGCGATGATCGCATTAGTTGGAGAATGATAAAAAATCGTTTGTCGTGCGCATTGGGTAGCGTCGCTTGCGCAGAAAGTCGAAAGTGATAGCTCGCGTGTGCGACTGCGTTCCGAGCCAGTAAAAGTGTACTCTTGCTTCCTAATCGTAACAATGGAATATTTGGCGCACTGTGTCAGTAATTCGGAGGTCGGTTAATTCCCACGCAGCATTGTATAACGCATTCCTAAGGTCTGGAGTTAATAAGATTGTGGCTTTACATGAAAACGAGTCTGCATTTTTTCTTATATATTTTCCTCATGACATAACAGAATTATTATTCGATTCGATTTTAATATAAATGGGACCAATCTAATAAGATTTTTCCAAGTTAGTTTCTAACTGACGGAGGTCTAAGATTAGGTACAAATTTTAAGAAAAAATGCGAACGGACTGAGAACCTCCTTCGTTTTAAAATCACTCAGTTTATAAATACGAGTCTGTGTATAATAATGAATTATAAAATAGTCATGTCTATGTATTTACTTATAACCAGAGTTTTGCGTAGGTAAGTTTCACTTAAGTAAACATAGACTTTCCTATTTGAAATTAAATTAATAATAAAATTTCTACTCACTCCGACTGCAATTATCCTCAACTTATCACTTTATTAATTAAAAATTATCATTTAATGACGCGTCTGAGATGTTGTACAAGTTTTAGAATCAGATGGGTATTCAGAGCAGATTTATACTATGTTGAGTAGGTAGCACTTATGAAGATAAGTGAGTCCATACATACATACATAAATCACGTCTTTATTCCTTACGGCGTAGACACAGCAAGATCCTAGCGTAACGAGACGTAAAAGCCACGTTTAGCACAACACGAATAGTTCGTTTAGAATTGATCAGTTATCCATCGCAGATTAATTGAGATACCTATGTAAATACAAACATATTTTGAAATGGATACGTTTCATGACTTACTGCACATTTTCTGTGTGTCATGCATGAGTCGACCTACGACGCTCTTGAGCACTTCAGTACTTTGTCGTGGTGCAATTCTATGTATTCATGTCGCTTGTTAATTTAACTTTACAAGTATTTTTTTAATTAAAAATATCAGGGTTCTTATGTTTTGTTATGGTTGCTTACTTAATATTTTCATAGGCCGACTGTAAAGTGTAATTATAGTACTTTCTGTTATAATAATGTTTTTTGCATCTTCTGTAAAACACCTATGATATGCAGAAACACTGACAGACAGACAAACAGGATAAAACAAATACAAACAAAATTTAGTAGTAGGTAAGAAAGCCATCTTGTACTAGATTTTCGTGTAATTTCGAACGTTGGACACTCGGGCGTTTAGAATAATCAGGCCAATAATGAATGATAAAAAGAAGGGTTTCCAATAGAACCGATTCATCCGTTTGGCAGATCACACGCCAGATTTAAGGTCGAGTGCGTTGGGCCACCAAATTACCAGGGGACCCGAACCTCTATAAATTGAAGGGGAAAATTCCATCCACAGGTGATGATGACAGGCACAGTATGGCCATTTATACTCATAAATGGAACGTGTGCTGTAAACCTACAGAATAAACTTTATCTTAAATCATTTATCATCAACTTCCAATTACTTCCAGCGCGACATTAAATTTCTGTGATATTAATTTGAAGGTGTTGAATACTTGAATTGAACCTTAAATTCGGGTAAAAACATTAGGAAAGCGGATTTGAGAACAATATTCATGATGATAAATGAGACAAACAATTTTAGTCAAAACAGCTGTTACAGAAAATTAAATAAACTGAAAACAGACAAAGCAAATAAGCGTAAAAATGTACTAACTGTAAACAATTACAAACTATCATCATTTACATTTCATTTAGTTTGTCCACGTACGTTAAATATACTGTACAAATTCAGGCGTTACTTTGCAGAGGGCCATTTTACATTAATCGGATAATTTTACTTTGCTACTCAGCTAGTTCTATCTACTAAAGGAGCAACCACACTGTCGCGTATACGCGGTGGCTGTAGGCATCACGTGTTCTCACCGTTTCTTCATACATTGTCAACGTATTTTACGCGATGTGAACATACCATAATATAGTGAGGCCGCGAAGTATTACGAACTTATCCCACCAAAACTGAAAATGTGATCAAAACTGATATTAATCACTTTGCTTCTCGCGACACCACGCTACACGTGTTCACGCAGTATCTATGCTGTTTTGGTTTATGGACACTATTAGACATATTTGTATCCCGTGATATGGCGATTGAGATGCGGAGTAGCAAAGTAAGGTTCAGTTATCCATTTATCTTTTGTGGTAGAATATATAATTTTCCTGGCTGCTGGTGGTCAAATGCCTCCCTTTTTTCTTTCCCCCCCGTCTGTGTCTTGTGCGAGGCTTCCCCAGTCCTTTTGGTTTGCCCGGTGCACGTCGCATGGAACCCAGTCGGTGGTAATTTTTGTATTTATTTATAGTTAAATTCTTTTCCACAATCTGGAACATGTCAGACATCGCACAAACAACCCAAAACTATAAAGCAAAATAACACTACCTAGTGATCCGCACATTAGCCACCTATTGATCAATTTGAGATCCGGTATCACACCTTTTGTCATCGTACCCAACAAACACAAAGCCTTTGTCGCCCAAGTGTGGTTGCCTTTATTTAATCCGATATGAAATACGAGTTCACGACCTTTCTTTGTGCCCCTGAATAGGTGGGCTCCAAATGTTAAAGGAAAATCGGTTATTTTAACTACATCTGAAAGCGTCATAAAGCGAAGCTCGTATAAACATAAACAAACTAGAACTCGAGTCTGGAAAATTTGTCTCCAATTTTATGAGCGTGTCTGATAAGTGTTTCCCATAATTTTGACTGAGAATTTTCCGAGAAAGCTATTTAATTCTTTATGGAAGCTTCTTTTTTATTCAGACTTGCTAAGTGATGCGTGAGTGTATCACGATCGAAACCGTTTTGCAATATACTTTGCGGATAATGTATTTTATCTTCAGTACAGTATATTTACGTCCCATTGCTGTGAATGAATTACACAAGGCGGTCACAGGTTTAAATAATTCAATGCTAATACAAGATCTGCGCCAGTTGCAATTGCAAGATGTGTTTTTTATCACGCACGGTTATACGGTTAAGCCCTAGAATCAGCCAGCGGCACCAATTTTTCCAAACCGGTACAACTTATGGATCTTCAAAAACCAACCAACCTATTATTTTCTTAAAAGACCGGCAACGCACTCTTAGCTCTCCTATCTTTTATGTTATGGCTCCATGGACGGCAGTGACTGCGTTCCATCAGGTGATCTGCAGAGTTATCACATAATAAAAGAACAAAGACGAAATCCATTGCCAGTTTTAAACAGACACGAAACTAATGTACCTAACGTATGTTTTCCCAGCTATAAAGACGGCGTTCCCGTTTTCCATAAAGTCAGCAGACGTGGCTGTCTCCTGGTACATTAATCAGTGTCAGCTCATTGGGACGCATCCCTCGCGCCAAAGCCTGTAAGCCTGACCTACTGACGTGACGCTTCGCTTTATCGAAACCTCTGTACAGGTACAACGCAGATTTTAACAGCTACAATTTTCCTTGAAAGTCGCTTAGTGGTTGCTAGCTGTTGCCATTCGTCCGCGCAGAATTAATATTTGTATCCCATGCGGCTTTACTTGTTCCGACACTTCTATCAATTATCGTTATATTTCATGTAATTTATAAAAAAAACATTGACATAAATCAAATACCTAAACCTTCCTCGTGCATTTTTCTATTGGTGAATACCATATTCAAAACCGCCCAGCAGTTTTTGAGTTTATTGCGAACAGACAGCAGTGATGATAATTTTATTAAGCTCAAGAATCATACTTAGTATAATTTTACATAGATAATGGTTACATAAGACACTATAATAATAATAATAATAATGGTTATCTACATAATGGTTACACTTGCTCGTTTGCCTTCCTATTCATATAAAAAAAAAAAAAAAAAAAATAACATCAGCTATATGGACCACCGACGTGAATGTCTCAATAGTAGATTGATAAACAAGGGTTGAAATTGAAGTATTCCATGCACCTGAAATATACCTGAAAATCCTGAAATAAATATTCCGCCAATAGTTCGAGGGTGAAATGTGTAATTTCACCCGAGTTGAACAACTCTACTTTTCATTTCGAATATGAGGAAAGTAAAAGAAGGTATTATGACAAATTTTACTAACGTCGCACGGTCGCGCGGTTAATACTTGTTACATTTGTCTTTCTTTTCCCGCTCTTTTTTCTATTGCGCGATTTGCGCGCACTGCGCATTTCTTCTGCGCACCAATGGCTGCGGTTAGTTTTTTTTTTTTAACTTGCAGGCACGGAGGTCGCTATCAATTAATTGTCGACTTATATTTCGAACTAAAAAAAATACTGAAAGTTATAATTCTTAATTCTCGTTGTATGTTATTTTCATGTGAATGTTATTTAAAAAAATACCATTTATCCTTTTACAATTAAAGTGGAACTATTTGTATTTATATATATAATATAAAACATAGCTATGAAGGGTTGGTTGAGTTCTTTTTTTTTCAAATTACATTCAACCCAAAGGTAGCAATGAGTCACTCTCAACCCGCTATCCAGGTTATCAATGACCTACTTTCAGAGTATGAGATTTTTTTTTTTTTAGGTTATTATTATAGTACTGGACTCTACGAAGAGGAATCTATTTAATTCAACTTTTAGTGTACCTATTGAAAATATTATATTTAAATGTTTAAAATGCGTTTATTAAAAAATCGTATTCATATAGAAAACTCAGAAGAGACAGTGACAGCTATTCTCATAGAAAAGAACATTATGAAAAACCTTGATGGCCAGCGTTAGATTCAACACTCCCCCATAAGTTAGTGGTTTCAGGAATTCCGGCAACAAATTGCCACAAGTTTTCGAAAATGAGTACGTTTTGCATTTGAAATGCCCAATCTCGATAGTTAATGGTGCCTTTTAGCTTTTCCATCGTAACTGTTGAGTTTGAATACTCACCCATTTTTCAGCAAATAAACCACATTTATACACTCAAAATATAACGTAGATTAACCCATAACCTACGTAAATATATTATATTTAAATGTTTAAAATGCGTTTATTAAAAAATCGTATTCATATAGAAAACTCAGAAGAGACAGTGACAGCTATTCTCATAGAAAAGAACATTATGAAAAACCTTGATGGCCAGCGTTAGATTCAACAGTACCTATAGATAATATTGCCCTACGGCCATTTCAAAACAAAAACGGGACTTTTTAGGCCCCGGAAAGTAACTGAAATCAAGTTTTTTTACAAATAGCGACACCTTACTTTCCCACTAGCTACATCCTGAATTAACCTTTTCTGTAATTACCGTTACAGCACGACTAGTTTTGCAAGGAAAGTAATAAGGAATGTAGTAAAATAAGTAAGGAAGTAAGTACTTACATCCTTTTTAATACTATAAATCCTACTGATAATTATGCGAAAGTTTGTGTGGATGCACGGATGTTTCTTACTCTGTCACTCCAGAATAGCACAGAGATAGATTATAGTCCGTAAAAACAGGCCGACTATATTTTATTCCGAAATATTGCACGGTTCCTGCGGGATAGCGAGATTATTTTGCAGACGAAGTCGCGGACAACAGCAAGTTAATTTAAATGAACGTTTCGTAAATATATTTTTTATGTAATTACGAGTGTAATACCAAGTTGACTAAAATATCAAAGCATATTTCAATTATTTACGTTTCACGATACATAAATCTTTAACATCTCCAGTCCCTACAAAGACTTGGCTAAGAGGCACTAAAAGAGACATTTACACTAATACTAGAAAATTGCTTATGCCAATCACCAATAAATTACTGATATACTACGAATACTTAATCTTGTAGTAAATGTTTGATGAATGAATGAAAAAGAGAGAGAATGAGCCTTGATGAATGTAATGCACGTAACTAAATGAGATACAAAGTATGGTCTAAAGCGCCGTTACGACACGTTTCCTTGAAGAAAACGTGCGGTTACACTATATTTAACATTACGGAGTTTCCGTAAATTAGCTGCTTGATATATCTACAGCTGGTCATTAGATGATGGGTCAATGACTCCTGTCCCAAGGCTTCTTAAAAGCACCAGACAAAATAACATGAGAAAGAACTTGACGAGGACTCGTAGTTTTCTGCCTGCTTTTTTGCTGATACGTCTTACTTTTTACCGAAGTTTCGGTTTCGGTTTCGGCCTAAAATCATGTTTCGGCCAAAGGTTCTGTTTCGGCCAAAAAACAGCCGAATCTATCCCCCGCATCGAAACTTAGTATCACTATGATAGTGTGGAAATTTCAATCTGAGAAAAGTGATAAAACGACCGGATAGCCTAGTGGTTAGTGACCCTGACTATGAAGCTAGAGGTCCTGGGTTCGAATCCCGGTAGGGGCAGACAGTTGTATGGTGAATACGAATGTTTGTGCCAGAGTCATGGATGTTGTATGTATTTATCTACATTATATTAGTATGTTTATCCGTTGCCTGGTACCCATAGCACAAGCTTTGCTTAGTTTAGGGCTGGGTCAATTGGTGTAATTTGTCCCAAGATATTTATTTATTTATTTTATTTATTGTAATATTGGACCAGCGAGAAGTTCAGTTATTCATATTATTCATTTTTTTCAACGTTATATTTATAAAATGCTCCTCTTATTCGTCATAAATGTTTTGCAACAGTTTAAATGTGTTTGATATAACTTGGTATTTTCGTCACATCATCGAAACTGGTAGGTAAGAGGTTCATCACGATCACAGATTTGAGATCAGCGTATTTCGCAATAATTAAGTACGTAGTGCAGTGCGTAAGCTAATCTGATTAATAGCCTCATTAGCGTATCGGTTAACACTTGATAAATCCACTTATATCGATGATTGTACGCGTATTTATGGCGCCTATATTATTGTACTAGTATTCATCGGAGTTGGGATATATCCACGTGATTCAGATGACTAGGTATAATTAATTGGGCAGTCAAATTTTACTGTTGTGTTTAGAACTCATTAGGGATTTGATGTTTATATACCTTGTAGTCAAACATGTGTGTGCGTGCGTGCGTGCGTGCGTGCGTGTGTGTGTGTGTGTGTGCGCGCGCGCGCGCGCGTGTGTGTGTGTGTGTGCGTGCGTGCGTGCGTGTGTGTGTGTGTGCGTGTGTGTGCGTGCGTGCGTGCGTGCGTGTGTGTGTGTGTGTGTGTGTGTGTGTGTGTGTGTGTGCGTGTGTAATGTAGCATTCTAATGGTGAAACAGTGTTTAATCAAATTAACAAATCACATCTTTATCCCTTATGGGGTAGACAAAGCCTAAGGTGGCAGGACCTACAAGCTACGTTTAGCAAGATTGTGAGCGTATAGATGGCAAAAAATTGAATCAAAATAGTGATGGTTTGCTAGCGGCATCGCCTATATTTTTTTTATTTTTGCCCGTTCCCTCGATGGGCTTTTACCATCTGCGCGGGAAGAGAAGCAACTGGTACATTCTATGTTTCTTCTTTTCTCCCACACCAGCATGAAACTAATTGTCCAATGGTTTTAAGTTTATTCGTTACAAACGTTTATTCTTTGTGGTATTAGTATAGAAGTACAGATTATAAATAATAAATTTAAGATATCCTGCTCAGTAGACTGACAGTGGTTCTTAGGTTAGAAGTTTATCTTATATTACTGACATTCTGATCTCATGGAACCATAACAAACAGACAGTGTAATAATGTAAGTAACAAAGTACAGGGGCCCATGACGTCTTAATGCGATTCAATTCCGATTCAGTTTAGGTTCGCTCGCTGTCAGACCCATACTAAAAATGACAGCTAAAACCTGAACTGAGTCTTAATTGAATTGCATTAAGACGTCTGAGATTAAGCTTCTTCCATGCTGGTCTGGGAGTAAAGAAAAAACATAGAATTTACCAGTTGCTTCTCTTCCCGCGGAGATGGTAAAAGCCCATCGAGGGAATGGGCGAAAGTCTTTGGGATCATGTTATAGGCGATGCGGCTAGCAACCCATCACTGTTTTGATTTCCTTTTCCACCTATTTATACGCCTTTAATCATGGTGAACGTGGCCTTAAGGTTTTGTTACCTTAGGCTCTGTCTACCCCGTAAGGGATAAAGACGTGATGTATGTATGTATGCATGTATGTATGTATTAAGACGTCATGGTGGGCTGCAGTTCAGGTTTTAGCTGCATTTTTAGCATGGATCTGACAGCGAGCGAAGCTGAACTGAGTCGGAATTGAATCGCATTAAGACGTCATGGTACCCCCCAGGACTTCATAAAATAGTACGTGTAAGGCAGTTTCACACTTCGCCGTCGTCCGACATTGGCATATTACCCAGTCGATCGGTCAACACGCCTCCACCATTCCGGTATTAAACGGCACTAATGCCAAGGAATTCTAGCGCCCAGCAAAAGGTCGCTTGTTTTTCTGGTTCTAGTCAACCTGAGTGCGAACCCTTCGAGTCGTGACTAAGGCAAAACAAATCATGCGGTGACAGCCCGTTGGTTCAAATAATGATAGTAGTTTTTAACATCGAGTATGTAAGAAAATAGAGAGTAGAAAACGGATGAAAGTGAAATTAATATTTTACATACAAAATTGTTGTCATTAGGTACATCAAAAATGTGACAGCTACGATTAAGATGCCGTCCTCATTTGGTTTTTCTGCTCTATTGTCACATTCAATCTGTTTGGAATTTAGGGTCGTTGATCCTATGGGCTAATGCGACAAAATGTACGAAGCACGTTTTAAAATAAATAAATAAAGAAAGGGCTGTTGATACCGGCTGGTAAAAAAGGCGATAATGTTATGCCACAATATTTTTCAATCCTGTCAAATATAGAAGAAACACGGATGACAGTTATTGGCAGGCGGGAGAAATTTAAATAATGTATCCAGACGGCGCCGCCGACACTTATAAAGTGCATGCATAAAGACGAGGTGTATATTCAAATTTTGTGGATTTTGTAACGACAAATAGGTATACCGAAGTTTTACGAGACACGCGAAGTAATTATCAACATGCAACTGTGTTCCTTATTTAACAAAGTAAGTCCGTTAATCCGCAATGATTATAAAAAATATTTTATGGCTTTGGAAATTACCTAGTTAATATTTAAACAGTAGAAATTTGTGAATTCGTTGTCAGCAACAATTACAACTACATATTTGGTCGTTTCGGGATACCAACCGGCAAAGATATTTCGGGTCAACATTTGAACACCATTAAACATTTCTGGCTCAGAAACGTCAGTTTACACAAATTTATCCACAATTAATTATCCAGTGCCAACCGCTACGCTGAACAAAATCAATTTCGTATTCAACATCAAACAATCGCTCCAGCCCTTATATTTTTTCATTCACTTATAGAAATCTGATTGGAACGCGACATTTACATGATTTCTACATATATTACCCGCTTTACATAATTATTAATTAATTCATTATTTAATATTACGGTTTTATAAGCATGCTAATTAAATAGCGGATGTCATAAAAATATTTAGGAATCACAAGGTCAAGGAATCCAAGAATGTGCACCGGATGTTTTGTGCGAAACTGAAAGTAAGAATCTTGTTGATATCAAAGTAATCTCTAATTAACACTTATTCGTATAGTATTTTCGGAGCAATTACAGCATTTATGTAAAGAGAGGAAATGTATGTTTACTATTTCACGGTTTCATCTGTTCTTAATCGTTTGCAACTAAAAATGTTTGTTTTGACAAATTCAAAAGATTTTCAGTTCGATTTTAAATTTACTATCCCATTATATTTTCACGCAATTGGTACATGTAACAGTTATTGTCTCAGTCTAAGATTTGTTATCTCTATAATATTTCCTAACAATCAATTGCATCCGGTATAATTGTGCGGACAGTTCCCGCTTTCAACAGAATACTGGGTTACAAAGTACACAAGCTATTGTTGGCCTCTAGAATCTAGATTATTCTACTGACAAACACAATTTATCATCTATCGCCGTTCTACATTTTACCACTTGGCACTTGCCACAGGATGCAAAAGTAGTCCCTGGTCCGACAAGGTCTTTAGAATGGCAGGGATTAAGTGCATATCTGAATTCTAGACAGACGGATAAGCAATTTATTATGTCACAATAAAGTTTTCGTCATCAACCAAATAAATTACTGTTATTTAAAACATCTCCTTCACTGGTTTTATTTAGTGCAAGGCCGTGATATTTATATACACGCATACTTATTATGTCATTAGGAACTTGATTAATTATACATTTGACAGGAGTCTGATTAGATGCCACCAAACAAGTATAAATTAATTTAATCGCGGTATTCCTTGTATGTGAACCAGTTTGCACTCGATATATCGTGATTAACACCTTCATTATGAAAATTATTGCAATTTAAATGCAAAAATGTAACAGGTTCATGTTATCCTTCCTTTAATGTCTGTAATAAATCTTGGCGATCCATCACATGAAGTGTGGAATAGTTCGCAAGTTTTGTAACATAGTAATCATTTTTTGTATATATTATTATCTAGTCCATGCTGACTTGTGTGCCTTGAGTGTAATAAAAATAGAAGAGCAATATAGTTTATTTAAACAAAATCAATTATGACTATGACTTATTTACTAGCTAATAGATACATTAACAATACAGATCAATGTGACAATCCATTTTTTAATGTAGGAACTACGAGCTATCATAAAAATTGTGAAGAGTACGACACGGACTGTATGATAATGCAGACAATGAAGGAAAATAAAATAATAAGTAAAAAAACCGACACTGCTTCTGCCGTTAGGTACTCATCACGAACAACTTCTGACATGACAAAATGTAAAAAAATGTAAAAGTCATATAAAGAAGAGTATAAAAAACAAACAATATTAATTAATAAAAATATAAAAAATTTCGCAACAAAATAGTAAAACTCGCTGAGATTCATTAAATATCTCAAGTTGAGAACGATAAGTCTCGTAGTAAGCACGAAAAACTATGTCAAGTGTGTCATATTTCACTCACACCGCGGAATACCACGTTAATTGAAAATAGCCGTTAAGTGATTCGCCGTTTAAATCTCGAGACGGGCGGAGCACGGAACTCCGTCATGCGAGTAACAAGCGCTGGATCAAATTAGATTTTAGGGTTCCGTGTCCAAACGGTAAAAACGGGACCCTATTACTAAGACTCTTACTGTGCGTCTGTCTGTCTATCTGTTTTCTGCTACCAGGCTGTTTCAAATGACAGTTGAAATATTCACATTATGAATCACTAGCTGTTGCCCGCAACTTCGTCTACATAGAATTCGTTTATCGCTATCCCGCAGGAATTACGCAATTTTCCGGGATAAAAAGTAGCCTATGTATTATTCCAGACTATAATCTAATAATATAAATAGTTCCAAATTTCATCCAGATCTGTCCAGCCGTTCTGGCGTGAAAGAGTAACAAACATCCAAACATTCTCACAAACTTTCACATTTTTATAATATTAGTAGGATAGTAGGATAACCTTGAAGCTGGACTTTTGAGCTTCAGTTAGTGACCAAGTTTGAGCGTACGCTAGGATGGGAAGATTACACATATCGAAGAATTTACGCTTTAGTAATAGAGGAATATTGCCGTCCATTAGCGTCTTAATGAATGAAAGTATAGTATTCGAAAAATTCGGAAAATTCGAATACTATTCTAAGTACATTTCGAATAGGTAAATTAAGCGACTATTCGTATATACGAATATTCAAATATTCGAATACTGAGCCCTAATTATGATGTATGTCCGTTGCCGCTACACTCGTAACTACAAATACTAAAAACAGAATATTTAAAATGACCTCACACTGCCTACATTTTTCTCAGGGGCAAGACTCTCCTAACACTGGTAATTATATACACATGCCGAATTGTACGGAACCTCGGTCCGCAAGTCCGACTCGTACTTGGCCGGTTTTTACCAACATTTTCCTATTATACTATATCGCGGTAGCTAGGGTTCTGTTACAGCGTGAATACATTTCACGAAGACAGCGGAGCAGAAACGGCGATGTTTTTTACAGGTTGTATAAGTACAGCGATGATTGCGATTTGCCGGTAGTTGGGTCTTATGCATGTCCTGTACGGGTTGGTAGGCACCACATTACTCGCTGCAGCTGCCATGGAGTGCTTGTACTGCTGTGCTCCGGCGTGGAGAATGAGACAGTGACAGACGTGTGCCAGTAACACGAGATCTGTCTTAGCCCTTCGACAGTATCAAATGAATAAAACAAAACATAAATTCCAGAGTAACAGCTAACTTTCAACATGAAACTACCGTAAGATTCAATCATAATTACACAAACGGATAACTCAAGTATAAAAGTCGAGTGATGCTCGACATGTTTCGGACTAGTTCGTAGTTTATACGTGAGTTATACGGTTATGTATTTATGTAAGACAGCTAAGCAGTCATTCAGGGACTGCTAGTTTCATATTAGGTATGTAATGTACTACAATATATATTTTACATGAAACATTTTTCTGAACCCGCTCCTCTTTCCGCGCAGATGGTAAAAGCCCATCGAGGAAATAGGCGAAAATCTAGCAACCCATCACTATATTGATTCCCCTTTCCACCTACACGCCCACAATTATGCTAAACGTGGCCTTTAGTTTTTGTTACCTTAGGCTCTGTCTACCCCGTAAAGGATACATACATACATATACCGTCACGCCTCTTTCCCACAGGGGTAGGCAGAGACTACTTTATTCCACTTGCTACGATCCTGACATATTTCTTTCGCTTCATCCAGGGATAAAGACGTGATTTATGTATATATGAATGTATGTATTTTTCTGAAAATTATTTTCTTTTTATATTGTTACGGTATCCCCGTATCATAACCCTTATCTGATTTAAATATAATACATTACCGTTTTTCCTCACATTTAGTATTTTTTCACAGTTCGCGGAAGATATCTCATGCCACAACGATACATCGTTTAATTGATGTTTATAGCTAGTTTTTGTCACACGCACAGCAGTCTCACGACACTTCGGCCATTGAATTATAATAGCCCAGATAGCTTACTTTGATCTCGAAGACAATGAGAAAATCCCGAGAATAATTGAGAGGTTATTACTTTTTGAGGCCTAAAATACGTCAACACTTGAATTAATTGCTGATGTGATGACAATAGAACAAACGATGTACCAACTTCTTGTTAATTTTCTTTACAATAGAAGAGCGAATGTTTTTAAGATTAGATTTTTGCGTAACATACTATGTAGCTAAATCGAAAAGGCTCGTATGAACTGCAATGACAACTTTGAATCTGTTCAATAAAATACAGCACAATGTATGTGCAGTAGAAAACTTTGTGGTACGTATAGTATAGGTACCTACAAAAACGACGTAAGCGCTCTTCGCAGTCTATTTGCAAAACAAATTGTAGATTTTGTTTATTTTGATCTTCAAAAATGTATGAAAAAAGAACATTTTCCCGTTTTAAGTCGCGAATGGATCTGTCGCGCAACCTTTACAATGGAAATAAAATAGAAACAAATTAAACTACCTGTATGAAGCAGTTTACAATACACAGGAGCAGTAATAGAAAATACCAAACAAAACAAAATGCTGGCCAATTAGAAAACTCAAACCTAAAACACCAGCGTACGCTCTCTCAGAAAAAACTTCGATACTTAATTAAAGTACATAATCAACATCAAAATTTTACGAAATAAGGAGTTAATCTGATTTTTTTGCTGATCTATGTAACATAAGTTTAATGGAACAATATATTTATTTAAACATTGAAACCGCGCGTTATACTAAGAAATTTTAAGCATTATACCTAGTTTAAAACATGCGGTGTCTATATTGTCTGAACAGTAATAAAACGTACTGTTTTAATATCACACAGACCGAGGCGAAATTTCAATTATGCACAAAAGTGTTTTTATTATTGACCTCGCGTGCATAAAAGTGGATTAGAATACGATGGGACCGCCAGTGAAAGTGTCATGCGGTCGCGGCGAGTACAGAATTATGTGTTGTTTACATAAGTCTGGTAGAAGGGCATATTTACAATTCCGTAACGAACGTATTTGTTCGTTTGTTTTTCTTTGGTTTTAGGAGCTGTAAACGCGAGAATAGCCACTTTTCTGAGAAAATTTGGCTTCGATCAAAGGATGTCATGTTTGAATGATATTGTGACATCAAAGCCATCATTGTCTCTTTTATTGTTAACTAGCTTCTGCCCGCGACTTCGTCTGTATAGATTTATGCATATAAACCTTCCTCTTGAATCACTCTATCTATAAAAAAAATCCGCATCAAAATTCGTTGCGCAGTTTTAAAAATCTAAGCATACATAGGGACAGACAGCGGAAAGCGACTTTGTTTTATACTATGTAGTGATGCAACGTGTACGACTTAAGGATAGGGAATGAATATGCATTAAAAAATATGTGACATTTCTTAATAAAACATGAAAATATAAAAAAGAAGAGAAAAAGTGAAATTAAATGTAATATCCGACAAGAAATACGGAAAATATAAGAGTTTCAAACTGCTTATTGAAACTTTTATAATTGCTTGAAAATATATTTTTATAATGTTTGTTACATAAATGAGTTTTTAATGAAAGCCATGAAAGTAAATCATGAATATTCCTATTAAAAGGTTTTATGAAAATCATAAACCTAAACCTACCATTAATTCGCGTATTTTACCCCTACATACCTATCTGAGTTTTCGGAATTTGTGTGCTAAATTACATTTGAAATTTATCATGAGCTTTTCGGTGAAGGACAACATCATGAGGAAACTTGCATACGTCTGCGTAGCAATTCAATGGTGTGTATGAAGTTCCCAATCCGCACTGGGCCCGCGTGGGAACTATAGCCCAAGCCCTCTCTTTTTGAGCAGTGGGACGTATATAGGCTGAAAACGAAACCTCGTTCACCGTATTTGTTATTCCTAAGTCACGCACTCGACTAGATTTTTAAATCCGTTCGCTTTTCCTCCCCGTCACGTACCTATTTCCTTTTTCAAAGGAAATGAAAATGTTCGCGGTGAAAAACAATGCCTTGGGGTCCTATCTTTCGCATTAAATTTGAAGTTCGCTTCTTATAAGAAGCTTGGTTTGTAATAGCCCTTTTGTAAAAGCGATAAGGTGAAATGGGCAAATTTCAAACGTGTTTGTGGCATTTCTACACTCTCCAAAACGGCGCAATTGTTTTAATTGTAACCAAGGCAACTGTTGCATCTTTGTCTTACTAACTGATAGTTAGTTGTTTCTAAAATGAAATATTTTTGGTGTAACATTTATAGGAAAAATTGGTGTGTCTTAGAGTCCGAAGAGACAATATCAAATCACAGTCACCGTCATGACCATTAAACACGGATTCAGATCACTTCGTTTTTATAACTATTTTATGTCTGTGACACACACACACACGCACACACACACACACACACACACACACACACACACACACACAAATCACGTCTTTATCCCTTACGGGGTAGACAGAGCCTAAGGTAACAGGTACCTACAGGCCACATTTAGCAAGATTGTGGGCGTATAGGTGGAAAAAAATCGAATCAAAATAGTGATAGGTTGCTAGCCTCATCGCTTATAACATGATTCCTATTATAATCACCCATTCCCTCGATGGGCTTTTACCATTTTATGTCTGTGAGATACTCTTAATATTAAGTTAGCGGTTCGCACTCATCTTAGGTGGACTGTGATAATGATAATCTACCGGGCTTTTTGCAGCAACTCGCTTCCGACCTCCGCGTATACTTTAAAACATGGCATTGTGCGCGTGTGCTCGTAATTATTTACACAAAACAATCGTGCGAAACTGGCCGCGACAATCCCTGGCTGTTTCTAACACGAAATTGTCAGTGAAAGCCTACTATTACCGCTGACAAGGAAGCATTTTTGTTGGCAAAATATGAAAACTTAAATTGATGTGTGATAGCTGGTTATTTAGATCGTAAACAGGCGTTCCACAACGGATTGTTAGCCGAGTTTGTTTTGTTAAAACAAAGGTCTGATTGTTCTATTTTAATATGTGTTTACTGTCGAAACTATTTGAATGGTATGTCTACTCTTACTCTTATTTATGAATCATTGGTATCTGTAAATGCCTAGACGTCTTGTTACCTTAGGCTCCGTAAGGGATAAAAACATGATTTATATGTGAGTACACACTCACTGTGTGTTTGTATTTATTCTTTGTTTATTATTGCATCAGTGGAAAGTTTTTTAGGTAAAGGGCAAAAAGATTGAACCAACTTTAACCATAAGCAAAATAACACAATTCAATATGATATTACTAGAATACTCGTAGTTACCTACGTCTTTGTAAGCATTCAGGCTTTATCCCGCCTTAGAATGAACGCCAAATGGAAAGGTCCCTGCGAAGGCGAGGCATTCTGCTACCTTAGTCCATTTATTTAAGCAAACAAAGGCAGGCATTGTGCGGAAAGATAGATTTGTAATCGTACAAGTAGTAGCTCCCTGATGTGTCTAGTGAGTTGAACTAACGGTTGGACTACCTTGTGATTGATTACTTGCTAGTTCTTATTTTGCTTCTTTCTTCCCCTGCGTTACTGCTTTTTAATGATCGCTGGTAACATAATGTTAAATGACCTTGCGGTGCAAATTTGAACAGGAAATGTATAAATCTGCAGAAATTGTTTGTGAATCAATAGTTTTCAATAGCCTAAACTTATAAAAGAAACATAAAACAATAAACATTATATTAAATATTGCAATCATTTTCACGGGTGCGCTCGCTCTAACTCTAAGCTCAGCAGTAATTATTTAAATTGCTTACACTTTAAGATTTTATCTTTCACGCATTTACACGGTATAATCTGTTTTGTGAATGATGAACAAACCGGTAGTTTACTTGTGTATATAGTGAGTTGGAATTAAACGTAGCGTCAGGGAGGGAGTGCCAATTGATTGGTCTTTATTGACGATTCCCGAAATAAATGGGTGGCTTGAGCAAAGTGACAAATTAGAAGTCACAATGATTTGTTGCGTAGGTGCTGCGAAGGAAGAAAAGAGAGAAGGCTGAGACGCGATGCTGGAAGAACATCCCATAGCCTATAATTCAAATTCAAATTCAAAATTCATTTATTCATTTCAACAAAGTGGTTACAAACAAGCCAAGTTTGAGGCTTCTCAGTAGGTATATATGTACCTGTATTGAGAAGTCTCGCTCTTCCAAATATAGCACATTTTAACAATAGGTCCACAGTTTGGAAAATAAAAGTTTATAAATGAAATTATCCTAGCTTAAAAACAAGCTTATTAGTTACTAACATGCAAAGCGTGTGTGTGTGTTTGTGAGGTACGGGGGGTGTATAGGTAGTTATATAAGAAATTCTACTTCATTGACTGCTTTTAAGAGCAAATTCACAATCCATCTGCTTATGGAACAAACTTCTTCGGTCTAGCCTACTGTGTTTACCTGTAATAAATTGTCGCATTTTTGTTTGGTTCTCGCAGGCAAATGTTTATATAAATAAAAATTGGATGTATTCAGTTTTCGTGCTTCTTTTGGGTTGTTGCTTAGGTTAAGTAATCGTATGTTTTGTGTTGTTCAATGGATCCACTCAAAAATAGCGTCGTTGCACCCTGTGCTCTGACACATGCTGAGTTGGAATCCTATTTTAAAAGAACTAACCATTTTGTTATGTATTAGATATGAAGCTCTTTTGAATACAAACTGTACTTATATTATAGTTGTAAGTAAGTAAGTAAATGCTTTATTGTACAAATATAAAGATACAATTTACAAAAAAATAAAAATAACATTAATACATGCACAAAGGCGAACTTATCCCTATAAGGGATCTCTACCAGTTAACCTTTGAGTAGATGAGAGGAGCATTAAACGAGGGACCGACAAAATGAGAGTTTAAAATTCCAGATAGTGAAAGCCACAATAGAGCGTACATATCTAAGTACAATAAACAAAACATAAAATACTACTAAATATCATTACACACATGCATACATACAAAATACAATAAGAGTACACACACAATATCTAAGAAGATGGTGTGAGCCACATCTCTCAGTTGTTGTTGAGAAATAAATATTTCTCTTTGTTTCTTTCTAGAAATCAATAAGTAAGTATTTATTACATTTCATCGTCTGCTCTCCACCTCGTTGGTGTAGGGTCCTTCAGATTCTGCCATTTGACTCTGTCCTGCTCCACTTTAATCCGAATCGTTATCATAATAATAATAAGACTCATATAATCAAAATTCAATTCAAGGTTATTTGTATTCGCGCTTGTCGCGATAGCTTTTCCGATAACCCTATATACATATAAGGTTATGTAGGGCATTTCATAGTGATCCTGAGAGATATCAAACCATTGTCTTTACCTTAAGTATTATACCAACCACTAAATAATATTTCCGTTTCAATATTATCCATTTCTATACATTTTGTCGAGTCATTTGCAGCATTCAGTATTCCGGGCAGCTCTACATTTTTCCGTTACCGTGGTTAGGCCCAATCCCTAAACAATTACTATGGATTGATAGAGGTTTTATTTATTCCGCTAATAAATAGTTCCGAAATAGGTGACCCACTTATTCTTATCGAAGGACACGCTTATTATTCGAAGGGGACAAAGAAAATTCCGTGAATGAGCTATTTGTCGCTTGTGGTGTGAATAGAAATTTTGCTACGGCCATATAAGGAGTTTCTGTTTTACATGACAAGTTGACGGTTCCAGACAGTCCATTTCAAGATGGGCCGATAGCCAAAAGCCATATTCTCGTGGTGTAGGTAACGTGGGTTTGAAGCTAGGAAAACTTTATTACGAGATAGTACGGGGGCCTAACCATATCTTAATGCTGTTCTTTAGCTGTCATTATTGACGTTTCTAAGTAGTATGGATCTGACAGCGATCGATTCAACTTTGGTTCGGAATTGAGTCGCACTAAGATGTCATGGTAAAGGTCTGCGAAACAGTTCAATTGTGAGTGTAAACTAAAAACAACAGGCTAAGCCTTCTCAGTCCGAGAAGAAGCCTATGCCCAGCGCTGGGATGTATGTAATCTGAAGATAATGATGATGATTTATAGAAGTAAGTACCTAGCGAATCTCATCCCACTCATTGTAATGACTCGGGTGAATTTTCGAACGGCACTATCTTCTGCATTACGTCAATGTATTTAGGTAGATAGGCACTTCTTTTTAACTCAGCAATGCAGAGCGAACATTGTAGATGTAGCATTCCTAATTCACTAACATTCTACCCGCATTAATTTCATTTCACACACCCGTCACTGGTTTGTTATAAGTGTTATAACTTTGGACTCGGAACATTAAACAAATGACGCGCGACAAAGACGCACGCCACGGCAACTCAATGATTTGGGTCAACCAGAAGACTATTCGAAACTAAACTAATCTAAAAGAAAACTAGAAACTGAATTACACTCATTAAATAAGTATAAACATCAAAATAAATTTAAAATAAAAATTACAACTTAACAAGATGAAATATAATCCTTCCCTAACCCAATCTGTCAATTACGCGACCAAGAAAGTTCATGGTAGTATTTTGAATCATTACGTATTTTTTGTATACTCGTATCAGGGTACGAAAAGTACCTACCCGAAAAATATTGTAAAAAAAATATAGAAAATTAATTAATTAATTAATCACTTAAATCCACTGTGTTACGTTATAAAAGTACCCTTGAAATCTGTGAATTGAATACAATTCACAGAAAAACAACAGACAGGAATGCAAAAACAAAAGATGTTATGATTAACAGTGAGAACGAACACCCACGAGGTCGCTTTGCGGATTTGATTGTACTCTATCGCTTTATTCATTACACAGGAAGGTCACAAAATTATGTAATTAATCTTAGGAACATTGATTTAGTTTAAGATCAACAATGTAACAACGAAGAATCATTATTTCTTCGAGCTTTTCTACATTATCGGATGCAATACGTATCAGTATCGGACGCCAATAGGTATTATTGACACATGTAAAATGTGTGTCATCCACTTTGTAATACTGAAACAAAATTGGGAAGGCGTCCGAAACCGATATCTGATCCGTTATTTTGGAAACGCTAATAGGTTTATCGCAGGTTTAGAAATGTTCATAGATGACCAATGTTGAAGTATTTTAAGCTTTGGTAGTGCTTAATTAATAAATGTTTCTCTCTCTCTCTCTCTCTCTAATTAACTGGGTCTGAGTTCTATCAAATGTCGCACACAGAATAAAAAACTACATAAATCTTTGTTTCTTATACAAAAGGCGACAATTCCGAGGGCACGTATTAAGAGCTTTGAGAGAAAAAGGACTGTCATTTACGTCTTCAACGGTCCACTTGTACTCCGGAAAATATTAATGTTAGCGACTATTCTTTTATTACTGACCGTACTTAAAGTACCTACCTAATATAAATTCTTCGGGTTCACAAAATATTCGATAGGTAGTTAGGTCGGCACGGCACGATATCATAAAGCGATATTTAAGATAAAATAAGGAAAATCAAAGGAGAGTAGATGTTTTGAAATCTCATTTACTGTGGAAAGTAGCATTCGAAAGAGGTAAAATCTGTGTATTTCTGAAAAACTAAAGCTCAAAAAATAATCGATTAGTAGATGCGACTGAAAAATAGTGCTATAATTTTAGATAATTCGTGTGAAAAATTGATTCTTCATTGGATAGTTTCTCTGTTGTCTTTAGTGTAGTGCACTGAGTTGCAATTTAATCGATACTTCACTACATAGTATAAAACAAAGTCGCTTTCTCTGCCCTTAGGTATATGTCCCTATGTCCCTATGTATGCTTATATCTTCAAAACTACACAACGGATTTTGATGCGGTTTTTTAATAAATAGAATGATTCAATAGGAAGGTTTTTATGTACAATTCTACGCAGACGAAATGTGTGAAAAAAAGTGTCTTATAAAAAAAACCTATGAATATAAATTAATCTCATTGCTGGCATAATAACACCTTTCAAACTAGTTCGACCAATTTTGAATCCGAGTAGGTAAGTATAGGTCTTCACTAACACAACGCAGGTCTTTTTACAGACGAAGGCCAAACACGCTAGATTAAAAATGCATTAAAACACAATATGTATGTAAAAATAACGGAACTGTTGCAAGAGCTTTTTGTTCAAGTTTAGTTATTACCAACAGACTCAATGTCAAAACAGTCACGCTTGACATTTTTGATTTCTTTGTTAGGTACTTCACAGACATCCGCACTGAGATATTAATATTGATAACGGCAGTCATTATTCATTAGTTCATTACGGTTATTAGAATAGGAAGGCGGCAGCATGGAAAATTTGTTATCTCAACGTAATTTTCATGTTGCAGGCTTTATCTAAAGCTATAACCAGACGTAATGACTATTCTGTTACATTTAGAGGTTAATTGGTGATCTGATGTAAGCTGACCTATGTAGTCCAGTATAAAAGTTTAGCAGTTGGTGTACAGAGCACGGAAAATTGTAAGGATTTAGCAACCATCTAAACAAAAGCGTCGTAACTGTTTAATGATTTATATCTGCACGCAGCCGACTATGAAGCAACCGCCGTCAAAGACAAGTCACTAACTATTAAGATTTAAATAGTCAACATTAAAAGACGTCGTAGTCTCACACGAGTGAAATAAGTTCTCACTTGCGGTTGCAGGCGTGAAGCCGTGATATCTTTTTTACTTACGCGGGTCTAAGAAATTTAATCCGGCAATAAAACTAAAGGAAGGTTCACATTTTAAGGCCAAATACAGGATGCGATCGCTTTGACTTGAATCCATGATAACTCGTGGGTGGTCGTAATTCCATTCGCCATCTTTTTAAACACCATCTAATAGCGATAGCGAGCACCTGGCGTTAGACAAGATCCCGCGACTCACAAGCACGACCTAATATTACTTATCTATCTAATGTCACTCCATTGAGAATGGGAATACAAATTCAAATTTACAGCCACTAGAAGAGGTTGGAAATCTGACATAGCAATCGGATCAACCCACGAATCCAGAAATGATTAGATTTCGGCAGCGTTTCGTCCTGAATTCTACCGTTCGTATCGGCACGCTAATGACATATCGGCGTTTGAGTGATTTGCTAAATCCGTTTCACAGTCTGTTTTGGTCATGCGACGTTGATTGAAGGTTGTATTTCTTTGCCAATATTGCATCCGTGACAAACGGCCGCCATATTGCCACAGTGCTTAATGCTAGGTCTAGCAAGGAATGTCCTTGGAACTTAAAGTTGTCGCTTAGTGAGGGTTGCACCAAGTTTATGTAACAATAGCAGAAGCAAATAATCTGTTATTGCTATTTGTAGATACTTGGTGCAACTAGCACTTAATATACTACTTTGTGTCATATGTACGTAGGTACTCTATCTAGGTATACAATACGATCCTATTTATGCGTAGTATACATTAAATTCCAACAGAACGGAGTGAGTTTTGCCCCTATACGTTTTTTTTTTTATTATTAGCTACTTACACTACGCAGGTACCTACTTATTTACTTTCACTTACTTTTTCTTGAAATTCAATTTTCAAAAATGTAAAAGGCGCTACTTTACTTATGGAAAAACAGATGGGTTTTGCTTTCAAAAACAAATTGCCCGATCTAAGTGAGAGACTCTAGAGATTTAAGTTCACTGAAAGCATTGCAGGGTTTATTTAAGAAATTCCTACAATTCATTCGCGAGGTGATTTGTAGATAGGATTAGAATCAGCTTATGTTACGTCTTCAAATTCGTTCCGCAAAACGGCTATTGAGCGTTCCATCCACGGGGGTAATTTAGATATGTAAATGTAAAACACATTGATGTAAATCTGGTAATAACTTACGCTTATGGCCAGTTACGTTACGGCAAAAGAGCAAAATAATTCGTAGGTGGTCGCTTATGACCTCATACGTAGACCATTAAACGGTAACCGCATTGGGTAACACTGCACTGCACTTATTTTGGCATCACACGGAAACGTTTCACAATGCAGGCTAGT
Organism: Pandemis corylana; assembly: GCA_949127965.1. NCBI lineage: Eukaryota > Metazoa > Arthropoda > Insecta > Lepidoptera > Tortricidae > Pandemis > Pandemis corylana. The sequence continues at coordinate 7,226,188 of OX421869.1, read as the reverse complement.
GCAAGTTGCAGTTGCAAAAACTAAATTGCACGTCGGAACTGTGATTGTCCCAGAGCAATTAACTTGCTCGTGGGTTGCACAATTTATGGATATGCCTGTCGATTCGTTGGAATTCTTGATCTCTATCGATTGTTGCAAAAGGTATGGTCGATATCGACTTGATACTGTCTTCTAGAATTACGCGATTCAGATTATGAAAGTATTAAGTAGTACACTGTGAAGATCTAAACGTTGTGACACCCTACGATATTCTAGTCAACACCATAACCAGAAACTTTTGCTACTCTATTTTTTTTACCAAATACAACCGCAATATCAGAGATATTGCCGATGCATTGCCAACCTAGAGGGCAAAGGTGAGTTCCTTTGCGCCCATAATTTAAACGAGTTCCTTAGCCTTTGTACCAGAATACAAGGCAAGCTCTGGGTGTTACCATGACGTCTTAATGCGACCTACTAAAAATGACAGCGAAAACCCGAACAGAGTCGGAACTGAATCGCACTAAGACGTCATGATAAAGCCCCTGCTAGCTGTTTAGCTGCACAATTAGCGAGTGACATGGTGATAAGGAACAAATCATGTATTAGATACAGTAAGAGTACAATTTATTGCTTGGTGTTTACCACTAGGGATTTTTCAATTTTACCTACTCAATTCTATCGAAGTTTTAATGTTATACTTATTATTTGAGTAAGTAATTATTGTATTTTAGTAATGTTAGTGGGAAAATGTGTAGGAGGGTCAATTCAATTCAATTTTTAGGATAATATGGCCCCATCGATCGATGCGATGATTTCGCCAATGTCAAAGTATTATAAATATATTCAAAAATCTTGTGACAAAATGTCGGCATCGTTGTACGGTAGAACACGGTGAAAAAACCCCCCTGTCGGACTCTTAGCCAACAGATAATGATATCCCTCGGAGACCACCAGGAAATCATTAACCGATGCCCAGGGTGCACCGGACCAAGTAGTGCTCTTCACCCCTGACGGATCCAAAAACGAACCGCAGTTCTTGACCACATGCGGAGGTAACCCGACGCGGACCACTTTAGGAGGGTCACCTGATAGAAAGCAATCACCGTTACCATGGATACCAATAACCCTAGAGGTATTACAGATGCGCGCCTGCCCTTTGAGAAAAAGCATACTGGCAATGTTTTTCTTATATTTTTTTAGTTTCGATCTATTCCGATGAAAGCCAATCGTACCGTAACCACACTTTGAAAACGACAAAATGAACCACTAGATAAGGTCCCGAATGGGCTGGAGTAATTTCCTCTTTTTGTTGCTCTAGTTATATTTGGTTTCCTGGAAGGCGCCATCCATTTGGTCCCCTGTGGCGTATACAATAAGCCTCTTTGAGATCTCTTTGAAGATTTGTAATGCGCTAGGAGGACCGTACAAGCTATGTGTCTCCGTATCATTTCGTTTTTCACATTATGAAGATACTAGTTATCACATTCTGCCATTTCGGTAATCAGATTCAAACGTGTCTTCAGTTACCTTTGTTTGCATGGTTTTGTTTACTTCTCATTTCTTACATTATATACGTATAGATAACCAATTCCAAGTCAGTCGGACTAGCTACTAGAATTCCACTTTAAATTTAATTTATTTTACTGTCTGTACCAACAAAATACTGCGAGTAGAAGAGGGTCAAAATTCACTGGCAAGATTTGATTACAAACAGATAGAGACTTGGAGAATGATCGCGCAGAGGGATCAAAACGCCTCAGTGTTTTGTGTGGTGTAGGGGATAATGAAGTTTGTGGGATTTATACGTGTTTTATGTGGCTGTAGTGGAGGGAGGAATTGCGTGTAAAAACATAATTAGCCCAGGCTTTGGCTATCCAGCACTTAAGTAGCGAAGTAGCAAGGTAAATATTTTTGTTCATTGAACAGATATAAATCTACAAACGAAATAAAAGCTTCTAAGTAAGGTACTTAATGTTTTTCTTTTACTTTTTTAGTAGGTTTGTTTCTAGGAATCGATGAAAATATTTTCATTGAAAAGAGATACTTCTTAGGTGACCTTATTTAAACAACCGTGTCAATAGCCTCAAATTGTGTCTGGGCTGTTTTAATGGAAAAAGTGTTATTTTGCTTTCTATTTAAACGTTTTATTTACTAACTAAACATTCTCTGCTTTAAAAAAAAAACAATATAATTTGTGAATTCACTGTATATTTTTTGTGGTGTCAATAAAGAGTATTTGCACTTGTATTGTTAATGGAAGCGAACACAATATTTATTTGCTTAAAAACACACATAATTAGACATGAAATGAGAGTATGGCAGACATCAAAATAGGCTGAGCATATTGTTTCTTTCAGTGCAGTGTGATAATTAAACAAAATATAAAGATGCATAATATAATATTTTATAATTTTGACGACCGAATAGCCTAGTGGTTAGTGACCCTGACTATGAAGCTAGAGGTCCTGGGTTCGAATCCCGGTAGGGGCAGACAGTTGTATGATGAATACGAATGTTTGTGCCTGAGTCATGGATGTTGTATGTATTTAAGTATGTATTTATCTACATTATTATAAGTATGTTTATCCGTTGCCTGGTACCCATAGTACAAGCTTTGCTTAGTTTGGGGCTGGGTCAATTGGCTAAGTAAAGTTTTTGGAAGAGGTGCAAATTATATTTTTTTTCGATAGTCGACGTCTTAATAATCCAGGAACTGCAGCTCTTTTATTTTTATTCCCTATTATTAATGAGATATAATTTTTTAAATGCTCGATATGACATTTGTGAGATTTAACGGCCGAAAAGCTCTGTTGCCTAGAACTAGCTTGTAATAAAAAAAAACTACGTCAACTGTCACGTTTGACGTTGTCAAAAAATAATACCGCGGTTCTGTTTATTTGCGTTTGCGTGTAATCAGTGTTAGCAGTGTGTTTTTTAATGATATTTCAACGACCTCAGCACAACCCCTGGACTTTCGATATTGCCGCACTTCTCTTCGACCTTTGCACGATATTTGGACTACGATTTCAGCTACTTTCGACGACTTAGGCACTGCTTCTTGGACAACGTTTTTCTGCTTTGCGACGACCCCCGCCTTGACTTTTGGACTGATTTTTATAATACTGAGGCTTCGCTATTGATCACAAAATGAGCGAATTTGTACGAGCGGATTCAAGAAACTTGCCACACATGGATATGTTCATGATAATGGAATATTTCCACACAAACGATAAGCACAATGTTGCTGAAATAAGAGGTGTGAAGACACTCATGTACGTACTGGCGAATTTCACATACATTCTGATGCATATAATAATTAATTATGATTACAAATATTTAACATGTATATACATAGTGTATTGTTGTGCATCAAATTAAATCAAAATCATTTATTTGGTTATAAATAAGCCGGGCACAGGCAGTGGGACATAAATAGGCAGATGATGATGATGAAAGATCTTGTGTTATAATGTTTTCCATTGCATTTTAGGTCATCCAGAGGTGGTTATGTTGATAACGCAGTAGGTTATGTTGAAATTAAAAGAGGGAGCACTGAATGCGTTGTCAGGGCCAAAGTTGTTCCGGAGCACAAAATAAGGATGAAATATTATCTTGTGACTATTCATTTAGAAGAGGCGAATAGTAATATAATTGATGCAACATGTGATGGTTGTCCTGCATCAGCTGGTAAATACTTACACTATAGAGTAAATATTTATGGTTAATGAGGATTATAAATATTTTCATTGATTTGTTTTACTTTCAGGTGGATGTAAACACACATTGGTGGTGTTATATTGGTTACAAAAAAAATCTACAGAACCATCATCTACATCCATAGAATGTTATTGGGCTAAACCACGATTAGCCAGTGAGGGAACACAGCCAATATCCTCCAAGGATATTTTTCCATCCAAGAAAAGAGGAATAGAACTAGGACCAAGAGATCCGGAGAAACTCAATGCATTTTATGAAGAATGTAAGAAAAGAAAAATTGGGGACTCTCTGATTTTGTCATTTTTACCAGATCATGATAATGGTTTGACAAAATGGTGTATATTTGACATGATACTTGATTTTGCAACTAAAACTAATAATCACAGTTTTGAATATTTTAAAAGTAACGTATCTGTGCCTCAATCTGTGCAAAATCAAATAGCAAAAAGCACTAAAAAGCAGGCAGAGTCAAAGTTATGGCATAGCATAAGACAGGGCCGAATAACAGCATCAAAAGTACATGAAGCTTGTCATTGTGACACACCTGATGGCTCTCTTGTGGAACAAATTCTTGGTGGTTACAAGATTTATGATACCAAAGCAATGAAGAGAGGAAAAATATTAGAAAAACCAATAATAAAAGAAGTTGAACGGCTATTGGGGGTCCACATTGAAGAATGTGGATTTCACTTAATTAATTTTTTTAGTGGAGCTTCGCCTGATGGTGTAGCCAATGACTTCATTGTTGAAGTAAAATGCCCTAGCACTGCTAAAACCGTGAAAAACTATCTAGATAAAAATAAAATAAAAGAAAATTTTTTGGCTCAATGCCAGTTCCAAATGCTGGCCACAGGATATAAAAAGTGTGCTTTTTGTGTTGCTGACCCAGATTTCGAACACAACAAAAAAATCGAAATAAAATGGGTTAAGTTTGACGTGGCTTATGCCAACAATTTGTTAGAAAGATCAGAAAAGTTTTGGAAAAATGCGATTTATCCCAAAATTTTACTTAACGCTTTGTCCTAAATATATTGGAGAAAAATCCCATGATAGCCAGACCTTCGTCATAGTATAAAGGAGTTTCTCTATGGATGCCTTTAGCCGTTATACTATACTAGCTGACCCGGTGAATCTGTTCCGCGTTAAATTTGAAAAATTCCAGTGGTTTGGGCTGTGCTATCCTGCGGGAACTATGCAATTTTCCGGGATAAAAACTATCCTATGTTCTTTCCCGGGACTCAAACTATCTGTATACCAAATTTCAACCAAATCGGCCCAGCGGTTTAAGCGTGAAAAGGTAACAGACAGACAGACAGAGTTACTTTCGCATTTATAATATTAGTAAGGATAACAAAGGTCTGACTACCATGGGCTAAATCTGTACTAAGATAGACTAAGTTCCGAAGGATGTTTCATTTTCATAATATGAGGACCCCATTCTGACTTCTGATGTGTGTTATCATGAACCCCAGCTAAAATATGACTTTATGTAGAAGAGGTACAGTCGAAACCTTACTCATACGTCCAAAGAAATCATTGTGTAATTTATGATAAAAATGTTCCACAGAGGTATGCAATTCTGTTTGTTCAACTGTACAGTATTAGGCTCTGTCTACCCCGCAAGGGATAAAGACGTGATTTATGTGTTGTGTATGTGTGTACAGTATGGTGATTTTTTTCTTATATACCACATCAGGTTTCGTTGGATAGGTCTTTCAAAAAGATTTTTGTTAAAAAGTCTATATTTATAACTAATTTGTACATTTTAAAATAAAACAAAGCAAAAATTATTGTATTTTTATTATGTCGCCTTGCAAATTGACTAAAGCACATGCTATAATAACTGCTTCGTCCACATATCTGACATGGTTATGGTTTATAACCGAGTGAGGCTTTAAAAAGGCAAATTCCCTCAATCTCCTTATCACACGTTCCACATGTATCCTCAAGCTGGCAATAATTTTGGTTTGGATCACCTCCTTTTTGGTTGGCGTTTCCTGTGAGGAAACACTTGGGGGCCGAAGTAGTTTCACGTGTCTCTGCGATAGGAGAGTTTCTATGCCTTTGAAGCCTCGATCGGCTAAAACCACAGCCCCCGGAGGAAGAATATCGACAAAGCCACTACATTCAGTAATAGCTTTGTCAGAAATCCTTCCTCCATAACCCTTCGAAATATAACATATGAAGCCATTTGGGCAACATGCAATCAAGTATTTTAATGTGTTGCATGATTTATACTGTGACCATGTCCTTGATTGCATAACAGGATTTGAGGCTTTTTCAATCTGGATCTCGAAACAGTCAAGTATGCATTGTACGTTAGCAAACCTCACTTTAAAAACAGGGGGCAATGTTTTTTTAATCATGATGGATTCTGGCAGGTATATAAACATTTGTAAATAAGTTGCCAGATGCGGTATACAAATTCTTAACAGCTCTTGCAATGTCACTTGACTTAAATGAAAGTGATGACTTATTCTTTGTATTGTGTCATTTTGCTTTAATTTAAATAAGGTGATAATGACATGCAGGGGGCGTAATTTGCATTGTTTGGCTAAAAAAATTATCAACCAAAAATATGACTTAGGAAGACCAAGATACATTTTGGGGTTTTCCTTAATAATTCTTAAGATATGTGTACGTCCTGACATATCATTCCCTTCCTTTACTGTCTCCTTGGTTGAGCTTGACGATGAGGGGCTAGAGGGTTCATATAATGTTGGTGTTGATGAACGACTTGCAGTTGAAGATGATGGCTTGCTTGGCATGATTTTTTCAGCAATAAGTGAGACATTTATATTAGCTGAACAGGCTACACATTTTACTGATGGTTTCACCATAACGGCTTTGTTTGAGTATATGATTTGGGTCTGAGTTGAAGAATCACACTGGAAAAAAAGAATCAAATTAATTTTACAAACTAGCCCTTTATAATAACAACTAGCTTTTATATTGTTTTACACTTTCACAATTTTGACAACTTTTTACTATGTAGGGTTTTATGGTTCCTACCATAGAAAAATTGTTATCGCTCAATCGGTCACTTGATTTTTCTTTTTATACAGGTACATAATTTTACCTTTGAATATGGATTGGTCCCATGTTGCAGTAACTGCTTTGACATAGTAGCCAGATCTTTTGTGTTTTCCAGTGGCTGTTCCGTTAGGCTGCTTTCATCATTCGACATTTCCTAAAAATAAGCACATAATTAAGTACATATGAGCATCCATTTAACACTTAATTTTTTGCCTTAAGAAGACAGGAGAAGATTCACCAAATAAAACAATAGGTGTAGCAATGAACTAAGGTGTAAAAATTGATTTATTTTTAGTAGGTAACTGTACAATAGGCAAGGGATAAATATCCTGTGTTTACGTTCATAATAACACATTGAACATTTATATAAACTTGTTAATTAATATAGTGGAGAAAAATTACAAATTATAAAATAAGACACCTAGCTGATACTTACAATCTCATTGTATGTTTTGGTTAATATCAAGTTTGCAGTATTTTTTAGGCGTAACTTGCCAGATTTACTTTTGTAGCAATCTTCCTCAATCTGTAAATATAAGAAAAGCATTTTACTACATTCAATACTCTTAATTTCTTACAGCGACATTAACTGCAATATACTCACATTGATATGTTCCTCACAGACATACAAGTTCCGTTTCGGACAGTTGATATCTAGAGTTCGGCACCAAGTCGCTTGTAAAGCCTTTGGTAAGCTCAAATACACGGAATTTGGAAAATCCCGTCTATACTTCTTACACGACGGTACAAAGCATTGGAGTACATCCCTGTAATACTTCATTTCCTCTGCAGTGCTTTGGGGATCGACCAAATCCATTATACTCGTGTAGAAGTCCAAAAGTCCAAGAAGCAGTGCCTAAGTCGTCGAAAGTAGCTGAAATCGTAGTCCAAATATCGTGCAAAGGTCGAAGAGAAGTGCGGCAATATCGAAAGTCCAGGGGTTGTGCTGAGGTCGTTGAAATATCATTAAAAAACACACTGCTAACACTGATTACACGCAAACGCAAATAAACAGAACCGCGGTATTATTTTTTGACAACGTCAAACGTGACAGTTGACGTAGTTTTTTTTTATTACAAGCTAGTTCTAGGCAACAGAGCTTTTCGGCCGTTAAATCTCACAAATGTCATATCGAGCATTTAAAAAATTATATCTCATTAATAATAGGGAATAAAAATAAAAGAGCTGCAGTTCCTGGATTATTAAGACGTCGACTATCGAAAAAAAATATAATTTGCACCTCTTCCAAAAACTTTACTTAGCCAATTGGTGTAATTTGTCCCAAGATATTTATTTATTATTTATTTATTATTATTTATAATAATACAATAAACACTAGACTGTTACCAAGAGACACGGCAAATAGAAGTGCACGCTATTTTTGAAATATGTGTGTGTACGGTGTGTTTGATTATAGTTTCAGCTAGAACAGGAATGAGCTAGAAAGATGCCCTCCGTCTTCCATGTGTTCAAATTGAGTCAATTATTAACGAGAATCCTTTTTCTAACATAATCGTTTGATGAAAATAAATTGTATCCCACAAACACAGTCTAGCTTGAATAAATTGACCGCCTCGTTCATATCACAAAGCGTTTTGCTATCAAGTCTTGGCAGCCATCCATATATTCTTTACTGATTCATAATGTAACAATATCTTAAAATGATAGTCGCAAACGTTAACCTCCCCTTATTTATAAACAATGACTCGCTAAATGTAGGTTTTGTCTGTGTTTAACAAAGGCAAGTGTTAAAGTGATAGATAAAGACAAATGAACGCCAAGTTAAAGTATAGGTACGTATCTATTACCAAGAAATACTTGGTTTTTGATAATATTACTAACACAATATTCCACGTATAAGTAACAATGAAAGGAAATCACTGAAATAACAATACACAAAATAAACTATGATTTATTCGTGTCTATTGTTTTTCCGAAAAATCCCATATTTATTCAGGCACACGCACTTTATAGTTTTGTAAATTAATAGATAGCCTCTAGTCTATTTTAGAAAATAAAACAATGCTGTACCTACCGTATTATAAGCTCTCGTAAGTAATGTTTATAAAAACACAACCCTTCCTTGGAAGTCGAATAAAATTTGACTTACGATTGTAGTATACAGCGTGTAAATCCAATACGAGCAAATATTTAAATGGTGGTTAGAACAGAACCTAAGAAGTATATTTATATAACTTTTACTTAAAATTACAACTTAAAAATTCTCCAAAATAATTCAGCCCGCAATGTAAAGTTAATATTAATGTTATGTAAGGCTCGTTGACAGTTACTTGTCAGCTGTTTGAATATCCTGTTTTGATAGTTACGTCATGTTTGCGTTACATTGCTGCTCGGTAATTTTAAAAAAATTACAGGCTTTCAATTAAGGGTAACTTAAATATGGCGTTAATTAATGATTAACGCCACTAAACCCTATGTCTGGTTTAATTCTATGCTCGTATTGGATTATACCCACGCTGTCTAAAGTCTCGATCTTATCGGAAAAAAGTTAGTTCCTCTGAACTGTCAAGTCAAAATTTAGGTATCAACTGAAATTAACTAAATTAATTTTAACCAACGTCACTAATTATCTAATATCTATAATTGTTTGACAAAAACTTACATGCTATCTCAGAAGTGCCGATTTTTCAGTCCTGTGCATATATCGGACAGATAGGTACCCAAAGAGTTATTCGAGATATTATAACGCCTATATGACGATTGAAAAAGCAACCCCTAGAATTATAATATCCTCAATTTAGAAAACATTTTCCTAGTCATTTCCCACTTGAATACTATATTGGAAAATTGTTAGGCAATCATCGGCTCGGGGAACCGGTAAACCCTGATATTTTAATACAGGATATTACGTTCTAGTAGTCTGCGTCTAGACTAGTGGGCATGGTTTTAGTTCCTATAAAGTGTTTGTTATATTTCCTTGATTTCCCGATCTGTTTCTGAGTAGTTTATCAAATTGCCGTCATATCAAAGTTATCGTAATTGACATAATTTACGTTGACTCAGAAACGATTTCCTTTGCAGTTGAAGTTAATATTATCGCAGCGAATACGATGGTTTTGAAATTCAAGATCCTATTAATGACATACCATGATATAATGACAGTATCCATGCCATTTACGCAGGCATTGAAAGCAAAAAAAAAAGTTAACTGTAAGAAACCAACGAGAAAATAAAGAAGCTCTGGAACTTAGATAAGATAGTAAGATAGAAGGCACCTTATAGTTTTTTTTTTAGTATTCAATTTGTTAATTATTTCCTTTGTAACCTACTATTTAATGCTGTGACGTACATTGTACAACAAATGCATTACTTTCTTTTCTCATATCTTCATTGGACTGGTCACCGCAATTCCAAATAAATTCACAAAGTTTAAAACAAATATGAGACGCTAACAAATGTATGTTAAACCAAATTAACATTCTCGTCGCGACTAAACTCACCCTATGTTCTAGTGAAAACAAAGATGACTATCGGTAAATGTATGCGTTTTGCTTTGGGAGCCGTGATACGGCCAAGCCAGTATTTCTCCCGAGTTTCACTAGAGATGCGCCATTGCTATGCTAATGAGGATGACCCGACCACCATAGTAATTACAACCAATTAACCAGCTGTCAACCGTCCGAGCAGTTTCCAATACATTTTCTTCTATAGCTTTAATACGGCGAGTGGATTATTGCAGTCTATTTTGAGGCAGTAAAGTTTATTGGTGAAGTGAATCATCATAATTACACATAAACGGATAACTCACGTATAAAAAGTCGAGCGATGCTCTTTACGGAGTGACGTGATCAGTGTTGTGTGCTGCCCTACATTTGACAGTAATAAAAATGACGATGAAAACGAGGGTAGTTGTGCGCCGCTGTCAGTTGCGTCGAGCAGCCGCGCGAACAAAGCACTGGCACGCAGTGCTCGTTTCGCTGCCGCCGGGGCGAGCGCTCCAGGAAGAAGAACCACGAAATAGTCCGAAACATGTCGAGCGTCACTCGACTTTTTATACGTGAGTTATCCGTTTATATTTACCTAATTATGATTGAGTCTCACGGTAGCTTCATGTTGGAAGTGAATCATGTTGCGTTTATCAATCGCGTGAGACTGTGTTTGGAAAGACGAACGATGTAAGGTTTTATTTGGTTTCTATAGAGCAATATATGACGTATTTTGAATGAATGATCGTTAAATAAAATAATCTGTGTCTCAAAGTAGACCAGCTGGAACCAAATTTGCCAAAACTTGCCAATTAGTGGTAACACTTAGTTCACCCGCTGCAGCATTTTCACCAGATACGATATGTCAATCGCATTCAACCTCTGTCAGTAATAATAATTCAAACAAGCATATTTACAAAATCTAAAAGTTGATACGACAAAAACTTAAACTACCTTAATCTAATCCTAAACACCTATATTTACAAATATCTGTCAGTTAAAATTATGTAAATGACATTTTTTTATTGAAATTGATAGTTTTAAATAAAAATTACAACAATTTTAATTTAAATTAATATAACAATCAGTATATCAGCATATCAGTAAAACTCCACTTCGCTTGGTAACGACTAAGTTTTAAATAAAAATGACAACAATTATTAATTAATATTAATATAACAATCAGTATATCAGCATATCAGTAAAACTCCACTTCGCTTGGTAGCGACTAAGTTTTAAATAAAAATGTCAACAATTATTAATTAATATTAATATAATAATCAGTATATCAGCATATCAGGTAGCACCTGATTCAATAAATTATTCAAATAGGTCTTTGACAGTTTATGCAGAATGCATTTAATAACTCGTTCATTGAAATAAAGAATTTCGTTCATTTTATTATCGTTTGTTTACATCGGTCTTTCTTCTCGTATATTCATATCAAGATTTCAAGTAAAAGTTGAATTACGCGAGACCAGTATCTTAAACCATGGTCAGGAATAAGAATATGATTTCTCTTTAAAGCAAACCTTTAGTGGAACGTCATTTAAATATTCTACGGTACGGTACGCATAAGTCCAACTAATGTTATCTAGCGGCCTTGCTAAACCCGCTGCACTTTCACAGTACACAGTTTACAACTTTAACAAACTTAGCAATATAAATAGCTTAACGTTGTTAGCATGGTTCCTACATAATTTTTACTGAAATTTTCTTTGTGCTGTGCCAGTACATTACCGTCTCTACATCCGTAATACTCCGTGACACGTTATATTGCTTCTCTCGGAAACGTTGTGTGTAAAGTCTGACAGTAAATTTATTATGCTAGTATAAAACTGACTCCTATTCAAAATTATGATGTAACTTACTAAAATAGAAGAATAAAGGCGTAATATGCTTCGATGATCTGCAAATTCACCAAACTCGAGATACCCAAAAAAAATTACCGGTAAGAAACTTTGGCTAAGGTAAGCTTTTTTACATGTCTGTAGTATTAACAAGGAGGGCAAACGAACTAACAGAGAAAAGTAGGTACTTTATTGTATCGGTGGTTTTTTTTTTAAATCTTTTAAAAATGTGATACTAATAATTATTTATTTTTAAAACGAACAGCAACAATTCATCGATGTCTATAATTACTGTAGCCTCAAAATGCAAAAATATTTTAATATATTCCCCTTATTTATAAAAAGATCCAAATCTGCCAAGCAGAAAGCTTGCTACTAGAAAATATTTATCTTGTCTGTGCTCTCGCAAAGGCAAAAGTTAAATGAATGTTTAGTTAACAGGAGTATACCCTTACCAAGCATTTATGAATGAAGTGGTAAGTTTTTGTCTACCAAAAATTTTACGTAGCTACCTCTACATAACTCATAGCAACTCGTAGATGTACATTTAGTTCACATAAAACGTGAACCTGCAAACTCGAGCCCATTATTACCTACGCAATCGGATATCACACGTCAGTTTTTCTTTGGATGAAGCAAACTGCCATAGCTGTTGACTACCGCACGCAAAAACTCTGGTATGTATATACAGGCACAGCTAACGCATAGACAGATTCGTATGGCCTCCCACAACAATCACTAACGAAGGCTGAGAAACTGAGAATTTATCTTGCTCATAATTGTTTGTCAGTGCATTGTTTAATTCACACATGGGATAAACGGAAACATGGAGCTATTAATACCTATTTGCGTTCCCATTATGATATTATCATTGTGGAATAATATTGGTCCAAAGCTATTGCGGACAGCTCTATACACTTTACCATTCAAGGGATGTTCAGAATTTTATCACTTGTCATTACAAAAATTATAAAAATTAATTATTATACAAATCTAGACAAAAATTGATGCCATTTCGTCTAATCATCATTGATTTAGGCTAATCATAGCGTCTTGGTCTCATACTTCAACTTTTTGCTCGGTTTTGACGGCGTCACGCGCAGATATTAATTTATAGGCCAAAGTTATGATTAATTTCTCAGTAACCCCACAAATTTTCCTAAATAAACATTGAATAATTTATCACTTCAAGTAACTCTATTGTTTAATTTCGAAATCGAACCGTAACCGAAACACATTATTTAGGTCTGTACGGCAGAAGTAATATCAAACTAATTAATTGAATAAAGAGGCGCCCGGAAACAAAGTTTGTTTCCTGAAACATTATATGTTTTCGATTTGATTGATAGAAGTAAGAAATTTGAGCTCAAGGAAGCAAATCTGTTTGTGCTTAAGTCTCTCAGTTCTTGGAATGATTGCTGTGAAAGTTGTTGGACGAATAAAAACATTTGAGCATTTTTACTTACGAATTTTGATTAACCTGCCAAGGCCACTGACAAATCGACAGAAGTGTTATAAAATGGACCAGGAGGATATTAGAAAACATTTCTAAAAGGTATTTCAAAAGTGGCGAACCTATTACCGACTTCTTAGAAAATGTCATTTAGTAGCAGATTCAGGTAAATATTTGTCGACGACGCAGCCGTCTTTGGAGCCATTGTACGTAACTACAGGGTCACAGCACTCTGTACTAACTGAAGTTTTTACAAATAGCTTTGTTACGCAGCTTTATGATAGTATAGTGAACATATAATAGTGATATTGACACACTAACGAATTCCCACGCCGCTCATAAATATGCACTCTTCAATGCTAAGACAAACGAGACCTGCAATTCAAGCAACATTGAACAACGCCATAAAAAGGCTGAAGTAATAAAAATATACTTAAAATTCTGTTCACATATAAAATTTGAGTTTAAACGACTCTGGAGCAAGTGTTGTGCAATTTACTAATTTGAGAAAAAGCGCCATGATGCGGTAAAAACACTTACGAATAATAATTAGTGTTTTTATATAATCAAATACAATTTCGCCAAAGCGTTTTCCTCGCACCGGCAATACGTTAACATTCTTGACTTGTTTTCTTTCAACTACCGCATTTGCTTGCATGACATGCCAGGCAATAGTGATATTACATTATGGTAGGTATGATGTCAAGAGTAAATTTGGGACAGTTAATGAATGTTGAACATTTTTTACAGTCTAAGCCTCTAGTATAGGTTTTTTCCATAGAAAAATTGGCAGCGCCTCTGGTGTATTGAAATGACAACAACGACAACAAGATCTCTTAATATTTGACAACAACGCAAACGCATTCAAGACGTATTTTGTGACCGAAAACTTACACTTACACATTCAGATCGGTAAAATGTCTCAAATTAGGTTGACGTTAAAATTACTCTTTTTTTAATTTTGTAGAGGTCTAACGTAGTGAATAAAAACACGCTGTATCCATTGACACTGGTAGCGTTTGCTGAATGTCCGGCGCCGAATAACAAGCACTGTATAATTGTTTGAATTGTAAATCGAAGCCATTTTGGTGTTTATAATTGTCCAGGGATTAAAGGGCATCTATTCGTACACAATTAGCGCGATAAATATAGTATTCATATAAAAACTAATTTGCATTCAAATTTCCGGCAATGTTAATTGCCTGCAATTCACACTCGATGTTGAATTAAGATTTCATTTCAGAATGCGGGCTGCCGCAAACATTGCATGGAACGAAGCCAAGCACGCGAACTTCGTGGTATAATTTTATAGCATTAATGTGAAATTAAAAATGACAAAGTAGTTACAGTTATATTTTTCTAGTGGGTAGCGTTCAAGGTTTGTTTGAAAGGCTAAGGACATCATCGGTTTTGAGAAATATCCTAAAAAGCATTTTTATTCCGCATTCGCAAACGTCAAATGATTGTCATGTTACTGTTCTCAATCGATTATTTCATATAATTCGGTGAAAGTGTCGATTTTTTTAGGAAACTTAGGTATAAAGCATTTACTTAATTAGTTACTTACTTATAACAGAAATCTAGTTACCTATTAAAATATTTTCCGGTCTCGATTAGAGAAATTATACTAAAATGATAATTCGACCAAACACTAAGAAACATACTGACAGCTTGTCAAATACTACTTCAAATTCTACTTCTTCAGTCATAAACGATTTCAAGTCTACACAATTAACTGAGCTTAGATCGCTGCTAAGACTTTCGTTGATTAAAGCTATAAAAGTCGACATAAGCAGTTATCATTTCCATATCTGAGATTATAATTGTCCGCATTATATCTTTTTAATGAAGGCACGCATTTCACCGTCTACAGCAACGATATTCGTAAAATGTAACATCGCGGCAGAAATTGGTCCACTAATGAGGAAAGCGTTTGAGATATTTGAAAATAATTATCGAATTATAGTGTCTTCTTTGTCGCATTAGCGGAATTACTGACTCCATCACAAGAATATCATTACTTTGTTTTTTTGTCTTTGTTTTTCAACACAGATTGACAATACATGGGGGGTTAGTTTAATTGAACACTCCAATAAAGGTTTTTCATCTTAATTTTTGATTCAAAATTGATTCTCTTCTTTGACGCCGTTTACTTTGAAAGACCAATGGTATGGACATTTTGGTAAAAATAAAAAATCCTAAAAAACATTTACTCTCCTATCAGTCAATCTAACCCAACTATCTGCTGAATTAATCCGATTTGATAACATAATACGTGTTATATTGTATCTTATTGTCTAAATTGACTTGGCGTCATTCCAAGAAGCAGGTAACGGGTATGCTGGGGATGGTATGGTAGGAGCTGACCAAAACTTCACATGACCAGAATCAGTGGAAGGAAATGATACAAGCCTTACACCCCAGCTGAAGGTAACAGGAAGAAGGAAGTAAAGAAGAGGGAAGAGAGTGTAATGTTGTGGTAGCTTATCCCTTGTTAATACTAGGCGTGTCTTTAAACAAAATACGAGTATTAATATGATAAAAGGCAGTGTAAAAAAGTTTCCGAGACAGAACATTGTAGTTATCCTTTGGTATTCTGTAACCAATTGCTCGTTAGCGATGTCGCAATACCGATACAGATAATAACGAGGCATGTCATCATATTAAAAATAATAAGGATAGCTGTTATCGAGAAATTGTGATCGTTAAAATAAGTACGAGATAATCGTATTCGTTACTAAGTCGAACGATTGCACGATTGACCCGAACGTGTTGCACAATGAGAAGAATATTCTACACTAAAACGGTCTCGATCTATTGCGATACACTCGGATGGCACCCAGTTTTAATGATTTTTATAATCTAATGAATATAAGTTGGCGTTCGATTAGTCAATGCGTTTAATTAAATTACTAAGACGATGTAATCGTAGGATAATATACGCGTATAGGCGTCATTAACAGGTGTTAAGTTTATAAGTCGACGGATCCTTTACTGCTCTTGACAAATCCAGTTTTTAGACAGGCCTGGGCTTGAATGTCTGTGTTTTAATATTTATGATTTAATGAAGACATTTAAACACTAACAGTCAAAACGAAACAGTACGATTCTGGGCAGATACCTGTAATTTAATCGTGACAGCAAAGTAACACGAAAAAAGCATTTTCAACAAACTGTCAACGCGGGAAAGGTTGTAATTCAATTTTATTAAATTCTCTGCGAAACACAATAAAAGGGACCTTACCAAATGTTGTCTCATGAAAATATTTCCGTGAAATTACCCGGGTAAGTTGGTAAACGCGTGGAAAATAGGGGAATTCAAATTTTAATTATGCATATTCATTTGCGTGTTACGATGCAAATTATGTTTAGAATATAAACTAGAAGTTCTGAAATACCTTAGCCTACTAATTTCAAGTTAGCGACACAAAGCTTGACCTATTTCTTGTTTTTACAAGCTTTATAATAACTTCAATACGTATAATATTGTTTTTTTTCTTATTTTGGTATTTATTTGTTTGATTCAAATTCTTACCCACGTCAAGCGATTAGATTGGCTTGGAATTATGTACATGTACAGAGCGCCAGTGACAATGTAATAATCACTAAAAAGCTTGCGATAAAAATTATCACATTTTTGGGAAGTTGTAGTCGGATGGACACTTGTAGTCGAAGTGAGTTTATCCTTGAGAAACCTTGACAAAGGATCACTCATTGGTTCGAAACATGACGGGCATACCTCGACTACAAAACCTAGTGTTTCTTACTTAATAATTATGTCTGTCTCACGATGGTTTTAAGCTAAAAACGTAATATGAGCTAGCGTCAACTTAGCTTAGCTAAATGACTTAGGATTATCTCATGTCAGAATTATCTGCATCTTAGATATTAACCCCGATTTGGTGACTTAATCAGTTTAATAAGGCGACATTAGCGAACCTAAAAGCCGGCTCGAATATTTTTCCATTTAATTATTAAAGATGTAACATAAAACAAAGTAAAAATACCAAGTCATGCAAAATAGCCTTGATTGCGTTACATTTTATTTATTAATGTTAAAATTAAAAAAGATATATAGTGGAAATTATTTTTATGTACTGATGATTTCTTCTTTTTAATGTATGTGGGACTCACAATAGTTAGTAATATAGATTTATTCACGCCTACTTTTCAAGTGAAATTGAAGCTAAAAGAGGTAAATGGTCTATTTTTAAACGTTCTCAATAGCTTCCTTATCTTTAAACAATAGAGTTCGCATTCGAGTTCACACCACCGAGTTACCGTACTGGGTTACCAGTAGTGCTTCTGTCTAGAGAGTTTCACTGCAGTTCGGTTAATTTATAACTTTTCTCTGACCAGCAATATTATATTCATTAAACGAGATAACGAGACTTTTTTATTGTTAAAAAAATGTCTGTGGTAAAATTTTGTAATCAAATCTGTAAACATACATACATACATACATACATAAATCACGTCTTTATCCCTTACGGGGTAGACAGAGCCTAAGGTAACAAGACCTTAAGGCCACGTTTAGCATAGTCGTAGGCGTATAGGTGGAAAGGGGAATCAAAATAGTGATGGGTTGCTAGCCGCATCGCCTATAAAATGATTCCTAAGATTTTTGCCCATTCCCTCGATATATTATATCGATATATTGATTATTTTATGAGTGTATGTACAGGCGAAATCATCCGTGTGACCATCCGTCTAGGTTTCTCTGGATCCAGAAATTTCATGCTGACTCGCTAAACATTTTTAGACTACTAATTATAGTACTTTTTTTCTGCAGAACACATCCCATTACAAAATAGTGGTTATGAAGAACACGCTAACAGATTCATAACTTGCGAATAGAGTTACCATCAGTTCTAACAATCTAAGCATTGTTACATAGGATGCACAAGGCCTTTTTAGGTAATTTTTGACCTATTTCGGTTTATGGAGTATATGAAAAGACACAATGTAATTTATTCAAAAATAAAGTTTTTAGTAGATCACTGTCTAGAACCTAAACAAAATGCTACCTTAAAATATCATCACTCAAGCAAAGACAAACAATTCTAAATTGGTTTGAGAAAGACAGAATTTAGGTAAATATTAAAACAATTTAAATACTTTTCCTTTCTTAGTCAGTTAAAACGAAATTCAGATATCAGAGATTACTCCATTCGATTCCATTGACATACTTAGGTACTTACACGCAGTGTACTCAGCAGATAATAATGTACAGAAGCAAAAGTAATGAGTAACCGCTTGCTAGAGTATTGTGGGGAATCCGTTTCTATACCCTACGGCGCTTTGCGGTACTCGTGCGCAGTAATTTCATGCAGAATGGCGCTGACAAATTGCTAACGAGAAATTAGTACGAATTTAATAACAATCGCGACACATTTTTACTAAGTTTTTGTTTTTATGTTGAGAGTGATTTTTACGGAATTCAAAAAGAGGTTATGTTATTTTTATAAGCTTAGGTATCAATTACTTTTAATTAAATTTAAATACGTCTCCTTTAATTATTTCTTACTCAAGTGCGAATAACGTTGTGTGATTTAAATAAATTTAAAATTGTCAAGTCTAAATTTTGCTTTCATTTAATACTTTAATTACTTATAGCAAAAAAAGAAAATTATAATTTAATAATGAATGAACCACTTACCGAGTACAATAAAAATCTTCATTTTCATCTTTCAAGCCAGCACTGCACAAAATCAGTAGAGGAAAAAAAAAAGAAATAAAAAACAAAAAGACGATCGAAATTAGATATTAGAAATCGTAACGAGGCGGCGTTAGTCGCGCGTCACCGCCGGGCCGCGTGTGTCGGCGCAGGCGCCGGCCGGCGCACGTTCACTTTCTACGTAGTGGGGTCGCCCTACGGGAAGACAAGGGTTTGTTGACATGCGCATGACCATTCTATTACTAACACGCATAAACATTGTTAAAATTTCCGTAACGTTATGATTTATGCGGTAACATGCTGTAAAATTATGCTGTTGGTTGAATATGTTGTTTGTTACCGCTGGAAATAAAAATTGATGCGTGACGTTATTAATTAAATCGCATTCCTTATTGATGTTTATTTTTTGCCTGAAATTGAAACTTGTATCAGTCGTTGACATAGGCATATTTGTACGGGTTATTTAGAGTTAGAAAAAAGCTTGTGACGCGACGCGAGTCCCTGGAAAGTATATTACTAAGTTGTTACTTAAGATTCCTCAGAGCTCTCACACGGATTTTATTTTCAACATGTATAAATTGGGCATTTGATAAATACACAATTTTCAGTACATACACAGTACTGCTTATTTAATAAAAAAAAATACTGTAAAAAAATTCAATACCTACAGGAAAACATACTTACTTGTTCCGTACCTCAAGGAAAAATAACGGCACCCTCAAAAGATCACTTTGTTATCCGTCCACTCGTCCGTCTGTCTGTCTGTCTGTCTGTCAGGACCCTTTTTTTGGTTTGACAATTCTCTCCTACGAAATTATTTTTAAAATTTCTACCGAAACAAGAACACATACATTTTAACAGATAAATAGAACTCGGGCTGGAAATTTAACACAGTTCCTAATTATTTTCATGACGCGTCATAGGTATGCAGGTAGGTGTATAGGTATACATCATCCCGAGTTAACACATACGTTACTGAATTGAATTCTTTCAATTTCTGTGTTCAGACTAGGCACTAATTGAGCACATTAGACTTGTAGGTTTCAGGCCACAAAAACCCTGCTTAATTGTGCCTACTTAGTGCAGACATCACTCCTTAAGCTACAGATAGCACTAAATCCAGGAGATATATAGGGGGAAACGAGGCCGACTGGGATATTTCTCACAGACCCTACCCGTACTGCCTATACCGTTCATTTATTTCTTGCTAATTTATTGGGGTGTAACGTGTTGTAGTGAAAAGGAATTAGGTTGAAGTGACTTATAATTCGCTAAGTAAGTAAAAAATAAACTTATAGGAGCATAGAACCTTCCCTGTTTTGGAAGTCGGTTATGTTACAAACTATTGACCCACCTGATGCTATGGGTGGTGTAGGGATATAGCACGCGTCACGGAATGACGAGGATCCGGGTTCGATACCCGGCCATAGCTTTACTTTTCGGATTTTTCTACGTGTTCTAATTTTCAGTGTCGTTTAGAAATTTATAAACTATTGATGACAAATTTTTGATGACTTTTGAACTTATATCTCGCAAAATATTCATTTTAATTAAAAAATACTGGTACCAATAAGCAGTGGTGATCACTAAAGATTTTACTGGTTTGCGTCAATTGCTAAAATAAAATAAATATAAAACATCTGGGTGCATTGGCAACATTATACAGCAACGATCTCTAACGATCTGACCCCAATATTGCCCTTTTCAAATCCTGAACTGAAAATACGCCTTATGTAGATATCTTAATTGTCTACCTATACGTACATACATACATGAATCACGTCTTTTTCTCTAACGGGGTAGACACAGCCTAAGGTAACAAGACCTAAAGGCCACATTTAGCATGATTGTGGGCGTGTAGGTTGAAAGGGAAATCAAAATAGTGATGGGTTGCCAACCGCATCGCCTATAACATGATTCCTAAGATTTTCGCTCACTCGATTTTCCCTCGATGGACTTTTGACATCTGCGCGGGAAGAGAAGCAACTGATACATTCTATGTTTTTTGTTTACTCCCAGACCAGCATGGAAGTGGATGTTGCCAGTGTGGATGTTAATTACCTATTTTAGAATAAATAAAACAGTACACTTTCTATGGCAAATGAAAATGCGTGTAAATCTAGAAAATCAAGAAAATTAGCGGAGCGCGGCACACCACGCTGGCTTATGTTCGCACTATCTACTTACGTATCTAGACTGCCCACGTATATGTTACAGTCACACACGATTTCAAAGAACTATAAATACTTGCGTTTGGTAAAATTTCTTATATAATGTATTGCATGGAATTCCTTAAAGCAATAAATGACTGATTACTGATTACTGATTACTGAATTACACTGATAAAAGTAGGCAGTAGGCAGCCCGGTTGCTTAAACATCAGCGAACTTGACTAAAAGGTTGACCGTTCGAATCCTCAATAGGAACCCAACATTAGTCTGATGAATTTCTATCTTTGTACCCTACCTAATGTCGGATGGTTGGGTTGATCTGAATAAAATTTACAATTCTTCGAAGGCATCAGATTTCTAAACCCAATTTCCAAATAGTTTTGTAAAGTTTTCATCTAAGAAATACAGAAGGATATCCGAAATCAATAAGGAAACGAGGAATTACCCAATCCTGAAAGATAATTGGCTGTGACAATCTCTCGGGCGGATAAAGGAGGGCTTAGAAACGTATATTAAAACGGGCAGATGGAGATATTATTCATACCTAATAATGCTTGGATGTTTATCAAAGCTGAGACGAGGGACTATGACACCTCCGAGATATAACGTTGACGTTAATTTAGAGTGAAATGTTCATAATAAACTTACTAAGATATTTTTTTAGTACTAATTACTATTCTTCTTCTTCAAAAATCAATACCGAAGCACCGTACTATTTAACCTTAGTTTATTTTATACATACGTACACTAATCACGTCTTTATATTATTCATTGTTATAATGACCGTAATTTTATAACTTTGAGAAATCTAGTGTGTACCTTTTACCGTTTGAGACAGCACTGTAACGGATAGAAATATGGACGGACAGGACAGCGGAGATAGCCCTAGAAACCCTCAAAAAAGAAGACAAAATACAAGTAAAGGAAATAAGTACTATCGAACAAATTGATTCTTGACCCATTGTAGAACCTTTTCAAAATAATTGCCATGGTAACATTACTTTGAATTGGCAAGGAACTTCGTGAGGTTTGCTGCGAGAACGTTCTGTGGCGGGTAGGAATGAATCACTTTGTTCGATAGTACATAGTTGTAATTGAAGCAATACGCAGATTTTCACTGTTTTTGAATGGTATTGTCAAGTGTGTGATTTCAAAAATCGCCCCCCATGTGTCAGCGAAACATATAATCAATATAAAACCGCTGTTATAAAATGTTAGTTGTCGCACTGTCGGCTTAATTAAGACATCAAAGCCGCGCTCTATGTCTAAAAAAGTAACTGACTCAAGAAATCATTTTAATTATAAAATTATCTTCGTTTAGGTAATTAATAGCCGTGGTAATGACGGGCATCCGGGACAGGCTTGCCACATGCCAACCCGTCTCCAGCTTAATCGTTTAATCCCGGTATGGGCAAGTATTTACCCGCTTTCTTGTTTTCAAATGTCACAAATTTTCGCGCGGCAACTTAAGAAACACTGCCTGTTGTAGTAGATAAATGATTTATTGAATCAGGCGTTACTTTACGGAGGTCCATTTCAATGAACAAAACATATTTAGCTTGCTACTGCACGTGAGTAGCAGAGTAGTAAGGTAAATGTTTTTATTCGTAGATATATGACTATAAATTGATGAACTGTAAGTTAACTGAACCTTACGCGTGTAGCTCTATCTTTCAAAACACTACTATCATCGTCAGGAAAGAGAAGTCTACTGTTGAACATAGGCCTTCCTCTAAGAGTACCAAACCATACCAGTAAATGAACAGTGCTAGTGAATGAACAAAACCTGTTTATTTCTCAAAATAAGGATTCTGTCAATTTCTGCTACGTTGTTTTTTTTAAGATTAGCAACATTTAACTTAAATTATAGATTAACAACATAGTTACAAAATGGCAGCCATATAGACGCGACGCATTTTTTTTAATGTATGGAACGGTATTTACGAGATAATAAATTGCCTTGTGTTTGTCGATGACCCACAGTGACATTGATTTGAGATCCTTGGAAAATTAAGGTTGAAACAAAAAAAACAAAAGATTGTACTTTACGACATGAAGGGTTAAAAAGCGTGAGTCGTTATCAATTGTTTGATTGAACGTTTCATTAATTTCCAATGTTCCCTGAACATTGAACGTTTCAATGCTCTCAGATTCACTGAATCGATCGACAAGGAACAGCGCCTGGGCAGGAAATTGGCCGAAATCATTCAGCCTGATCAACTTGATTACGAAGATCAATCGGCCGAATTACCTACTGTTTATTTTACTTAAAACCATTGGCGTATCTGTAGGGTGCCACGATAAGCATAGAAGAGATTATATGCACTTCTTTAAATTAAGGAAGAACCCAACTGATGAATTAGTCACGGGCCCCAGACGTTATAGTTACGTCACTGCTTATAATAAAAAGAAAAGGAGATGAAATTTGGATGTGTTTGTAAGGGACTGGCATTACTACAGAGCAGGAGTTATGAACGTCAAGAGGCTCTCAGGTCTCAGGCCACTGGCTATGCCCAGTCGTGGAACACTTAAAATCTACCCACTTTTAACTTCAACTGTGTGGAAATTTAAGTACAGTCCTTACCATGTCATTTGGGTAGGCCTTGCTATCTCCCTCACAAATATCAAACCCATAAGAGTGAGTGAGACAAGACAACACCCGGATGGCTCATAGACTAATGAAAATGAGAATTATTTGCTTTGACATTAAACTTCCTTTTCATATAGTTTAACTGAAATATAGGAGCGTCATTTTACGCGGATTAGGTACCAACTTTATGCAGTAGCCACTTTATTGCGTTTAAAACCCGGCAATTAAAAAATACTTCGTTGTTTCGTCAGTGGACAAACTAGAATTACAAAACATTCTACAGTGTTGGAGGCTCTAAATAATTTTAACGTAAGTACTAGTTTTGCAGTGTAAAACGTAAATTTGTGTAAATACTTTCTGTGCTTGTATCTATCTATTTTTGTTCTTATAATGTCATATTTTGTCAATTATACCTAAGTATTTTGCTTCATTTTGTACAATAAAGCATTTAGTACTCAAAAATTCAAAATTCATAATTTATTTTTGCAAATTGGCCACCAAGGGCTCCTTTACGTGTTTTTGAAACTACCAGCGCATTCGGAAAGACCATCATTGCCAAGAAGAATGCACCGCTAGAAACTTGGCAGAAAGTCTTTTTTTTTTATAAAATTCATTAAGCTACTAACTAAGTAAAATACGGCTTGCCATGAGAGAGGTATGTCCAGTCAGTGATACAGGCTTATGATGTCATGTCCTTACTATCCCAATAATGCCAATTAATTACGGAGAGACTGTCTAAATTGATATAATGTACACTCACCAGTTTTTATACTATAGTGACAATGAAAGAAAACGAAAATAGTAGACTGAAGACTTTGTTGAAGCCACAGCGCATCCAAGAGTGATGTGACCATGACCCAGGGCCTTTTGACACCATAGTTTTCCTGAGTTTTCTCATTTGAAGCAGCTCTCGAAGAGATCATGTAATCTTGTGCTACTTTTTAGGGTTTCGCACCCAAAGGGTAAAAACGGGATCCTATTACTAAGACCCCACTATCCGTCTGTCTGTCTGTGTGTCACCAGGCTGTATCTCATGAACCGTGATAGCCAGACAGTTGAAATTTTCGCAAGTGGTGTACTTCTGTTGCCGCTATAACAACAAATACTAAAAACGGAATATTTTTGTTTGTGTGTCTATACATAAGAAACCAATATAAAATGACCTCACACTGCCTACATTTTGCTTAGAAGGCCGGGGTCTGCTAACACTGGACATTATGTTCCTCGGTGCGCGAGTCCCACTCGCATTTGGCCTGTTTTTTTGTCAAATGAGCCTTAAAGATCCTTCTACGAGTACTTAGTACGGTAACAACACACAATGACATCGAAAGTAAACGTCACCAAAGAGCAAGGTCGAGAGATTGTCCATTACAGGTTCTCGCAATGTCCCACAGCATTATTTAAATAAGGTAAGAAGCTACTTAGTATCTGTTTCGCATTCCTTGAAGTAAAGACGAGCAAGAAAGTGCTCTACTGGTTTATATGATTTCCGTCCATTAGCTGGTTTATATTGGAGTTTAAAATTCCCCAAGTTTTAGTCAGGTAGCTAGCTCACGAGAGAAACTTTTGACACTAATATAGATACTTATTCTAATATTAATAATTCTGTTCCTTTTCATGGATATTAATGTGTTATCGAACTGCGTGTGTACTTCCATGCTGGTCTGGGAGCAAAGGAAAAGCATAGAATGTACCAAGTTGCTTCTCGTCCCGCGCGGATGGAAAAAGCCCGTCGAAACGTAGCAGAGTTCTGCTGCTAACTGTAGTAGTGTTTTAACACCTTATTTGGAAAATTCAGCAATAATTATACGAGTAGCAATCGCGTGTCTTGTAATAAACAAACTTGTAATAAAAGAAAATTATGAACAATTTCAAATTACAGAGCTGTGCGTGTCTATGTAGGAAAGCACATGTCACTCATGTGCCGTATTGTCCGTATATAAGCTTAACGGTTTGACCAATGGCAGCATAGGATTGTGGATTCAAACCCGGGCGCACCTTTGAGTTATTTGGAATATATGCGAAATTTGATTTGTACCATGAGTTTCGGTGAAAGAACACTTTGATTCTGAGAGAAGGCCTGTGCCCAGCAATGGGACTTATATTAATATAGACCGAAGATGACAAAAATCGAGAATCAAATTGAGACAAAGATAGTTATTTGGATATTTAATATTGTTTTTGGATTATAAAACCGTGATTAACGGGATTAGTTCAGACTTCACTACATAGTATAAAACAAAGTCGCTTTCTCTGTCCCTATGTCCTTATGTCCTTATGTCCATATGTCCCTATGTTCAAAACTACACGACGGATTTTGATGCGGTTTTTTTTAATAGATAGAGTGATTCAAGAGGAAGGTTTTTATGTATAATTCTACGCAGACGAAGTCGCGGGCAGAAGCTAGTATTAGTATTGAATAAAGAAAAATCTGATGGTACGCGTAAAAGTTCCAATTTTCTTTACGTCTTTCATTTTAGTTTTAATTTGTTCTTGTGAAATTAGAAATCTGCGTCAGTTTGTGGATTTGAGTGCAATAAATAAATTGCAGCGCCCTTCTTTTAATTACGATTTATTTACTTAATTCTGGTTTATATATAAATTACAACAAAATCAAAATACCTAACTCATCCACGACATCTAAAATCCAGCCAATGTGTCACTCTCACGTCAACCCTTCTGTCTTATAATTTAGATTGATAAGGGAAATAATGTTCAAATGTAGCGCTTATATAATAATAAGTCTCGGGAAAACAACTAACGCGATAGTTTCGTACCTCTCACTACCTTGGTCTAAACCCCGACAAGATGGTTATATCACTACATAGTATAAAACAAAGTCGTTTTCCGCTGTCACTCTGTCCCTGTGTATGCTTTGATCTTTAAGACTACGCAACGGATTTTGGTGCGGTTTTTTTAATAGATAGTGATTCAAGAGGAAGGTTTATATCTATAATTCTACGCAGACGAGCTAGTATTGTTATATAGGTAACCATAACTGTTAATTAAACTGTCGTTTTAACCTAGCTCAAATTCGTTTTTTTAAATAGACTATTTGCCCTGTTTGGTGTCTGGCTGCTGCGCGAAGGCCTCCCCTTTCCATCCGTTTCTGTCCCTAGAGTTCTCGGGTCCGAAATCCGTTCTCCAAATCGTCCCGCCATCTTCATTTTGGCCTGCCTCTGCTCCGGTACCCGTCGCATGGAACCCAGTTGGTGATAATTTTTGCCCATTGGTCCGGATAAATTCGGCAGACATGTCCCCTACATCGATAATTCGAATCATAGAACTACCGGCGTTACAATAGAATACAATAACTCTTTATTGAGATTCATGCACAAGATGACAGATAGTGCTCCTTCAACATAGATTTAAATATGGGTAACGATTTAGCGCGCCTTATGATTATAGGCAAGGAATTCCACAACCGTATAGCCTGAACAGTATAAGAATATACATAGAATTTGGAATTAGAAAGAGGCACAGTAAGGAGAAAATTTTGTGAACATCTCCTCTTGGCGTTATTTCTATCAGTTATTCAAACACCCAAGATACTGCGCTCGTTTGCCATAGCTTGTTGGCGTACCAGGTCTGGGTACCGTAGGTTAGGATAGGCAGAATACTTACAAATGACGACGAACTTGCGGCTTTTTTCGGATTGAAATGAATATAATTTTCAATACTCATTTTCCAAATTTTATTCGTATTTACTAACTAAAAGTTATGCCGATTAAATCGTAATCATTTTACAAATAAGTCAGTCAGATCCTTCTTTAAAACTTATACCCATAAATACGTTAAAGGAACATTAAATAACCAATCCACTTTGCCGTTTCGCAAACAAACCCACCCACGTTCATTTCAAAATAAACTATTAATCTTATTAATAGCCAGTAATGAACGTATTTAATAGATTAATACAGGCTCTGATGAGTTGTAGGACGATTGAAAAGAAGAGGAAGGTCAGCAAAAGTAAATTCATTTATCCAACGCGCTACTGCCGCGGGGTTACCAAAAGGCCTAATTTAATAATTATTTTTCGCAAGTAAATTAATTCTCATTAAGCTGTGTAGGTGGATTGAGATTGATTTGTATCTGAGATAAATTTACGGAGACTTTGATACCAGCAGTAAATGTGTGCTAAAGGCAACGGGTTTATCTTTGAAATTGAGTCAATTTAGGCGTTCCCAAAGTTATTACTGAAAGAGTTATTATAGTGTCTGCTGTAATCTGAAACTGTATTCTTTTAATAATTATTGCATGGTTATGCAATGAAAATATAAGTACATTGAAATTGGTGCGAAAGCAGATCCAATAACAGATCCAAATTATATCGAATACCTAACCCTGGAAAATTACGCATTAATTTACGAAAATATAATTCATAGGTCAACTCTCGTAACATTGATGCTTATTTGCATTGATTGAAACTACCTAGGCATTAAAAGTGGATCGAATGACCGTCTTAGGACATTACTAAAACAAATTAATCCAGGTGTAGAAATAAGACTAGGGCGTCAAAACATCATTGTTCTTTCATGTATATTTTGTTTAACAGTGACACTGTAACCTGCACTGCACGCGACGGAGTACGCGGAAGATAAAATGTAACATTTATAAGGATGATAGAAGGTGAGCTATGAAAATGTGGCTTTTTATGATGAACTGTTGACTGATAAACATTAACCCCGTTTGTCTTACGTAGCACGTCACCAAACGTAGAACTCAACCGAATTAAGTTTGCACCTCGCTGGAATGTGGCATCTGTTATGCTCATCTTCCCACGATCACCCTGTCGCGTCAGTACGGTCTTACGAATCTTCGTATCCTATTTGTTGAATTTTAAATTTTTGAACTGTTCTTGTTAAAGCTCGATGTGCAAGCTTAGCTCGGTCGAGTTGTAAGTTGGCCGAAACTGATTATTAATGTCTAATAAATTCGTAATCGCAATCACATTCGCCGTTTCTTTTCACCACACGGCATATGTATGATGAGGGTAGAAAGAGATCAGATTTCAGTGCTATGGATCAGTGGCAAGATTATCAGATTGAGTTACGTATGCCCTCAATTAGATACAGTACCTGGACGACTAAACTTTGTTCGGTATGTATAACATCGGAAAATCGCACTTTCCCAAGAATGAGACCTACGTAAATCAATTTTTTGCTCCCATAAACAATAAATCCCAATAGGTAAATTTATCCTTTTTGTTACTCTCACTACTATTAACTTTTTTTTTATTGTGTTTATTTTTTCTCCCATTGTGATAAACTCTGAAATTACATAATAGTAGGTGATATATGTTCATCCTACTAAATCCTAAAACATCAGCGAAAAATGAGAACAAAGTTTCACGAACATAGCCACAAAATAACTGAAATGCTTTTTTCCAGATAAAAACAATACTTTTTTAAAAGTAAATACATGTTAGGCATGCGTGGCCACGTTGACGAGTTTACCTTTCGATGAATATTTTAACGAAAAAATATAATAAAACCACAAGCCGCATGATAAATCCTGTTAAAATTATTGACCTACCTCATGCGGTGTTCATTTGTTAAATTTTATTCGCACCCAGTTGTTTTCAAAAATAAAAAAATACTTTTTTTACGAAATCTTCAGCCAGCACTCTAGCACAAATAAAATGAGACTTTCACTCTATTTGAATTGAACTTAACTCTTTGGTTTACAACCTTAGATTTAACCAGATTCATAGCCGCACCTTTAGACTATGATTTTTCCTGAGATACTCCACGATAAACCTCAAAATTTTCCTTTTACCGCGCAAAAACTTTATTATTATTCTTAACTTGACCTTAATATAAAGAATCACACGCATAAAAACTATAAAGGGAACAACATAACCCGCTTTAGAACAGTTGGGCAATAACAAAACTAATCTGAGTCACAGTCTACAATTAAGTTGAGAGTGCCCGCATTCTTTACTTTGTTACTTCACCAGCAGGTTACAAAATACGATGACTTGACAAATAAATGGGCTCAATTTATAAGACGCCGCTGAAATGTAAGCAAAAATACCGAAACTCCTTTTCTCAAAACGATAGGTAGGTACTTAAACAGATAAGTGTTAGTAAAATTTTAATTACATGATTGTGACACAGAATCACAGAAACGGTCAAGTTGTTATAAAATTTGAAGATATCTCTCGATTTCTCTGAGGTTTGTCTTAAGACTTAAACCCTGACTTATGACTAACTTTGAAGACAAAATTATGTTTTCAAATAAAGAAAAAATAACTGTTCGCTGATTGCGAAGATATCAACGGGCATACAGGCAAAAATAAACAGTCAAATTACAGGAAAATTACAAACCTGTCAAAAGAAATGTTATGTTTTATCTGCGTCTGGCAAACGCAAATGTCAAAATTACTAAGAAAGAAATGGCTGTTACCTACGTTAAACGCTCATGCATGAATAATTATACCGTTTTAAAAGACTTATAAATCGAAACTCATCATCATAGGTGCTTTTCATTAGAGATACCCAATTTCATAATTATATAATGTTGAGCAAATAAAACGGGTCGCTTTTCTTACAACTTTGTATGGGAAGTGACCTTTTTATTTTTGCTCGACAGTGTAGATTGTTCTAGAAATCTAGACCAAAATGGTGCTTCCGCCAGAGTTATTGCTTTACATTACAATTGGCGATGCTCCATTTGTAGTAGGTAGTTT
The DNA here is from genome assembly GCA_949127965.1 of Pandemis corylana. NCBI lineage: Eukaryota > Metazoa > Arthropoda > Insecta > Lepidoptera > Tortricidae > Pandemis > Pandemis corylana. The sequence goes on along the minus strand of OX421869.1, from coordinate 7,195,575 downwards.
AAGTAGTTTGCTCATTTGCAGTCCAAGAAAGACGTTTCCAAATAAATATTCGGATAAATACCGTGTCGGCGTAATATTCACGAGACAACAAATTTGTAACGGCATCCACAAGAACCTACTCTTAAGATATACATAAATCACCTCTTTATCCTCAACGGGGTAGACAGGCTAAGGTAACAAGACCATTTAGCATAATTGTGGGCGTAGAGGTGGAAAGGGGATTGAAAATAGTGATGGATTGCTAGTCGCATCGCCATGATTTCTGCTATTTTCACACAAATAATGATAGTGATATAAAGCTATCTTAGATTTTAAGTTCTCCCGTTGATCCACATCCTCGTTTACTTCCTTGTCGGTTAAGAAAGGTACAGCTTTTGTATGACAGCGGACTACAAATGGGTACACTGACAAGCAAAAAATAATGAGTCACTTCCCATAAAAAGTTGCATGAAACTGACCCGTTATTTTTGCTAGTTAGTATATCGCGTTCCTATAAGTGAAACTACGCTCTTTCACTTATTCGTGAATATAATGAGAATGTTATACATTCAGGCAAAATATTGTGAATTTTGTAAGTAAACCATTACAACCGTGTTAAGCATCGCTTTATTTAAGTACCTACATTTATTGTCATTAGCGAAAGCTTATAAATGGAAGAAGATAGTTGTAAGGCCAATATTGAAAATGATTTTTAAAGTGTATCTAAACCAGCAGCGGGAGAAGGGGTCTCGAGAAACACCCCCATAAATTTTCAGGGATTGCAGATGAGTTGGTTAACTCTAATATTAAATGCATCTGTGTATAGGATTTTTTTTAAATTTAAGCTCTTAATACCCAGAGTATTACGTGTTACTATTGAATTAGTACATACATACATACATCACAGCCTTTATCCCTTACGAGGTCGACAGAGCCCAGAGTAACTAGGCCCAAATAGTAACTTTCTAAAATTTACTTAAGTTTGAAATTGGACCGTGGAATATGTATAAATTTTTTTACGCGGGGACTTTAAACACATTTGATTTAATTTGCAGGAACAGTGACGATTAGTACCCGAAACCGACGAGCATGTATGAAGAGATTGATGACTGTGGATGAAGCGAAAGAAATATGTCAGGATCGTAGAAAGTGGAACAAAGTAGTCTCTGCCTACCCCTGTGGGAAAGAGGCGAGACGGTATGTATGTATGTATGTATGTAGTGACGATTAGTTACAACTTCTCCAGACATCATCTAAAGTAGACGAGAGTTCAATATGCAAAACAAAAGAAGATCTCACTCCAAATAATTCCAACGTACTGGCTGGTTAGCTTAAACGACCAATCGCCAGAGACACCTAATCCTTTCACGACGTAGTACAACGATGTGCCAACTGTTATTGGTTATATAACAGTTTTATAACGTAGCCATAACATTTTTATCTGTGTTATTAAACATCAAATCGGTAGCTGCCGTTACGCGATAGTGGACTTGTATAAAAAATCAAGCTAAATCTCTTACGTACCTACTGCTAATAATGAGGAAGTTCCGGTAAAGTTCCTGTTTAATAACTTTTACGGAAATATAATACTTTATTAACCTGACAGATTGGCATGCCTAATAAGCAAGCGCAGTAGCGAAGACGGTAAATACGGTTTTTTCTTCAGGTTTTTTTTTATACATAAATGCATGATATATTTTTTTTTCTGTCATAATGGCGTGGGAGGTAAGGAAAAACATAGAATGTACCAGTTGCTTCTCTTCCCGCGCAGATGGTAAATGCCCATCGAGGGAATGGGCGAAAATCTTAGGAATCATGTTATAGGCGATGCGGCTAGCAACCCATCACTATTTTGATTCCCCTTTCCACAATTATGCTAAACGTCGTGGTCAGGTTTTACGTAAAGAATAAAGACGTGATATATGTATGTATTAATTTTACTATTAATAAAACTGACTGCGTTTGAAAACACGTGATGAAAATTTCAAATTTACCTAATAGGTAAGCACCTTTCAAGATTACTAGAAGACAATATTTTAGGAATAATTTAGTGTCGTACCCTTTTTCGTGTTTCATTCATCACCTACATAGTAGAGTACCTAATTGGTTTCCGATTGTCGATGTACGTGTACGATGTATATATAGGTACGGTACGACTTTGGTTCAACAATGTGGCTCTACATAGATGGAAATATTTAAATAAAGCGTCATTCATTAAATCTTCTGACTATGTAACCGTGTGTTGGTACTTGGAAACTCTTGCATGCCGTATTTGCCGATGACTCTACCTGTTTCCTGGTCAAGATAAATTTTTCGTCTAGGCATTACCGTGCCCCCAGATGCAACCTATACAATGGTGAAAAATTAGAAACAACATTATTGTAAAAACTGCCATCTATCTGAGCGCCAAGTAACTAAACTTAGAAGTGAAAGCCGAGTTCAATTTGCCTCAACGCTTGAAGTGAAAGCTAAGTTAGCTCACCAGCTCGTTCAATGTTGCTGTACTAGATGGCGCTAATTGTGCACGAGTGAAAATCCAACCATTCAGTCCAAGGAAAGCCTACAGTCTTCCGCTTTTCTTTATGATTCGTAGGAAATAACACAAACAACCCCGCGATGTCGCTAGTGAGATCTAAAATGATTTAAATAACATTTTTGTGAAATTAGTTTTATCTAGTAAGTTCCAATTCTGAATAGGTTATAAGTTTATTGTAATGACAAATAAAGCTAAAGTTATTAAACTTTTCGCAGCTCACATTCTCTAAAACTATAAAGATCATTAGTGATAGACACAAAAAAAGTCTGGCTAGCCTTTTTTGTGGCAGCCACCGTGTTGCTACTGTTGCTTAATACAAAGTAAAGACGGAATTCTGCCAGTCACAAAGATAGGCCGGTTGTATCAACGCCGCGCCTCGTGCGCGTGCACATAGATCAATTAGTTTCGTGGCGACTTGGTTGCACTTATGTGTGCCCACGGCGAGGCGTAGTTTACATCAGCCTCACTTGACCATTTGTGAAAATTACTTGTTTCATTTTTATTTGACCTAAGGCCAGTTTTTAATATTTTTAAGTAACAAGAGTTGTTCAATTCATTATTAGGTAATTTACCTATACCACTGGGCGTATATTCTCCAAAAGCTTCCCTCTCTGCATCCTGGCTCATAAAAAAACGAATTTATATCTTGTTCGATACACAATCGACTACTTTGCTGCTGTTACTAGTAAAAGGGAATAAAAGTACCAGCTGAGGTACTGAAACGTTGAATTTATTGTTGGAGGGGAAATGCGCTTGAAGTTTACCCGTAGGTCTTCAGTGGATATTTGAATACAAGTGTATTTACAGAAAATAAACAATAAACCAAAACGCAATACTGCATTAGATTAACGCGTTACTTTGCGGAGGCCCATGTGAAAATAAATGGATATCCTTGCTTTGCTACTCCGCGATATACCTGGTGACGTCAAGTCTTGTAAAACAGATGCACTCCCGTTGAAAATATTTTAATCAAGCAGTTACTGGTTTAGAAAATGAAACAAACAGAAAAGCAACCGTTTTGATTGCGGAGTAGCAAAATAAGGTTTTTTTTCATTATGCAATAGAATCAAAATACAGAGAGCGAAGGGTACCTGCCATGGATTTTAACTATTACAATACGAAAACCCGGAGCTACTTTACCAATATCTAATTGGGGTGCGAGTCGAGTTACCTCCGCGTGTGGTCCGCGTTCGTTTTCGGATTCGTCTGGGGAGAAGAGCAGTGCTTGTTCCGGTGCACCCTGGGCATCTGTTATTGATTTCTTGGCAGTTTCTGAGGGATTTCACTGGCTAAGAGTCCGATAGGGGGAGGGGGGGTCTTTTGACCGTATTACCGTATAACGTTGCCGACATTTTGACACAAGATTTTTGAATTACATTTTATTACTTTGACATTGACGAAGTTGTCGTCGCTATAACGACTCGATACGCCACAAATAAGAAGAAGACAATATATAATTTTACGCTAACGCATGGATATGGGTACTGATTTACAAAAATTACTTGTAATTCTTAGTCCACCTTTATGTATTCATCCGCTACCTGCGCTTTGCTTGTCTTTTTGGGTCCTACCTAACCCTTCAACTTAACCTTCATCCCTTTCAATGCCTCCTACGTTCATTGTATTACAAACTAAAAGATAACAAAACCTTTTCAGCTATTAAATACAACAAGTATCTATTCTGAGTTTGTAAAACTCTTGAACGACCTCTAAATCTGTCCAAAATCTGTGGATTTGTCAGTTTATAGATAGTTATTTATCAGCCTAACGTCTGACAAAAGAGAATTAGGATTTTAATGGATCCTAATTATCAAGCTTCCGTCATTCATTAATCTGACACAAGACTGTATCTATTCTTCTGAACCGTAATAGTTAGATAGTTTTTACAGAATGCCCCTTTTAACAATTAATAATTTTAATAAAAATTGAAGGCAGACAAAAAGGTACAAGAAAATTAATGACATCGTTTTGGCGTCTTCTCTACCTTAATAAATTGAATGGTGATACAGAACCCTTCTTGTACGAAACTGACTCGACAATTTTGACTATCATACTCACTCCTATAGTCATTAATCATCGAAATTATTCATTTACTCAGTAATTAAGTCACAGCTGTAAAGCCAACGGCCTGCAATCGGCCCAGAATTCTGGTATCCAATTACCAAATCTCGACTAAATCGGTCCAGCACATTGGGCGCATGACTGCAGCAAGCGCGCAGTGACAGACACAGTGATCTTACAAGGTTTCCGCCATTCCTCTTAAAAATTTGACGATACTAATGATTTCTGAAAAAGTCAAACTTCTCTGCAGCTTCCGAGTCTGCTTTTTCAAAGCTACAACCCCTATTAAGCCCCGTAACATGGCTGGCCCTAAATTAAACCATAACAGGATACCACGTCGGGTCCGGAACCGCGCGAGCCTTCCGGCACACTTGTAAATTCACGTAAAACAGAAAACAGATGGACTCATTTCGTATTTTATTGGGGTATTTGGGTGAAATGTTACGTCTACTGGGTATCAGATTTATTGTCTAAACAGACGTGCAGATTGAACGGTTGTGTTTTGTTTACAAGTAAACTTTTGACACTTTTTTGACGACCGTATTGCTTAGTAGTTAGTACTACCCCGACTACGAATTTTGAGGTTACGGATTCGAAAAGGGGTAGGCAACTGGTAGGCACTTGTGCGATAAACTAGTACACATCGCGATGAATACGAATATAAAACTTTTGTAAAACTGGTATGAATTGGCCAAAGTTGTTTATTATTACTTAGTTTAATAACTTGATTCCTTGAACGGTAATTTTAGGGACTTCTTTTCCTATCGCATCAGAAACACCCAAAATTAGGTTAGGTTAGGTCAAAATTGCAATCGCAATAGAACGTAGTGAGGTCGTACTTACTCCAATTAACTCACACACACAAATCACGTCTTCATCCCTTACGGGGTAGACAGAGCCTAAGGTAACAGGTACCAACAGGCCACATTTAGCAAGATTGCGGGTGTAAAGGTGGAAAAAGGAATCAAAATAGTGATGGGTTGCTAGCCTCATCGCCTATAACATGATTCCTATTATAATCGCCCATTCCCTCGATGGGCTTTTACCATCTGCGCGGGTAGAGAAGCAACTGGTACATTCTATGTTTTTTCTTTGCTCCCAGACCAGCATGGAAGCTCTAATTAACATTTTAGAGTATATTTAAATCTTGCTACCAATAGACAAACTGTTATAGAAATCGTTTTTAGAAATATCGGATTGTTCAATGTTATTGTTTATTTGAACCAATATGGGCCAAGTGACTTGGAATAGTAATCGGAAACTAACAAACGAGGTCTGTTAAATAACAGAATGCGGACTAACAGTGTTAGTGGTAATCAATTCAAACACCACTTACCGCTAATACCTACTCTGAATTATGTTATGCTGCCAACCGAGTAGGGTAAATCCATTTTGCTTCCACTACTAGAGCACTAGTGTTTCTAGTTTCATTTAACGTATATCCCTGCTAACATTATAAATGCAAAAATAAGTATGTCTGTCTGTCGCGCTTTCACGCCTAAACCACTTAACCAATTTTAATGAAATTTGGTAAAGAGATAGTTTCAATTTCGGGGAAGGACATAGAATTAATTCAAACGCACATGTTCGTTTCCGGCACTTGACATCTCGCGTATAACAGCTGGCAATGAATGCGTTTATCTTACTAGGTATATTATAAATGCGCACGTTTATTGATAGTTATTACTCGTTCACGTGACAACTACAAAATGAATTATGATAAAATTTCTCATACAGATATTTATAACTTGGATTACAACAAAGGACACTTGTCAACCCAGTAAATTGCATAATTCCCTCGGGATAGCGATAAAAGCAGTCCACACTAAAGTTGATCTGTATTTGTTGATGTGCTTGTGTATTCGTAGTAGTGTGATCGTTTTAATGATGTTTTTTCTTTTTATTTCAATACCTGTTTTTATGTTTACTTTTTAAATCTTGTTTGTATTTGTATGTGCTGAGCAAGTTTTTAAAAATAAATAAGCAAATAAATAAGCGGCTTGATTTTCCATATTACTTGCGGATAACAAGGGAGAAGACGTGGGTTTCGATAGGACATAAAGATTAGATAGAATATATTTTCGTTTCATTCAAATAAAACACAGTGCAACAATAACCAACGAATCTTTATTTATGAAATGACTAGTTCTACTCTACCATACGCTTAAAAAACAGAAGATCCATTTCTATCAAAACAGTCTTTACACTTTACCGCTATCAAATATATACTCTAATGTCTATAACCAACTGCAGCCAAGTCAAAATAGGAATGTGTCTGCCGTTTAAAAAAAAATATAGAAAGGGTTTTTTGCAATTGCATTATGTATTCGTGTACCGGCTAACCAATCAAACATCAATCAAACTCCTAAGAGTATGAACGTGTAGAACGATTGTTCCATGAAATATGCCAGCTAAATATACGTATCTGATAGGCTTTTGTTGTGTTATTAACACCCATTTCATTTAGACACATAGGAATTGCAAGCAAGTAATACATTGCGTAGTTTGTCAGATCGGTTGAATTGAGTATATCTCGACTACCCGTAATGTAATGAATTGAAACTGGCATGTAATGCTTACATTTGTCTAAATGGGATTTTAGGCTTGCGTTTGACACTACGAATATTTGATCATAATCAAGCTACTGGTGTGCGATGTGATCTACGATGAGAGACGCTTACTTAGTAAAAGCCAATTCTAGATTTGTTGCATTAGGTACTAAAGTGACTGATGATACTGAAATTACTACCTTTACAATGAATAGACATCGAATTGGTAAATTTTCGTTATACTACAAAATGTGACAGTAACAAAAGGTCGTTTGACACATCAGTATCTCAACTCATGCGTCCCACTCTTGGGCGCAGAGCTCTCATTGTAGAGAAGGTTTTTACTACGTACTTTATTCTAGATTTTTAAAATACATATTTTACTTTCACGGTTGGAAGTGCATACCCTAGATCCTTTTCATATTATCCAATCCCATATACAATGCCATATTTTTCAAGGTCCGCCCAGATCGCTACCATCACCTTACTAGTTAATCAAGCCGCCAAGCAGCAGTAGTTGCACCGAACAGAGTAAGACAGCCGGTAATAAAGGTCGCAAGAGGCATTCCATTATGGTCCTCTATCATTTATCATTAAGAAATCCTCTAACTATTTTAATTGACGTAAGGGAAATGTACAAAATGTCTATATTTCGCTTATCCCGATGTCCTATCTGTGTCGGTGCGATATCGGAGTAGATAATGTGAAAATGCTCTTACTCTTCAACAGCACCCCTCGGTATAATACAGTCAACAACACAAGCGGTGGCATCTATGTGGAAGAATTCACGGTATAACCTATTGAAAGGTTATTTCATGAGTACTATAATACTCGTAATTTTGACAGAGTTACATTTAAATATACCGTTAGCAATTAATGATTAGCCCCCTTATTCATAAACGCTCTGTAGGCCTCTGCTAACTTAGCAATCGTTTGTCTTTATCTGTCACTTTGTCATTTACCTATCACAGATAAGGACAAACGATTGTTAAGTTAGCAGAAGCGTATAGAGTGTTTATGAATAAGTGGTAAGTATTTATACGTCAGCAATACGTCTTATGAATAGTATTAGTTTTTATTAGAATATTAGTTGCTATTAATCAGGGTATTAGTCATTTTCAAAACTATTAAATACTACTTATACGAAAGCTAGTTAAATGACCGCTAATAATTTCCTAAACACGATCTTAAACGAACAATGTAGGTACAAAAATAATGTAAAAATAGGATTTAGGCTTACCTAAGTCTAACTTAACATTTTTCTTTTTTACCTAATCCTAGCTTAACATTTTTCTTAAATAATCATCACCTTTTGTTGATGTGGCTGTGGTATTCACATATTATACTAATTACACTTTACTTTTTAACATAATAATATCGAAACTTCTTATATATTATTTAAGTATACCCCTATGTATAATTGTATATACATGTAAAGCTAGTTCGTTATTTTTAACTTAATAGTAGTGGTCGTTATTTTTTTACTTTTAAGGTATTAAACCCTAAAGACGAAATCAGCCTTAACTTACATTTCAATAAACTTAATTAAACTCCCAGCACTGATTACACTCGTTATTATTTATGTTGCAGAAGGACAGTACAAAACGTATTTAAGAACCTTCCAGAAGACCTTCATCACAGCTTCGTCTCTTGCCGAGCTGGTGACATAGTTGTGGAGAGCCGACGATGTCACCCAAGAACACGCTGAGGAGGTAAAAGTCCTTAGCTGAGTCTGAAGACCGCTTGTAGTGACTGTAAACAAAGAAAAATAAGGTATAAAATATCTCTACTAATATTATAAATGCGAAAGTATGCAGACAGATCTCTACGTTTGTTACATTTTCTTGCTTACATTCTGGACCGATTTACATGGAATTTGGTATATATACAGATCGTTTACACCCGGGCAAGGACATTAGGATAGTATTAATTTCGGAAAACTGCATAGTTCCCGCGGCATAGCGATAAGCGAACAGTTAGTTAAATATATGATAGCCTTTCCGTCTTCTCAGGAGAGTATTAATTTGCTTAAATAGAGGTCCCAATCTTGTCCTATTTTCTTTATACAACAGGGAACCCCAACGAGCAAGTGGGTTATCATATAGTAAATAATCACCACTACCCACGGACACTCGCAGCCTTGGAGCGTTACAGCGCTGCCATAGCCTAGAGGGATAAGATAAAATATCTCATGTTCCAATAACTTCTTGAATACTGTACATAGAATCAGGCATTACTTTTCGAAGGTCCATTTATATCGCGGAGTAGCAAAGTGTGACCAACTTGCTTAAACCATTTTTTTCTTTTTACAAAGGTATCTACTAACAATACCAACAAAAAATCAGGTACTGCAGTGGTGTAAACGTGCTTAGTTGTATTTTTAGTGTGTTTTTATAAAGAAATAAAAAGACGACAAAACTTAGTTCAATAATGCTTTTTGTAATCACAGTTGTGAACATACACTATCGCTAAAAGGATGACAGACAAATAAATACCTCTACCCTTTTACATAAATGAGAAGCCAGAACAAACACCTATACTTATAACTCTCTGTTATCGTTTGTTTTGGCTCCTCGCTCGAATGCTGTAGCCAAGATACTAGAAGAGGGAAAAAGCAAATCCCTCACTCGTTGATGATTTTGGATCATATTCATAAAAACTTTACAAACAAGGCCTACCCAAATAAATGTTACCTTGAGCAAAAATAGCTACTTAGCATAAATGCAACATACTGCGTGCTCTTAATTGTATTGTAGCTATAAAGATTACAAATAGATGAATGGAGCTATACGAAAATGAGCCAAACAGCTTTGCAGTAGAGTTTAACATGAGGCGTTCGGATAGTGAAAGTGGTTGGCGGATTATTGCATAATACGGTTCGCCTCGGATGCAGTGCAACTAGCCATGCAGCGTTGAGATGGTTTACTCATCTCATTCAAGAATGTGAGTGAGAAACAAAGTGGGTCAAACAAACGAGTGGCAAAAAAAACTGTTACATACGACACTCGAAGCCTTAGTTATATGTTTCTTTCTTATATGCTATGGAATATGTAGTATGCATGGATGTTGAATTAGGAAAAGCTTAAATGACTTTGTATACTGGAATTAATGGATGAAACAGTTAGCAAAAAATTTTTGGGAGTCAGCGTGTTAATTTTGAAAAAAGAAAAATATAATTTATGGAATCAGGCGTTACTTTTTGGAGGTCCATTTCGCGTCGCGGAGTAGAAAGGTAAAGGTTTTTTGTTCATCAAAAATATACTTTTTCAATAAGACAAAGAATGATTCGCAATTATTTCAACTGCTGTATTTCCCAAGTTTGTTATGATCACAATCGTGATCTTCGCAGAATCTATAATAACCGGAAAATCTCCCCTTCAGGAAGTTTCAAAATGATGCAGTTTCTTTTTGTGAATCAGAACAGGCCTTCAACCCACAGCCTTGGTAAGATTTCTCAATACAGGCATAGCGACTGTACTGTAATAGTTATTACGGTTATATACGGCTACCAAAAGTGCCAGTAGTTAAATGTAGGTAGTTGTCAAAACAACTATTTCCTGTTCATGCATTATCTTGTCATTTGATATCTCTAACTATCTTGTCATTTGATAACTTCCATGCTAGCCTGGAAGCAAAGGAAAAACATAGAATGTACCAGTTACTTCTCGTCCCGCGCACATGGTAAAAGCCAATCGACGGAATGGGCGAAATTCTTAGGAATCATGACATAGGCGATGCGCCTACAATCGTATTAAACATGGCCTTTAGGTCGTGTTACCTCAGACTCAGTCTACCCCGTAAGGGATATAGACGTGATTTGTGAATGTATGTATGATATATCTACGTCTCTACTAAGTGAGTAGTCACTTAAGCCAATTTAAAACTTTTTCACAATATAATGATAAATCGACTTCTTTAGCAAGCACTATGCCAATAATAATATTAACTATGAAAGGGCATTGCATTGCATTGGCATTATTTACGGGGTGAACGACCTATATGTGAAGTTTCTGCTGCTGTATTTGTTTTTAATGGCAATTATTTAAGAATTTCCACCATTTTGAGTCGAAACAACTTTAATTTTGAAATTACTTTATCTATTAAATAGTTGATTTATGTACTCACTCAATGTAATTTTAAGCTTACTTATGGTCCTTTAAAACTTACCGTCTTGTATAACACTGTTAATAATATCGCATTTTCTAGCAAAGTCTCTGTAACCGCATATTTGCGGCTAACCAGCCCCCGGCAACGTTGTTAGTCATATCTTTTGTTATAAAATACACTTTATAGCAAGAAAGATAATTGCTTGAATCCATAATTTCATTCCCTTTTACATTTAAACAGATTTTAGCATTTTATATTGCAAAAAACACAAAGCTTTACAACTTTTTGACGTCCACGATAGATAATGTCCCTCTGCATGTATTCTGAGGAGCAAAAATAACGAGTAAATTTGCGTGCAACTTTGTAAAGAAAGTGAACCGTTATTTTTCCTCGTCAGTATACATTGTGAAAGTATCTACATATATATATATATTTACAGATTGCTAATTCAGATGTCAATAAAAAAATTACCCTGCAGTAACAACGTGTCGGTAAAAAGGTTAAAACAAATGCAATCAACCGCTATATTTTGTACCATAGCTAATATTTCGTTTTATAAAAAAATAACTTAGCCATCTTTCATCCAGCTATGTCTTAAATAAATGCACAATAAAACGAACTCAAGGCTGTTATATACATCACGCCTGTGTATGTAAATAAATATTTAATTTTTAACTCTACGTAGAGTTTGCTGAAAAACTCTTTAGCTCAGCGCTTGGTGTAGGTTTGTGAGACAAAAAACATCTTGAACAGGTTTGCGTAAACTTCTCCATTAGTATGGGAAAATTGACAGCGCCACTAGTAGCACGTAACGGCAATAAAAGTAATATAGTTTGACACGTCAACGCGAACGAAAAATACTTGCACTAAGGGATCAGTTAATAGTTATATTCGTTAACTGTTCGAACGACTCAATTTATGACTTGTATATAATTTTTCAATTCGTAGGTTTATTATCTAAGTCGCTCCCAATCGCCATCGTGTTCATTTTGACAGTTCATGTTTGGGCTGACAATTGGCATCGGAATCAGGTAGCTGTCACATTCATACAAGAACTGTCAGAATGAACACGATGGCGATTGCGAGCGAGATAGATAATAAGCGTATCGATTCAACAAATCGTAATCATTGTGTTGTGACATAATTGTATTAAATACGATAAACTCAACACATTTTTTCTAATCTCCTCTTAACGAATAACTAAATCTAAATATTACAGTTATGATTAAGAAAATGTTTGAAAAAAGAAATAACTTATCCATTTTCTGAGCCAACCGAAATCCCGGCGCCATGAGTAAGACATTGCGATAACCACCTGTTCGTTACATAACTAAGGTCACTAATTATGGTTTCCGAGTTCGTAACGCAGCCAAAAGTCTCTGTGTGCGTGACTTGACGATGACCCGCGTTGCGTGGCGGGCGTTACGAATATGTCCTACTTGCGCAGGGTTGGCGACGTCAAGTTGACTCAATACTTACACATCGTTTTTTAATGAGGGGGCATTTGTTACATAAACACGTAGCAGCTAGCAGATTATGCACGGGGTTTAATTCATTATTGTACATAATAGCCAACCTCCTGTGTAACTGGCTTCATCGAAAATCAGCGTCACGAAATTATCCCAAAATCTTTTCGTGACACAGCTGAGTGGCGACCATTTTGGCTGATTGAGATAAGTATATATGGGTTATTCAGTCTGTGTTTTGTATGTATTATATCGGCTAATAATAAATTATTCTTATTCTTTGCTTGCATCGAAGTCAGTAAACGAAAATTGGTCACTATATTTCTTTTCTTCAGCCTATACGTCCCACTGCTCTATATACACTTTCACAGTAACAATGAGAGTTCCAGAAAAAAATACAAAGCCATTTCTGTGCTACTAAATTCTGGATCATTAACTTATTTAATTCGTTAATTACATTACCTATTTATCATATTTATTCAATAAGGAGGTAAACTAACTATGCCTAAGAGACAGGCTACATCCGTAGCCTAGTTTAGGCATTTAAATATAAATTAGCACTTGGTATTTTTTGTTGTGTTTGTTATTGTCAGGAGGAGGTTCTTATAAAACAAAATTTTGAAAATTGAAGGAAAAAAACTGGAACGGGGGGAAGCCGCGGCCAACAGCTAGTCCTCTATAAAAAGCCGCTAAGAGCTATTTTTAAACTGCGCTTTTAGAAAGAACATCATTGCCAAAAAAATGCGCTGCAAGAAACTAGACAGAGAGTCAATTATAGCAGACAACAGTAGTTGCTTTAATTTTTTTTTTTTTATAATGTCACTGTCAACCCTGGCACACGAGTTTACTGGACACACTTAGCTGCATTCTTCGACCAGCAATTTGGCCGCTCGCTGGCCTGGTTTACGGCGTGGCATTGAACCGCCCAATTTGCATGGCGTTTTGTAAGACTTATGGTGCCCAAGCAGCTGGGTCAAGGACGTTTTGAAATTTTATGGCCAATGTGTCTTGATTAGGTGTTGGTAAGCGAAAAAGGACGCGGTGTATTGTTGTATTACTATATGGAAAGGTAGATAGTAAGTTTTTACTTTACTTCAATATTTCAGATGGATGAGGGAGAAACAAAGGGATACATGGACACATAAAAAATGAGTCTTTACTTTACTTATATTTAACTGTTTAGGCCGGTGCACCCTGGGCAACAACAGTTAACTATATATCATTATTTACAAGTCCGGCTTGAGAAGAGGACGGTTAACTCAGATTTTATCTAGGTATCTTGTAACTTTAATCGAGCAATTCTTATATGTAATACGTATATAATATATAATCTGACTCTCGGAAACGGCTCCAAAAGAAATTTCGTATGCCGGGGGTTTCGGGGGCGATAAATCGATCTGAACAGATTTCATTTTTAGAAAACGTACCAAATAAAAAATACCGAGCTATTATCAAATATGTATATATACATTATGAGTGAGACAGCAAGACAAGCGTCAAAGACATTCTAAGAACTCACGAACTGTGTACTCTTATCAAGAAGTTGTGGCATTTACCTGAAGACGTCAGACCAGTCCATCTGCGGCTTGGGCAGGACCTGCGCGCGAGCGGCGTAGTGCGCACACACGCGCTCGAACACGCAGGCGCGCGCACCGAACTCTCCTACTATGTACTTCTCCACCTCCGCTGCATCGAACGGGTCGGCGTCGTAGGCCAACTCACGCCGGTTACGGGAGCGGTAGGTAGCTGGAATGAAAGTAATAATGGTTGAGGTTACGTTAAAAAAAGGCGGTAGGTGCTACGCTGACAATTTCCACTATTCTTCTCCACTAGTCCTCTCCCGCGCGGCACAGGGGCGGGGTACCTCCCATTTGTTCTATGGAACTGTGACGTCATAGAACCGTTAACATTTTTCTTTCCCAGCAGTTCCATGGTAGACCTATTGACACAAGAAATGTGCTATTTGTTGTATAGAACTAAAAGCACCTCAAGTTTCCCATCACAAACTTGAGGTGCTTTTAGTTCTATAGAACAAATAGCACATTTTTTGTTTCAATAGTTGTACCATGGAACTGCTGAGAAAGAAAAATGTTAACAGTTCTATGACATCACAGATCCATAGAACAAATGGGAGGTACCCCAGGGGCGCGGGGTAGGACGTGGGACGACAAAGGGCACCGAGAGAGGTGCGGGTGGCAGGCGCACTACCCGTCCCTTTGTCGTCCTGCCCCGCGCCCCTGTGCCGCGCGTGAGGACTCACTTAAGCGCTCAGTCTATAGCCGGGTCCACACTGAGCGAAATGCCTACATTAGGCATGATATTGGTGGACACTAGTATCAAAACCGAACTGAAAATGTTTCTAAAGCGTCGCTTGGTCGCCACAGAGGCAGATAAGCTGACGAGCTTGACTCTGTTTCAGTCTATCTAATTAGTTCCTGGTATCTATCAGATACGATATCAATAGCTTATCAGAAAATGGTAGAACTGGGGCTTTGATTTTGTAAAATGAATTTGAAATGCCTTTATAATGACAAGGTGTAAATACAAGGAATAGGTAACTAAATTAATTTCAGTTGATCAGAACGATATTCTGCCTCGTCAAGTTTTTGCGTCTCCGTCAGGTAAGCTAATTATAACTTAAACGTTGACTTTGTCTTGGGGCTGGTATTTCATTCGAATATCACTATACAAGTTCCGTTGAATATAAATATTATACTAATTAAAAGTTGAACGAGATTGTCGTCTAAAAATCACAGTCCAAAATAGTTTAAAATCGTGTTCGAAACTTTAGCTGCTAGGTAGTTGTCAGGCCCAAGACTTCCTCAGTTGCCGCAAACGCATATGTGCGTTAAAGTGCCTGTAAAATTGTGACATCGATATCGCCGACAAACAAATCAGCGTATCATAATGCTAACCTATCATAGGCCTCGTAACACAGAGGAATAAAACCGCTGTTACACAATAAAATTATTGATCTGCCAGCTAGCGTTTCATGATTACCTGACATAACTTTCGTATTTCCTTTCCAACTATTGTCAGTAATAACGAGGAAATAATATATTAATATATCCTGTTACTAGTATATTGTCTCAATCTCATTCTCACTTCTGGGTATTATATTAGATAGTGGAGATATTATAAGGAATAATATACATGTTTATTAAAATTTAATTAGAAAATCTGAAATGAAAATTGTATATTTTTAAGACTATTGCTCTTTTAGCTTTTTAGTATGTCAACTCTCTATACTCTGGTTTCTGTTATCCTGTCAATCGTTCGAAGGTTAACTGGATGAGATCCTTTTAAGGGTTAAGTTCGCCTTTATACTTCGGTTTATCACATTGCCTGTAAAATTAATGTATTTTATGACAACTAGCTGTTGCCCGCAACTTCGTCTACATAGAATTTCGTTTATCGCTATCCGGCAGGAATTACGCAATTTTCCGAGATAAAAAGTAACCTATGTGTTATTCCAGACTATAATCTATCTATGGTCCAAATTTCATCCCGATCTGTCCAGTCGTTCTGGCGTGAAAGAGTAACAAACATCCATCCATCCATATACTTACAAACTTTCGGGTTTATAATATTAGTAGGATAAAGAGTTTTATACATTCATACTATTAATTACGCAATTAGTGCAAGTAAACTTCTTTTTCTTGAAGAATATTTTTCTAAATCTGATTGTAATTTGGACTACAGGTTATAACTTTGACGAAGCTGCAAAGTATAGCGGCCTGTTGCACAAAATTCATTTAATAGTTTTAATTACTCCTAACGAAGTTTAAAATGAAGTTCAACGTAAACGTTGCGCTGTAAGACGCTACTTGTTCACGTTATCAGCTGCTGCAAATACCGAACTTTAATACTTGGTACAGAATTAGTATTTACGTCCGTAACGCAATTTTTTTTTCTTGCAACAGTTGCATGACTTGGCATGCGTGTCAAATCAAAACAGCCAAGAGCAATATCAAAACAGCCTGTTTTTATCTGTCATTAATAAAGTACTGAATTATTAAAAATATATATTACCGAAAGTGAAATGAAATAGTAAATTAGAGGACGTCGCAGAGGATTCATTATAACATGCTAAGTTGCAATGGAATCAGTACGGTGATTTATGGATGAATACAAATGTGACAGACTGACATACAGTCGGCATCAGCAGGTAAATGACAGTAATCCGATATTAGGCTGAGGGATTATTATGTGGCTTGTGTAAGTCTTGCTTCCATGCTGGTCTGAGAGCAAAGAAAATACATAGAATGTACCAGTTGCTTCTCTACCCATGCAGATGCGATCGAGGGAGTCTAGCAACCCATCACTATTTTGATTCCATTTTCCATCTATACGCCCTCTGTCTACCCCGTAAGGGATAAAGACGTGATTTGTGTATGTGTCTGTTGTGTAAGTCTGAAGTATCATAACGATACTTAGATGGCCATCAACTATTTGAAACGATATCTAATCAATATTCATACATTTCTTAGTTGAATCGTTAGTTTTAATGTAAGCAAATATAACATGTCTACTATCTATAGGTATATACAGTAAAAATTTTAAGTTTTTTAATATATAACCACTGCAACTCTACATTTTTGATACTAAAATATAATTTAGAAAACGTATATGTTCTTTCTCTGTACCTTTAAATAGTCGTCGTAATTTCTTGACAGTCAAACCAGTATTCATGAGTTTACATGCGATACTAACATTCTAAATAGTTTTATTTATTTACGAGTATTCCGATGTCCTTATGTCGCTTATGGATTCAAGACATTGCGTACCAGGGGAACCCATGTCAAAATCATTCAATGACAATTGCTATTAGCTATGAACCAAGACTTCAACTATTTCGTCACTAATAAAACCCACCTCAACTTCAAAATGTCAAATATGATTGCATTATACATTTCATTGGTCATTTTAATTTAATAACTTTTAGTGAGCATTCCTTAAACACGTTAATATATCGTTATCGAGTGTTTTGAGTATGACGAAATAATATTATTATGACGAAATGTAATAAGCTAATTGTATTTAAGTAATAGTTTAAGCAAATTGGCTGTCGATTACGATTAGATATTAATAGCATATGATTCGTAAATTGAATTATTCTGATTTTAAATGTAAGCGTACTTTTACTAACTTACATTACCCCGCTATTTATAATGCTTGTCAATACATACATACATACATTATGACTGAAATTAAACATTACTGCCACTAAATAAGGTGTTAATTTGAACGAATATGTTAATATTGTCTGTATAAATTGACGTATACACACACACACACACAACACAAAGACAACGCCGCTTGGACGCTTCTTGAAGAAGTTTTGTTTGCGATTGGGAGTCGAAAAAAATACACAAAATATTCCTTTGTAGTACGTTTTTTCGAGAATTTTATTTTATTTTATGAACTGTGACATTTTTATATTTTATGCAGTGTTATAAAGGCATAAAAAATGCTCGATCACTATCATTAATTAATATGTAATTTTCAAGACAAAGAAAGTAATATTTTGCATGGCTGTTCGTGTTAAAACTACTTTCAGTAAATTTCCTCAGCCATTCGTGCTCGGTAAAAACTGAAAGTAAAATCTTGATAGCAAAATGAAATGGAAAGCAAAAAGCTTAGTACTTAGAGCTTTATTTAAGTAGGTAGTGGAAAGAACGATTGTGAAAATGCTTTCACATGAAAACTAATTCATTAACTTTCTTTTAGCTCCTTCGGAATGTTTATTTTAACCGCTTACTTGCTGAGTTAGGCAGTTTAGATTTAAACAGTTTATTTTAATGTCATTGCGCATAATTTTTCACTGCTTTTTTGTTCACCTAAATCATTATTGAATTTCCACTATTTGATTAATGAAATAATAATCGTTCAGCCTAATAGATCTACCAAAGTGTTTGTTAACAGAAGAATACTTATTTAACGAAATTTTGAATTCAAACAATATCTAACATTTCGTATCATTCATATTTAAAACAAACTGCAACGATAGTACTGTAGGAATAGGTTCTGCTAGTTTTATGCTGGCAGGTTTCGGTTGCTGGCTGCTTTGAGACAGTTCAGGTTCCGAATATCGAACACTTGTTCGATATTTTAAAATATTTAGTTTTGGAACTTGGGACGGCTCTCAGATCAGCTTGAACCGAAAGCCTGATAAGGCTGATTTTATAAGTCTCTGTAATAAAGTATTGAAGCTGAAATAAAGTCAAAAGTATCTTTACAAATGTTTGCGTTTTAACTCTTAATAGTTTGGGCCTTATGCCATATCAGTTTGAATAGGAACACTTTAAAACCGATTTCCCGTACAGATCTAAGTGCCTCTTCAAGGCAGCTCTACAGTACATTACATTCCGAGGGTGGCCAAATAAAGAATTTCTCAGATCGCAGGAACATGTCGCACGAGCCAAAGGCGAGGGCGATAAACGTACGACCTGAGGCTTTCTTTATCACCGCCCGAGCTGTGTACAACATTTTACGTCTTTCCCTGGTCAGATAGTAGAAATTTCCGCTCGCGTAGCAGGCGGTAAATAGCTACTTACGGCCCTGGGCGATGTAAAATCCTGAACCATCTGAAAATGTGTACCTAATGATTAAACTTGTGTCATTAAATTATGTGATCGCGGAAATAACAATGTTATACAATATTTACACTAACCTGGACTTAGGGAATACGAGAGTTTCTTCAAAAAGTTCGTGAGGCGGACACTTAAAATTATAACAGGAAATCCCACCAACTGCACCGGCAGCTCGAACGCTGCATCCTGACTCATCACGTCATTATAACTCAATAACACAAACAACAAACAGCTGGTGTATAGGATTTTATTCCACTCCATTGCTAAGAAGTATGAGATCAAGGTAAAACCCAACCAATTCACTTAAGACCTTTACTGTTTCTTAGCTAGCGGTTTCAAAACACTTCGAATAGCAATTGTTTTAATGTTACAGGCATAAACGTAAACGTTCGTTGACACGAAAAAAAAGACTTACAAAGTTCCAAAACTAAAATACTGCGTTCTAGATTCAAAACGTCCGCGTGCAAGGAGTCTGTTCCCGATTCCCTTTTAAATTCGCGCCTGAACACGATCAATATTGTATGCCGAACTAACTCCGCGTACAGCTGACTTCGTACTGGAATACCAACTTGACAGCGTAACACCTTTCCCGCCGGTTTATGTTGGTCAATCGAACTCTTATGTCATAATGCCGGCTGATCCCCATTACAGCTGCGTTTCGTAAATAAAATATTGTTAATAAACGTGTTCTACTCTACTAAGTTCTGCACGCGTGCTGGGGTGCTTTATGATTTCCTTGCTCGTAATGGCGACTAGCTTACGATATTGGACATTAGGTCATTAAGCCAATGTCATATCGTCATACTTAAGAGCGTTTATTCCTACTGAGTTTGCAACGTCGCATTTTTGGTGGTTTTTTTACGATTATTTCACAGAAATTGAACGAAAGTTTGAAATGTGTGTCTGTTGTGTTCTTTGTTTTTAGTGTATCAATGTGTCCAATGCAATAGTTAATCGTATTTTCTTATTAAACGAGATACATACATAAATCACGAGATATTATTCTTATATCCCTTTCATAAATCTCTTAAGTCCTTTGAACTATTATCGGTAAAGAACGAAAATGTCACGTAAGTGAAAGTATCTACCTACCAAAAAGTTGGTAGGTATCACACGGCCTTATGACACGAAATAAATAAATTAATAATTTTAAATTCCTTAATATTCATACGTTTTAAAATCCACTCAAACTTACCAGGATTTAAAGCGTAATTCAGCTTCTTAACGAAGTTAGTCAATCTGACGGCCATGATGATAAATGGGAACCCCACTAATTGCACTGGTAGCTCGAACCCGGACTGTTGGCCCGAGCCTTCCAACACAAATTGGAACACCAAAAACGACACCACGGTCCAAAAGTAGCACAATTTAGACAATTCCATTTTAAATATTTAATAAAATGAGGTCAAATAAAAAAAAAACAATTGAGCCACTGCATAACTGGCCAGCAAGAATAAATACACTCAAAATTCGAACGCGCTGACACGCAGTTCGTGATCGACTCCAGTTCTCATCTGCACCTTTTTAGTTTAGCACATACGATTTAGCAACACAACGACCTTAGTTCTGTATTCATGCGTCCGCGCCCGATCACCCGATACCAACAAGGCGTCTGGGTTTCGAAATGCTATTATTAAACTATTAACATTAAGGCCTGTTATTTAATCACTATGTCATAAATTTAAAATTAAACTAAAATATTTTTAAACAGCTGTCCGCACGCTAGCTGTCATAGAGATCACTGCGCTTTACTCTCAACCACCATAGTGATATCTCCCCGCTTACGTCCTCTAATTACTAACTTGAGTAACATGTAATTACACTCAACATTTCAAAACTTTTGTTTAGCCATGATCGTGGCAGGTACTGACCAGGCCCAAGCAATAAACATTTAACGTGTTTTTGTGCGACTAGCGTCTTATTTTTCATTTAACCTATTAATTCGGAGTAAAAGCTGTGCTTAATTTTAGACGACGTCAATTAGTGTAAATATGTCAAGGTTAAAATGTTAGGAAAAGACGT
Organism: Pandemis corylana; assembly: GCA_949127965.1. Lineage (NCBI taxonomy): Eukaryota > Metazoa > Arthropoda > Insecta > Lepidoptera > Tortricidae > Pandemis > Pandemis corylana. The sequence goes on along the minus strand of OX421869.1, from coordinate 7,174,262 downwards.
AAAATTAATACATTTTCCAAGAAGCTTTTATGAATTGTGCTGAAAAGGGACGTCTTATAATTGGAACATTAGGGACCTGTGCCATCCCCAAGGGTCATGCACGTCTAACTTGCAGAGTTTTCCGCCTTCAAATATAAAGGCTCTATTAAAAAGAGCTCTCTTGACCCGCCAAGGAATCTAATTATGCGATACAAATCCTTGAAATCGCTTTTGAGAGATGGTTCGAACACGTTTGCCTTAAGCATGAGCCTGACTCGTTATTTTTCATTAGAAAATCTTTTACTTTTATCAGGTGTTTGCATGCCCAGGGCAAGTGGCAGCGGCTGGCTTTATACTTCTCTGAAGGTTTACCATACGCGTCTTTTTCAAACATCTTTAACGTCCTAAAAAGGATGAGATCCTTTATTTGATTGTTTTTTAATAATAAACAATAACATATTTATAATAAACAATAACATATTATCTCAGAACTCAGTCATTTTATAAACCAACTTGAAAAATATTAGTCAAAAGCAGTTCATAATGATCTCTTTTTTTTAGTTGCGTTTGAAGTTGCGTCCATTTGTTTTTTCATTTGATAGGTACCCAATGCGTCGTCTTCTGACTGATCAAGTCGCTACTAAGAAAGGCACTGAATAAGCGATTCATTCCCAATGTTCTAGCCATCTCTAGATGGATCAAAACTATCGTGATTTCCCTCGTAATGCCCGCATGACATGCAGTCGCTAGCATTGCGCCATGCACCTACTTCTGTTAGTACTTAGATGACGTAAGAGCCAGAACCATGACAAACATCCAGAGGCGTCGGCATGTTTTGTAAGATGTTTTGGACGGCTATCGAATTGCGGACTTAGAAAATCTATACATTGAAGCAGCCTACGTAGAAATTAAAAATATATTAAAAAAAGATCGATTCAGATTTATATTTATGAAACTACTCATGGGGTAGATTTATAGAAAGCAAGTCAGTAAAGTGAATCTTAGTCATTTCTCGTATGTATATTTAGTACCCGCCAACCAATTTAATGTAGGTTAGTCGTTGTTCTGTGCGTCCAATACTTTGCTTTTCCAGTAGTAGGTTTCATTGATGCAACGTTAACAACCCTACGGGATTTCTAGACATATAGGAACATTATACTTTTGAGGCAAAATAAGTAGTAAATTTACATACATACATTTACATACAAAATAAAAGCGAATTTGCTGCGGGGCGGGCAACACTGCGATTCAAGTTTAGCGAACATGACTTTATCGATACTAGTATAAGTAGGACACAATACATATTTCTGGGCATATTTTACTTGCTCCGGAACTATAGCAACTACTTCTATTGTGATATTTGATTCTTTACGATATTATAGATTTACATATTTTGACATTGCAGCACCATATACTTACATAGGTATAGCTATACATCTCCAGTTCATTAGTTTGATAGGTACTGTAGTGGAAATGTTTTGCACCTCCACTAAACATAAATACTTTCTTATTTTTTGAATAACTACCGGTCATATATCTCTAAGACCTTATGTTTCCTTTTTTTTAATTAATGCCCATTTCATTTAATCTGTAGTTCCATACATGTTTTTAAACATCAATTTGTTTTTGATCCCCCGGGGGAATAAACTGAGGGATCTAGGTGGATCACTTGATCTTGAATCTGGGTTCGCATTTAAGATGGACACCACTTCGATACCTTGGGGCTCAATTATTGTATAAGGCAAAAGTCGACTTTTCAGGAGAGCCATAAAACTAAAAAAAAATGTAACTCTTTGGTTTTAACTGTTAGAAGCTTCGTAGGACGAAAGTTCTTAAAATTGTGAGTAGAACAATATGAATTCATAATATTTAAGATTGACCCCATAAAAAAGAAAATAGATGGCTTATACGCTTCATAAAACCATAAAACAATAAGAATAGAGCCTTAAATACTTCCGATCTCTTTCAATTTAAAACAATATATTTATAAAAATTATGTACCTATTTATGTTTATCGCCATGAAATGTAACGCTACTGCCGCAAACCGAACTTTAATCTATAATGGGAACAATTCAGGTCGTATTCACCAAATTGGTTTGGTGGTAGCATATACATCTTAAAAACGTAATTGCAGGTTGAACGTAATAGACTTTGTTCAATTTTTAGAAATCTTTAAGGTCATATACGCTAAGTTTGATAAGTAATGTCCTTTATGCCAATTATGAATTTTGATGTAGGGTCAATAATACCTTTGCATTTTTCACACTCTGAGTAGCTGGCTTGTATTGCTCGTTTTTTTTAACCTCTTGTTTAGTGGAACAGAAAATTGAGGTTGTATTTGATATTTTTTTGGGATTTCGAGAATTTTAAAAACACGCGTCGATAGAGAAAAAACTGAGCAAGACTGCGTTCAAATCTCATTTTTGTGAAAATGGCTTATACGACAATTGAGCCCCAAGTTAGCGATTTGATTTGTATTGCTTGTATCAGTGGTTAACCTTTTCGCCGTCACGTCAAATACAAGAAACGTCAGCCATACGCCAGACTTCTTGCAATGCTTTAAGTTGAACCTGAACCCAATTGAACAAAGGTTGCTTTTGCATTGCATTAATGGACGTAAATATAGATCGTTGGCGTTAAACCTGCGGTGCTGATGTAATATATCTTTCGTTGGCGTCGAAAAAGCAAATTGCAGTGGTTTTTAACAATGATTTTTTCATGAAGATTATATTTCTTTATGATACCGGAATCAGTCTCAAAGTAATAAGTTTTATTAGTACCTACAATTTCGAACTGAGGTAGGCATCTCTTTAATACGACTTAGAAAGAAGAAAGTAAATTACTTTCGAGAAAAGATATAATTAAGAAAGCAAGCCGTGTACCAAGTAAAGCCCTTTGAAGAGAGAATTCATTTTATTTTATACGCTTCAAGATATTATACCGGTCGGCAAAACGTTGAAAATGAAATGAAACCAATTTTAGGTCCATTGGATTTATAGCAAATTCTGTTAGAAAAAAAAACCCTTTTATCTCATTATGACAAAATGGATGCCTAACTACGTAAGAAGGTTTGTTATTTTCTGCAATATATTAAGTTATATCAGTAATTTAAACGACAAGTCGTAAGATAAACGCAGCATGTTTTTCGAAAATCCATGAATGCATTGATGCGGTATTGTTTGTTTAAAAATAAAATGAAAAATTGGTAGTCAAAAATTTACTATTTCTTTATAAGATAGTTTCCCTCCACGTGGTGTTGATTTTTCTACCATGTACCTATAGGTATTTACAAAACTCATCTATAGTCCGTTAACTCTTTATTATAATATTTGCACATGGCATCTATTCAGGAAAATTATTTAGCGGCACTCTTATGTAATATATCGTAATAAATAGATAATGATTATAAAATGTCATATTACATAATTTGTGATCTTCATAAATAAATAAAGGCTAAACGGCTAAATGGTCCCATCGGAAGACCAGCGCTGGCTGCAAGGCCAGCATTATGCTGAGATGGAACCATTTCGTGATGTATGTACTCATTTTTTTTTACTTCTTTTTGTTTTTGTAACCCAGTCACTATATATTACGAATAAATGTTTTCTTTCTTTCTTTCTTTCTAAACGTGAAGACCGTTCGCGCGTCGGATAAAGGGCGTCGTGCTCGGAACTAGTTTCAGTGACACAACAGCAGTGTGATACCAAACTTGGACAATGGAGCCGATAGACTAGGAATGGGTGGAATGATTTTGAAATCAACTGGATCACATATATTCGATATTATAAATAAATTGGCGAAAACAAGCTTTTATTGCTAAGCGTACCTGCATTTCCATTCTATTTATCACACCGAATTCAAATTTCATGTCAATCCGCTACTTTCGATGTGGTTCAAATTTTACTTGCCCCACCCCACCCGCAATATAACTAAACAAAAGCTAGTGAAATTAATTTGAGTAGTCTTTGAGTAAATAATTTATACAAGTTAAGTATCTATCCTGAAACACTAGTCACCAATCTAAAAGGATGCGAAACTCTAGAACACTATCAACAGACCTGGTCGCAAAAGTGTGATTATTATTATTTATCTAATATTAACACGATAATGAATCAGGTAGTAATAGGATTAAGCAGTTGGGATAGTTAAGCATCGTGTCTAGTGGCTTGATTTATGTGGGTCAGGTGTATGACGTCATAGACCGGCTTGTGGTTTGTCGTACGAGAATAGAAATAGAATGGCATGTCACACTCTCGCCTGTATCTAAGTGCCTCTCGGGCTGTTCTATTCAGTTAAGCACAAGCTAACTGAGGTCGAATCGTAGGGGCAGTTTACAGTATCTATTTCGCTGTCTTTCTAATGACCAGTAGACACTTCATACATCTCTACTATAGACTAATATAATTTAAGATAGGTACCGACTTAGCTTGGGGACCTTGTACATTCCTTTTATAAATGTATTATAAATTAAGTAGAATTTAAGTATTTATGTAAATTTATTTTATTTTGCAAAAATTACTTTCTGCCAAGTTTCTTGCGGCGCATTCTTCTCGGCAACGATGGTCTTTCCGAATGCGCTGGTAGTTTAAAAAAAGACAGAATATTTGTTTATCCAGACAATATTAATCACGTCTTTATCCGTTAGGTATGAGGTAGACAGAGCCTGGGATAACAAGACCTAAAGGCAACGTTTATTGTTAGAATAAAATTGATACTTTGTTTCAAATTTCTCTTCGCGCAACCCGTGTGGTGAGGTGTATTACGTTCCAACGCCCACTCCCGCCATATTATTTTATTGTAAAGTGGAATCCTAACAACAATGACAAAAATACAAGAAACTCAGCTGCTAAAGCCTATAAAAAAACATAATGTTGTTTGTTCAGTATATTATTAGCACGGAGATTTTCTTTAGAGCGCCACCGCTCTTAATTATACGAAACAACGTCCTTTATTTGCGCTAAACAAAAACTTTGCTCCTTTGGGTCAATTAAATTACTAAAAAGCTGCCACGGGCGAAATAAGTTCTGTTCCTTTTTTAATGTCCTGTAGGAGCCTGTTTCAACCTGGCACAATACAAGAGATGAAAGTTTTCATTAAAAACTTCGTGAAGTCTATGTTCATGTTTTTGTTTTAAGAAGCCGCTTACTGATTGGTTGAAATGGGGACTATCGTTTTTTTGCTCACCAGTTGGCGCCACTGTCAAAGGCTAATTTATAAGATCGGCGCCGAAACAAAGTTTTCAATCTTGAATCTCATTAAATTTATTAATAAATAACTATCATCATATCGAGTAGATATGCCGCAATGTAGTGCAGTTCCGTTTTGTTCGGACAAAATCCGCTTTCAAAGCGTTCACATTTATCGCCAAATAATCCATATTTGCGATAATTTCACGAAGGATATCACTTTTCAACTGGTAAATGAAAGAAATTATACTAAAACTATGTCACGAAGCCCGCCAAAACCAGTGAAAAGTAAATGTTATTGGACCTCACGCGACACTAGCGCCTCTAGTGGCAAATTCACTCGCGAAGACCCATTGGCAAATACCAGGAACTTTATTGGATATCACGTATCAATAATACGATGCGAGAACTTCACGCCAGAATGTTTTCTATTTTATTGTAGGTTTATGTTTACCACTTACTTCTCGACTTTTTGAAGTCCCTTCATAACAAGATAGAAACAACATTAATCTATATAGCTTGTAACGATGTAAGTTATGTAGGTCGTTAACTTTTTGACTAACTTGTACATGCTAACGAGCCTGCGTATTTTTGCGCCCGGGAATAAATTTGTAATTTAAAAATCTCATACTCGCGCGCGAGCCAAAATCGAGTAACCAGCATCCGAATATGAAATCGCATGTCGCGTCTCCAGTTCCGAATGGAATACACATTGTGGCAAATAAAAACGGGCAGAGTAAACAGCGCGGAGGGAACCACAAAAGGCTTGGCGTTGAACGGACCATTACAGAGGCTGGGTTATAGCCTTGTTACTGCCAGATTACGCCTATTTAACCAGGGTTCACACTTGGTGCATGGCGATTACGGGGAGTTGTGCAGGTTTGGGACGTTTTGAAGGCACGGCTGCTTTGAAATCAGTTGTTACTCTAGCTAAGTATACGATTTATTTTGGAAGTTACCATTAATTTACTTAAACGGGTCGAAGGCAATTTCAACTATTTCATAGTCTTTTAGGATCACAAGATTCGTTATTGAAAGGTAGGTTATTTCATTTGAAAAATCTCGTGTACCTAATTGTAAAATAAGGTAGCAGCTGACAGATGGGAGATTATGTTCTACTGAAATGTGACAAAGACATGTACAAAAATCGACATGCTCGGATCTGATCTGATACACTTTTTAATCATACTTGACTGTGCTCGTTATACTAATTAAAGCTTGTATTAATTAGAATTGTACCCCTTAACGCTGATACTTAAATTTTTGGCCCAATAAAAAGTTATCCTGCACGATAGTTAAAAGTTTATGGCTGCCTGCAGTTGGAAGATAATTTCCCGAGAACTCGGTAAGCTCTAGTCAGCAAGGTCTGCGATTCACTACTGAGAGCTAAGTTAGATTTGGGTTTGTGATTAGTTTCCATTTAGGTATAGATAGAAACAGGAAGGGGAATCGAATCGAAGAATTGATGCGAGGTGTACTTTGTCTGAGGAAGTTTGTAATAGGATTCTTGTGGGGGGGGGGGGGGGGGGGGGAATTGGTTTGATTCTGATTAACAAGCTTGGTTAATTTAATGTGTAAATGTACCGATTAATGTTACTAAAAATGGTATTAAAATTCATACATTTGTAGTGATCGTATTTGAAGTTTGGATTCCAATAACAACTAGCGTATTTTCCTTCGACAAAAACTTTAAATTCTTAGGTAGTCGAAAGTCCTTATAATTATACCTACTAATGTTGTACAAAATCTTCTAAAGTCCGCACTTACTCTCTCCTATACGATAGTTAAATTGTAACGGCTGCCTGATATAAAATTATTATATAGTGTTGTCGACAACCCTATTATTTTAGTACTCCTTTCGCGCAATAAGCAAATACAACTGTCATTCTTGTGAGAGTGCTTTCATGAGCACCACCCGCTTGTTATTAATATTAAAATGAAATCGTGTGGCATTTGTTTATGTTTTTTTTTTGGCACACAGAAAGCACGTACTCGTTTTTTTATGACTAGAATTTACGAATTTAAAGCTAGTTTTAATAATAAATTAAAAATCCGAATGTGTATAAATTTTAAAACTTTACGCCACAAAAAGCTTATCTCGTTCAATAAATAGGCTAATCTAAGCTAGTTAATTACAAACAATAACATTACCCGCTTCTCCTTGCAGCATCACAACACACACGAAAACGAAAATGGCGCACTTGACAATCATTTCGAATAACGAACAGAAACTTTTTCTGAGTGAAAACTTTTACTGGCCAGTGACCACGATGGGATCTTGAGCGTGAATGGCAAGGCAAATCCACGGCAAAACGAGTCGAGACGATATCGAAACTCGAAATTCACTGTGTAATTGAATGTTATGGCGCTTGGCTTTCTGAAGATAATGAGCAGTTTACGAGACCAAGGCCGTTAAATTTAAGTATTTTTTTAAATCTTTAGAATATAAAGGTCTGTTTCACTATTATCTGGTGTACCTATACAGCGTGGATTTGGAATAAGGGCGAAACCTTTAACTAGGCATAGGCTTTAGCGGAACAAACGGTATTCAAACATATATTTTTTAAGTTTCTCTTGCTTGACGTAGGTACTTAATATTTTTTTAAAGCTGCTGTCTTGTTGTCACTTTATGACACATGTCCAACTTATTATTTTAACTGCATTGTTTACTGTACATTGCATGCTGAACAACTTTGTATGGTTTTTTTGTCTTAATTTTTAATAAAAGGTACCTTAATTAACTCTTTCGTGTTTAAACTTAACGTTGTTTTAAGATTCGCCCTTACTCCAAATCCACGCAGTACTATTTAGTTCTTGATATCTGGTATACTGGTGTGCATTAATAACTGGACGCTTTTCATACAATTTTACCGATTATTTGCATGCCGTGGCTTTCGCGGCAGAATATACTTGTACAATGTTGAAATTAGTCCGGGATACTTCAGCATGTGGTTGTGTCAGTTTCACTACACACATACATACATTGTTTATTTATTTATTTATTCATTGAGATTACAGTGTGAGCCATAGAAACTATTAATTGGTACATTAGTCTGATATTCACGACAATAACGGAGTACATATCATTGTCCATACTGCGAGATGTCTATTAAAATATTACAAATAAAAATCTAAAAAGATCCACCTACCTATCCATTAAAAGAGTATAAGTAGGTGGTAATCAAAATTTAAATCTTATTTGGGACAAAGTTGGATTTACATATTTATGATAAATGAGATTAAAATAATCATGGAAATAGAATTCTAAATACAATACTATGTTTAATACTTGTTTATTCCTTACGGGGTAGGCAGGGCCTGGGTTAACGTGATCCAAAGGCCACATTTAGCGTGATATGTAATATTTTAAGAACCTTTTTTTGTATAAATACCGAACCCTAAACTCTGTAAATATATTAATTACCAATACCAATTGATTATGATCAGAACGAGTCTTTCAAACTGTTGCGCAAGTATAATACCAGAACCTTAACAGAGGGTGACAAAGCAGGTGTTTAAGATACTTATTAGGTACCAGTGGCGTAGCGTCCATAGAACTCGATTCCTATTTTAAGGCAGTTGGGCACTTTTATTGTGCGGAATTAGAGGATAAGGCTATAGTTTTTTTTTTTTCTTGGGACAAATTACACCAATTGACCCAGCCCCAAACTAAGCAAAGCTTATACTATGGGTACCAGGCAACGGATAAACATACTTATATAATGTAGATAAATACATACAACACCCATGACTCGAGCACAAACATTCGTATTCATCATACAACTGTCTGCCCCTACCGGGATTCGAACCCAGGACCTCTAGCTTCATAGTCAGGGGCACTAACCACTAGGCTATCCGGTCGTCAAATTGTCCGGTAGTTAAATTCCCTTCGGATGGCCTTCTGATATACTTGACGCCACGCCATTGTTAGGTACAAGTATTTGTGCAATCGGACGAATTCAGCGTAAAAAGTACCTAATTTATAAGACCGGGGTCACATTTTATGATGCCTCTGGTGTTAATCTAAGACTTTTGAGGAAATCAGAAAAATGAATCGATTAGAGAACTAAATCATAAATTTAATATTTTGAGCTTAGATCCATATAGAAACTTTATAATTTTTTAGTTTATTTTATCTCCTTTTATTTACTGAACCCTATACGATTATATAAATTCCGTTACGTCACATGTATTAATACACTTTCTCAGAGCTATTCTCGACTTTCATATCGCTAAAATTTCACTTTTGCATAAGTATCGAGCAGGAGTTGTACGGTTAAACAGATACTTAATGCATAAAATTAACTTTTAACCGTTTGAAATGTTTAACGGTCGTACTGAGAGACTTCAATTAGAAATAATTGATGATAAACGGGTGCAATCAGTCTGGAAGTGTTATAGTTCCTTTTCAGAACTGCGCATTGCATATATCGCAGGTACTTTAAAAAAAGAATAAATATAATGAATTTCCTCAATGAATCTTGGACTTTACGAGATCTGAAAAGGGCTAGAAGCGTCAAGATTTCTAAAGTCATCAGATACGTCCCATCCGCTATAATCAATTCCAACAAAATCGATACAAGCCTAACAAAGTAACTTTTGCAGTATACATCAGCATGTAAGTTTTGGTGAACTTATTTCCATCAAATATGATAAACACTTAATAATTTCATTATATTCTTATTCAAACATTATATTTCTATTATTATTATGACGTGCTAAACTTTAAGTTTTGCCTCTAAACGATTCAACGTGACAGAACTTCATTACAAGGTTATATAAAATGAACTGTCACCAGAAGTGTCATAGGGATCATGATTCGCCGCGAGCACAGACCACCTAGCCTCTAAACGATTCAAAGTGACAGAACTTCATTACAAGGTTATATAAAATGAACTGTCACTAGAAGTGTCATAGAGATCATGATTCGCCGCGAGCACAAACCATGCTAGGTGGTCTGTGGCCGCGAGGAGTAAAGACGTCATGGACGGCCCCTGATACTCGTCCAGCAATTGCGTGAGTTACGGCAACAGTAGCAGCACGCCGACCGTTACGTCGACCACGTAACAATGCATAAAAATTAGGTCACCAATGTTGTTGGTTTTTCTAATCATTCCAATATGCAAGAATGCCGGTTTGTTAAATTACTTTGAGGGGCGAATTTAAGGGATGCCATTGTGATTATGTAAAATGACAAAGTTTGCTTGTTTTAGAACAAACAGAAAACAATACTGCCGATTTTCTTAAACAAACGAATGTTTAAAGAAATAATTCAATTAATATAGATACCTGTGGGATCAGAAGAGGTGTTGTAGTAGGTATTCATGGAATAAGTAAAGATTGGATCTCGTCTCCTTATTCTCACAGGACGTGGACAAATTTGCGTGCCACAACAGTTTTTTTAATATTTAAAAGTTTTATGTTTCTCAAATATTGTCTTAAAGTTTCTATTACTGCCATGGACGAAATAAAAACAAATAAAGTTTTAACAATACTTAAGCGAGTTAGAGAGTTTACACGGAAGAGGTCGCTTTTAACAGTTTCAACTGATGAGACCAGCTATTGTCTATTCTTCTTCCTCTTTTGAGAGACGGCGTTACGATCTTCAGCAGTGAAGAAACGACTTTGTGACGAAGAAATCTATACGTTTTCATGGATGAGCTGTATAACCTGCTATTCATTTTATGTAAACCTACCAGTATCAGTAGATTTATGGTTAATAGACCGAGCGAGCCATGAGGGTTTAAAACTTAAAAAACGGGTAGTAATTTGCGCGGTGAATATTTATTCAGTTTTAAGCTTTGCAAAGCCACTAGTAATGTTGTACTAACGTACTAACGATAGTCCACGAATGTCTGCACAGAATTCGCTTATCGCTATCCGAAGGAACTATGCGATTTTCCGGGATAAAACTGTCGTATATCCTTCCTCGACTGAAGCTATCTCTATGTATATCATATTTTCGCTTTTATAATACTAGTATAAATTGTAACACACTTAGATGTCGATTGCAATCATACCATCGTGAAAACAATCTTCCCCAAGCCGGTTTCGATCACACAATTTCGTTTATAAGGGTCACTGACCAAGACCACTAGAGTATTCGGTCGTAAAAGCTTAACCCCCGACCACAATTCCCTGTCCACGGTTATTACATAACGGGAACAAGAAGCAACAGTTAAGATATCCTATTAACTTACCCTCTAATTGCTTTCCGCTGTTAATTGTCCGAAGTTGACTCCAGGCTAATCCCGGTTAGACATCTTAAGTGTCTAACCGAGTCACTGAAACTTAGTAGAGTAGGTTCAGTAATGAGTAAAAAACGGATAGAAGAGCAAAAAAAAAAATAGAATTTTCGGACCATATTTATCACAAAAAAAACCGAAAATTTTCAGTTACTGCTGGAGAAATTTGACATCAAACGTTCATTCAACATTCGACCAAAGAATACGTAAATTATGATTTAACAACCTACTTATTTGTAAATGTCTTCTGCTACTTTAATGGTCACATTCTTCTGTTTCTATAGAAGTAAAGTCGAATTAATACCTACGCTAAGGTGGCTCTTGAAACAGTCACAGCCTCTAGCAACGGATGAAGGAGATTACGTTGAAGCTTACCTACAGAGAAGAAATGTCAAGAAATTCAATTACTGTAAGATTAAGTAACTAAATGACGTATTTGATTGTTTAAGAAATGATCGGCAGCATCATTTTATTACAACCGGTATGTTTTTAATTGAAGATGTAGGCACTTTATAAAAACTTCGCTGTGTAATCGTACAAATTTGTAGTAGAATTTACAAAAGTCGCAAGATGGTTTAGTTCTTAAAGTTTATGTCCCATCATATAAGAACCAAGAACGTCAGGTCTCCAGTGTGCAAACCGCGAAATTTATCTCATTTCCTTAGTCTAAAACTATTAATATAATTTGCTTTGCGGAGGCAACAATCAAGACCGAGTTTCCAACTGCTTAGAAACATCAACACAACGCTGAAGTCTCCGAGCTGCGAGAGACAAACAAACGTCGCAGGAATGCAAACGCGCTAATGTACCAAGTTTGTATTTTAAACGTAAATAAAAGCTAGCGGTACATTCAGCTTCATATAGATTGAAGCGTCCAAGTCAGCCAAATAGTTCGGTCGCTTTGGTCACTTTGGACGTTACGATGTTGCTGCGTAGGTTCGAGTCAATTTGAATCAATTTACATGAAATATCGAATAAATCATCTCCATTAAAGGGTATTTATAAGGATTAAAATAATCACTAATTTATTTATGTCTTATAATGGAAATAGGCAACCGATAATGTAAAAAATTTAATTAAATTTTCATCTTAAAAAATCTGACGTACGTAATTAAAGTGTAAATTGTAAACCAGAACTCAATTTTCTGTAATATTTTTTTACTGACGTATAATCATTATTCACGGGTAAATTAGGAAATGTGAGCCATAATCCATTTGAAATGGGCCGCGACACCCGTATACACCGTGGTGCATTTTTCTACTTCTTTCACATCAGCACTGGTGCAACTCGCGGACGTGATACCCACAAGTCTTCCTCTCGAGGTTAGGGCTCCTCCAGAATCTCCGTCTCCGGCTCGAATTTTGTGCCAAGAACACACCAAGTCATCAACATCGTATGAACATTGCGATACTTCAACTGCGCCTTCACGTGGCAAAAACTGTCTTAGCTCCGTGTCTCCGTATCCAGCTATAATTGCGGATTGACCAATTTTTGGCGGTAACTTAGCTACCTTAATTGGCCAAACATACCTATCGAATTTTATTGCTTTTGATGTCTTTATTACTGCAATGTCATGTTGCCGATTTTCAATAGATGCGTCTTCTTCAATATAAGCTGAATGTTTGAAAATATTAGACGGTTTTACTGCCCCGAGGATTCTTCTTCCACCGTTCGTAGTCTTTTGTTGTACAGTAACTAATTCAGTGAATGGTGGAAAGCAATGTGCAGAAGATATAATCCATTTCGTAGTAAGGATGGATCCGCTGCATAGTCCTTCATAAGAAGCTATTCGTAATTTAAGTTCTACCAAGTATCCATGGACTTCTGGGCGCAGCTCATACCCATTGAAAACACGGGTTTCTAAAGCACTTGTCACTGCAAAGCTAGCTATTAATATAAACGAAAACATGGTCATGTACCTATGTATACTTGTTTCAACTAATGACCATTAGGTAACCATGCCCGGTAATAAATGAGTTGTATTTATGTTTTGCTTTTATAGTAGAATACACAAGTAATGTGAGAATGCAAGATATTTTTGAACGTCGAAATGTTACACTCGAAGATAGTAAATGGTTTTGATTTATGATGACATATTAATGAATGCACGTGTATGAAACTCACGTAAACTGAAAGTTATATTGGCAGTCGAATAATGTTTGACGTCTATGACGCTGTTAACTATTTAGCTTTACGAATGCCATAATGAAGCTATTACTAACAAACATTGATAGAATAAATGAAATTACAACCAGTGATGACGTATTGGATTTTGGACTTTACTACCTTTGTAACATAGTTCGACCATCAGAATAAACATTAAGGTTGTCACACTGGTTTGCCACACTTTGACGACACTTTGATGTTATAATCCGCAAAAATGATATAGAACCTCAGGGTTGACCAAATAATTTCTTGGTCGACTATACTATCGAATCTACATCCATCAATAGTCTGTAACAGTGCAAAAAGGAAGTCAAATATGCTGCCGACCGGTATCGGTGAAGAAGAGGGTCCCTTATCTTAACGCATACATACAGTTAACTTAAACCTCAACAGATTAACATTAACAATTGATACACGGAAGCAGAGGCCTCTCTACAAGCTTTGAATATATGAGAATATAGCGAGGATATAGTCCGGCCCCTCGCCACGGCCGGTCTTCCCGACAGCATCGGACTCCCCAAGCTACGTCTCGCTACAATCATTATATACCAAACATTTTAAAAACTCCGTAAGCGCGATGCAGACCAGCTCTTCTCATTGGTCGAACCGAAACGTAATTTGATTTCGTGCTGTTCCAGTCAGTAAATCTGTGCAGCAAAAAATGTTACGTGCGAGGCCGTGGAGTACGAGCGGTGTAGCGGTACTTATCTATTTAATGCGATCTTACTTGATACAAAAAATTTTCTTGATGTCTCTCGGCATCATCGGACTTCGGAATGTTTTCAATTGTATTTGAATCCGAATGGTACATACAGTGGCAATCGGAAAATTGTAGCGCTATGTCCTTGTATTGTGCGGACACTAGCAACTGTGGAACTGATCGCAACCAGACACCAATCGAAACGCGAAGTTCGACGAGCGACTTTAAGAAAATAGATGCACTGTGCCAAATATCGTATAGGTACTTAAAAATTATAAAATTTCAATAATATTTTTTTTACACTAAGTTTTTAATTTAAGGGAATCTAAAACAATAAACGGTACATGTATGATTTGTTCCTATTTAGCTTACTTAAATAGTCCACAAATATTGGGGTTTGTCGGTGTTTTAAATGCTTTATGTTGTAAGTAGAATTCGTAAAACCATCCACTTAATTAAAATAATATTATCATGTTAAATAACTTAACTCTAACTTAAGCGCCTGTTGTTAAATAGTCAGTCTTAACTTCATCGAGTAAGTTGAGAGTCGAACTACCGCAGGAGCTTAAATAGGCTCATAGTTTGTTACAGCAACAATGTAATTTTATTAAATTAACAATGCTGATCAGCAGGGTTTGGCAAAAGCTGAATTCTACTGAAACCTTTCTTATGAAACAACGTGGTTATTGTTAAAAACAAAAACTTTGTGTGAGAAATGGCTCTAACTATGTTGCGCCGACATTTTGTGGTTTTATTACCTTCATATTGTAGAGCAAAAGATAATCAATCAACTACTCCCCAACTTCAAATATTCTGTCTATACCATGTCTTCAATCTGTATAATGTCCAGTGAAGTGTTTTGATTTTCTTATTTATTCCTCTTGATGTCACTTTACAGGTATACTATAGGTACTCGAGTGATGAGTAATATCTGAGGCGACCTTTAAAAATGGTCCTTCGTACAGCATTTCCCGAACTTTCCACTTAGGTCTGACGGCTATTTCATGGGAGACCGAATACTTAATATTAGTAATTATTGTTCTCCTAATATTCGTGTTATCGAAATAGAGGCCACTTCCATTATTCTCTTAAAAAGGGAGATGCAACGACCAAAACACGCATACGAAACGAGAAGTGAAGTGCCGCCATAAAGATCTAAATCTTCGACTTTATCGGCAAATTCAACGCTGGATATGATTGACGATTTCCAAAATGTGTTTGGATTCCTATTCCAAGCACGTCCTAAACATATAGGAAGATGGGAAATTGGAGAAGCAAACGGTAATTGCACAGTAAGATCCATTTGAAGTAGTTTCTACCGAAGTTTTTGACGACACGAACCGTTACCAAGAAGTTTAGTAGAATAAATATAAGTATTATTGAGCCTTCAAAGATCGTTGGAGTTCTATATCTCTAATATTCATATAAGTGGCCCTTCGTAGTTACAGTACTAAAGTGGCCAATCATTTCTAGCTACTTATCAACTTTTAACACAGCCTTGCTTACATAGTAGGTAGGTATGTACTGCTAACCCCGTTGATAATCATTTTGGTGGAAGTATTTTGTGGAGTGGGTATTCGAGTCACGCAAATATTTCCCTCAAAATTCATAATAATTTCACAGAATTTCACCTATCTCCGCAATGAGCCGCGGAGACATTAAAACTAATTTGACGTAATTCACGTACTTAGTAAAGCATGCTCATGTGTTGACGTCACACGAGTAAATAACGCGTTGCACACATTGTGGAATGTATTGCCACAGTTAAAATAAGATGACACAAATAAATCGTTTAGTATTGTGTGAACTGTCAGTTTGTGTAAATTTTGGGCACTAACTAGCAACACTTTATTTCATTCCATTTCAGCGTGTAACCTGCCACACTTTTTTCGCTCTCACCTGCAAGGTCAGCAGGTTTCGTCGTCGACGGATGTACCTCAAAGAGGACATGATGATGATGATGAAACGTACCGCTGATCGTAAAGTAATTCGTATACTTACCTCCCGCTTTTCAAGAAAAAGGCATTCTTCACAATTTTACATAAACAAAAAGCTACATTCTTTATGGAAGTCTATCTTCTTCGTTATCTTGGACAGATGGACGAAATATTCGTCCCGAAGGGTTGAAACATTAATCAAATGCGATAGTGACCCGCTCCGGTCGCTGTGTCGTTTCGAACTTCCTGTGCTCATAAAAAATAGCATTTTCCCAGTCCTTGTTGAGTTTTTCTTATCTTGGTAAAGCCCTAAAAAGAAGACTGTGTTTTGTGTAACTTTGGACCTTGCAGTTTGCCTAAATATTAAACTAGAAAAGATCTCTTCACGGTTCAATGAAAATTACCTATGACTTTTTGAAACGATGGAAGAGCATTCGGGAGCTGGTGTAGTGGCGATATGAAGTGCAGTAAGCAAGTACATGATTAAGTTATTGGAAAAACAAATTTTACTATGATAGTGCCGTGCCATCAATATTTTACTTACCCTAAATCTTTTTAAAAGAGTTATTTTTCTTTCCTTATGTCTAAGTAATTTATTTCGAAGACATATTAATAATAAGTGACCTCAGGTTTACCTTTTATATTACTTAGGTAGGTACTAGGTAGCTAGGTAGGTATATTATATAGGTATCGATAGTGTTGTTTAACAGTTACACTTCGTAAAAACTTTCTGTAGCCTTAGACTATTTATACAATAAAATTGTTGTTTGATTATACATTACGTCGTTAACGTGAAACAATTCAATAAACATGATCAAATTATACTCACGAGTTGCAACAAATTAAATTAAGGCAACTATCGAGCGTAAACCAGTGCATTGGATTCCAAATTAAGTTAAATACTCTGAAGGATATTTATTTTCAAATTGGTTTCATCAAAAAATCTCTCCTCCGTCAAGATGCATAATTTATACATGCTTACTAAATCTCAGGTAGGTACTGATGAGCAAAAGTAATAGGTACAGACGTCACCTTTCACACGACTTTGTATGCAGTTGCACGATGTGAGAAATACCGTGTGGTTGCGGTACATTGCCGTCAATGAATACACTTAACAATTTGTAGCCTTGTAATCCTGCAATGTAACGACACTCACTCGATATTTTTTGTGCCGTCTGCATACCTACCTACAGCTAGAATTTTGTTCATGTCTTCCGGGTGATATGTCCGCGTTTACAAAGGCTTCAGCTTCACCAAGATACTCCAAATATATGATCGCGCTTACATATCAGCTCATATTCAGCTCGCTCGACGCAATTATATTCTACAGCTTTTAATGGTCATGTGGATCAACAACGAACGAGAAAGGGAACATCAAGCATATAATGAGATTGTCTAAAATTATGCACGTGACTTCAGGTTTGGGAGATCGCGCGATGTTATTCCTGAAGAAAATCGTTGTCACGTTGTACCTGAATAAAATCATCCTGCCTCTTAGGCTTTTTTGATATAGGGTGAAAACGAACATGAGGGTCACCTGATGTTAAGTGACCACCACCAATCATGGACATCCGCAATACTAGAAGATTGCATATGCGTTGCTCGCCTAGAGGACTACGAGGAATACCTCATGTGCCAGTAATAGCCACCGATTGTCTTACTCTCCACGACAAAACACAGGCAACACGCAGGGAACACAGGCAGCACAAGCACCGCAGATCGGTGGCAGGATTAGCGAGTAAGATAGTAGCGAGTAAGTAGCGATCTTCTTGTAAGTCGCTACACTCTTGAGAGAGAGAGAGAGAGAAACATTTATTTACACACATTCGATACACGTAGACATATAGTAAGAAGAAATACAGTATACTTAAGAATAGTACCGATATGGTGTAAAATGGGCCCCACTCAGCATAATGTTGCGGCAAGCCGCAACGCTGTTTTTCAGTGGGACCCAGATAAAATTAAAAACGAAACAACCAAAATACACTGTGGCGACACGAACGCCAGTGGGAAGCACTTCACAAACAAGCTGACAAATATACGGACTCTTGACGAACGGTCGTCGATTGATGATCTAAACCTTTGTGATGTGATGACTTTGCCACGGTGATGACTTGCCTTCCACACTACATTGCTGAAGTCCAGAGTTCGTAGTTGGCAATGAGCACCATGGGTTTGGGTGTGAGCATGGCTTTTCGTTCCTTTTGTTGCCTTCTAAGACACCTTCGGGATGCGAGGGTTCAAGCCAGTTCAGTATTCAGTGTTCAGTTGCCTGGTACCCATGGTACAAGCTTTGCTTAGTTTGGGGCTGGGTCAATTGGTGTAATTAGTCCCAAGATATTTATTTATTTATTTATTTATTCAGTTTGAAATCTTCATAATAGCAAAAACCGATTTAGTTTTTGAAACCTTGATGTTAACTTGTTCGTATTTGTTATAAAGGCGAGGTTATCTCAATTTATTCAAGCTTTACTTATGATCAGGAAGTCGAAACGTCGTCAAAATATTTTCAGAGGGCAAAATCGGAACGATTGCAAACACAATATGGGGACAGCAACCTCCTGCCCCCTTCAATTACCATAAAACCTAGTCAAGCGAAAAGAAAATGTTAAACAAAGCAAAAGTAATTGATATTCTGTGTCGTCTGTGATTTGCAATTAGATTTTTGTGTGCGAAGGTAAATGTTTTGGTCTTGACAAGGTCTGTTGTTCGTTGAGTATTAAATAGTTTAAATATTAATAGTTCCATAATTCATGTTGTATATTTATATAGGTACTGAAAAAAGGTACAAAGCTTGGCTCAGTCTCCATACAAATTATCTATTATTACATACATGTGAGGGCCACATTTTTTGCTGCTGAGTTATAATCCATAGTTCTGTTTTTTTAAGTGTCATGTAAATATTTGTATTTAGTTTAGTTTGAAGTGATAATATTAATTATTTAAAGTCTCGTGACTTAGCCTCCATATTGAAAAACAAGACAAATGACCGATGATTAACTCAAAAACTACTGAATGGATTTTCATACGGTTTTTACCTATGTATAGATTAATGTTGTTGTTAAACGTTGTCTCCCATACGATACGCCATAATTCGTTTGTAATAGACGCAAAAGCCGTATTAATTGTAAATTCATTGGAATATAACGATAATTTTGTCAGCACCGTGTTAGTATCTACATTGCACCCGTGCGAAGCCGGGGTAGGTCGCTAGTGACATGTAAATTAAACGCAATGCGGGGTCCGCCTCCGTTGTGAACGTACTCACGCTTGAAGAAGATCTTCTAAAAGTATCGTAATTTATTTTTGCATAGTCTTCCTTCACTGTTCATATTTAATTATTGAAAAAATGATACCCAAAAGCTCCATGAGAGAACGTATAATTAATTATGTAAGTATGTATCCCCCGTCCATCTTATTATAGAAGGATGTATCTAATCTAAACATGTCTAGTATAAATTATGTAACTACATGAAATCTCTCACAAATTAGCTATATTTTGAAACTATTACATTATCCGATCACAGAATTTCGACCGCAACCCCTGTAATTTAAATTAACTTCCCTCCTTCCAAGCGTATCATTTCCATTCGAGAGCCGTTGAAAAATTAATTGAATATTCGCATGACGCCACCATTTCCATTGAGGTCAAAAGGCATGGCTATCAGATCTATGGCAGATAGTTAATTTACATTTTAATTGAATGCGCTCAACGGAAAGGAGCTGATGGTTTTAAAAATCTCCACTCCGAAATATTAAAATGTTCATGACGTTGCTTTTATGGGTTACTTAATCCGCGCTTTGTGAATTTATCTCTCAACTGAAGCGTTTATTGTGTGCTAAAGAAATGATTGCGTATGTTTGCACAATGAAAAGCTTTTGCAATTTTAATACTTAAGTGTAAACATAATCTTGGTCAATATGAAAATGAAAATGAACATTTATTTTTGCAAATTGGCCGCCAAGGGCTCTTTTACATGTCTTTTTGAAACTACCAGCGCATTCGGAAAGACCATCATTGCCAAGAATCTCGTCGTAGAAGAAGTCGTAATCTCTTTCGGGAAGAACTCACATTTAGACTATTTTAAACCTTATTTGCTACTGGGCATTAGGACAAGTGTTTTATCATAATTTTGCATTATTCACCTTAAAATAGATTCTATTAATAAAATGTCCAAATTGTAGTTTACTCATTTGTATAATGTAGTTTAGGGCAGGAAGGAATAAATAGCATATTTAATTAGCATTGTTTTAAAATGTTAACATAATAAATAACGCAGCAATATCGGCTCACGGCTGAAACGTCTGTTTATATTGTCTACAGTTATCATCTGAGCAGACCTTAGATGCATTAGCGAACCAAATTACCTCAAAAAGTATTTACTGCTAGCCCTCTAGGCTAGCACACTTTCGCTTCTAGCTACACGCGAGAAGCGTCCTACCAACTGGACTACAGAGACTGCCGCCCAACTCACCGAATAACTTGATCGTTAGTGTATACGTCATTTAGTGGCGTGTTGGGAACCATCTGGCTGATCAGCTGGATGGTTTTTTTTTGTTTATGATAAAATATCTAGCATACTTTTACTGAGCGAAAATAAACGCAACGGGGGTGTTACAAAACTTTTCTTACTGGTTTCCATTTCACTGCGTTGTGCTCTACCCCCATTGGGAGGAACTTCTACTGCGTAATTATGATACCTAATCATTTCTTACAGGTCGTTAGGTCGTTACCGTGATGGGATTCAAGCCACTAGCATTATACTATTAAAGCTATTAGCATAAATAGCTTCTACAGCGGCTATTGATGGACATCGACATAAGTGTTTAACGATGGACTCAATTGTCAGTTAAATATCTGTAGGAATTAGAGTAATTGCTAACATAATATTCATGTACAAAATTAAGCTCTAACTATAGTACGAATATGTAGGAAAAGCTTTATTTTTTCCCTTGTTTTTTTGATCAGGAAAAACTTGTTGATGCAGTATTTGTAAACATTATGTTTATGTAGCCTTACAGAATAAAGGACAGGGAAAATAAGAGCACATTTAGGCATTTTTTAATCTTAACAGCTCGATAAAACAACAATGTTACATGTAAAATGATACCACCAACCTTAAACCAACCCATGGTTCTTAAACTTTTCATTTTCAGTTCTATGAACCCTGCCTCACCGGGACGCCATGGCGATGTCGTCAGCTACCGTATCCAAACAATCCATATAGAAATGTATTGGCTGTCACTCGCCAAGTGATGTTTTGGCGACGTCTGATTTGTGTAGGATACGTAGATGCATCCTACACAAATCCGACTATCGCTAACGCGTTCCGGTGAGGCAGGGCTTCAAAAAGTGTAAAAAAAAAGAACGAGAAAATACAAAGCCTTCATTTCAAGCCCTGAATTTGTCCGTGGATAAGTTATTCTAGTAATTCTGAAAACAAAAGCGGTCTTATCAACGGATTTGGAGCCTCCAGATTTACATAGAAACATTTATTCCACCGCGGGTTGAAACGTGCGCTCGTTTACTGCGCACCCTAAACAATATTATACGACTAAGGTGATATATGTGGAGTTAATCCTGATCCTAAATTCCTAACCCGCATTATTAATTTACAAAGGAAGACCTTAAAGTAGGATTTAAATTGGTTTCTGTTGTGTTCGTTAATTATTCAGAAATCTATTCACCTCTCAGCGTTTTGGCTAAACTCATGAACTAGACTGTTACAATGAAATGCTAAGGATCTATTTATCTGAACAATTGTGTAGAGAATCATACAGCTGTAAAGTCACAATTAGCTATGTCAGACTTTGTGACGTTCCTACAAACTCATACCAAAATAAAACTGATACTAATGCGAACAAGTACGCAACTAAGCATTCCACAAGACCAATGATCGATGTGATAATGTCTGGCGTACTTTTGTTAGTAAGACCATCCCCTGTAATAAATATTTAGTGATTGCCGATTCCACTGATTGTTTAGAATATTGATCTAAAATGTTCCAAAAAAACGGTAACATGGCTAAATTTAGAAACACAGGGATATTAATTAGAGGCACCGCCATTTGTTCGTTCCCATCGTACCATTAATTCCAATGATTTTTCGTTTCGTTGACTCTTGCTTAATGTCCCTTAAGTTCTGCATCGTTACACAGTGTCATTTTTCTTACGTGAACTTTTGGCTTAAAAAGCTTACATAGACTTTGTTTATTCGATAAATCTAGATGATTGTTTTAAACTTAATCCTTTTTACACAAGCTACAACCAGGACGCTGTCATTAAGATACTTAAAGTAAGAAAGATTCATATTCATGGACGTAGGTATTTAGAAGACAATATGCACCTTAACCTGTTAGTATTATTGTCTTATTCTTCTCTTCTTCTTCCAATCCGTCTCCATCCCGAACGGTTGTTCGTTTCCCTATTGTTTAATTATTCTCATATATTTTTTCCACCACATAACTCTCGTTGAAGTGGCAATGGGCAGGCCATATAGCACGGAGATCAGATGGTCGTTGGGTCCGAAAGGTTCTCGAGTGGAGACCGCGGATCGGCAAGCGCAGCGTAGGACGTCCACCAACGAGGTGGACGGATGACCTGGTTAAAGTCGCTGGTTCACGGTAGATGCAAGCCGCTTCCAACAGAGGCAACTGGAAGTCTATGGGGAGGTCTATGTCCAACAGGGACGTCCCATTGCCGATATGATGATCTCTTTTAGACTACCTTGTCTTTTTATTTTTGTAATCGCAGTGTACTAATTTGTGGTGTATGTGGTGATTGTGCGGTGTAATAGTAACGTTGCACAAATGATGAAATGACATATCCGGTACTAAAATGCATTCAATAACGGGGAAGAGTAGTGGTCAGGGCCGGTGGGTCGTGGGAATCAAAGATTTTTTTACCAATGATTTAACCGTTGACTAATAATATCCAACAGAGGGGTAGTTGGTTTAGATTTTTTTGCCGCACGATGCCGATATTATTTTAAAATTGCCCTAATAGACTGAATCCATATAAAATAACCTAACTTAAAAAAACAAGCTTTTTTGCAGATTGTACTTTTTGAACTGTATTTCATTGCTGTCTATCCTGCATATGCATACCAAATTTCAAGTTAATAAGAATAAGAATAAGAATCATTTCTTTGCCAGAATACACAATTATAATAATACACGATATTGACGTATTTCAAGTACAGTATTCAGTCGTGAGAGAACGACATGCAAATCTTAATTTTAATTAAATGTCGGACATCGGACAATCGGACAAGCCGTTGTAGAGTTCCCTTCTGCGGAGACGGTCCTGGTCGGGCCACCAAATTTCTCTACAGAAAACCGAGAAGTTGGTCAAATTTAACTTGCAAGATATAATGACAGACACCAGACTGGTGAAACTGAATAAAAGCTTGTAAAAAACACTTAACAAGTTAACATGATAAGCAATTGTTGATCCGCCGCGAATTTACACGCTTCTTAAGCCAAAAACCCTTTCAGTAATAACCGCAAAGCTGCTTACACGCGTCAAAGCCTGCGGAAACCTCCAGCCTAACTTGCGGTAGGTAGTACGCGATAGCACCCCGTCGCGGTCGCACGTACAACCCCGCACGGAAAACATCGCAACTTTCAAAAAGTCAATAAAACAGTCAATAAGAAACTGTGTTCACAAAATGATAGCATTTAAAAGTTAACGGTATTCAATAATGAAGTGTATAATTAGGTGATTAGCTTTAATAATGCTATGAGAATTTACGTTCATGTGACAGGTGTGAATAATTTCAACTGTAAGTTGGGTAAGTGATGCTTTGAACTTAGTTCCGTGAAAACGTGCGAAGTTTGTTTATTGCGTGGTTTCTGTGTGTATGTGTTAGTTTTTAGTTTGACGCATGTTTAAACATGGCAGTAAGTTTATAGAAACTCATTTCAGGTGATAAAGTTAAAGGAAAACTTCTCCATGCCTCTAAAGTTAAGCAAGTTCTTATACCAAATAAAAAGTATAGAAAGAGTTCGACAAACGCGGAGTGAGGCCAGTTTCAACTACGCCTTGCCCTGTGCATTCAGTAGCGTGCACTTAGAATTCCCAGCAGACTAATAGTACTACGCACACAAGCACAAGGCGAGGCGTAATTCAAACGAGCCTCAATTTGTAGCAGAACTTAGTTTTTACCTTCCGTTTGGTCTAAGTACGTTACGTAGAGAGAAACTACGAACTGCACTTTTCATTAACCCCGTACCAACATAACGTTTATTTAAGAACATTCTTGAAGAGTAGTGAAGAGTTGCTGTGGTCGTTTAGAGTTGCTTATGTATCATGTATTCCTAATCTAAATCCCCCACTCATTTTAGCATCAAATCCGCTGGAATGTTGGAAAATCATACGAGTAATTAGGTAGCTACTTGATATCTCACGACATTTTATAGATTAGACAATCCCAATTATACTATATTTAAATTTTATATGTACTTGGTTGGCCTTGTTTGTTAACAAAAGCGTTAAAATAGATTGGAATGGACTATAGTAGTGTTTTTTTATCTTAAAAGCGAATGGTAAAGGATAGAAGGAAAAACCCTTATATTAAATGAAAGTAATTGAAATCTGTTTCTATGAGAAATTCTCTAATAACGCGTCAAAGAAAACCGCAGCAAGCGTTAAAGGAAGCTCAGTGGATCCTATGCGATGGTTATACAGTCCAAAATGGTTTGTATGGACCGATTCTTTCGTAGAATGCCGTTATATTTTATTAGGAGCGTATCATAAAAGGCTCCTTTTTGTGTTTTATTAATAGGCATGTGTGACATGGAGGCAAGTTTAGTGTAGCTATGGTTATAATAAACACAATGTACGGACCATAGATGCGAACATGCGCTAGACAGCATAAAGACAAGCCGAGAATGGAGTTTAAATTATTTTTAACACCCCTTTATAGCTTCATCAGATCTGTAACTAACAATGTAGTTGTTATTATTCTACTAAACTAACTACTTAACCATACTGACCAACAAAAATATTTAATCCATTAGGTATGCATTTTTAACTTCATGTATTTGTTCTGTACCCGTAAATCACTATCTTCAAATATCTATAAAAAAACAACATCTTCGGACAATTCATCGTCATAATGAACATCGCCATCATCGGAGTATTTAAAACTGAGCATATTTTACAGACTTTTTAGCTAATCATGTTTGGCCAACTATGTGAATTGGTTCAGTATACGTACAGTTTTGTACCCCGCCACAACTAAACTCGCGTATTAAAAAAATCAAATCAATTATGAGGGACCGTTTCCGTCCACAACATTACGGATATTATTGTACTATTTTGATTTCCCCCGAGAAATGTGTGTCACTCAGAAAATGCCCAATATGTTAGGCATCGATTTATCTCATCTATCTAAGTGGTTTTGATATAAACCGAACATGCAAACTTTGTTAGGTCTGTGGGTACTTTCGATACTGTTATCTATGAGTGTGAAAACAAAGGGATAGGGATCTTAACAGTTAATAGCCATTCAGGGTAGACAATGGGCTCTATAACTAATAAATCCTTCCGCTCTGCTTTCCAAAACTTTCAAGAAGCACCATATAAACATTTAATTTAAAGTTAGAAACGATTTTAACATGATAATGACAAAAGTTTCGGTCGGAAACTACCCTTTTGTTCTTTTGAACTGCCATTTGCATATTCTTATTAATTATTATGGCTCGAACAAACTTTCGAATATGTTTAAATTATGTGTAAATACGGTGTTCTGTGCCCGCGTGGGAATTTAATCCCAAGCCCTCTCACACTGAGAGGAGACCTGTGCCCAGCAGTGGGACGCATATAGGCTGGAGACGACGACTTGTTTTGCCTTTACAGGCTTTGGAAGGCGTAATTTGATGATGGTATGCAATGATCCACTAACGTGTTTAAGTCTACAACGTTAGTACCTAAGTATTTAGCGAAAATATTTTTTTAACGCAAGCTCTTCTAAGTAGTGGGTGGTTTGATGGTTGCATTGCCATCTGAGCTCTCCAGAAATATTTCAAGTCAATATGGCCACTCGAAATGGGCCTAAATTCAGTTATTTACATTGGAACATATTAAGTCAAATAAAAGATTGTACCTACTTAATAGAAAATTGAGTGGTGTTTAGTGATTATTTGTATGTATTGTGTCTATACTTAATGAACTAAGGCCGGACCCCAGACAGAAAGCATTAATCGTGTGTGTCTTACAACATACTAAATTACTGCGGTGCGAATATTTGGTCGAATTACTGCATTTTTGTCGTTCTTCGAGCTACCAATTTCTACATTTAAAAGAATAGACAATAATGCCTAAATAATTAGACTCGTGTTTTTAATTAATTTCTGTGGTAAAAATTGGCTGTACATTGATGACGATATACTTTGAGGTAGTGTGTAGATGTTACTATTGTCAATATTTCTAGATAAATAATAATAATGGAGGTAGGGATCAATTTCCGTTTTCAGTGTAGTTGGAACTAATTAAAACGGGTCAATAACTCAGGGAGTTGTATAAAATCAAATT
This sequence comes from Pandemis corylana, assembly GCA_949127965.1. NCBI lineage: Eukaryota > Metazoa > Arthropoda > Insecta > Lepidoptera > Tortricidae > Pandemis > Pandemis corylana. The sequence goes on along the minus strand of OX421869.1, from coordinate 7,147,511 downwards.
CGTTTTTATGGTTTGAGTTGTGATTATTTAGATGTCTTGTTAAATGCAACAAATCCCCAAAAAATACAAAAATGGAGCTGAGTATTTTGAAGGAATTGCTTACAAAGTACGAAACGTATTTTTGTATACTAAATTACCCTGTCTGAGGCAGCGGAATAACATGATTGATCAATCCCTTCCCGAACTTATGCCGAAATGTAATCAATCGCTAATCGATTGAACCACGGTTTCTCGAAATCTGATAGTTTCTTGTTCCTTTGTAACTTGGATGGGGTTTGGCAAAGCCCTTTGTCCAATGAGATACTGTTACAGTTGGTATTGTGTGTCTTATGTTGTTGAATAGGCGCCCAAATCTTGAATAGCATCTTTAGTGTGGTTAATTTAAGTTACAGACCTCCTTGAGACAGAGATCCTGTATAGGTACATTCTTCTTAAGAGATTTTTAATCAAAAACTCCGCACGCAAGTACATATAAGTAAAAATCAGAGTAAATTCTACGAATAAACTGAATTAAACTTACTCTAATAGCTACAAAATATCACATTACTTTCTCCTATAATTTACAGTATTTAACGATGTGCGACGTGCAAAGACCCGTATCTTCTAAAGCGCAATGCGTCGTTTCGTTTACTAGAAATACACAAGTGTCTGAATTTAATAAAGTGCTCGGTATGTACCTATAACTCTTTGTTGTTTAAAAACACAGGAAATTCACAGGTTACAAATAATACAATTTTTTTACAAATTAAAAAAGAAATCCATAAAAATAAATTTAAAACTAATTTCAACTTCACTACGAGTACGAGTACCTATACCAGCGAGTTCCTAAGATGAAGTGAGTGACGAATAGACAGACTAACAGAAAAACGGGTAACCCTATAGGGTGATCCTACACTGGTTCTATTTTTCTTTTTGAGGTACGAAACCGGGAAGGCATTTTAATGGCCAATGACATCAGGTTTCATGTCGCTTGACTCTTAATCGTGGATATCAAACCAGTGGTATCGATCGTCCGTGCCACTCGGTCACTAGCCTCTTGTATCGATTAAACACAACATTTTTATGCCTGTTACGACTGTAGAAAATAACATAGACATGCGACAAAAAGGAATACATTTTTCAATACTTATAAATACTGGAAAGAATGTTGGCAGTTTACGGTTAATCTTCTTAATAGCGTTTTCCTTTTAATTTTACATTCCGCGTGTGTGCCTTCATATTGTCGGCACGCGAATCGCTTCCACACCCGAGAGCCTAGACCGTTGAAATCATACTATAAGTTTCAGTACTCAGTTGGTCTCTATTAGATATATAGGGTATATATACATTTTGAAAACACGCCACTCAAAATGCCATTCAAAAACGATACAAATCTGTACGCTGCTACAAAACAATATAACTACAGACTAAGGCGACTAGTTAACAAGATGAATTAGAGCTGTAATATTCTTCTACACTACTTGTATTTGAAATTTAACACTTGCAACGAGTAATTCTTCTTGGGATTTGCTTTCAAGATTTGGGCCCTGGACCTTATCAATGCCCGGATATCGACTTACGTGATCATGGGCAATAATGAACTGCTAACGGTGCACGATTATCTAGAGTTTTTCTAACTTATCGTCCGCTTTGTTTGAAATTGATTTTCGTAGTCTTCTCTACCTAGTACTAACTAACACACTGCCAATAACTCCGAGAGCCTATACAGGAACACAACTAACTACATTTTCAACCACTTTTCTCTAACACATTCCGTTTACCATACTTTATCGGTGTCCAGCAAAATCAAAGGGCAAAGTGACAAATGGCAAAGTGTAGCAAGCGTTTATGAATAAGGGAATCTCTTATTCCGTAAAGGCTTTCGTAAATCCCGTTAAAACGCTGACAGCAAACGGAACAAGCAATACTGCTCGACTGAATCCCGTACATCTTCGTAAACATGTTGCGGTGTTTGCTAAATCATTGGCTTCAGAGTCGACAAGTTTCCGCCCAACAAGTCTAGCATGCGTCCCTTTTATACACGCATTCTTAAATAAGGACATATGCTTTAAGTCACACTGAAATCAGGGACACGCCTTTCCATAGCAGCTCTCTTTTTGAACTTGACAACAGGTGTAGCGATTTGAAATGGCAACTACCGGCAGCAATCAATTATGAGCATATTCTGACTGTTCCCACGAGCCTGCCGCGCAGACCTTTTTGAATTCTGCAAAAGGTTGCCTAAATAAGCTACATGCGATAAGACGTGGATAAGATACAAAAACAATCGAGTTAAAGCAGTGGCTGTGATAGTATTCGGCTAGGCGTTTGTATACAAACTTGTCTTCTGTTTCTTCTTTCTTCCATGCTGGTGTGGGAGGGAGTAAAGAAAAAACATAGAATTTACCAGTTTCTTCTCTTCCCGCGCAGATGGTAAAAGCCCATCGAGGGAATGGCCGAAAGTCTTAGGAATCATGTTATAAGCGATGCGGCTAGCAACCCATCACTATTTTGATTTCACTTCCCAGCTATACGCTCTTAATCATGCTAAACGTGGCATCAAGATTTTGTTACCTTAGGCTCTGTCTACACCGTCAGGGATAAAGACGTGATATATGTATGTATGTATGTTTGTATACAAAAAAAATGATGCATACCTACGTATATATAAGTATGAACTTCCTACCAATGTATAAATTCGTTATTATTTTAATAATCGTAGTTCTGTTGTAGTGTTTTTATTGTTTAGTTTAATATTCTTTTTTAATTAAGTTAGCTACTTAATCTGTATTTCAAACACAATTCCTGTATTTTTTTTTAATAAATACTGTCTATGTCTATGCGAAAGAAATCTGTCTGAAGATCTGAATGAAATCTGGAATAAAGATAGATTATAGTCTGGAATAACACTACCTATGTCGAACCAATCCTTTGCATTCCCAACCAAATAATTAAGCTACGCATCTTGGCTCAGAGCGAGAGGCCCATTCGATGAAGTTTTAGCTTTGGGAGCACGATAGCAATACTACTAGACCTCTGATTAATTTCTCATAAATAGTTACCGTAGCCTCCGAGGTATGGTTCAGACTGCCCGAACACTAATTGGGCGGTGGGTGGAATACACCCATTAATAACAGTAATTATTAAAGCTTTAGTTAAAATCGAAGGAATCATGTTATAGGCGATGCGGCAAGCAGTAAGGGATATAGACGTGATTTGTGTGTATATGTATAGTTAAAATAGTTTTTAGAATCCCGCTGTTTAGGAAATCCGATGAATCGTTGTGGTTGCGTCGAATGTCCATCAGTATATTCATTACTTTTCTCAAAAATGTCCGGTAAAGTCGTCATTGTTAACTACATATCAGAACAGGAAGTTAATTGGTGCCGGTCAGTCCAAAATTTAAAAAAATATATTACTGTCGCGCTAAACTCTCCAGTAATGTTGCATACAAATTCCATTACTGTCTAGTTATTAACTTTTTAAAAATCACCATTATAAAATAAAGGCACAAAACTTAAAACACCAAATTAAAAAAAAGCTAATACGACAACGTGTTTATCTGTGTCTGAAATAGCTTTAGGTGTTCTGGGTAGAAAAATACCCTCTTCAAATGCCATTGATAGAAAAAGGCGGCAAAGCAAAACAATTTTCACTAGGTATTTTGTTTTCATTTATTTTTGTTCTTGTTTATTTTTGATTTTTGAGAAAAGCACTGTACTTGCCTCGGCCAGAATAGCATTGCTGGCTTCGTATTATTAAACGGACTCGCAAGTTCGTCCGTTCATACCAATACTCAGCCAGCAATTGCCTACTTCCTGGCCTAGACAGTAATGTACAATTAAGTGTATGCTCTTATTTACTCCTTATTTCATTAACATTACAGTTGACAAGTGAGTATGACCAAGTCGCCTACCGCTAACACTTGCGATATTAAATAAAAGATTCATATAATGTATCATGTAAAAGACCCTAAAACAGAACTATAAACTCTAAACGTTTCCACGGATGAAAGAAGTGTTATCATTTTCGCGCAGTCAATAACTAGGTACGGAATATTGACGTCATTTGAGATTATTTTAACTATATCATCTGTCACTCCATTTTATGACATGGATTATCACCCCCTTTTATTATACAGATAGCCGTAGTTAATGAAATTTAGGCCGGTCCTTTATCAAATTAAATGGACAGCGACGCATTAGGTATGCGCCCTAATGATTTTTACATGTCACGAGACTTATTTTAATGTAAATCTAGTGTGGTTGTATTTTGAAATTAGGAACTCGCATTTTAATCGTGTAATCGCACTTCCATTAACAATGGTAATAGGAGACTGAAAGGGAAACGGTGTGATACAAACTTCGAATTTCAAACTTGGTGGTAGACCCCCAACGCACCAACCAGCGGCGTCAACATTTTTTTTTCCCACAGTGCTTATCACTTACTTAGACAGTTAATTTCTTCGCTAATAGCTTATTCTAAAAGAAATACCTAGCCCGTATAGCCATAGTATCTCTATTTACATTATTTTATTTTATAGACCACGCAATTTTGGCGACAAAAAGTGGCATTTTAGGACAGGGAAGGATCGATAGAATAAGCCCCTCAAGGCTTGTAGTGGTTTGAGTTAGAATCTCGGAGGTTAAGATGTATTTTCACGTACTCATAAGCTCATAGCCATACACGCGTACATATACACAAGCTTAAGAGTAAGTGAATATACTGACGCCTCATCTTAAACCACGTACCTAATACCTAAACTAAGTTTTGTCGGGGCCATTCCTTTAACCATTGAGCTGCGCCAGTGTAGCTGTGATAGCCTAGTGATTTAAACTACGGACTCTCAACCCTCTGATCGTGGGTTCGATCCTGGGCACACCTTGGAGTTTATTGAAATTTATATGAGAAAAAACTTCTGAATTTTACTAAAAGCTATTCGGTGAAGAAAACAATGGGAAGCAATTCAATGGTGTGTGTGTGCGTGTTAAGTTCCCAAACCGAGCTAGGCACGCGTGGGAACTAAAACCCAATCTCTGTTATTCTGGGAGGAGGACTGCTCAGCAGCGGGATGATGATGATCTAGTATAATAATGCGAAAGGTGTATGCTTGGTGGCGAAATGAATCTTTTGATGACTATGTAGTAAACAATTCCATGTGCATTGATACAATAATGATTTGACCTTATTTCCCCTAAGCTTTCTGCGGTTCTAAGTAAATAAACACCGCCTCTTCACATCATGGTAACAAGTAACAAATGGCCGCTGTGGGCAACGCGCGATCCATCATGGCCGCCCGACACTGAAAGAAACCTTGATTTATTTAGCGAAATGCACCGGAAAATCAAGTCGGCCCAACTTATTAGGTATTTTGCTGACTGAAGGCTTGAGAAAACCGATGAAAGGCAAAACAAATTGTAGTGTAATTAATAATGCACATAATTATAATGTATATCTTTATAGGATTGTATAGGTATCTTATTTAATTATAATTATACAAACGGATAACCCGCGTACAAAAGTCTAGTGATTTCGTGAGTTGCCCGTTTGTTTAATTATGATCGAGTCTAACGGTAGTTCCATGTTGGAAATCTCATTTAATTAAATGTTTTCAAATGTATCATATTCTACATAATACTTTATTAAAACAGGCGTTACGTTGCGGAGGGCCATTTCAATGATCAAAAATCCTGTTTTTTGTTCTTACTTACAGCAAAATCTAAGTGTCTCGCCGTCGTCTCCAGGCTAATGTCTCCATCTACGTCCTAACTGCTGAGCACTGGCCTTCAGTTTAACACTTTCAGAAACCATAAATTTAGTAAACGCTGGTTTCAGCTCCTTGACCAAAATTTATGGGAGGGAAAGCAACTTGCAATATTTCAGATTCGTGATCAGGCATTGAATAACCATAGTGTTGTAAACGAGTTTATAACAGCTTTTATGTGACTAGTTACAAAGATCGGTCCCTTTATGAGGGCAGTGAATATTTACACGCGCTATCGCTTGTCCCGGACACATTCAAAGGCCTTATTACAACTTTACCCTGGACGTGAAAGCTTAATGGCGCATTGTTGTTTAATGTGGATATCCATTACTTTTATTTTGCACGTTGTCATCGGTTGCTGTCAGAAATGGATGGACAGAAAACGCCTGAAATTATTGGTCGATGAAACATAGGCTTATAATAATAGTAAAAACTTAAATCGATTGATGATCATTTATAAATTATTTTATTGTCACATTTTAGTGGGTAGTTAATTTGGTTTTTAAATTTACTTTCATTTTTAATCTGTCATGGTGTCCCACTGCTGTCTCTCGTCCGCCATATACGCGTCCAAATCGTCTTGCCATCTCCTTCTTGGTCTGCCTCGTCGTAGTTGGCCATTCTCCGGCAGCCATCAAGTGGCTGAGTGAGCCCACCTCTGTGGGTGCATGCGGCAGACATGTTTAACCCAGTCCCATTAGCTTAGCAGGCTGTTTCCCAACGACAGCTATGCATTTTTTGAGCGCAGCGATATGTTTCGGATTCTATTTTCAAGCCAATATGTTACGCTCTATCGCTCTTCGGCAAACATAAAATATTAAAAATATCAAAATGCACAAATTCATTCATAAACTTCACATGCCAGCGGTTTACTCGTATCACTTTCTGGCAAAGATGGCGTTGAATTCAATTTATGAAAATGCGAACTCAACAGACACTGTACGTCGCTCAAGTACTGTAACTACATTTGCATTCAACATTTTCGACTGTCACGAAATGGAAGTTTCATTTCGAGAAGTATTCTTGAACTAGCCTTTGGCTTTAGAAATGGACGAGGTCTGTATGCACATATATGAAGTACTGTCAAATAAGTAATATGACTATGAAGGTATGAAATTGAAAGTAAGTTCATTTACACTTGAAGAATTGTTGCTAAGTTAGCACTCGGTAGCTAATCCGTTTATTATTATTGTTATTGTTATTACGTGCGTCAAAAGGGAAATGCTAAATAATACCATTTAATTGCTTCGTCTCTCCACACCATAGACTACTTCTCTACCACTATCGTTACATAATAATATACATTACGTATAAGTACACTCCTCCACTACAACTGTTGCCGACATAATAATATGGTATGGTGTGGTATGGCAAGGTGGTGATACCGCACCTTTAAAACCAAATTTGGTTTCGCCAGCCATTCTCACTCTCACCTCCAGAGCTAGCAGGGTTCGCCGTTGACGGATACGTCAAGGAGGACATGATGATGATGATGATAATATGGTCATTGTAGCAAGATTCGTTGGCAATATTTTATCAAACCGGTTCGGCAAACTCAATACCTAAACGAGTTTCAACGTAGCGCTTCCTTTCAAACATCTTGGTGCTCCCAGAAAATAACGTTAAAGTAGGAAACCAATAATGTTACGAGTAAGTCCAGCATACGGATGGTATCATTCAAAATCGAATTTAAAACTACAGCAAATTATTTTTAGTTTAAAGTGCACGAAGCTTTGTTTAATGAAAGTAGGTAGCAAAGAGTGGTAAGTAAGCACCACCCATGGTCCCCAGCCAGAGGATTGCAGATGCGTTGCCAGCCTAGATGACCAAGATAGAATACCTCGTGTGCTAGTAATTTCACCGGCTCTCTCTCTCCATGCCGGAGCACAGCAGCGCAAGCACTGCTGCTTGGCGTCAGGATTAGAGAGTAAACCGGTCCAAAATAAGTCGACTATTCCATTGCGTTGCGATCCGTACGTAAATGTACGACCCATGAGATTGGATCATAATTTGTAATGTCATCTCATAAGACCCCATAACATAAGCTTGGCTTATAAATTTTGGATCAAGTCTATTGGTGTTAATTATCGCACAGTTTTATCGCGAAATTCATTTTCGAAATTTGCAAAGTAAATTCGACTTCGCGACAATATTACTGCATAGCAAATCGACTTACCCAATCCACAGTTGACGCCATCATGGTTATTCATGAAATTAGAGTTTACAGTACAAGGAAACAAGTTGCGCGCTCTAGGCACTAAGTTTGGAAAATCCCTAGTAAGTTATGCAGCGTCTTATGAATAAGATATCGAGTACAGGTCCCTCTAAAGCGTTACATAATATTATGCAGGGCCGACAACGCACTGGCATCACTTAAAGCGCTGCGGGTGTCTATGGACAGTGGTGATCATGTACCATCAGGTGACCCACTAGTTCGTTCGTATGGCCTCTCTAACATAAAAAAAAAAATGTTCATAGCAAGTTACTGCTAACATTTGATCTGATTAAAGTAAACTACCATGATGTATTTAATGCGATTGAATTCCGACTCAGTTCAGGTTTAGGCTGTTATTTTTAGTATGGATCTGACAGCGAGCGAACCTAAAGTGAATCAGAATTGAATCGCATTAAAACGTCATGGTAACGCCCCTGAACAACATTATTACAGTGTTGAAAAATAAAGTTGTATGTGGCTTATTCTGAATTTCGTTACTACACTATTTTTGAGTGGCAAGTATTTTTCATAGATGTCATTTTTAAAATTGATCCTAAACTACAACGATACCTACGAAATGAGATAATATTATATTAAGTACTGTTTAGATTCAGGCGTCACTAACTCGACTCAGACGAAATACCAAGTAGTTGTTTAACGCGTTTGAGCTATTTAAATATCGTTAGATACTTATTACATAACTAAAACTCAAGAAAATCATTAAATAAAAATCATCATATCATGCTAAGCGTGGCCTTTAGGTCTTGTTGCCTTAGGCTCTGTCTACCCCGTAAAGGATAAAGACGTGATTTATGTATGTTACATGTGTGTAAAACTCAAAATTGCTAAAAGCTGTTTTGAAAAAGAAAAAGTCGTTTTAATAGTCCAGAAAAGTAGTTTGAATCCCGCGGGGGCAACAAATTTATAAAGTTGTAGGTCCAAGTAGGTCGGGCTAGGGTAGGGTAGAGCACATTAAATAGCCCAACCAGTAAATCATCATATAAAAGATGAAGTGATGAATCTTAACGGCCTTAGAAATTGCCACAGAAGGGTGCAAACTACCCTATTAATATAATTCAAAGTCAAGGTGATATATTAAGGATTTGTGACTGTACTCCTTGTGACGCATGCCTTATGCTCTTATATACTTTTGGGTTTACTAGAATGATCAATTTATATTTTTTATGGGTATATTTTTTTCCGGCATCCGATTTTAATGAAACAAAATGTTTTATAAAATGTATGTAGGTATTGTAGGTACTTTATGTGAAATGCTGCCAGCATTTTTGGCTCAATGCCGCTTGTCAATCAATTATCGATGTCAATTAAAGTAAAAGTATAATAAATCTAAAAACGTTAATTAATTAATTTATCTTGTAATACAGTTATATTTTTAAATTTAAGTAATTACATTAATTTTATAAGTGTTTTGTATCTAAAAATAAATATTGTACAGGTTTAATTCGAACAAATTCACATTATATCAAATAAAATGCTGGCTTCAGTTTGGTTAGTAATTAATTGGTAGTGATGTTAATGATTGAGGCGCTCTACCCATTAAATAATCCTAATGGTGCGTAAAGTGATATATTTGTAATTCCACACTAATGTTATAACGATTTTAATCACTGAATAAAAGCAATTGCTAATGGCCGATACACAATAGTTGTGCTTTAATGGTTACGTATTTTCTATAATTACTTGTATAACTACTTACTTTATTTTCGTAATACAACTTAAGTATAACAAAGTGAAGTTCTCACTTAAGTTTAGATGGCACTGGATCTAAATACATCTGAATAATTATTTTTTCTGCAAAATAGAGTGTAATTTATTTCAAAATCTCAAGTTTATCATAATAACATTTTAGAATCATATTAAACCTAATATTCTTATACCTATAAAACAGTACCGTGACTGACTGACTGATAGACAACGCACAGCCTAAACCACTGGACCAAGGAACTTGAAATTTGACAGACGTATATCTTGAGTAGGTATCTCAGAGGAGCATTAAGAAGGGATTTTTTTAATTCTCATGGGATGGGGAATAAATGGGGCTTATATATTTCTCTGTAACTGTAATAACTAGACTCTTCAAATTCAGCACACATGTAGATGATTGTAACATTAAAACATGTTCTTCTGGAAAATGCGAAATTCCCGCGGGACAGAAATAAGTGCATTCAACTTCGGGGCTATTTAAAAAAAAATTCACTAATAGAAAGCTACACTGATTCTGATTGCATTTAAGAATTTTTAAAATAGGTCAAAATAGTTACATATTTCTATCCCGCGGGAACATTACACTTTCTCGGGATAGAAGTAGTCTATGTCAATCAGAAACAATGTAGCTTTCTATTAGTGAAAGATTTTTTTAGTCGGTCTAACTGTAAGATTCACTTATTTCTATCCCCCGGGAATTTCGCATTTTCTCGAGGAAAAAGTAGGTAGCCAATGTCAATCAAGAACTGTAGCTTTCTATCAGTGGTTTTTTTTTTAATCGATCTAAAGAGTTCTTTCTATCTCGCGGCCTTTCAAAAAACTTGAATGTACTTTTTGTAAAAAATTCAATGTGTCTATATATCATGGTTTATGAGAAACAGCCTCGTGGCAGACGGACAGACGGACGGACAGCGAAGTCTTAGTAATAGGGTCCCGTTTTTACCCTTTGGGTACGGAACCCTAACAAATAGCAACATCACATTCTTCTATTAAAAACCAGTATTTTGTATTACTTGAGTTATTGTCTACGCGTACGAAGTCGCGGGCAAAAGCTAGTTGTAGCATAATTCTCCAACATGATAAGCTTTCTTACACTAAAAACGTGAAAAACATAAACCAAGGTTTAAATCAAAATCGAAATGTTTGTGTCAAGAAATCAAAATCAAGAATTCTACGGAAGCCTAAGCAGATTTATTTATTTATAAATTTGTTACACAGCATTACAGTAACAACTAATACACTGTGAAACTACAAAACTTAGGTCTAGTTAGGGTCTATGAAAAGGTATATACTGTCCCGTACGGGGAGAAAAGCAGGTTACAATACATTAAGTAGAGTACAGATACATCGTTAGGCAGGTAACAGGAGACATATACTTAAAGGGTGTAGGTACTAACTCCATCCATTTTCTGCTCGGCATTGGATTGTCACCGGAGCTATTTCAATTATTTTCTATCCAGGCTTCTCTGTAAACTGAGTCAGTATAGTCGACCCAAAAAATGCTTTACCGCGCTAAAGTAGACTTTAGTTCATATGTGTCATTATTGCACCTGTAAGTATTTTTTAAGTGTTTTCAATAATCTATGACTTATTTTTAACCCTGTCTGTCATCATGATTTCCTGATGCATTTTAATGAATAATATTATGCATAATATTAGATTAGAAGCGACAATGACATGTCTAAATACATTTAATGAACGCACCAATTTTATACATAATTGTTTTTTTTTTTCAAATGAGCCATCCTGGCAATAGTTTAGTCTCGCCTCATATAGTACATCGGGAATTCGTTCGCGGTTTACATCCCACAGAAAATGATGTCTAGCGTTATAATATTAACTGACGCTCTGTTGCAGCGTCACTGTCACGGCGGCAGTGCCACTTTGTTCCGAACTACTACTTAAAGCATTATTTTATTTTGTCCGACTTTACATACCTGCGCATGCCTTTTTGCAGCGATAAAGATATTTAGTATCGTACTCGGGGCCTCTGCAAATATTTAGCGCTGAGCGTGAAATACGGATACGGCTTTACTGTGCTCGGCGCCATACTTTATGAGTTTACATCTTAAATCTAACGTTGCTTGTATGAAGCTGTGTACTCACAAAATGAGGTTCGCTGTTTGCCCTAAATAACATAAGCGCTAATGTTTTTTTGACATAATTAGGCATTTAGGCTCAAACATTTTTTATTTAAATCCGCTAAATTAACTAATCAGTAATTACAGTAATCGGGTTAAGGTAATTTAAAGTTTATAATTTTATTTTGACAAAAATAATACTGAAATCGTAATTAAATATTTTGAAATTAATTTTTCTTCAACATCGAGTTCAAAATGTTTTAGATACTACACTTTCATACAACTTTCAACGTCTTTAGCACTGCGAAATGCTTAAAAAGATGTTAACGATTACCAGCTAAGATTTTCCTTAATACGATAAGTATATATATAGACTCTGACACACACAGTCATGAAAAAAATAGGTAAAAAGTTGCTCCGTCACCAGGTGAAAATTTAAAACAACAAATAAAACTCAGGTTTTTCACTTCCTAAAAATTTTATGCGAAACTCTTCACTTTTTCTCGCTGTATCTGAAATAAATTTAAAGAGCTAAAATCCGCAGTAAAACTAAAATTTTAATTTCTCGTGCCGTTCCTTGGAAATTTGTTAAAATTATATGTAAAGAGGTCACGCTAAAAAGCTCTTAGTAAGCTTTTAAATTCGTGGCCATAACATGTCCTTGTGGTTCAGAAGTAAACATTGGGCATTACCATTTTAATCTTTGTGTACTCCGCAATATTTTAATTAACTTTGTTTGAATCACAAGGGCTACCTGGCATTCGTAAATAATAAATGTGATTTTCTTTATGAAGCTTTCGACCTACTTTCCAAGATATCCGAATTCCTTCAGCTTCAGGTTGGTTTGGGATGAATTAATTAAAACATCCTTGAATGACTCTTTCAAGATATCGCGAAGGTAACATTCAGTTAAGTTAACCAAATTCCTAGCATTCGGACGTCTTACAAAGTACACCAGATGAGTAAACTTGGTCTTAGTCTTTTCAATATTCAAAAATCACTTAAAAATCTTTCACTTTGTCCTGCGCAGAGCGTGAAAGACTTAAATTAGTATTTTAAACTTATGTTCATTTCATTGAATGTCAGTGATTGGTAGTCATTAGATTATATTATATTATTTAATCTAATCTAATCTAATCATTATATTAGTAAAAAACTTTGATATGACATGATAGATAATGCACTAGTACAATAAACTTCAAGAAAAAATCAGATACTCCCAGCAGCAACAATGAATACTTTTGTGCAATTATTTTGGCCTAGAATAAGAAAAAGAATATTTATTTGCAAAAATGTCGTGGTGAATACAGATGAAGAAGCGTTTTTGATCGCGTATATTTTACTCAAACAAGCATGCAAATATTACTTATAAACTAGGATTTCAAGATCATTATAACATTTATAAATATACCATATTTACCTACTACATCATTAACTATATTTGCTTTTACAAAAATCCTCCGAAGCAATCAAAGGACATTAAAGGTAGACGTTTAAATTTGCACGGCCGCAGATCGAGAACACAGCAAAATGCTCAAGTAATAGTATCAGCTTGTCTGAGTCCGAGGCACTCAAATTAGTAGACGACCTGGTTCCGAAACTAAAATAAAGCTAGATATCAAAGACCGGCGGGGCGGGTGTGACCTTTGAGGTTTCATGGGTTTCAGGCTAGAATGTGCATAGCTGTATTAAATTAGGGAAACTAATTTTGTTAAAAGGTGACCGACCGCTGAGATATTTAACTATACTAAACTTAATATGTTGTTTAAGACTGTGTGAAAGGAGCTTCAATCCAAGTAAAAGTAGAATATTAGTATTAAAAAAATCAAAATTAAATATTATCGATTTAACACAATTTAGTGGTTTTGTTCGTCATTATAAAAGTTTTTGTGAAAGTTACACGTTTAATTATTATTTAATGCGTATTAAAACTAGCTTACGCTCTCGGATTCGCCCTCATGGAAATACGGAATTTCCTTATCCTGCGGGAAGTTTTTGTAAAATCCGTTCTCGGTACGCGTTTACAAAAGGAAGTTTTTTCCGAATTTGTTATTTTACTGACGTCTTCCCGTGGGAACTACCTATGTAACTTCTTGATTTGTTCCGAAAAATTAGACCAGATTCATCACCCATTTTCAAGCATTCAAACTTCCGCAAATTATTATTATTGTGGAATTTTTAATATATTAAAAAAAGTTTCTAAAATTTTGAAATATTTTGTTTATTTCTGCTCAGGATCAATAAATACAATCGCTTCTCATAGAAGAAAAAAGTGTCCTCAATTTAACATTAGTAATTTTCGATGTCGGTTTTGTTCCATACGTGTAGTTAGGCAAAGCAGCAAAACTGACCTGGGACCACTTTTTTTCTCGCATAAGAATCAGTCAGAGTCATTGATTCTGAGTAGAAATAACCCAAAATCTGAAAAAAAAATATTTTTTTTATTTCACTACTAGCTTCTGCCCGCGACTTCATCTGCGCAGAATTATACATAATTATTATAAACCTTTCTCTTGAATCACTTTATCTGTTTAAAAAACCGCTTCAAAATTTGTTGCGTAGTTTTAAAAATCTAAGCATACATGGGGACAGACAGACAGCGGAAAGCGACTTTGTTTTATACTACTGTAGCGATTACGCGTGTAGTACAGGATGAAACCCATCAATGATGTAAAAGAAAGAACAAAACCGTCTACTCGGTTATTTTTAAATTTGGAATGCCTGACATGTCAGTTGCTAATGGGTTATCCATTTATTAACCAACACTCTGCAAATCCATTCTTTTTTCCGTAAAACAGAAACAATGGTAACATTGCCTACCTTTTCTCATACATTACCTTTGTGTTGTTTTGTTGTATTTAAATAGACGGTGCTGCGCGAGACATTTATTTTTTACTGGATTTGGAAGTTAAAAGCTCTATACAGAGGTACAATAAGCATCTAAAATTGATAAATAGTTGTAGAGCTAAAAATATCTACCTACATACGACTCTATCGCCGAGGTAACAAGAGGTGATGCAGATATTTTTCAGCACAGATTTCTGATGCTGATCAATGTGGTTTTACTTGGTCTAATCTTTTCCTTCAATCCTAAAATTGATTTTATACTATGTTTTGCTTTCATTCCCGCGAAAATTCACGTCTGGTTTCACGGTGGCTGGCAACGAATTGGGTTTACAGTATGCGGATCCCTAAAATTTTGCTTTGGGAGCTCCACGTCTTAAGGCGAGGTATCAAAACGAGATAAGTGTGTACTTATCGTTTGCGGACGTGACGCGTTTGTCCCTTTAAATGGTGGATTCAAATAAAAAAACCCGACGTATGAAGAGTGTTATAAGTACATACATACATGCATACCGTCACGCCTCTTTCCCACAGGGGTAGGCAGAGACTACTTTATTCCACTTGCTACGATCCTGACATATTTCTTTCGCTTCATCCACAGTCATCAATCTCTTCATGCATGCTCGTCGGTTTCGGGTACTCCTGACCTGACCTTTTTCCAAAACGTCTCCTATTTGGTCTCGGAACGTCCGTCTAGGCCTTCCCCTCCCAACGCAACCATTCGTACTCCCCATATAGATCTGTTTAGTTAGTCTACTTTCATCCATCCGCTCTACATGCCCAAACCAACTAAGCATACTTTTTTCTATCCTAGTCACTATATCCTCTTTCACACCAGCACGTTCCCTTATCAGACTGTTCCTTATTCTATCTTTCAGTGATACACCTTCCATACTTCTTAACGCTCTCATTTCTACTGCATTTATTCTACTTTCATGCTTCTTTTGCCATACCCAAGTCTCGCTACCGTACATTGTACCGTACAGTGTACCGTACCGTACATTGTACCGTACCGTACAGTGTTATAAGTAGTTATTGTAATACTAGATTTTTCGAGGAAATTTTGCACTTAATCGCTATTATTATCTTGCACGCTGATCCTACCGCTAAGCAGCAGTGCTGACGCTACTATACTCTGGCGTGGAGAGTTAGATAGATAGATAGAATTATTACATAAGAGAGACAAACGGTAAAATTATCGGCACATTAGGTTTTCGAGGAGTGAGGATACAAGTAACCTATTTAAGGACACTAGACAATTTAAAATAATCTTAAAAATGGATTTAGAAGTTACAGAGAGGACCCTTTACACACAAACACAGTAAAATAAGTTCATGTTAAAAAAATCGTTTTTAATAGGTATACCTAAGCCATTTTGCTTGCATTGTAATCGAACCTACATATAGGTGTAGGTACCAAATTCACTCCGACACCAGTAATAGGTCTAATTTGACGTGCAAGATTTGACCTAAAGAAACAAAAAACAAACGGGTCAAGTTAAATAAAAGCTTTTAACAACAAAGTAATTTTAACTTATGTAGATTAAACATAGATTTCCTTGTTTGTAACATATTTTTGTTCTCCTCCGTTTTGTTTTTGTTTTATTACGCAATCTTGGATGTGTAAACAAAAACAAACAAAAAATTTTCCGCGTTCCTATTATAAAAGAGACCAAGTTAATGCACAGAACGTCCCGGCAAGTGTTAAACCAACGTATATATATATGAATAATTTTTATCCATTTTTGTAGCGTTGTAAAATAAAGAAGCAACACAATAAGACGGTTCAACAATATTTCATTTACAATGTTATGCACCGTACCTACGCAGCCTGCGTGAGGTACGGAAATGAAAAACCGTCGTTTTCCCCACGCCGTAAACCCGAAGGAACAACTCGGGGAAAATTATTGCGTTTAAAAAGAAACTGAAACACTGTTGAACGTGAAACTTTTACAAGTAGCTGTACGGTAAGCGGCGAAATCGGGGGACTTGAAATGGGCTATTAAATAAATCCTATGGCAAAATTTATCTTGAAATCAGAGGTGAGCTGAATAGAAACCCCGCTAGTTCGGGATCGTTTATCAACAGCATTAACGCAGGCCGTAATTACATCGACGTTCACAAGGAAGAATCGCTTTATCACCTCCAGTTATAAAGCCTTCTACAAGCGCCTTTTGCTGTCGTCTGTAATCGCTAAAAAGTTTTCTAATGACGACGCTATGTTTGTCGACCAGGGCCGGTTTTATGTTGTCGCGACTTCGTATTATTAAATCGTTTTTTTAACTTTAATGTCAATTTTTTTCATTTTGGTGAAAAAAAGGCTATATTATGTTGATCCAAGCTAAGTTTAATCTACATATGGAATCGCTATCAAATATATACGTCAGTAGTTTCCAAGATTAGGGTCTCAGATCAATGTCCGTCTAAACATTTTTTTTTATGAATGTCATTAATAATATGCTCAAAGCTGCGGCCCGGCAGACCTAGACGGCGATGGCGGGACGAGTCGGACACCTTCTTAAGGGACTGCACGTCTAGCACGAGAGCGCATAAGAGTCGCGTCGCGCGCGAGATAGATTGCCCGTCCTTTTCTTACTGTACCAACAAGAAAGAGACGGGTAGTCCAACTCGCGCGCGACGCGACTTTCGTGCGCTCTCGTGCTAGCGGGGCTGGACACGTACCGCAGCAAACTGAGAGCAGTGGAAGCGTTGGGGAGAGGCCTTTGCTCAGCAATGGGACACAATAGGCTCATAATAATAATAATATGCATTTTATGAAAGTATAGAAATACCCCAATAGGAGTTCTCAAATAGTCTTAATGTCCTAACTTTTTTCCACACGTTTTATTACACTTATAGATTTTCGTCTGAACTGTTGGAGATCTCTATGGTCAGATTTTATGATAAGTGGTTATTTTTATGGAATTTACCTAACTATCGTAATAAATCACGGTAACACTATGCTGCAAAAATCCAACCCTGTTACACCAAATCAACCAACAATCACGTCCTCTCGATAAATCAATGGAAGCACGTAAGTGAAATAGTACAAGTGGCATTTGTTAAATTTATGTAAAAGCTGCCATTAAACCCGCAGCAGGCCTATCTACAGCCTTCCTCGATTCAACTTCCATTATAAGCCGATCAAGCCTGAAATTGTTTTTCACGTGGGCTCGTACACATTCGCCGGGAAATATTACGGTGCTCACCGACCTTCCAATAAAACTTAATGTTCCTTAAATGTCTTAATAGAAATCAGCCGCGCCGTGATGGCAGATGTCGCTTCCTTGAGAGCTGTTAAGCTGGATCATAACTTATAACGTTTTTGCTTTGATCATTTATAGGTACTCAAGTTAATACAATAAGCCGCTCGAAAATGTGCAGACAAAACAGATCTTAAAATCATTATGAGAGTTGTTTTCTACGCAACCGGCGTATAAAGTCATAATTGTTACACTTTACGCAAATTGTTACTCTGGGAGTCGGGTACGAAATCACTAAAATTATAATGTTAATGTTACACACAAACAATACTAATCAAAATGAAAACCGCATCTTTTCAACTTAGCGTCGGTTATTCCAAAGCCATAACAATACATTTCCATAGCTGATATTGTTCGAAAATGACAAGCTATTCTAGAAGCGGGCGCAAAAGTACAACCTTTATATTCCAAATAAAAAGGCTTTTGTACAGGTGATACCCGGCGCGTTCGTTGAAAAGTTCATGTCTCGTTATTTGAAAACACTCGCTAACATAGCGGTCCAATAAGTCCGATGCAAACGAACGGTACTTATTCATGTGCGAATGCAGACTAAATCCATCGCAATATTCTCGATTCACCGCCTCAATAAATTAAAAACTATGAGTATTGGTGTGTAGCCGTAAATACGGCCGGCGTATCAGCCGACCTAGTACGAAGATAAAAATTCGAAGTTCGTTTCGTGCCTTTCTGCTCGCACTAATAGTCATTAATAAGAGAGTGAGAAAGACGGTATTATACGACTTGGGTTTTCGAATTTTGGAGTAACCCCCTAAAACGCGAATGAAGAATGTTTGCAAACTAGCTTTCGACCTTTTGCAAACTACCTGGAAAATGGCGGAAAGTGGAAGACAGAATTTAAATGAACTTGGAGAGAGACGACGGGACGGAAGGGATAGTTTTGATGCGGATGGAAGGCTATTTGAAACTCTTTCTATAATCCCTCAGAAAATGACAACTTATTATTCTGTATTCATATTAAAGTGCGACTATTCAAACACAAAATGTCAATGCTGATTCAAATTTTTCCGAGTGTTCTCCTAAACTTTACAACTTTAGAAGTGTTTTGTTGAAAACATTATTTTTAATACAAGATTGTATAGTTTTTATTGGCTATCTCCATTAAATGTTTTACAAAACTCTTTAATGGCATTTGCTGACCGTAGTCCGTAGACCGTCCTATGTATAATTTGGAATTTTTAATTGTGTACCTTCATCCTATATTGTCATCTAAAATGCAGTTTTAACCGTTATCTTGAACATTTCTTTTAAAGAAACAAGGTGTTCTTTATTTAGCAATTAATTATAAAAGTATTAATACAAATATAAACTAAAGCTACCTTGAAAATATCTTAATAAAAATAAAACTAATGCAAAAAATCAAAAATTAAAAAAACTTGAACCCCTAGGTAGAGTCCCCACCACGCAGGCAGCATTCTCGCGTTGTAGTTATCGCAACTGCGAGTCTTTGTGCGAGTCTTTAGTTGTATCCTAAACAGTCCAATTCCAGCTTATCACATCACATCGCTATTAAGGTATTCCAACGTATTCGTTAGTCATAAATCCTAACAGTAATCCAACACTTCTAACAGGAGAATATTAATTAACGTGTTTATCAAATGTTTTAAATTAAGTCCGCCAGTTTATTATGAAAACGTATCCATTACGTTCATAAGAACTCGAATCCATTCTGACGTTTTACAAGCAAAATAGCGTAACTTTATTTAACTTCTCTTGATTTTAATGGCAAAAGTTTGGCAGACCTTTGTTCCAGCTGAGCATTCAGCAAAAATATTTCAGGGTTTTAGATTGACTGTGTACTTTAACTTCGTTAGAGCGAGGACGGAAGCGTTTCGTATATTTCGACTGAAGAATACTAACCGTTGTGGCAGCTGAATGGGATTGCTCAGCTCGACTCCATACTTCTGCCATAGATTGGCTTTGTTATTCTGATGAGAGCTTCATTCATTAAAGACTCCGGGAGGAATTTCGTGACTTATTATCAATAAATGCTCTACCGTTTTAGGATTTTTTTGAGGAAGCTACGTTCGTTATTTTAAATTTATGTTGTATTATCATGATTTACCTTTATGATGATGTTCGTTTAAATATTAAACACGTCACTCTGATGCATAAATATACAGTTCTTGACTATCGTTTCATTGAATGCTTATGGAGCTATATTATGACGTTGTAAATTTTCCATATTGGATTTTTTCATTTATAGAGACCTATTCACACTGAGTGACTCATCCAAAAGATATTATTCCTGATATCAACTTAAGTTCTCACTTCGAACCGTAATCTGCAATCAAGACTTTATCATCAAAGGCCATTTATCTTAAAGCTTGGAAAACACCAGTAACCGAGTAAGAGATTTTCCTGTCAAATCGGATTTAACCCCAGAAAGCCGCAGCAAAGGATCATTTATCTCGGCAAAGCGCGATCTTCTAGTACCCTACGACGTAATTTCCGGCGGAGGGGGGGCTGCCCTAAACGACCTGCCTCAACTGAATAGCGCTTCGATAATGCGCCGTATCAGGCACAGATGCGAAGCGACGGGCTCTTCATGTGGGGATGTGTTAAGTCTCGATAACAAACCGTCAGCACCACTGCCGCAAAAACAGCAAAGGGGGATTGAAATTACGCCGATTCGGTTCAAGTTAAGGTAACAAACAGTGTTTAGTGCGTCAATTTCATTTTAGCCAGGCTAGGCGAGATTTGTACCTTGCTTCCAGATAGGTGCATGTGTTGATGAAAATGATATGTACTGCGGCACACTTGTGGACCCTTTTAAGAAACCTGCTATGGGTGGTGTAGGGGTATAGCACGCGACACGGAATGTCGAGGATCCGGGTTCGATTCCCGGTCATAGCTTTACTTTTCGGATTTTTCTGTGCTCTAATTTTTAGTGTTGTCCTACATGACAAAAGTTTGAAGTTAAATAGCTGACAAATACCCTACTCCTCATTTCATTAGTACCCCCCGAAACATTTCGTATATGTACCTGCCTCCGCCTTGGTCTTCGTTGCTGCACACCTCATAGATGCCCCTGTGGCAAGGATGTAGACCCCTTAGGACACCACGGATTGTCTTGCCTAAAGAGCGCTGGCCGCTTCTCGAGGCACGCCGCGCTGAACGACATCATCCGCCGGTCACTTGCCTCTGCCAATGTCCCTGCCTTGTTGGAACCAACGGGCATCGCTAGGGACGACGGCAAGAGACCGGACGGTATGTCTATGATTCCGTGGAGTGTGGGACGTGTGCTGGTGTGGGATGCAACGTGCGTAGACACACTAGCCTCGTCTCACCTCCGCGGAACCACGAGTAGAGCAGGCGCGGCTGCAGAAGCGGCCGAATCAGCCAAGGTAAATAAATATAGGGGTCTCAGCACCGAATACAACTTTGTCCCTTTCGGTGTTGAGACCCTTGGTCCGTGGGGTCCTAGCGCTATTAGCCTCTTCAAAGATATTTCGAAGAGGCTAATAGACGCTACGGGTGACCGCAGAGCTGGCAGCTTCCTTGGACAGCGTATTAGTATCGCTGTCCAAAGGGGGAATGCTGCTAGCGTCTGTGGAACTATGCCACGGGGGCCCCTCCTTTTTTAATTATTTTACTTTAAGATTAGTTTTAGTTTAGTTTTTAATTCGTTTTTAATTTAATAGTTTAATTTGTATCAATTTCCATTTATGTAATTTTTATTGAATAAATTTATCTTTCATTAATACCACAAAACACTTGAAATTCTGGTCACTCGGTATAAGCAGAACAAAATGAATACCAACCAGTTTTGAATTAAACAGAGGTCATTTGTAGCCAAGTAGGTAAAGTTGTAAAACAAATATAGTTGTTACTGCGTGTTCATCTAGACGATGATGTTCTTCATAATTACACATAAACGGATAACTCACGTATAAAAAGTCAAAGTTATCCGTTTATGTGTAATTATGATTAAATCTCACGGTAGTTTCATGTTGAAAGATTATGTTCTTTTTGAAGGCTCTAATAAAATAAAAACAGACAAAGTAATAGGTACTGTAAGAATCCCATTTTCCTTTTCAGGAAAAGAATCCTAAAAAGGCAAGTTAAAAAATACCCTTTGTGATAATGTTTAGGTACAGAATAAATATCTGATTTTAATTTTACAAATCTTATCCATAGAGTTTCATCCAACAGTATCCTCATACTGTTTTACAAGTTTCCTTTCTTCTCTGTACATTAGTTAAACAAGTAAGTTCTAACGAACACTTATTGATGTTTTTATAAACAACAGATGACGGATCATGAGTGTGATTACTATAGTCTGGCAGATAGAATACAGCGGTATTTTGTTTTGAGTTTTATGGTTTTCACTGTAGTAAAATGACACTTTCAGTTTTTTTTTTTTTTTGTAAATTGTATCTGTTTATATTTGTACAATAAAGCATTTACTTACTTACTTACTTACTTACTTACTTTCAGTGTTGTCAGTTTTTGGCGAATATTAAATAGTCAGTGAATGAAAGAATGAACGATGTAATGAAATTCATTTGCATCTTATATTGAAATAGAGAATTTTTGAAGCGTATTTTAATCAAATCATTTGTTCAATAAGATTTTTTATGTTTTCTAGTTAATAAACATGCTCGACTTGGCGAGAGTACTGCCGTGCCCCCAGATTCTAACAAATACTTAAATAATATTCACTGGGATACTGTTAGTTTAGTACTTAATAAATCAGCTTCTATGCAGATTTTACGAAAACTAATTCGGAATGAGAAGCGAATGCTAAGCGGTTTCGCCCGTTGGTATAAGTACGAATGCAATTTGTTTAATTGCTACTGTCAAGCTTATCGCGATTGCTCATACACTTACCAACAAAAATAAAAGGTCTTCTATACAATGTTGTAGGGAAAGTATCTCGTTATTTATGCTCGTCTGTATATATTACTACACGTTCGTAGTTTTTAATTTTGATTATTCTTAATTTGTTTTATTTTCCTTATATAGTAATCACGTTTTAACCCAATTCAAGAAACTAAACGTAAATTTGAATAAAAGTGACTTTAAACGGACGAAACTTTTAGCTTGCGGAGTCTTTCCAGAAGGCTGGAGCTCGAAGTTGTAGCCTAAACTACATATAAACATCCAAACTTTTGCATATTTAAATTGACTTTTGAAACTAAATTAGCATAAGTTTAATGCGGTTATACATTTTCTGATACTGTTTCAGGTAATTTAATTAATCTAGTATTGTCGCTCGATAGTCCTCTTCAGCATCGACAGTTAACGATAGTTTTGGTAGACTACAATACTGATCCTTAACGTCGAATAACTTCTTGATAGTATCGAAACGATTGATTTTCAATATTACATAAACTGAACAATCAGTACAACGAAATTTTAATTCAATAGTATCAATAGTATCGATAGTACCCTATCAATAGTTTTCGGAATTTCCTGTACAATACCCCTATCGATATTGTGGTATTTTTCGATTAAAATTATCGATAGGGAAACTATGGATTTTGCGTCAACGCTAGAGCCCATACAAAACTACGTTTCCCTACAAACATGGTTTTAGAGCAGCCATTAGTGACCAATTATGCTTATCTTAATTCCAATTACTAAAAGGTTAAAATTAAATTTTGCGAGCAGCTAGAGAACATTGTTACAGTATTATGAAGTGTGATACCCTTTGCTATCATGACACTAAATTTCTTGGTACGACGTCGTTTAAAACCTAGCCTCATATGCAATAGAAGCAATTCCATGGGCAGAATCTTCGTGATGCCGCCGTAATGAGGAATAAAATGACCCATTACGCGATATGTTCAAAGTAATTGGATTTGGCAAATGTATAATTTTATTATAGTAATAGATTTTGCCTGCGACTTCGTCTGCGTGGAATTAGTATTTTGGATAGCTTAATTTTTGTGGAAAACATTCAGTTAGAGCACAAATTTTACCTTAGGGTATCGCACCTCTGTAGTAAATTTCACCCCCTTTTCTCATCCTTAAAGGACGATTTCGGCTATCAAAAACTATGTATTCTATATCCTTCATCGGGAGCATAACTACAGCCCATACCAAATTTCGTTGCAATCGATATATCGAGCGTGAAATAGTAATAGATAGAGGCACTTCCACATTTATAATTTCGTATACCTTTCTTTGTTATGCTGTTAAAGATCTTCTTTTGTTGGGAATTTGTTAGGTGGGGAATTGATCTTTAAGCTATTGGTCTGTAAATCAACAGAGCATCCAAGGCTTATTCATTTGTCTCTAGAGGAATGTCGGGAATGCTGCTGCCAGCCTCTTACATATCAGTACGTACTGTATCCATATGATAGCAGTAACTCAAAGGCAAACGGTAATGGAATAGAATAAATCATTCAGTCAATTCGTTGACTAATTCAATTTACTTTTGCAAACCAATGCTAATATTTTATGGTCTGCTTTATTTCAATCGAATGTAGGCTGTATAAACTGGTTAAAAATACATGAAACATTTAGATGTATTCGGTTTTCTTAACAATATATTATTTCCGTTTAATTTTTTATCGGATATTTGGCATCAAAACCTAAATGATTTTACGAATGCTACCTATATTTAAGAGGTTTGAACAGTCAAATTGGCTGTTTCTGTTATTCGTAATGTATTTGGATCACCAAAGGGAATCGAAGTGGCATTACAGATATTTCATACTTCGTTTCCTCTTTTGCGACAACTCTTCGGCAGAAAATTAGTGATAAATACTGATTCCGCCTTTTAAGAGGCAGATTTTTGTTTTTAACCAAATTTTGACTCGTATTTTCTATGACTAAATTATATTTCAAAAATAATAATCTTTGTTGTATGATGTATACCTACATATAACTATACTAACTTACTGGCACGTAGAACCATGTAGTAGCCGTTTTTATTCGATACGCTCTCAAAAGACGTCGATAAATGGTGTTGCCCACAAGAGCCATCGCCAAAAGGTAGCATTCGACAACCTTTTGCAATTTCAAAGCAAATTTCAATAATACAAGAAAGAGCAGCTACTTTCAAAGCTGACAACAAAGTAGGCCCACTGAATGTATATTCTATGCTGCGGAATCAATAAGACTTGCTTTTACCTATGACCTATATAGTATTCCACGCGAAGAAGGTGCCCTTAAAGGTTCCCCTCCATTTATTTTTATTGCCCCTATTAGGGGTATAAGTAGCCACGCGGAGGAATGTGGGGTTTTCCCACGGGCTGCGTTACTACGCGGGTCAGGTATGTCTGACCCCATTTTTTGTTTCTATAGATATTCATATTACACGGATTTCAATTTAAAAATTCACTTGATAAACATATTCCTTGTATTTTATTCAATCAGGCGTTACTTTGCGGAGGTCCGTTTCAATGAACAAAAAATATTTACCTTGCTACTCCGCTACTCACGTGCAAGATAACCAAGCCTGTGTGAAATGTGGGTTTGCATGTGTAACAGTTGTGCTCATTAAACTTTGATAATGATCCCGTAGAGGGATTGAAACGCGTCAGTGTTTGTGTGGTGTAAGGGATAATTAAGTTTGTGGGATTTATATGTGTTTTTATTGGCAGTAAGTACCTAGTGGAGGGAGGAATTGCATGAAAAACATAATATATTTCACACAGGCTTGGTTATCTTGCACGTGAGTAGCGGAGTAGCAAGGTTTAACAATAGCAAGCATGAACAATAAATATTTACAAATATTTATTGTTCATGTTCCTTGTAGTTTTTTCTGTATATGGTAATAATAGTTTGTTTTTATTTATTAGCCGTTTCACTGCCATTGATCTGATCTGAGTCAGTATATGCACTGTAAAATGCACCTTCATTTGACAAAATAAAGTTAACAGTTGCGAGTATGGCACTAGGGATGGCGGCAAAAAAGTTAAAGATGTCTTCAAATTTCGTAGCACAAATAAATGCCAAACTGACTCGCCGTTGGTCTTTAGCTTGTGTTT